>JAVJGI010000001.1:17279628-17293222 GCA_035590275.1 Ibycter americanus | reverse complement strand
TTTGGCTTTCTGGTCCTAACCTGGGAATTTGGTTAACTGGAAATCCTTTGCTTCCCAATCAAATTCAGACCCAAACTGGGCTCTTGTGGATGTGGGTGAGGCTTTTGGCAACCACAGCCTTCGGTTTTGAGCAGAAACATATGTGTTCAGGTCTTTCACTGCAAAGTGGGTTTTTCTGCCCTAAATAGCCATAGTTTTATCACTGGCTAACCTGGGCATCATTGACCTGCTTGAAGGCATGCATTTTCCCAGCCCTGCCGTTCCCTCTCTGATGGCTCTAGGGCTGGATGCACCAGATGGGATTTGCAATTCTCCGTGCCCTGGGGACAGCAAAGCTGCGTTCCTGGAGGAGCAGTTCCCCTGAGCTGCTGCAGCCCAGGCGTGTGCAGGAGTGCCAAGGGGCTGTTGCTGATGAGTGCAAGAAATATCAGGGAAAGAGGGAGCAGAGGCACACTGGGCAGCTGAAATCCCGGCAGGAAATGATAAATATAGGGAAAGGAGAAAGGATGTCCCTGCAGAGGCGGTGCAGGGGGCAGCCGCAGTACCTGTGTGCCCCCATCCCCTGCGGTCAGGTGCAGGGCAGGAGGGGTGGGCTCTGACCACTGGCTGTATCCTACCACCAAGGTCTCCGCTGAGCTTTGGGTAGCCATGGGAGTGGGAGGTTTTGCATATTTTTTTTTGGCCCAGGCAGTTATTCTGCTTTGCTGGGCACATGTGCAGAGCCGCCAAGATTTCAGCTGGGGAATACCTGGTTTTGGAGAGCAGGGTCCAGGCTGGTCCCCGTGTGGGTCTGTGAGGTTCTGGGGGCATGAGAAATGATGCAGATGTGCATTTTGTAGCATCACTGCGGCAGAAATGGCTCTCTTAGAGGGCTCGTGGTGCTAAGGGGGACTGATGACACCTGTACCCGAGTCCCCTTTCCTTTCCCTGCCCTTCCCAAGGCCAGTTTCACCTCTGCAGGCAGCCTGGAGAGGGACTTGTTTGGATTTAGTCTTTTTTTTGCCTAACGGCTATGCACAAATGACTGCGGAACCAGGCCTTTGAGGTTGGTCTTTTTTGTCTTCTTGAAAAAACAGTGACAGAATTTCCCAAAAAGGGAGGTAGACACCCCTCGAGAACAGATTTCCCAATATTTATTTTAATTTAAATCCAGAGTGTTATTATACCCTCTGGCCTCCTGGCCATTCCTCTGAGGCCAGACCCTCAATTAAGCGGCGCGGTGCAAACCTCCCCGGGTTTGGCAGCGGTGCGGGGCGCTATGTTTGTGCACCAAATCTGCCAGTGTTGAAGTTTGGGGGTTTTCTGGCGTATGCTGGTGGGCTGGCGTCACTCTGGGCAGGGCGGTGACTGGCTCGGGGAGGGGGGGGTGGGCAAAAATAGACCTTATATCCTGGCAGGGCAGCAGCAGGAGGAAATCTGTGCCGGCCGACTCCGCGGGTAGCCATCGGTGCCGTGGTGGGGTAAGCTCGCTGCTGCTTTTCCCAGCTGGGTTGTGCATTGCCATCTGCTTTTTGCAGGGGGTTGGAGGGGTTCAACTTGCTGGTGGGGCTGGAGGCTGCTTGTAGCCCTTGCCTGGATCTGTGGCTTCATGAAGCACTTGATGGGATGGACATCCAGAGCCTCGCTGCATGGCCGGGGAAGCTAGCTTGTGGCCAGCTTGTTTTCTAGCCTGAGTTAAACAAAGATGAGGAAACATCAAGGTCAGAGAACTATAATGACGACTCCTCCCAGACCTCAGCACAGCTGATGGTGGGTTTAGCTGGAGGAAGGGTAGGAAAAAGGAAGGTTAGTGGGCCTGAGCGAGCCCAGGGGGATGCCGGGAGCATCCCTCCCTGCGGGGAGGCTGGGGTGCTGCGGGAAGGGTCGGGCGTGCTCCTTGCTGAGGGCAGGATGGAGGAGGGCAGGCCAGGTTTTGGTGCTTAGGGGGTGCAGCTTGGACCTGCCCAGAGCCAACCCTTCCCCTTGGATATGCCCATGGGGAGCTCCTTGCATTGGTGCCTTGCCACTGCTATTTTTGTCAATTGCCGACTGTAGAAGCCGATTATATTCATTTATTTGTTTGCTGATTTATCCTGAATGAGGTTAAACTCTCTGTGGTGTAATTCCCAGGGGTGTTGCTCCCTGGGCAGAGTCTGAGCAGGTTGCAGGGCTGTGGGAGGGCAGCTGCAGCGGGCAGTGCTCCCACCGGCTGCTCCTGCCGCATCGCCGGCAGGGGTTGGTTTTTCCTACTCATTTGCAGGCGATGAGGAAGCGGGAGTGAGTAGCCCCGCTCAGGGAAAGCAATGAGTCCGCTGCTGGGAGAAACTCACTCGGCTGGTATTTTGTGGCTTTTTGCAAACCCAAAATATATTCATGGAAATTGAGGCAGATCTGTCAAAGAAAAAAGAAAGACTTGGGTCTCTGGAGGGGCTGGGTGACCCCAGTGAGAGGCGGCTGGAGGTTAGCCTTTCTGGTCCCCAGTTACCCATGTGGACAGATACATCTGTATGGTTTGGGTAGTGACGGTGCTTTCTAGCTGCAAAGCGAGCCCTTGCCATGTTTTGTTGTTCCTAGAGAAAGCAGCCATGAGGACTGCCCTGGTCTTCGCCTGCCTGGTAGGGATGGCGTGCGCCTTCTCGGTGAGTGCCGGGCAGTGGGGGGACCCCCCAGCTGTGCTGGGACTGGTGTGGGGTACATGCCAACCCAGCCTTTCCCCCAGGTCAAGAGCTGGCTGCGGCGAGCCAAATCAGACGACTCGGAAGAAAACGCGGTAGGGTCTGCCCCCACCCTGCACACGCAGCCCCACGCAGCGCTGGCCTTGACGACAAGGACATTTTGGTCGTTCCTGTACCCAGCCCCCAGACTGAGGTTTCCCCTTTCTCCCTGTAGGTATTCAAGAACAGGCACCGGTATTACCTGTACAGATACGCCTACGTGCATCCCCCGCAGCGATGGTACCAGGTGGGTGCTTCAGAGGGGTTGTTGATGCTTCACTGCCCACCAGATGCGGAGATATTGGCGCAAAGGAGATGTGAGCATGGTCTGCGCCCCATCTGCCGCTGGCCTGCGGGGCTGGGCTCGGACCGTGACACCGATGGAGACCCGCCAGCCCGCCTATGGCTTGGTTTTCCCTCTCCTTAGGGCAGTGACTCATCGGAGGAAGAGGGGGACGGCTCGGAGGAGGAGGAGGAAGGGGGGGTGAGTACAGCAAACCAGCAGCCTGCAAAACAAATACAAGAATTTAGGAACTTTCTTTGGTTTTGTAGTCTCTGCTCATCAGCATTTGTGGCTGCTGACCGCCCACAGCCTTGCACCCTGGATGCAACCGGATTTTCTACTCTGGGCTTTATTTTTTTTGTGGTGGTGTTGTATACTTTTTCCTTTTTCTTCTTTTTTTTTAAAGAGGATGGGCGGGGGATGCACCAAACAACCCTGAGACAAACTTTCCAGGTTTCCATTTTCAGTGGCTCAGAAGGGAGCAGAACGGGCAGAAGGGCAGAAGCAGGGAGGCTCAGACGCCAGGCAAATGGCACCGTTAGGGGCTCCTCTTACCTCCTCCTTTCAGGATGCAGGATGCATTTATCAGGATGATAAAATTGCTGTGGAAAATACAGTTCTGTTCCACACGTGTGTGCGCAGAGGGACACAAACTGATGCTGTATTGGGAAATGCGTGTTTGTACCAGCCCAGCCATTAACGCTGCTCCGGTCTGCTGGGGCAATGCAAGCTTGGGCACCGCTGCGTTTGTGAGAGTCACTCAGGTCCAAATTTAAATGCCAGGGATTACAAAGGTCTCTTGTGCCTCACCAGGCTGCAAATGCTCAAAAATAATCCGGTAGTCTCAAGGCACACAGGTGCTTTCAGACAGGGATCCAGCACGCTTGGAAACCTATGCGTTAGGTCTAATCACATCTCTATTTTTTTCTTTATTTTATTTTTTTTTTTAAATTATCTGAATGCTAATTTCAGGGATCTTTTTAACAGGAGTGTAAGCCTGGGCATCTGGTCTTAAAACCCCCTTTGGAGGCCCAGCTGGGGCTGGGGTGCAGCACGGGGTGGCCCCCATCCCCCAGGCACCTCTGCCAGCCCTGGCATCCCCCTGCCATTTGCCCCTTTCTGCCTATTGCTCTCCCCTACCACTGCCATCGCTAGGGATAACTTTGAGTAGTGGGATGAGACAGCCAAAGGGGGAATTTCGTTCCTGAGGAAGAAATTAAGTGATATGCAAGAATGCGGCTACTGTTTGGGGATGCCCCTTTTGTTTCAAGGGCACCAGAGCAGAGGCTGTTCCCAGTCAGGGATGCTGTGTGCCTTCATGGGCAGGGGGTGGTCAGCAAGATAAATCATGATGAAAGGCCCCAAGGTCAGTTATAGATATGTAAAGAGCACCATTGTACTGGCTGCTAGATGGGGGGCACCGCTCCCATCGGCACAGCCAGCTGCACCATGTAATTTGATGGATTCTGCAGCGGAGAGGGAAAGCAGCCTGGGTTTTCTCTGGCATCAGATGCAGCTGTATTTTAAGTGTCTGAAGTTGGCCCAAAACGCCCGGGTGACCATCCTTGGTCTTGGCGCACGAGCTGCAGGGATTGCCCAGGGCAGGGACGGCAGCCACCCTGCATCTCCCTGCCACAGCTAGGTTCATCTGCTGGTGGCAAAGTGCTTCTTCTCCCAGGCTAGGGACATGGTGAGCTGCCCCACCAGTTCTTCAATGGTTGCTCCAGGCTCTGCTGGCATTTGGGTTATTCATTGCCTTTTTTTAACTGCGTGGACTGCCACGCACCCTGCTGAGAGACCCGCTTTGCTGCATGGTCTCTGGGGCCAAGCGGTGTTGATGGCCCATTGCTGGTGGGCTTTGGGCTCAGGACTGGCTTTGAGCCGTCACGCTCTCGCCAGCTATCTACACCTGGTGCGCAGTGTGTTCGCATGCAGTGTGCCTGTGGCTTTCTTTGTTTCTTGGAAACTGGGAGAGGTAATTTCAAAAGCAAATCTTTAGATGCTTTGTAAAGCAAAATGTGTAGCCAGAATGGGAACACCCGACTCCAGCCACCACCACTTAATTGCATGGCTCAGGCTGTCCTGCTGCAGCTTCTCCGTTTCAGCCTGGGGCGAGACCCGTGGGAAAGCAGGAGATTTGGAGCAGCGCCCAAATGCCGCCTGGGGATGTTGCATGCCCCCCTCGCTGCTGGGAGGGCTGTCCTCCACCTCTGCTGCTGACCACCTGCCCCGTCCTGTCCCTGCAGGAGGCATCGCATGCTGGCACCGAGGCAGCTGGCCACCTCACTGGAGCAGCCCCTGGGGGCAGCCAGGGTGGGCTGGGAGGAGACGTCACATCCCCCCAGCAGGTGTGGTTTGGGGGGCTGGAGGGGAGTGCCCATGATGGGGGGGGCATGTATGCTGGCTGCATGCTTGCTTGCACCCATGGGATACCCTGCATCCCATTTCTGCTTGGGGTGCTGCTGTGCAAGATGCCCACAGCTGGGCCAGGCTCTGGGCATTAACTCAGTGGGAAGGTCGGAAGGGGCACCCCAAAAAGGCAGCCTTGGTGCTGGGGGGGTGCTCAGCTGTGCACACGCCTGCCCCATGCCATGTCACTGAAAAGCTGCCACCTCCGAACACCCAGCTAACGCTGTGTTATTTTCCCCCTGCCAGGGCAAGGGCTGCCAAGGGCCTCTGAAGGGGGGCAGGGACGGCACTGCCGGTAAGGGGGGTGACTCTGAAAATGAAGAGAGTGACGAGAATGAGGAGGAGGAGGAAGAAGAAGAAGAAGCTGAGTATGAGAATGGCATTAATGGCACAAGCACCAACACCACCGAGGGGGCAGATGGACCTCCTGGCAATGGCACTGCAGTGGCTGAGGAGGGTACTGGTGTGGCCGAGGAGGAGGAGGAGGAGGAGGAAGAAGAAGAAGAAGAGGAGGAAGAGGAGGAAGAGGGGGAGGAAACCGAAGCCACCACCATTGCCAGCACCGCTGACGAAGAGAGGCTGTCCCAGGCGACCACCACAGGAGATGGGGGACCCACAGATGCCACCACAGCCGGGGAGCAGTGGGAGTATGAGGTGACAGCCGGGGCCCATGGCCGAGGGGATGAGGGCACCACTGACGGTGGCTACGGGGAGCAGGATGAATACACCCGTGGGGACAGCTACCGGGCCTACGAGGACGAGTATGGCTACTACAAGGGGCATGGCTATGATGTGTATGGCCAGGATTACTACTACAGCCAGTGAGTGGCCAGGGGGGCAGCCCCTGTGCTGCCCCCCGCCTGCCCCATCCCACTCAGGAACATGCATCCCAAGGCTCCCTGCAGCCCCTGCATGCCAGAGGAGACACCAGACAGCTTGCAGGGCGCACCAGTTCCGACCCAGGCTTTTTTTTGTATCTCACAAAGTGAAATGAAATAAAGCAACCGAACTGAGCTCGTTGGTGACAAAAGGTTTGCTGCCGAATGTGCTGGGGTCAGCAGGGCAGCATGGTGCTTGGCGGGCTGAGGGGCTACAGGTGCTCATGCTGCTCAGGGTTACATTTCTTTATTCCAGCTCAGATGCACACAAAAGGAGGGAGGAACAGAAAAGCTAACTAGGAAAGCCTCTGTAGAGTCCCTTGAAAAAGGGAAGGGCATTTTTAGGGTCACTGCTGTTAGAGTTGACATGAATTTGCAATATGTGGGTGACAATAACTTTACCACATCTTCCACTCTTCAGTAGCATGCTTCCCATGGCCTGACCACGCACCAGAAAATAGTAATAAAGGCATTGATTTCTCTTTCTGTGCATCGCTAGCTGCAGATACACACCCTCGGAATGACAGCTTTCCTTCTGCATCCCTGCACCAGGCACGTGGGTCCCACTGAGGCTGGGCACCTCAGACGTGTTTCAGACACCAATGCTGCAGCCCAAAGTGGTCCACATCTCTCCCCGCCACATGGCCTTGTCTCCAGGGCAAGGCAGGGCTGTCACAGTGACAGCAGTGCGTCCACTCGCCTCCTGCATCAGGGATGGGAATAGCTGGCTTGCAGTCCTCAGGATCTGTGTCCAGAGTTACCTCCCTGTGGAAGCATGGCCCTGGGCAACTGGGGATCAGCACCAGGGATGGGGAAGGACCGAATCCCACTGAGTTCCAGGCAGGTGCCCTCATTTAGGCAAAGTGATGGTCCCCACGCATGGGTTACGGTAGGTACTATGATGTCCTCACACTCTCGGAAAGGAAACCCGTGTTCAGCTCCTGATATAGGTCCAACTGCAAAACGAGTTTCTATTCTCGCAGCAGGAAGCTTCTGGCCACTGTACAAAACCACCTCTGCGTGCCAAAGCCGGGCTGCAGCTGATGGGGTGGTAGGGGGTGCTGCCTGCAGGGTGGGCACCCCGGGGCCAAATGCCTGTGGTGGAACTGGCACACGCTCGTGGCCAGCAGGGAGGACACGAGAGCCCCATCATCCACATCCCCAGGGGGTGCCCAAAGACGTCAGGGAACCAGCACAGACAAAGGGCCCTGGTGCTGCCAGGGGCTGGGTCTTGCTCCCACAGGGTGCGCAGCCCAGTCCCACGTGCGTCAGCCCCCCCAGGCGCCTGGCCAGAGCTCTGCCTCCCTGAGCCAAGGTGCACCAGCTGGCTGCTCTGATACCCACAGGGCAGCATCTGGCTGTGGCACCCTGGGAAGGGGGAAAGGGCAAGTTTCCTCCTGGCTCCAAGATTTGTTCCCATCTTAGGCTGGTTGCTGATGGTTTAAGCGTTTCTGGTGTTAAGGCAGTGGTCGTGCCTGCTCCCAGGGTTTGGGTCGGGACGGGGTGGTGGGTGGAATGGGAGCTGTTGTCACTATCACCACAGCGAGTGGCTGAGCCAGGCTGGCCGCGGGAGGGGGACACCCCCCTTGGCCATGTGCATAGGTGACCAGCAATACCACCACAGCTAGAATGGGGCAGGAGGAGAGTATGTACATCATGCACATCCTCGTAGCACCTTCCCACCGCAAAGGTGGGCTCGAAGGGACCTGTGCAAGCAGCACATGAAAAAAAAATCCTTTTTTTCTTTTCTCTTTTACTGCACTTGTATTTTGCACTTGCTCAGTGGGGGCTGAGGTGGAAAGCCACAAAGCGAGTGCCAGAAGTTACAGTGTGGCAGCAGCTCTCAGCTTGGCCAGCGCTGCCCTGTGGTGCTGGTGGTGGTCACGACCAGGCTGGGCTCAGCGTATTGCCCTTCCCTCTCTGCAACCCAGACGCTTTCCCATGTGGGTCACGGTGAGCACGCGTGACCCCCTGCACCCCCCCCTTATCAATAACCGGGCTGGATGTGTGCCAGGTTAAGATCTGTGCTAATCATCGAGCAATTTCGCCTTCAGAACAGATATTTATAAACCGTGCTTTCTGTTTATCCAGCCAGGTGGAACATTTGATAGCTGACTTCCACCACAAACACATTTTTAGCTGGAAATTACTCCCCCTGGTTATCTGCGGGCGCTGCCAGCCCTGACAAATGTCCCTGGGCAGGAGCTGATTGGCTCCGTGCACCCGGGGCCAACTTTAAATTTCAGCAAAGTGGGCACAGCCTCCACGGTCTGCTGCTGGGACCTGCTTCCGACAGCGCAAGGTAATCCTCTTACCTAGTTTGCCTGTCCTATCTCTCCCCAGCCCTTCGGCTCTGCTCTCCCTGAGCAGGGCACCTCCTGCTTTCACGCTGGGCAAGCTGTGGTGGGGACGGGGTGACAGCCTGAGCCTCGGCTGTGCACATCTCTGCGTCGCGCTCTCTGGAGCCTGTGTTGCTTTGTACTGCTGATCCTTGCGCATGAATTTCCTTCCAATGTTTTCTGTACCAACGCTTGCATGGCTGAATATAGTCTCCAGGCTGGACCTGTGAGCCCAAGCCAGAGTGGATGGATGAAATGAGAATTATTAGCCAGCAGAGCTATTGCCTCCTGCCATTTATCGGTGCTGTTGAAAACAGCATGTGTGTTTCTCAGTTCAGACCTGCAACTGCATGGCTTAGCCTGCAGCGATTTTGGTGGTCATTTATTGCAAATATCTGCCTAAGCTGCTTTGACAGAGTTAAGAAGCTTTAATAGCTGGTGTTAGAATGCCCACTCGGTGCTGCTGGCCGTGTATGTGTCCTTACCTCACTGCCATATGCTCGTGGTGAGAGCATCGCCTTTGCTGCAAGGGGTGCAGAGAGGCAGAGCGATGCCAAGGGCCACCGCAAAGGCTGGGGAAAGCCAGGGTCGCTGGATAACCCCGCTGCCGTGGCGGCTTTGGGACAGTGGGAACTTTTGTGTTGCTGCTGACAGGGACTGTTGGGGGCCACAAGTCCCAGGAAGACAAACTCCAGCGGCACTTCGCTTTCTGCTCCCAGGAGCTGTCCAAGATGCAAACGGCCCTCGTGTGCCTGTGCCTGCTCAGCTTGGCCTTCTCGACACCTGTGAGTACGGCTCTCCCCAGCTTCCCAGCGTGCCGCCAGAAGCACAGGGTATACACCCAGTGCACACCGGCGCGCTTTCAGCAGCAGGAAAACATGAGTTGTACTTGCATACAGCACCTCTGGGGCTTGGGGGGGTTTGAGGTGCTGGTGCAGAGGTGAACCCAGCAGGAAAAATATATATCAGCGCTGAGGTGCCTGAGCATGTCACTTTAACTTAGCAGTTCGGCACTGTGCAAGGGCCAGTCTGGGTCACTGTAACTCTTCCCCTTGATTTCTGTAGATCTGGGATCTGCCCAGAGCTTTTGGCCTGGGAATAGCCTGAGCGGAGCCACAGGAAGGGAGGCATGGGGATGATGCTCGCCTTATCCACGTGGGTAACGGGGGTCGGGGAGGCACCTGCAATTATATTCCAGCCATCCTAATGTGGAATTTGGACAGATATAACTGAAACAAAGAGTAAACTAAGATAAATGTAATAGCAGCCACTTTTGTCCTGCATAACTGTTGCCCAACAAAATAAATACATAGCTGGGGTGAAAATTTGCTCCTAGTGAAGGCTTGCTTTTCCGGCAGGGTAAAGAGGAGGGAAACCGTATCTTCCCTGATGTGGGAAGCCCTGACACGGGCCCCGGCTGTGTGTCCTTTAGCCCTCAAGTCAGGCTTGTACAACTGGGTCCGTCGCAGGGCAGCGTGGCAGGGAGAGGCAATAAATCAGCACAGATTTCCTTTTCAGATAGGGGCACAGAAGACAGCCAGTTAATACTCTGCTGCGAAACCAGGGCTGTAATCTGGCCTTTGACGTTGTTCATAAACAATGGAATAACCTGGGAATATTTAATACTCTGGGAAACTTCTGCCTCTTTCATCTGGGCTTGGGGCACTTCAGTGGCTGATTTCACTGAGATCGGAGAGGGGTCCCCTCCATGGGGCTGTCTCCCGCTCTGGCACATGAGGAATACCCTGAAATGGCTTGGTAGGGCTCACAGGATGCTCCCACCTCCAGGTCCCCCATCTCTGAGGGATGCACTGGCCAATACATCCCCAAAGATGCCAGGATAATCAGGGGAAGCTGGAAGCTTGCAAGCGTGTACAGAAATGCCTGTGAGGGTACAGGCATTGCTGCTCAGTTGCCCAGTAAACACTGGGAATCCACAGCAGTTAACCAGCTCCAGGCTCCCATCTCAGCCAGATCCCAGCCACGAGCTGGAGCATTGTGGTGTGAGCAGTGGTGCTGTGTATTAAAACTGCTCTGCAATAAAAGTACAATATCCTAGTAAAAGCAGCATGCAATGCAAGCACGCTGTAGCAGAATTTGCAATACTTTTCAGACCCTTGAAATGGGCTTTTGACTTTTCCTAATGGCTGACTTTAAGCCGGTACCCCAGGTAGTGCTGGGATTTTTTGGGTTTATCAACAGTTTTTCCACCCTTCCCTGGACACTGTGGTGTGCCCATCGTGGGACAGGTGGCTGGCAGGAGGCACTGGCAGCCACCTGGATGCCAGGGCAGCGTTGGGCTGCTCAGCTCTCACTTGTGTTTTGTTGCCCGCAGGTGCCGCCGCCGCTGCCTGGGAGAGCTGCTGGGAACTGTGTGGGGCAGCACCGGGTATGTCCCCCCCTGCCCCATCCAGACCCCATGGGGTGCCCTGCACCAGGGGCACAGGGAGAAAAAGCCACTTGTGGAGGGCAGCCCCGGTGAGCCATGGAAAAAGAGATCAGCGGCCCCCTCACATCCGAGCAGCCCTTACAAAGAGCAAGGGAGGGGAAGGGTGGGACATGCTCAGCAGAGAGAAGGGCTTCCCCCCACCAGCTGCTCCTCTGCCCCTGCCCAGTCCCAGCGCACAAATTCTTTATGTACCCACAGGCGAGGTTATAAAAGTCCCAGGCCTACCTTCTACGGGGTTTTTTTCAAAGTGTATCAGTGTAAAATGTATCGGTAGCAAAATTCAGATGAGTAGATGGAAGAAAATGCCTTATTTTGCCTACTGGAAGCCAGCTGCTGTCCTTCCAGCACTTTGGTTGCTGTCAGTCCCATCACTTATGTCTGATGGGACCATCAACAAGGTTGTTTATTCAAGCCATAAGCTACCTTGCAAAAAAACCCCAACAAACAAAACCCCACAGCACCTGAAAGCCAGCAAAGGTAGAAAATGAATCCAAGGGAAAACCAAACCCCAGAGCCCAGGAGGCGAGCACACGCATGCTGCCCAGCTCCCTGCCCACACTGGCAGCCACAGGGTGGTGGGAGCTACCGCTCACCCTGGGGCCCCAGTGAGTGCTGGTGGGACCCTGCTGCAGTGCCAGGCACAGCAAGGGAAGCTCCTGCCACCACATTTAAGAAAAAAATTGTGGGATTTGGTTACTTTCTTCCCCACCAGATACTGCTGAAAGGCTGCAATGCCAAGCATGGCTTCTACGTTTTCAAATATGTCTACTCGTTTTCAACACGGAGGAACCAGACGCAGATAAAGGTGAGGAGGTGGCCTGGTGGCATTCCAGGACCCTGGCTTGGCTGCGGCACCCCATGCAGCTGGCGGATGCTGGGGCTGTCCCTGACCTCTCCCTTGTGTGTACTGCACAGAAGGAAGAGGCTGACGGCCAGGGCACCATCCCCGGCCGCCAGCTGGGTGAGGATGACACCAGGCAGGGGCCAACAGAGCACAGGGTGACCCCGGAGCAAGGTGACGTTGGCAGCACTGACGCAATGGAGAACAGGACCAGCCTCAAGCCTGAAAACCGCAGCGCCCCAGGCATCGGCAGGGATGTTCCCAGTCTTCGCCCGGGCACCATCACGCGAGCACGCAGTGGTGTCGGCATCGCAGGTGCCACCCCGGCCAGCTCGGAGGGCAGCGGTGACATGGATTTGGTGGTTGAAGTTGACAATGGTGTTTCCATTCTCCCGCAGGGCGAACGCCCTGGTGAAGCCGTGGCGGGGAACAGGTCCGGTGTCAGGAGTGAGGACAGGGATGATGGTGTCGTTGGGGGGGTTCCAATGGAGGGGGCAATGACAGCCGGGAGGGAGAGGGCCCCCACTACCAGAAGGGCTGGGGATGAGGGCAGTGGTGAGGCCACTATCCCTGGACAAGGGCAGGAGGGCATCATGCAGAGAACAGGGATGGGAGGTGCTCTCGCCTCCGTCACTGAGAAGATGGAGGACGTCCAGGTTGATGCTGAAGGTGTGGATGAATATGCTTACATCCCTGACTCGGGCAGTGTCACTGTCACCCGTGGGAAGGTAGGCAGTGCAGTGAGGGCCACCAGCTTCACCGAGATCTCTCCGGACAAGGATGATGAGGTCAGCATCTTCATTGGGAGAGCCAACATCCACGTTGGGGAGCAAGAAGCCACCCAGGCCGGTGCCACTGTTGGCAGCGACAATGATGGCATTCCCGCTGCGGGAACCAGCAGCCCCCTGCCCAGCCTGGGTGTCACTGTGGCACACACTGGTGATGACGATGATGGCACCCCTGCTCACAGGCAGCCTGAAGGACCGGCCACCACAGCCACCTCAGGCCATGGGGGCAGTGTCACCAGCAACCCCAGGGATGGCCATCCCACAGGAGATGATGAGGATGGTGCCACTACCATTGGTGACGGAGAAGAACCGGTGGCCCCTGGCCCCTGGAGGGTCACTGGTAGTGTCATTACCATCCCCACGGGGGCTAGCATCCATACGAATGGTGACGATGAGGCGAGAGGTGAGGGGCAGAGGTTTGAGGGGAGGCCGGGGCGCCTGTCTGTCACCACCCCCCACCAGGGGGGTGACGAGGAGGTGGCTGCCGCCATCCCAGCCAAGGGGGCCAGCATCCTCCTGGGCACCACTATGGCCTCCCCTGGGGTGAGCGAGGGGGACTGCACCACCGCCCTGGGGACAGCTGGTGGCCGCAAAGCAGGCAAGAGCACCGTGGCAGGGAGGAGCGGGGAAGCAGGGCCAGCCACCCTGCAGCCCCACGGGGAGGCACGGCCCAGGGTGGGGGCGAGGGTCCAGCCAGGGGGAGCAGGGCTGGACAAGACACCCAGGATGGATGAAGTGCCGTCCCTACACGGGAAAGCTGGCGGCCGGGCACCAAGCGGAGCCCAGACAAGGGCTGGCAGCCACGGCGGCAAGGCGGGGGGCAGGCCGCATGGCACCAAGGCAGGCAGCAGCCCCCCGCCGCAGGCAGGGCAAGCCAGGGGCAGCGTGGCAGTGGGCGAAGGCCAGGAGCGGGG
>JAVJGI010000001.1:17248766-17272652 GCA_035590275.1 Ibycter americanus | reverse complement strand
GCTGCGAGAACTGGGGTTGTTCAGCCTTGAGAAAAGGCGGCTTAGGGGAGACCTTATCACCATGTTCCAGCATTTAAAGGGTGGCTGCGAAGAAGATGGAGACTCCCTTTTTACAAGGAGTCACATGGAAAAGATGAGGAGTAATGGGTACAAGTTACTCCTGGGGACATTCCGATTGGACACAAGAGGAGAATTTTTTGCAATGAGAACAACTGGAATTGTTCAGCCATTGGAATGCTCTCCCCAGGGAAGCGGTGGATTCTCCAACATTGGGCGCTTGTAAGATTTGGCTGGAGAGGGTGCTGGGCCATCTTGTTTAGACTGTGCTTTTGCCAAGAAAGTTTGGACCAGGTGACCCTTGGGGTCCCTTCCAACCTGGTATTCCGTGATACTTTTGTCACCTGCCTTAGCCCACCTTTAGCCAAAAGTTACAGACAGAGGAGTTAGTGTTGCTGGCTGCAACATACTGCACCAACATGCCTGCAGCCACTAATTCCAGCATTAAACACCTGACTTCTGTCTGAGCAGTGGAGCCTGCTTTGGGAATATATATTAAAAGTTTATATGGTTTTCAGTTGGAGCGTTAACTCCTGAAGGCCACAGATTTAGCAGTGCAAAGCACCGCTGTAAAAAGCATCTTGCTCAGCTGAAAGTCAGAGGGGGCTGGATCTGTAAGGATGGAAATAGACACTTGGCTGGAAAGGGGATGCTTATGCTCGGGCAGGATCAATCGTGCAGCCGAGGAACACACTGGCTTTTGACTCTTCCCTGTTTATTTTCTATTAGAGCAGCTTGAATGCATGCATTAACGGCAGCAAAGTGCTAATCGCTGTTGTCTCCAGAGCAAAGTGGGGCTGGGCTGCCTCCCTGCAGGCAGCCGGGGGCACCCAGGAGGGCTGGCAGGAGGTGGCATGTCCCCAAGAGCCTGTGCAGGAATGAGGTGATGCTCCAGCACAGGGTTTGCTGGTGTAAAGCAGAGAGGCAGGATGGGTGTGTGTGTGCTGGTATGTGTGGAAAATGCCTTGGGAGAAATTGGGTAAAATAGTTGCCATTGGCAGCGTATTTGAGTGGAGTCCTGCCGACAGCGTATTCTGTACATGCCAGTGATAGTGGGGACATCTTTAGGTAAGTTATAGACATTCAGAGTGCTATGTGAGCACCGAGATTTGTGCCACAAACAGCCAGTTAAGTTTACACTCCAAATTTTTTATGCATATCATACCAAGCTCTGAGGCAGAGCTTGCAAGTTGATTCCCTGAGGAAAATATATAATTAAGTGATTGGGCTCATGAAAAGAAGCTGTGCAGTAGCGTAGATGCTGGCAGACTTGCCCCAGCAGGGACATTGCCACAGACTTGGGCAGAAGGCTGTGCAGCACTGGTGGGGACAGGGTGGCTTGGGGCCATGTTCTCTCCCTCTGCTTCAGCTCTGCCTCTGACTGACCAGCTCTGCCTTTTGGAGTGGATTCCTCTTTCTTATTTTGCTTTCCCTCCCTCCTTTCCAGCTCAGTTTCCTCAGCTACCTGTACTTCAAGCTGCCTGCCCTGCCAGCCTTCTGACTTTTCTCCTCTATTTGCATTTTTCCCTTTAGGCCTTTTTTCCACTCCTGTTTCTCCAGCCCTGGCTTTTCCGCTATGCATTTCCACCCTGGTGTTTCATTTCTCCCTGCTCTGCCCTCTGTCAGTGCTTGCCGCCTCTGTTCCATCCTGAGTAAACTGGTGCTGGCTTCTTGCTCCGACTGTCTAAAATCCCCAGACAAATGGAGGTCAGGGATTCCTTAATGAAATTCCTTAGATATCAATTTTGTGGAATATTCTTCTGCTTATTCAGTGTATCTGGTTCTTCTATGCTTCCAAGCTTCGTTTTCTGCTTTCTGAAATGAGCCAAAACAGGAGTGAATAGAAGATGCTGTGGGAGATACTCAAGAGATCCAGTGCTGCCCTGGCCTGGCAGACCTCCTCGGAGTCTCATTTGCTGCCTGGAAAATATTTCCCTGTATTCCTGTTTACGATTAATGCCTCTGATTCAAGATCATTAGGGCAAATTAGTTCTTGCTGTAAAAAGGTTGCCTGTAAAAAAGTAAATGACTGTTATACTGGTGAGAAGTTGGATGCTGAAGACCTGTAGGTTAGTTTGCACAGGTCCAGTCTCCACTTAGCAGGAGGAGGCTTGTGCTACAGATGATGAGGGACCTCTCAGGCTGGGTTTCCCTGGGTGGGCTCCCTGGGTTTCACAGACAGCTCCCATGCACAGAGGTTAAGTTGTTATGAATGTAAATCACGAACAGGCAGGTATGTTGGTCTCCAAGCTAATTGCCTGAAGCAAAGTGGCTTGAGGTGGGTCACAGGCAGCTGATGATTTCATCACCTCCTTTGGACCCAGTGACTGTGCTGCTGCCTCCGGGCTTGCACAGGCTTCCTTTGGTGGCTGGAAACCAGCTCTGACACACGCCTGGGGGTAAGACGGGACGTGCTGTGCAAGGACTGGGGAACAGCTGCGGCTCTCAGCCCTTCCCAGCAATGAGTAAGTCATCCTGGAAGCAGGTGACAGGAAACTCTGCCTTTCTCCTGGGGAAGAAGTGATCTCTGTCACCTCTGCGTGCCCCCTCTTGTCACCAGCCGCGGCTGTGGTGGGTACCAGATGTATTTAAGCTGAGATGCTGTGATACGTGAGGTCTAACATGTTCTTGCCCTCTCCCAGCTCCCTGCTCGGGAGGTTGTCCCTGCTCCCTGTTGCTGCCCTGCACAGCCCCTCTCTGTAAGCCCTGAGTGCTTCCCTCACTGCCCCTACAAAAGGGGCTTTTGTGAAGGTGTGCTCGAGGGTGGTAGTTAATTTTTAGCTTCCTGTTCGCTCAACCAGGAGTAAGATTTTAACAGGGAGTGTGCTAGAGCAGAGCTGTTTTGCTGTTTCTTAACTAGCGCAGCCTGGCTCGGGGCCACTTAAAACAGAAGGCCAGACCCCAGAAAAGAGCAGAGCATCGCTATGGTCACTGGAAAAACAAAACCAGGCCCTTTCTCCGAGTGGCTCAAGCGTAGAGAAACCTTCCCCAAGTTGGTAGGTGGAGGCGTTTGTTGGGGTGGGGGCTTGTGTTTCTCCACCCGGGGATGTGGAGGGGAACTGGGGGGCATCCATGCCATCCGGTGCAGCTTTGCGGTGAAAGAGAAGCTTTCAACCTCTCCGCCACAACCCCCAGCCACTGCCTCCGCTTCTCGAGTGGGGAAACCGAGGTGCTGATGCCCCCAGGGACTGAGCTCTGTGGCCAGGCACTGTGCTGGGTTGTGCCGTGTGGGCAGTCTGCTCTGGCACACCTAAAGGGAGGGGAAGGTTCTAGCTGGGTTTGGCAGCAGCGAGCTATGCACCACACTTCACCCCTGAAATCCCTGTTCGTTTAAAGACATGAATGCAGCCTAAGAGTTCATGACTAACTAGAATATCAGATTAAGTTAACAAGGTATGCATTGGGACACCAGTGAGATTAAATCTCTGGATTTTTAATGACAGCAATAAAATATTTCTGCCTTGTGGTACAAAAGCCTCACTAGCAGCTGATGTTAGCCTCTGTTCTCTCCCATTCAAAGACTGTTGTCAGGGACAAAGTGACTAGTACACAACTTCATGTCAAGGCCCTATCCAGGGCACTGTAAAGAAGAAAGCAAGGGGGCCCCTTCCCGGGGATGCTGGGCTCAGGAGGCAGAGCTGCGCAGGGATGCTGGGCTCAGGAGGCAGAGCTGTGCAGGGCTCTGGCATGGACTTGTTCTGTCAGGCTGTTTTCAAAACAGCTATTCTGCTTCTCAGAGTCTGCAGAAGATTTCCAATAGCTGTGAGGACCATGGAAAAGGTTTTTAAGGGCTCAGAGTTGTAGGAGGTGCAAGGGCACAGGTCAAAAGCTAACCTTCAAGGGAAAATAAAGCCCTGAGGCTGTAAAGGGCTCAGTGTGGGACAGCTGGGTCTGTGTGCAGGTGACAACCCAAGTACCTAGGGCAGCCAATGTGATGTGCTTTTCCAGGAGATGAGAAACAGCTGAGAAAAAGGTATTTTACTTATTTTCTGTCTCTTCGATCCTCCACTGTTGCTAACCAATCCTTTGGTGTGACTCGTATCAGGAGGCAAATGGTGATGGTGCATGTTTCTAACCCTTTCTGCACGTAGGATATGCATTTCCAAAGTCTGCTGCAGGCTCTGACCCTTAGCAAGGGCTGGTGACCAGTCAGCATGCCAAGCACAAGGAGAAGGTTTTTCTCCAGGCATGTGGCACGGCATGCCCTTTTTACCTCCCTTTCTTGTAAAAGCTATAAAGGAATTAGTATGTGGTGTAGGTAGAAAAGTGCTGGTATAACTCAGTTCATATACAAGTATCTACTGAGAGCTACTTGTGTTTTCCTAACACTGCTGGATATTTAGTGTTTGTGTGCTTGAGAGAGGCTTGTACTTGTGGTTGTTCTTGTCCTGTAATGGCATGCTGTCGTTAAAGATCCCCAGGAAGGCAAAGCTTGTACCGGAGAGGTGTTCTGTTGCTGGTGAGAGCATCTTCCTCTTTCTCTAAAGAGAGTAAAGCACTTCTCACCCTGGAGCCCGCTCTCATTAGAGCAAGCAACAGAGAGCTTTAACTCCCTTTGCTGCAGGAATCGATGCACTTACCTTGCTGATGTGACAGACAAAACACGATTCATAAGCCACCAGCCTGGCACTGGAGAGCTGCTGGAAAATCCCACTTTAAAAGCTTTACATGTTACTGAAACAAAGCAGTCTGTCACACCTCTGGATTGCTCAGAATTGGTTTGTATTTCTTTGTGTTTGATCTACAAAGGGGCAGTTTGGACCTCAGCTCCTCCTGATAGTCAGGTTGTTTCTCCAAAGCCTGCAGGTGTGCCGGGTGTTTGGTCTGAGAGGTGTGTACCTGCAATAGGCTTCAAGCAAACAGAGCCCGTGGAGGGGGGTCACGGGCAAGCAGAGCTCCTCACGTGCTGTGCACGAGGCCGAACCCTTACACAAGCAAATACATGCGATGGTTGGCTTAAACCAACTCCCCGTGAACTGGCTGGCTCCGTGATTTGCCTGACAAATTTTATGTGCCTTTCTCTGCTTGGTTTTCCCAATGGAAACCTCCAAGCCTTTTTGTACACCCTGACAGGCCACGGGGAGACGTGCTTGTGATCCTACAGCAATTCCAGTGATCACCATCAGTGTTGGACAAATGCTAAATCCATGCTGTGCCTGCCACCCCCACCCTTCTCGGACCTGCTTGCCTGGGTTACCCCCTTGGCCAGGCAAGGGCTGCCATGGCCTGGGTCTTAACAGATACATCCCCTGCTGTCAGCACACCGTTTGAGCCAACGCAACATGCAGCAGGACCTTAAAGCCTTGCCAAGTAACGGGGCTGCTTTAGGATTTGGTGCCTTGTGTGTGCGGAAGGAAGGAAGGGACTTGCATGCTTGTGAATGGATTTTCCTTGCAGGTTTGTGCAGGCAGGCAAGAGCGAAATGTGTCTGTTGCCTCAGGCTGCTTGCAGCTTGCTGGCACTTGCCCAGCCATAGGTGGCCAGAACTGGGGTGGGCAGGGGGGCAGCTGCTCGCAGCAGCACCCTGATGGTGTTTCAGGAGGGTAGGAGCGTGCATTGGCTGTGGAGAGAAACAGTCTCAGCATGTCTGTCCTTGACATCTGCTCCTGACACAAGGCCAGACCTGTCACAGGCTCCACAAACAGAGCTGGAAGAGTAATCCGGTACTAAGTGCTTGCTGGAAGTGTCAGGTCTCTGGGAAAACCCTTTCTGATCCATAGCTGTTAATGTTGTGTTGTGACACAGTAAGTTGCCAGACCGAATGGGCCAAAACATTGTAAAACACATGGTGAGGGAATACCTTTTGGGTTCCTGTTTTTCAGCAGGAATTAGGTTCAAGAAGCTCTTCAGGTTTTGTCCAGTGGCCTCTGTGCAATTACCAGGAAATCAAAATATTTAGTTTTCTTTCCAGCTTCCCTTCTTCCTCCTGTGTTGCTCCTCTTCTCTTGGAAAATGCGGTTTAGATCTTGACACACACCTTCCAGGTAGGATGGGGATACCTTCTGATAGATATATAGATCTTTTTTGATATCTAGAAAATGAATTTTAAAAATATATGCTATATGCATATATTGCTTCTGCTTAGTCATGTGCACTCCTATAGCTTTCTAACACGTCTTGACTGTTGGAAGATGCAGCCTCAGTGTCTCCAGGTCACTTTGCCACCTCCCTGGGCAGTGACAGTGATGCCGCTGCTGGACGCTCAGCACATTTCTCACCAAGATGTGCAAGTCTGCATGGAGCCCCCGGGCCCTGACCACGCAGAAGGATGGCCAGGCAGGCCCTGCAGAATTAGGAGAGGGCCACAGCAGTGCACACTCCTGTGTTCAGGTGTCAGGGGGGAGCAGCTTTCAGGCAAACTGGTATTGCTCCCGTGTGGTCCCCGCCAAATCAGCCTTGTTTCATTTTACCTGAGCTATGTACAATGCAAGAGGTTTGTTTGTGCGATGATGTTGCCTGCTTTTGCCCAGTGGTTTATTCAGCCATGCCGCTTGTGCTGCAGTGTCTTTTCTTATGGATGAGGGCCAGAGTATTTATTTGTAAATTCCTGCCGTGACTTAAGAAAATAAGACAGGAAGCAGCTGATATTTTGTTAAGGTACATTGGCTCAGAAAGATTTATAGTAATGACTATTGAGCCCAAATCCAAACAAGTTCAGCAAGCGTGTTATACCTACTTATACTAGTGAGGCTTTCCACCGGCAGAACGTAGGTTTTCATTTATGTTTAATGATTGACCTTGTTTGGAAAGCAAGGGAAAGTAAACCATTTGTTATTTCAGTCCTCTGTTTCCGTCTTGGATTATATGTCTTGTATGTGGCGACACGTTGCAGGGAATTACGCGTTTGAGTAAAATGACCTCCAGGCAGGAGGTGCCTCACCAATGCTGCTTTCCGAGGTTGTAAGCACGCAGCCACATCACGCTGCACTCCACTTCTCTCCACAGCTCCTGGGGCTCAGCTGTATGTGTCTTTAAGCGCTTTGCCACCTCAAGAGCAATTGCAAATACACAGTGAAACGTGAAAATGGTCCCATGTTTGGTCAAGTTCTTCCATGGTTAGGACAGGCTTTTTCAGAGGAAATTTTGACTCATTTCTTTGAAGAAATATTCCACATCTTTGTGTGAGCTGCCTATGAGTAAGTATATGTATCAGGTTTGTCAGAACTGAGTATTTCTATGTAAGTTTTAACATTACTTGAGATCAGAACAGGTTTTGCCATGTCAAACAGGATCACAAAGCATGTGCATGTTGTGGCATATGTTCAGTCTTTGGAAAACTGCATTTATAGATTGGGGGAAACAAGTTGCTTTTGGTGAGCTGACCGTCATTATAGGTTACAGCAGCCCTTCCCAGACCACTGGCTTAAACAGGAAGGGAGAGAGACGTCTGCCCTGTCTTCAGTTTGACAAACCAAACTCGTCACAGTATTTTGATGCACAAACCATCGCCCAAAATAACCTCATTCTTGTGCTTCGGTTTATATTTGCAATTATACTTCGCAACAGGAAGAAAACTATGTTCATTACATTTCAGAGAAGAAACATTCCTCTTGTGCTTTCCTAGAACGTTTGGTAGGGAGATTACGGTGTTGAAATAAAAAGAACACACAAATAAACCAATAGCTTTTTTTCGTTTGGAGAGCCTGATTTCTGCCTTGCTGCTCATTAGAGTAGGGTCTAGGTGGATGAAGAGATTTCTTGGAGAGTAATAGCTGAATGACCTGCACAAAGAATTGCTCCTGCTGGGCACAGGCTCTGCATGATAACAGTGTACAGTAGAGCTGGTAGCTCCAGCGTGACAGATGCCGACCCTACCAGACCCTCACCGAGAGGGAGCGTGTACGTGGGTGAGACCCACTGAGGTGGGCACCTCGCACAGGGCAGGTGGGTTACACTGTGCTGAGTAACCTGAAAAACTCTGACGTTGCTTCCCACGTACAGAGATGCTGAACAGGTGTCAGGCAGGAAGGATCCTCCGCTTGTGGGTTTCTCCACACACTTCTGCATTCATTCCATTGAATCCAGAAAAGTTATTCTTCAGTATTTCTGTGACAAAAACTTGGAATGGGATAAAAAGACAGTGTACAACAAGAGAGTCTGTATTGCATTGAGAGAGGAATGGAGAGATGCTGTCAGTGGTCGCCTCAAGAACTAATATCTGGTTTTTTTAATACCTATGTGTTTCTAATCCCTTTTCCATCAGTGGCTCGGTTACTTTGACCATCTGGTTGTATTTCAGAGTTGATCACTGGGAGGCGAAATCTTATTTGCAGAAACGCAGGAGATGTACATGCAGCCTAATGGAGCTGGGGAAGCTCCTGTTTCCCTAGAGGGCACAGACCTGTTCACCATAGACTAAAACAAAGATTTCTTGGGCAGCAAAGCCTGAAACTGGAGCAGGGTGAGAAGCCAGTGCTCTGGGGAGGCTTTCTCAGCTGTGAGCAGAAGGGTGCTGAAAAAACCTCACCAGCACCGCCGTCAAGTGTCATTTGTCTCTGTTAAAACCAGAATATAACCTTGTTAATACCAGTACTGGAGGGGCTGGAATACAACTGATAATTGTGAGCCAGGCTGCTGTGTTTATACATGGCTGAATTGTGTAAATGGCATGAATCATTTCTCCCCCACAAAAAACAATGGGAAAGCCTGCGCGTAATTTAATTCTTGAAGTTACAGATAAGCGGCGTAATTAGAGCTCATCAATGTGACTTTATGGAAAATAGCTTTAACCCAGAATAACCCCAGTTCGGGAGGAATAACTGCATTTGGCCAAATGCAAGAAGTTAAGCTCAATAATATCTGGAGTTGGTCCTTTGGTCCGATTTGTGCAGGGGGTTAAAGTAGAAGATGGTCTGTTTTAGCTTTAAAAGCCCATAAACCCTCACCCTCTGGCACATATCATCTGTACACTGTGGTAATTGACTCTTTCAGTCTGTCTGTATTACAAATTCAGGCCTTGTAGAGTTGTCAGCTTTCCAAGAAAGACCTTATGGGTATTGACCTGGACCCCCTGGACAGACCAAGCAACTGTTCCAACACGTAAAGAGGGAGCGCACAGGCTTGCTTTCACCCCTGTCAATTGCTATGCAGGGACAGGGACAGGGACAGGGAAGAGGAGCAGCCCAAGCAGACAGGCTAATTGTCAGCAGGCCATACCGTGGTGAAACAGGAGCAGCCCTGGTGTCTTAGGCTTCAATTTGCAGTGTCTGTGTAGCCCACGTAACAAAAAAAGCCACCCTCTTCCCCACCGCCAGTGTGCAATCTGAGTTATGTGCAAACATAGCTGTTTTCCACCAAAGTCTATGGGGAAGGCTTCCTGTTAAAGAAAGATATTTAAAACCCACAGCCAGGGAATGCAAATAGTTGGCCAGATTGGGTTTTGTTGTTTGGTTGGGTTTTTGGTTTTGGGGTTTTTTATTTTGCTATTTTGCCTCTTTATTGTTCCTTGCTTTCCATGATGATAATGACGGGAAATCAATGTGTTAAGAGAAATGCTAGCGTAACTGTGAGTTCAGAGTGAGATATGTAGTATCTCTCAGGCATCTATGCCTTGTCTGGTGTGTGGGCAGTATCGGGTCAGGAGCTGATAATAACTTGCCCGTTTTGTCTATTTTATCAAGTCTTACAGTTGCCTCTTTTTTTAAAAGAATATATTTAACAGTCTTTACCCAATAACTGTATGATCAATAAGAGAAAGCTTGTACCCACAGAGCAGCTTTGCAAGATCAGACCCATATTTAATATTATTTTTGCTGAAAATTATTTAAATCACATGCTGTAACATGAGCGTGGGAAGGGAGGTATGGTAGACATGGAGTTAAATGAAAGGCTACTTCAAAAAATCTCACCATAGTAGCTTGCATTTCTTACTACTTTGGTGCTACTGGGTTTCTTAGTTATCATTGGAAAATCTCCATTATTTCTATCATCTTAAGACCTCAGACAAGCCAGCAAGCATGCCTTGTAACTAGCCTGTAAAAGCAGCAGTGTTATATGCCGGCAATGACACTCATGGCACTGGCCAAAAAAAGCCATGGTGAATGTTCCCTGGACAGCCCACCTCCTCTCGCCCTTGCTCTGAGACTCAGTCCTGCATTTCCTCTTGCAGGAATCTGTGTCAAAGGGGACTGCTGCTCTGTTATACTGCTCCCTCTCACAAGAGCAACCACCTAGCAAAGATGTAGGATGAATGAATCAGCTGATCAGAAAGACTGGAAGGTATAACTGAAAATGGGAAGTGCATCAGCCTGGCTTCTTTGCCTGGGGCAGAGGCAAAGGAGACATCCATGGCCATGCATATTCGTTGGAATTAAGCCGCCCTCCTTCCATCTTTACTGAAGCCTGAAAACAGGGGCCTTGGACTAGCCTTGCTAGGACTTGCCATGGTCCAGTGCTCTCTTGTTGATTTTTTTTTGGGGGGGGGGGAGGGGGTTGTGTTACTTCCCTGTGACTCAGAACTCCAGCATTTCATTTGGTCCAGGAAGTGGAATTTCAAATATTAACTGTATGTGCATATGTATGTTAGTATATACGTGCATCTCTCTGTGTGTGTATTGCTGTGGCTGAGCCAAAGTGAAGCAATGCTGCAGGAAGCCTGCTCTGATCAGACTTTCAGCCTGGGATATAATTATGCCTCTAATTTTCAATCAGTAAAATTCTAGCCACCTTGTGCACGGATGCAAACACTCTGTTTTCTTCCGGGGGTGCCTCTGTACCAAAACCTGTCCCAGGGAAAGTTAGCATCTTTTTGTAAAAGGTTACTATAGAATAACCTGTTCTGCAGAAGTCATTTATCTTAAGCAGCTTTGCTAGATGAGTGCTGACCCGCAGCCAGCTCTGTTTTTTGCTGTAGCTACCACACTATTTTTTTTCCTCTGTTTAGGAGCTGAGTCGATATGCAGTTGCCATCACTATTAGCGTACTGCAGGAGCAGGAAGTGTCAGGGATGCGGGCAGCGGTGTGGTCCTGCAGGGCTTGGACAAACAGATTCCTGTGGGCTGTCTGCATCGGTGCCAATAAAGGTGCAAGTGCCAGAGTTTCTATAGTGCTTCCTTCAGGGACCAGGTGCCATAATAAATGCTTTTCAGCAGCCTGCTGAGGGCACAGAGTTATCTGTTGACAACCTACCTCCTTAGATTTGCAATTTCCAGTCTGGCTCAGCCCACATGTCTCTGCCCTGTCACTGCCCTGCTGCCTGAGGTGAGACCAACACAGCTCCAATGAGTAGTTGTGCTTCCTCATTTTGTCTAATCAATTGCTTAGATGAGATTTAGGCTGTGTTTCAACATCAGTTATTTTGGGTATAGCAGATCAAGTTTCTCCATACAGAACGGATGTTGCTTCCCAAAATTGCTTGTCGTCCTCTGTGTTCACATTTTCCATGGGTAAGGAGAAGTCACTTGACTTCTTTGTGATAAACAAGACTCAGTGAGCAAAACAGCAGTGCTGGCTCGTTATTTATTGACTGGTAACGCTCTTCCGAATGCAAAGAGCCCTGATGCTGCCTATGCTCCTCAAGAGTTAGTTGCCCTGCCATTTGCCCCTTCTTTTTGTTTGCTTCAGAGCCTGCTGATTAACTCAGTTTCTTAGGTTTTCCTTTCCTCTAGTTAATGTATAGCTGCAGTTTGCTTCCTACTTTGCATCCCTGTGCCAACCACAGTTTGCTGTTTATTCTGCCAAATTTATAGCTACATGCTCAACCAATAATCTGTCTAGGTAGTCAGTATGAATTATGTGCAAAATGTTATTTCCTAAATCTGGATGTGATTATCTCTCAACTGTGTATTTCCAAAAATGCACCTCCCTTCCAAAAAGAGCTGGTTAGCAAGGAAGAAGAGCAGGGGCTTGCCAAAAGTGTTGATGCTGCTGTGCTCCCTTACCTCACAGGCTGTCTTTCCTCCTGGCTAGCCAAGCTCAGCGTGCCTCTGTGCAGTTCCCTCATATTGCAGGCTCCGGAGCTCCTGGTGTTCGGTGCTGGGCAGGGTCAGGGACTGGCCGGTCCAGGGGATGGCAAATCTGGGGAGTAAGGCCACCTGCCCGGTGTATGTCAGCTGCCAGTTCAGCAGATAGTACAGAGGTACTTTCCAAAACAAAATATTTTTGCATTCCAGCCCTGTTAAAAGGGAGGCCAGAAAGGAAAACTGACTGAACAAGAGAGGAGTAGGGTGGGGTGTGGAAGGTACTTTTCTAATGCAAAGAAATCCTTTTACTTTTTCCCAGACACTTGTATCACCACATCATCTGAACTATTCAGTATTTCAATTTATCCTATTTACTTGAAGAATAATACAGTTAAGAAAATTAACATCTCCTTTGACTTGCTGATGGTAATACCTGTCAGGTGTGAGTTACTACTTCCCATTCCATCCAAAAAACCCCCAATTTTTAAAAATTGAAAGGATTAATACAATTGTAATATGCAAAACACAAGGAGAAAGTGCTGGGTCTGAGTGATGTTCTCTACTGGTACATTGATTGCTTGTTGTACAAGATGTGGCTATCCCAATACCAATTAAGATGAAGTATCCTGACATGCAGGAGATGTCCTGACTTTCCAAGCCAGAACAAAAATGATCCATTGCTGCAGTGAAGCCTGGTTCCTGCAGAGTTGCTGCCTGGATGGACTTTGAGGGAAAACAGCCTCATCACCTCTGAGCTTGAGCAAAGTGTGGGGAATCTCCCTGTGACTCAGTCGAGATGGCAGAGGCCATGACTCTAGCCTGCTGGTTTTTGGTTCCCCCACAAAATCAAATCAGCTTCTCGGCCAAACAACCTCCTCCCTAAATCCAGTCTCCAACTTTTTAATTTCCCTTCATCAGGCCCACAGATGGGTTTTTCCTCCCACTCCACCAGCAGGGGCTCCACACCCTGGCACACAGTGCCTGGGAGGTATTTGCTTTCACACTGAGTCAGTTCTGCATCCGTCTCACCTCAGACCACAGCAGTCCTAGACTGAGAGTTAAGAAAACCGCTCACAACAAAACCTGAAGCCATGTGAAATCTGAAGGGTTTGTGGTGTGTAGCCCAGCCTGGGTGTGAGGTCAGGTTTACTGACAGGGTCACAACCGGTGTAGCAGTCCTGGTTGTAGAGCACATGCTTCACCTTCCCCAGACCTTCTGGAGATAGAAAAATCCAGGCAGGCTGCAGAAAACATGCCTTGTGTACAGATAACCACAGATATGCAGGCTGCAATCCTGCATTGCATAATGCCCGGCACCTCTCCAAATTATCTGTTTTGTGCTGGCCCCTTCCAGGAGACACTCATAAAGTATGCCTTGTAAAAGGTTTGTCTCTGCGATTGGTAGCAACCTTTTTTGGACTCTGTTCCTCGTGCTGTGAGCCTTGTGTGGTTGTGTGTGGAAACATGACGTGAGCTCAGCATGGTATATGTAGGATGCAAAATCAGCGCTGCTGTGTGATAAGGATTACGAGGGCACTCAGGATTCTCCCTCTGTCGTGTAGTATAGGGTTGCAGTGCTCATCTCAGTTATGCACAGAAGTAGTGCATGGGTGACTGTGGAGGAGTTGGCCCACCCTCTTCTCTGTCCACCTCTTCTCTGTCACACTGTGCTGTAATCTGCTGTGTTTCTTGCAGTGAGGGGGTGGCTCTTCGTGCTTTGCTAGCAGAGCTTAGTGAAGTGCAAGGGTACTGGGTGTGCAGAATCATCCCTGTGATGCCCTGCCAAAAGTCCCTGCACTAGGTGGAACAAGCATCTTGTGACTTTCCAACAGTTGCACAATGCAGAGCAAGAAGATGCTGTTCTTTCCATACCCATTCTGCATATTCAGACGTTTCCATTAGCGTCCTTTCGCACTGGGAGGAGAAAAAATTGCAGTAGGATAGGAAATGGAACTGAGATAGTAGCGGGGAGAGAGAGGGAAACAACTTGTCACAAAGTTTTTGCAATGGTTGTCCAAAATGCAACATACTGTGATGCTATTTCCTACCATCAAATTCCCCTCAGTACTCAGATTGTGAGCCCTGAGCCGACAAACTGATGATTACTTTCTTATAATCATATAGAGGATTTAAGCACATGCACCTTCTGTGCTTTCCTTCACCCTGGAGCGTTATCTCTGCAGCGGTGTTCAGGCTTCAGAGCCAGCATCTTGAGAGAGTGGATTGGGCTCAGTTCACATTGAGATGCTGAAAGTCTCATCATCCTGTTCTCAAACAATTGCTTTTTGAGGGTTACATACATCACAAAAAGGCACAGTCATGAAAATATAATGTACACCACATATACTTTCATTGGTTGCTTTTGTTTCTAATATCGGTTCAAGTTACTATTGTGTTTATTAAATTTTCCAGTTGAAACATGCAATTATTTTTCTGTCAATTCAGAGCTGAAACACAGCAACACAACCAGCACTGGAATGTCTGGTGTTTTGCTCTTCCCACTGGTAGCTACAATGACCTGAAAATAACCTAATGTTTCTGTGTTGGTTTAATTCCTGCTGCCGCTGCTGTTCTATGGATTTCAGTATTAACATACATTAATTTCAACAGGAAAAAAGGTCCAGAAAATTTGTTTTTTCTAGCTGGCTGTAAAAGTCAAGAGAGGAAACACCAGTAGGGCTCCATTTTAGGCAGCTACAGGCAGCTGGACTGTATTTACGCTGTAGCAGGAGCAACCGCTCAGCTCTGTGAAAGCTGGGATCTGACTGATGCTGTTCAGCCTCCAGGATTTGTGGGCCACAGCTGTATGGCAGTTTCTCAAATATTTTTTTTCTTCAGTTTCCAAAGCTGTTCCTAAAAAGGCATTTGGAAATGTGAACAGGTAGCAACTAGTCTCAGAAGTCAGAGACAAGCGAGTGGGCTCTCTTTATGCAGCGGGAGATAAAGACAGACCAAAAGACTGTGCTATCTGCCATACACTGGCACTTTCTAACATGCTGGCTGCTTACACTGGGGTTGTTTCCCAGAAAGTCTCTGTCCTGTCTCAATTAATCACCTACTGCAGCTCTAGGTCAGTGTTCTGCCTAGTTCTGCAACCCCCCCAGGAATGACTGGGGCCAACTCTGGGAAAGTAAGATACCATAACCCCCTTTATTGCCTGAATGAGGGTGAACTGGATCTCGCCTTGCCAACTAGTCATCTGAGCTGCATTGCAGGTTGGAAGTGGAAGGGTGGCTGGAAGGTCATGAACCTCACATTGCTCTGAACTGCCCTGTCGCTCCACAAGAGGTTTTGCTGGAGAGAAACTTGCTGCTGCTTGTTTGATCGCTGCTCTGCTCTGTTTTGGAAATGCCCTAAGTGGTGCAAAGCAAAAGATACACAGTTGTGCTGCACTGCATGAGTTATCGGGGTGCCCTGCTCATGCATGTAAGGAGCAAATCTCTGTTGTAAATTCTTTACTGAACAGATCTGAAACCCATATCCCTCCTGCATACCGAGTACTCTCATACGCCTGGACACAAATGCTATGGTGGTCTGAGGCAGAAGGTTTTTTGAAGCCTACCAACTGCTGAATGTAAGCTTTTCCCTACTTTTGAAGCTTTAATTAGGAAAACTCAAAGGCTTTTGAGGATATAGTATATTGGCTGACATGCTGAGTTTCCAAGGTACTTTTTGCAAGTATTTTATGGAACCAATGCAAGAAAGTTTTACTTTTCACCTGTTCTTCACAGAAACCAGTTTTTTCTTTGGGACACTCTAGCTGCAAAACAGTTGGTTCTAAGAACATTACCAAGCTGTGGCTTCATGGGGCTTCTACTTGATAGCATTCTTAATACTGCTGAATAAATTAATCTCTCTCTCTCCCAGTCTTAGCCTTTGCCACCTAAGGCTGCTCTGGTCTCACCTGAGACTTGCTTTTTGGTGAACAAGTCTAAACAAAAGCCAGGTCTCCGGAAAGATTGAGCATTACAGGTCACTGCAGGCAGGCTGGGATTTCCCATGCTGGCCAGAGATACCACCAGGCATCATGCTTATGCTTCAGCTCAGGATCTCAGGTATGTGTCAGAGGCTGCACAGGCAGGCACTGATAGTGCTTCTTGATGACACGAAATGGCAGCCTAACCACATGTTTCTAAGGCAGCCCAGGATGGAAGAAATTGTGGTCAAAAGCTTTGCTTGACAGGATAGCTGAGTAGAAAATGTCACCTACATGCAACAAATTACAGCCTGTCACAGTTGTGCTCTGCACAGACCCTGACAGCTCTTGAAAGCTGAAATCATGTACCCTCCCACTTGTACAAATTTGAGTAAGTTGCTTCTGCTGCGCCACCGCCAGCCAAATGCTCTCTCCAGAATTAGGCATTTTAATGTGGGAAGTGAAAATGGTGAAAGTTCCCCCCTTTCTGCCCTGCTTGTTCCTTGTATCTGAGAGGACGAGAAGCACAACCTCCCACCAAGGCAAAAGATTTCTCAGCTAGACGAACTGATTTACAGGATGAATAACCACATACTGACGGCCATGAGACAAGTGCTAAATTTACTACAGCTTCGTACTGGCTGACCTTGCATAAAATGAAGCCATTTAGTAATAACTGTCGCTTCACATCCTGCTTCTGGGTTACTTCAAAACATCACTGTTGCTCCTTAGTTCTTACAACATCAACCATATAGCTTTGGCAACAGTACTCAGAAACGCTGCTATCTCCCACCACACTGGAAGTATCAGTTGTCTGCCAGAAACAACTCCCTGGGGGTCACATAGCATCTCTGCTGGGAGACGTGTTCCAGGTACTTGCAAAAACATTTGTCTTGAAAAGCCACAGGGATAATTGACCTGTACACAAACTGCAGGAAGACTGTGTTTCTAATGGCTCTGGCCTTCTCAATCAGCATGACTGATAACAGCTGCTGAACTTGGTGAAACAGGTTGTTTTACAAGTCCTGACATAACATGTATTTTCCTGAAAGTCTGATAGACAGTAATATGCCATTATGCAGACTGCAGATGCTGGAAGGTTCTTGTTTTGGCCAGACAACAGCTCTAGGGAATCTTTCAGTATAATGTTGTTTTTCAGTTCTGTGTCTCTTGATGAATGGTGGGTAGAGAAAGTAGGTTTTTGCAGGTTTAAAATTTGATCCAACGTGTAGACAGGAGAGCAGGACCCAGCATACCCAGTCCCATATTCAGTGGTGTGAGCCACCAAGCTTGTCTCTGTCAGATAGAAGTACTTTTTTCTTAGCAGTCAGGGAAGCTGCAAGTTGGGCTATTCATTTGTATCGGTGTTTGGGATCAAAGGTACATGACTACCTATGGGCCTGGTTTGCGGTTCCCTGGAGTCAACAGCAGTGGTGTTTTGAAGCAGTCCTAATTACTAAGTAATAGTCATGTATTACAATCTGAATATATCAGCTACTACATAATATTCAAGCTGAAACTTCTAAATAGTGTCCACTTACAGCTGGAGTCCTGTATCTGCACACAAGGGCTTCAGTAAACTGGTTTCCAGAAGCACTGAGCTGCAGATAAGGTGGGAGGTAATGTAAGCTACCTAAACCTGCAGAAGATCACACTGCTGAAATCCTAGTTACTGAAGGCTTTTTTTGCTTGAAAAGCCTTTCCTGAGTTAGTAAATAACAATGGTCACATAGCTCCAAAAATAAAAGTGTGGATAGTCCTCATTCAGGTGGATGCATACGTGGGTTTAAGGACATGCAGAACTATTAATGATATACTATCTTTTTATCCAGTTCTCCTCCTAGGATATTAGAATATCAAGCAGACTACGTTAAACTTCTAGTTCAAAAACTTAATTAGATAGGTCTGTATGATGATGTGATGGGCAGTTGCTGAGTTAACCTGGGTATGTTCCTCAAGGTGTTTCTAAACATGCCGCAGAAGTGTTAGCAGCACAGGATAATTGGTAACATAGGCTGGGACAACAAGGTGTCTGTTTCATTGCTGCTTGACTAAGGACGCATCAACCATCAGCTGGGTAGGAGAAATGAGGAGAAAGAGAACCTCTTTGAAACAGTTATAAATATTCTGCCTTCTAAAAGGACTGTTTGGAATGTTTTCCTGTGTTTGAATGACACCTCATTGTCATTTTAAAGAAACACCAAACGGAAGAGGGTCTGAGAGGCTTACAGCACGTCACAGATGAGGCAGAATCTATCCAAAGCTATGGCCACCCGAGCGAGGCACCGCCAGAATAGATCTGCTGCCCATCAGCAGGGCCATGCACTGCTCTGGAGCAGATATGGAATTTCATCCCATGATGTCCCTTGCTTCCTAATGCTGGTCATGGCACTCCTCATACTGGAGCTATAGCTGCTTTTTTTTTCTTTTTTCTTTTTCTTCCTTTTTCTTTTTTTTTTTAATTTGAAAATTATCTGGCATTTGGTTCCTGAAAAGGGTTCTGGAGCAGGTTTGGTGAGCAGGCGGCTGCAGCAGGTGACTCAACTGAACCACCCGAGACAGTAAATGAAACTAGAAAGGACCCAGAAGGGGTACAAATGAATAGAAAAGAAGCGCGAATTTCTGATAATGGTGCACAAACCCTTTTAGGCTGCCAGTGGCTCTTGTATACCTTTAGAAACAAGTTTCTGGCTACAGAATGTCTATTGTGCCGCACTAATTTTTCTTTTTCTTTTTTTTATTTTTTGACCCAGCTCAGACCAAAAAGTCAAAAGGCCATATTCTGCACCCTGTCTTTTTGATTCACGTTGCAACATGCATACCCTGCAGAGAAAATCTACAACTTTGTGGAAGCATTAACACCTTTTGGGGGAATTTTATGTTCAGATCTCTTTCTTCCTGCACACATTACATAATCCTACCCCCTAGAGAACAGGGCATGAAAGGTTTCTGGGAAACCCGGCTCTGCCTTTTCACAAAAGGAGGACAGATGTGCCCTGAAGTCCTCCTACACAGTACCAAATGCTGTGCATTCAAGAGACCTGCTGGTTAATGATCTTGCCCATAAGTAATGTTTTAACCATAGAGTAGGTTTTGTTTGCTTCAAAAGCCACAAAGCCAAAGAGGAAGCATAGGAGAACGTGGGCAGGACGGCGGCCAGGAGCCTCATGACCTCATCTTTTTCCGCCACATCAGGATTGGTGGCCGTGCCTGGGACAGGGTTTAAATTCCCCGAGGTCAGAGATGTCAGGCAGTTGGGGACGAGGGGAGAAAGCCAGCGTTCCTGGGAGCCAACTGGCTGAAGCTGCCGCTGGGATCACTAAGAACACTCTTGCAGCAGCTGACTTCGCCAGCACCAGATAAGGTAATGTTTTTTGCTTTTTTACCTGACACGTGCCATTCTGTCTGCAGCTTTATTCAAGGAAGCGTTGGGCAGGAGATCTTTGAAAACTCCTTCACTGGACAGGGTTGTTTGATGTTTGTCTGTGGAAAAAGGTGTGCTTTCATAGGAGCAAGATTGCTTTAGTGATGCAAGGTATGATATGTAATCACAATTTTAAACCTGTGTGCTGATAGATGTCAGAAGGAGGTTACTGAAAAGCCCGCCACTTTCTAAGTGCTGGAAACTCAAAGCTGGTACTTGAACACAGACGGCTTCCTCCCTCATGTAACCACTGCCTGGCAGTGTCCCTGTTTCTCCTGGCAGGTTTGCAGTCCATGCTGCATGCTACTGAATGGATAGGACACGCACCCTTCGCTGTGTAACTCTTGAAATTGTAACACCTCTATTAGAGCGTCCTATCTTAGGGCCAGCCTTACTAATGTATTTTAAAAGTGCCCTTAGTAGCCTTTCTTTCCTATTATGATTTACTAAAGTTTTAAATGCCTCTTTTTCACCAGGAAATCAGTTTCATTTCTCAGGGATGTTCCTCATCCTGGGAATTGGTCTGTCAGCACCAAAATTTACTGCAGCTCAGCACCCTCCTAATTTCAGCAGGAATCACTCATTTATTAAATTGCTAAAACTGCAATATGAGCAGATACTTCACTTAATCTTGCTTGGAGAGACAGGTTATTCTGTTCAAACTTCTGGAGGGGGAAATAAAGGTCTATCAATAAAAGCAGTTTATGTTCATATAAACTGAGTTTACTCACAGCAACTCCAGTTAATAACCCTGAAAACTAGTTTTGAAATAACTGAAAAGAGAATCCAAGCCAAGTTCGTCTTGTCTTGTCTCTTCTGACAAAATGATGTTAAATGAATGAAGATAAATCAAAGCTGATCTTTATAGCGCTTTGTTTTTCACAAAGCTTTTCCTTTGCCAGAGCAAGTCAGTAGATGACAGAAGGAATCTGCTCACCTTCTCAGTGCAGCTATTCGCGCCATGGCTCAGCACTTCACAGTACCTGCTTTTACAATCTTGCAGCTTTTGCATTGCTAAGTCGTTACAAAACCAGCTGGGTGTAGGGCAGTGATGGAGGACAGAGGAAGAAGATTGGCATGGGCAGGTTGAATCCTTAGCAGAGAGCTGGTCTCAGCACAGTGAAATACACCAGGAGAAAGAAAAAGCTTATGGCATTTTTGTGGTATTTTACCTTGCTGACTCACTGTTCCAAAATATTTTCTAGGTAAATCGTCACAATGAAGGTGGCAGTTCTGTGTTTATGCTTTATCAGCATTACCGCTGCATGGCCAGTGAGTAAACCACAAATGCGTATCAGCAATGACTTGCATATTTTCTTTGTATATTAGCAAGAAATTAATACTGACAAATGCTTTTTCTCTTTTCTCCCTTCAAGGTGAGTAAATCCAAGCACAATGCCATTTCTGCCAGCTCCGAAGAAAAATATGTAAGCTCCTTTTGTCTTTCTATTAGTTTTCTTTAATAAATCCTTTTTGATTTTTTCCCCCCTCTAATACGCATTGTCTGATACCTGGTTTATGATTGTAGCTGCTAGCAGAACATGTCCTCACCTGGCTGTTATGAGCCAGTTTCTCAGATAGTCAAAGCAGACAGCCACTGATGTCAGTAGACTTTTGCCATGTTAGACGTCCTGGCTGTGGACTTTTGTTAGCTGCATCTCTGGACTAGCACTGGAAACCTTTTTTCTAAATGAAAAATGTGTAAGCTGTCAGTTAAAAAGAGAAAAGGACTGCAGCATGGCACATCTACTATAACCCACATTCATTAGTGTGGATCAGATGACAATATTTGGTGTTGGAAGAGCACTTTAATCCAATTCCCATGATTTTTTGGAGTGGTGTAAGTGAACTCTATTAGTCTTCTATATAGCTATTCGAGTTATACTCCATTTCCAGCTACTACCCATGTAAAATTAATTCTTTGCTCTGCTACTGCATTTAGTTTAGAGCCTTCATGATGTGGGAGATAAATCACTCTTGGGAAAAGGACCTGAGAATTAGCAGAAACAATGGTCACTAGATATAGCTCCAAATTTCACTGAACCAAAACGAGCTGGAGAAACTGATCTGAAATTCCCCAGGCTCTGCCAGTGGGAAAGGCACATCTGTATCACATTGTTTGGGTATAACGTTCATCTGGGATCACGGCTTGTTCTGAGTCCTCTTCCTACTGCAATGAATTGCCGAGGACTGTACAGAAGAGGCATGTATTGCAGATACCTCCTCTGCCTGAAAACAGAGGTTGTGTTGCAGACAGCTTTGCTTGCTCCTGTATGCTCCTCTGTGGATTAAAACCCTCTTTTTTTTTTTTCCTCTTTTTTTTTTTCCTCTTAAAGGATGCCAGGGGCCATCACTCACACAGGTATAGACACCACCATGTGAACTCTCAGTCCTGGGAGAGTCTGGAGCACCCACAGAATGACCTGGCATCACCTCAGCAGGTAGGGGAAACTAACTGGAAGAGAAAGCAGAGCATCTTTCAATGCCAAAATTTGCAAGTTAGGATTAAGTGCTTAAAGAATAGTCAACATGCTGATCAGCTCTACTGTGTACTAATAGTGAGTTTTATGTTGTTTTCAGACTCTTTACTCTTCAGAAGAAAGCGTGGACCTCCCAGTAAAACCAGTAAGTGTTTTGAACAGCAAGATGTCAGTTGAGTGCTGCAGGGCAGCCAGTGTGTAACAGCACTCAATTTTTCCTCAATGAAATTAGTTTTTTATGGTAACATCTCTCCCTAAACAAAACAAAGCTTCACCAAAGCAGGGTGAGGCAAATTCTGAGCAATTTGTGCACGTAGCCCCTCAACAGTGCATCAGCTCTGAGTGAGCAGGACAGATACCTGTCTGCACATCTCAGATGTACGCTCATTTGCCTCATGCGTAATAAATGTTTTCCAGCACTTCCCTGATGTGTCAAGCAAAAGCCATGAAGACGTGGATGATGATGATGATGATGATAATGATTCCAATGACACGGATGAATCTGATGAGGTTGTCACGAGTTTTCCCACAGAAATTCCAGTAACTGTACCATTCCCCCCTTTCACCCGGGGAGACAATGCCGGCAGAGGTGACAGTGTGGGCTACAGGGTGAGGGCAAAAGCCACAGTGGTGAAGTCTAGCAAACTCCGCAAAGCTGCAAAAAAGGTAAATAGTGCTGAGCAGCGGTACCCAGGTTTTTGGAAAAGGGTAGCGAACTTGAAAATGGACATGTTATTTTGTGGTACTCAGTTTTCAAAAGGATTGGTGGGGGGAAAATAGGTATAAGTGAAGGAATGTATTTCCTTTCTCTGGATACTTCAAATCAGAGGGTGTTGATGGCTGTCAACATGGCAAGGCAGGACTGTAGCCTAGTGCTGCAAGCTATGCAATACTGCAGTTTACACTATCATGATGTACTTGCACATGTGAAATTTGAGGCCAGGATAAAACTTGAGTTCCTTGCAATGTGAAAGGTTCACGTGACTCCGTAAAAGACCACGGTGTCTCCAGGCAGAAATGAATCATGCGGGCCTTGAGTGTCCCTGCAGCCTATGCAGCTCGCTTGGGTGCAGTACTGCAGCACGTGTGGACGGATCAGTTCCTTAGGAGTGACAACAGCTCTCTCTTGCTTTGCTCACTAACACAGCTCATTGCGTATGATGCCACCGAGGAGGATGAGAGCGCTCCAGATGCAGACAGCCAGCAAGCAGGGCTCTCCCAGGAGGACTCCGCCGCCCGCCGCTTCCTGGGGAAGCGCACCGTCAGCGGGGAATGGGCTGACAAGAGCCACAGGCAGGACAGCAGAGAGCTAGACAGCAAGCAGTGTGACCGGAGCACGGAAAACGACAGCCGGCAGAAATTCGATAGCCGTGAGGCAGATGATAGTAAGGCTAGTTTCAGAGGGGATAGCCACCAGAGTGTGGAAAGCAGGGAGAGCCACCAGAGTGTGGAAAGCAGGGAGAGCCAGGCCCGCGTCTCAGCTGAGAGTCCAGATGATAAGAGCAACCAAACGTTGGAAAGCGCTGAGGATGCTCACGATCGTCACAGCATTGAAAATAACGAAGTCACCCTTTAAAGGGGGATGAGTGTCATGTTCCCCTTTTTCAGTTTCTGCCTAAGGGGAGGGGGGAGTAGCTTCATTTCGGGTACCTGTACAGCGTAGGGCGTGTGGTGACTTTCTGGGTTTGGGGCTCTTCTCTAGCCAGTGGCCTCCCCTCGGCCGCCAGCAGCGCCCGTGCCCCGCACGCCATGCTGGCCTGGCGGGACGCGGCCAGGGAGGCACAGGGCGGCCGGACGACGCTGTGGGACGCGCGGAGCAGCCTCACCCCTGGCACGCTGCTCCCTGTACTGCCAGCCTGTATTTTGCTGTAACTGGATTTCAATAAAACCACAACAAGCCGTACCCGCGGGCTGCGTCGCTGTGTGCCGGGTTGGCGCGGGGGGCTCTCGGGCTGCGTGAGGGGCTTTGACGCCTCTCCACGTTACGTGGAACAGCCGTTCTGGCGCCAGCCGTGAAGTAAAACCTCTTCACCGGGCCTCGCCCTGCTTGCACCGAGGCCCGGCTGGCCTGAAGTACCCGGCGACGGCCCTTGCCGGGCGTCCCGCTCG
>JAVJGI010000001.1:17211251-17248047 GCA_035590275.1 Ibycter americanus | reverse complement strand
CGCTACCTGCCCTGTTCTCCCGCTCCCCGCGTTCTCTTCCCGCCCGCCCGGCCGGGCCTGCCCCTGTCCGAGGCCGCGTCTCTTCCTGCGCGGCCGTGTGCCGCTCTCCGGGCCGGCCGTGCCGCCCGCACACACCTCGCCTCCCTTTGGAGCACGGACCTCTCTGCCCCCCAGGGATTTTTCCCGGCTGCTTTCGGTGTAAGAGACTCCCCCAAGTAACTGTTGGATACGTGTGGCCCAACGCCAGGTCTTCGGAGAGTGGGAGCGGTACAGCTGTCCTCTCTTCGTCGCCTTCCCTATATAAGAGGTGGTCAGGCTGCCGTTGGTGTGTAGAGCGGGGTCGTCGGGGGGGTGTTTTACTCATGTTTTGCTTTTTGGCGGCACTGCGCGGTGCCCTGGGCTGCCCGGCGTCGTTGGGAGCCGCCGGTGGATGCCGTGAGCAGGGATGTAGCTGGGAGCGTCGGTGGGACTGTGTCACACGGGCGTTGGTGATTTGACCCAGCAGAGAAAATGGTGGATGGGGAGTTCGTTGGATTCAAAGTTATGGGAGCACGTGTGAGGAACCTCCCCTTCCTTTTCTGAGTCGCTTAAAATGTCAGCGTAAAATAGTGAGGGTTTTAAACGTAGGCTGTGTTTAACTGTCAGGCAGAATCTTTATAAAGCTGCAGGAAAAGTCAACACATTTAGGAAATAAGGTTTCTTCTGCTAAAATGTGAATTTCCTAAAGTGACAGTACTGTTACTGGCTGGCACAGCCTCAGCAGAGGTATCAAAACAAACATGATTTTAATCAGGTACTTGTAAATGAGGCTATTGTATGTTCCGTACATCTTCACTTTGATTTTCACATGCATTCAAAAATCATTTGCTGTAATGATTTCTCAGCACCATAATAAATCTTTGTTGATCATTGCAGTGTTTTACTTGGATGCAAGTCAGACTTGCAGAGATTATGGAATAAAGCATGTTTTCTTTTCAGCAGATTTTATTGGGAGAGTTTTCAATGGTCTAAGTCACTTCATAAGGAGACCAGAACGGCCAGGAAAGAATATCAATGATAATTACGTGTTATGCACAATCTGGCACTGCTCTGTTCAGAGTCTTCAACGGTGTGTTTAGTTCAGTCTGTTGCTGAGGTACATAAATGCCTAGGAGAGGAGCTGCTTCACGTGGAGAAAGCGAAGTCCTTTTATAAAAGTTCTTATCTAAGTAGACTGTTCAGTTGGTCCCTTTGTACTAGTTGTTGCCAAGAAGGAACCTCCTGTATGTGCTTTTAACTGTGGTGAAAAATAGTGGTGTTTGAACATGACGTGAGCGTGAGAGTGACTTCGTGATGCTGTGGCATAAGTTGCTACTGTTCCATCTCTGTCATGGTTTCTGCAGTAGTACTCCAGACAGATTATCCACACTAGGACTGATTTTGGTGTGGGTTTCTGAGCCATTTTGAACCTGGAGGCAGAGGTTAATACCAGGTGGTTTCTGTAACGTCAGAATATTTGCAGATGAAAGTGAAGTCCATCAGGAAGACTTCCCCCCCTCCCTGCACCACCACCACCTTCCCCTGTGAGCTACCATTCTAATGAAGGCTTGGTAAAACACTGTGTTGAATCATCTAGAGTTCATCTGCATCTACAGCTTAGGGTTGGTTTTGGGTGAAGGAAGGTTGCTTGCTTTTAGTGTGCTTTTTTTCAAACGTTTTTTTTTTTTGTCTTTAAGCCTGTATATGCATTTTCACCTTGTTCAGCTGAGCAAGCAGCAGAACCAAGAGGAATGGGCTTTTGGTGACACTGCATGCTGTGCCGGGCAGAGTGAGTGCAGCTGAGCCTTCAGCAGCATCAGGCAGATGTTGCCAGAGATGATCTGGCCATGCTCCAATAGATGGATCCCTTACCTGTTCTGCTGCCTGAAAGCAACCTATTTTGTGCTAGAATAACGTTTGGGAGCTGATGCGTGTCCATAGCTTTAACTTTTAATTTCTGCTTTCAGGCTGAAAGATGAGAAGCACCTTTGACATGGTAACATTATACATCCTTTTGACTTGTATGGTTCTCTTCACACTGCTGGGTATGAGCCTATTAATCAAGTGTGCACGGTGTGGAGGATAGTGCTTAGTTACCCATTTTTGCAGTACAAGAAAACAGAAAGAAATATTTTCAATAATGGCTGTGGACCAAGCTGCCTCTTGCTGTTTGAGACAGTCTGTGTACGCTGGTAGTATTCTATTTTTAGCTATAAAATGAAAAGACTTGGTTTCATGTTCTAGGAATGTTCGGAGTGGCTTTATCCCTGTGGTTGGTATCCACAGTTTCTGTTGATTTCTGACCTGCATGTGTTTTCTGTTTATAGGCAAGTGTAGCTACAGTTGCTGTAGTAGACAGATCCTTTCCTGCCTTTTTCATGAGATCGTTGCCATTAATTCATAGGCACAGTAAATGGCTAGGTGTGATTTTGATGCTGTGGAGGTACTGCAGGGTGCTGTACTTGCCTTCTGCATAGGTAACTAACCTCTGAAGAACGTGGTCGCTGCAGACTACACAGCAAAAGGGCTGATTTCAAGCCTGATATTAATATAGGGCACTTGAAGGATAACTGAGGTTTTAATACTGGAAAGAGTACTCAGTAGCTCTTTTGACATTTTGTGGATAACTGTGAGGATCTTTGAAGACTGGAAAATGGCATGCTCAAGTACTTGGGGTTTTTTTGAGATGACTAGAGGAAAGTTAGCATAGATTTATTTAATAAAATTCCATTTCACTAGACAGAATTCAACAAGAGGGAGTAATCCTTTGGATATCAAAAGTGATAGCGTTACCGTGGCTAAACAAGTTGCCACTCATCAGCTGAAGGATACTGAGTGACACCTTGCGCTTTTCTTGCTGTCAGTTGTGAAATAAAAATGCAGAGAGGATTTAAGGTAATGGGATTTTGGTAACTGCAATTATTGGAGAGTCTGTAACAGGAGTTACAAAGTGAATAGAAAGTTAACTACTTCAGACTCTCTCTACTTTAGGTTCTTCTCTCTGTGGATTCTTCCCAGATTCTAATGTGAGTCTGTCTGGAGTATATTTAGTTTGTCTAGTTTTGCAGATCTCTACAGCAAACATCCCGGATACTGAGAAGAGAGGAAGGGATAACTACTCAACTCTGTTAAGGAGAAAGTCATCAAAAGTTTTTAATGGGTAAGAGCAAAGTCCATTTCCAGAGCCAGGCTGGAAAGATAATCTGCCCCTCAGATCTGTACTTGGTCACCTAGTGCTACTCTGCACCCTCCCATGCATGAATACTAAGGAGTGTATGTGGGGCATTTCTTGAAAGGTTTTCTTAGTTATTGTTCAATGGAAGTATCAAATATCATTTCCAGTCACTCATTAATTGTTACTTTCACCAAGAATGCATCGTGACATTTTTACTGGGTTGAACTAGTGTAGGCTCTGATTGTACTTTACTAAGGAATGTGAATTAAGGATGGTGAGGCTGTGTTTCCTTGTTTTGGGACGAAGCGTCTTTGCCTGAAGGTCATTTCACTCTCCTTCCCCCAGCCCATTCTTTCCCCAGCATCTGAATTTCTGTGTAGGCGGATTAGCTAGTGATAGGTATCTTGGCTTGAGGGCGTTCAGAACTTAACTTTTACATAAATCTGAATTACTTTATATGCATTCTGTACCTCATAAACTGGACACTATGATTAGGTAGGTACGTGTGTATATGTAAGTATATATACACACATTTGATATATATAATATATATGTATATAACACTTTATATATGTGTAAACTAAACAGGAAGATTTTAATTTAGTGAGTACTTAACAAGCTGGACTTCATTGTAAGATGAAATTTCATGGTTTTTTTATTTGCATTTGATCATTATTTTTTGACAACTCTTCTGAGTTCATATACTCTTTTGGTAAGCCGTTTGGGCTATAGAATGAGTGAGAAGATTGTTAATTGCATATTCATTTGATAAATGAGATCTCTCAGAAAGTTGATGAATAGCAAATTTATGCAAGGAATGAACAGAAAATTATTAATAGAGGCTAGAAGTGAAACATTTTTGGTGCTTGCAGTAGATGTCAGCTTAAATCCAGCAGTGCTTACCGCCACTGTTCTTGATGCAGTATTCTAACGAAGAAAAAAGGGAATAATGTACCTAAACTTCTAAAAACATGGCAAGTAACGAAAGCTTCAGCCTAGCTGATGAGCAAATGCAGAGGTCGTTTAACGCAAAGATCATTGTATGATCTCTGGTGTTGGTTTGTTGTATTTTGTTTTTGTTTCTTCACGTGTAACTTTCTGCTCCTTGCTGACTGATTCCTGAAAATACTGTAATATGACAGAATTTGAGCTTGCAAGCTTTCTGCTCACCACATTTCTTATTGGTGAGTAATGTGCTGACAGCTGGGACTTGACTCTCTTGCCAGCTTAGCTCACTGGCTGTTCCAGCCTTTTCTTCCTCTCTTCTGTAATGTTTTCCTGCTTTTATTATGAGGGTTGCTAGTGCAACGTAGTGCTGTGGTAGAGGCTGAATTTGTTGAGTTCTTTATTATTGGTGATTCTGTAAATGTTCTTGTTTTTATGTTTCTGTCTTCAAGAATGACCTAATGGTGAGGATTTGGCATTCTGTGTAGTAAAGTTGCAGTCTTTATCTGTAAATTTTCAGACTTAGCCTTAAAGAACAGCTTTGAAAAAGCTCTCTTGTTTTGGTGGCTGACACTAGTGAAAGTTATGAATTACTAATTAAGGAGTGTGAACAGAGATTAAGGCTAAGGCTTGCTGTGCCTATGCAAGAGAAGTTTCCTGGTTGACTTTGTGGTTAGGTCACAACTTAAAAATGTGGTAGTTGAAAGGCTTCTGAAAACATCTAACACGTTATTTTTTTCTGAACCCACCTTGTATTTGCAGGTAGAGGGAAGAGCTTCCTTATTCCTATCTCTTTTTAGGAAATGAAGTTCTGCAAGGCACATTAGCCCTCTTAGTCTTACAGCAGTGGTTGCAGAGCAACTGAACTCTATTCATTGTCAGCTTTATAATGTGTTTTGGCTATCCCTTGTGCTGTTCCATTTGACTTCAAATTACTGTGATATGTTTGATGGATCAGAGATTTTTACTTAGGGAGTTTGAGGTTACTTCATTTCCATCTGCTGAGAACATAAAGGGTGTTTTGAAAGGTTGGCTGTTTAAAGAAAAGGAAAAGGGTGGAAGTTTGGTGTGCTTCTGTAAGAGGGAATTTTTGTTTTTATATGCTTTGTCTCCCACCATAAACTAAAGTCAAATCATTTTTTGTTTAGGCTTAAATGGAGAAGTTCCCTGAAGGTAGCAGTTCTGCTCTGAGCATCAGCAGCTGTTCCCAGCTTTTTTTCTCTTCTCTATTAGGCACGGAAAATAAGTATGGTGGTTACTAACTGCTTTCTGTTCTCAGATGGTTGTTTCTTTTAGAGACTCCATTTAAAAGATCCTTTTGCTTTTCAGTTACCCTTATAGAAGGGATCACCGAGGTTCAGTAACTGATCTTACACTGTCTTCTTGAGAATGTAAAGTACAATGTGAAGCTAGTAACAGACAGAAACAGTTCAGCTAATGCAGTTGCCCAGTTTAACAACCAGATGGTGGTTGCTCATTTAGGCTGCTACTAAAGTTTCAGTGATAATTCTTTGTTGTGCAGGGAAAGAAATTGTGTAGAAATACTCATCAAGATCCCTGCTGCATCTCGTGTTGGACAAGCCTTGCCTATTTGGGAAAGGAAGGTTATGATTTGTTTTCTTTAAGAATATGTTTGATGTATCCTCCTTTCAGGTAGAAAGTTAGTTAAGACTACTAATAAAGGTTCAGTACTGAACATGCATTTTCATTCATCTATCAATGTTTTTCATACTTAAAGAAAAGCCCCAAACACTGCACTTATTTCTTAAAGGATGGCTGTCTGTGCGTGTGTTTGTATACTTGTATGTGTTTTCATACCATGTGGTTTCAAGTGACAGCACTTCTGGCAAATCTTCAGCAAGTAGCTGAACAGATTCTGTTAGAATTCTGCTGAGCTGTTACTAAATTATTACGGTGTCTCATGAATAGCTAATACTGCAGGCCCCGTTCAGGCTATGGAAGAAGAAGTTGTTCTTGCTTGAACTTAGATCAGTTTAAAATCCATAGGAGAACGTGCAGCAGACATGACATAGGTTAAGCTTTCAAACCCACTTAACTTATTGTGCCACGTGTGTATCTAGTATCAGACATCTGTGTAAATCATTATATATGTTTTCTTTTTAAGGTCTGTGGGGGACAAGACTCATGGAAGAAAGCAACACCAGCAGAGAACGCTATCTGAAAAGTGTTTTACGGGAGTTGGTTACATACATGATTTTCCTTGTGGTCTTGTGTGTCCGTAAGTACTGCTCAGCACTAATGCATCCAGTTTTGTACAATCCACTTCCTCTCTGTGATTCCAGAGTGAAGGTTGTTTCAGTGATGTGGGAGGAGAATTAATTAATGGGCAGATGTGTAGGCAAATACTTGGAATTAAAACTGTCTCTTGTTTCTGTGCATGAATTGTTGCTGGAGATTTGAAAATGCTGCAACATCCTGTGCCTTAACAAGTTTTGAACCTTTAAGCAGGATGATGATATACTTATTCTTTGTTTTTAGGGAGCATGTTTTTTAATGTAGTGCTGCACTGCAGTGTAATGCTTCTGCTGCACATTTTGAATCGCTGAACAGAACTGTAAAATGTGAAGAGCAGGAGTTAGTCAACTAAGACAGAAAATTAAATCACCGAGTTCCAAATTTATCACCAAGCTTATGTACACATCATTCTAAGAATAAAAGTTCTTCACAGTAACTGGAAAGGCAGAGATCATGCTAGCTACTTAGAAATATCTGATAATCTGTGTTTGCATGATGCTGAATGTTTTAAATGCATCTGCAGCCTATATGTACTCAAGTGTATATGGATCACAGCTGGAGACTTCCATTATCTGAGTGTGTCATTTGTTTTGTTGCCTGTGATATCATATGAAGTATTGTAGCACTATAGAACACAGAACGGAGTAACATTCAACCTGCATTATTTTATTTTTTTTAACTTTTAAGAAGATGACTGATTTGAGGTAGGTGCTGTAGAATCAACACTGAAGGTAATATTAGCAGATTCTACTAAATACAGACTGGCCAGAGATGTGAGGAGCTTGATGGATCTTCAGCCTCCTGCACAACAATATTCCTGGATCCAAAGTTTAAGAAAGCAGCCTGAACTGAGTTTGCTGTGCTTTGGGTGAAGAACCTTAGTGATGCTGGAGCACAGATGGTACAGAATGTTTATCACAGGCCTCAGACAGCCCTGTGAACAGTTGTGGCTGGTGTAATGTAGGTTCTGAGAGCGGTTCTCTTTTCTGGCCTTGGGAACTTGAAGCCGTTATACAATTCGGTTTCTAGATTCCTAGGGTTCTTTAAGTTAACAGTCAAAAGAAGTCATGTTCATATATTTGCATAAAAATTAGCAAGGCAATGCAAAATAGAACTTACTATGGAGTAGGGAGAATAACAACAAAATCTGTGTGCATTAAGTTAGTGTATCTTTGGAAAGCTGGTATGTTTCAAGCCTCCAATATTTAGTGTGGGCAGTTCTGTTCTAAATGCCTGAACTGTCAGTGACACTTAAGTTGTCATTTATGATCACTTGTAATAGAACAAGGTGATGTTTTTATTTTTGGAGAGAGGGAATCTTGGAGTGGAAAAGAAAATGCAAAACTGCATTGGTAGACTGGCTCTGAGAGCAGGTCTGACTTGCTTGTCTGGAGTAGAATTACTAAAAAAAACCCCAAACTTTATACCACTGACACAACTGTTTTGGTGTTGTACTGCAAGCATGGTTATATACTAAATATCATGTTTTTTTCCTTCCTGAGTCCTTTAAGAATGTGTAGTGCAGGTTTATGGACAAAGGAGTGTAAGACTGCTTGTGGCTGGTATGCTGTACTACAAGGAGAAGTTTAGCAGTTAGAGACCTGAGTTAAGAGAAATTGGTTTCAGCAGAAAAAGGCTGATTGCAGGCTGTTAACAATTTGTTTTACTACAGAAGAAGATTTTTGGTAACAGAATAAAGGAAAAGTATAATGTGTTAAAGATCTACAGATACTACAAACTCGTTAGTGTTTTTTTTAAGTATTATCCTTTTTCATTTTACATGTAAGCCGTAACTATGGGACAGACTGGTCTGTGGCTTGGCATGCCCTAGGAGAGAGATTTCCAGTGCAGGCTAAATGCTATGGACTTTTCTTGTACTCTTGTATTTTTGAGAGTATGTATTTAGCGAGAATCCAGGTATTGCACAGTCATGTGATACATTCCATGTGCCACAGCACAAGTCCATTAAAAATAGTTCTTTTTCTCTAGTTGCTAAAGAAAACAGATTTTCTTCCCTGTGATGTTTCTGTAAAATTGTTCAGTGTAGACTTAATCTTTCAGGCTTCTCTCAGTTTTAGCCATAAAATGGTTTAAGTATTTATGGGTAGTAACAGTATCGGTGCCAGAGACTGTGCTCTTAAGCCATCTTGGCTTTGTACATAATTTTATAATTTATGCTCTGTGGTCTTCAGCCAAATGCTTGGCCCAGTGTGAGGAATAGTAGTAACACACAGTCATTTATTTTTTTATGGGGAGATTCTCTTAGAAGCACTGCATGTCTTGGGTAGAGTTTCATTGTCTAACCATAGGTGACCAATGTCATTCACAGTGCCCTGTGATGTCCTGGTGACCATCATTATCTGCTCAAGCCAGGCATAGTTCTTCTGAGGTCTTGTGCCATTTATGCTAGCTCTCCCTGGATGCCTTGGATAGCACAAGTCACCTGAAAAGGCACTAGCTGCCTCTCTTCAGGCTGCTGAATTGTGCCTTTGTTTTTCTTGAAGTTAGCTTCTGTAAAAGCTTTAATAATAAAATGAGGTGTGGGAAGGAGAACTTGAGTATTTTAAACTGATTGATCTGTCTATTGTTCACTGCTTTTTGTATTTTAATCACAGTCAACAGACAAATGCTGCTTGGTGTGGATTTTGTTTTGTTCTGAAGCTCAAACTTCTCAGTGCGAAATCTATATGAATACAACCTGATGTATTCAAAACGGAGTACTCTCTTTCTTTTTCTTCTTTTTTTTCTTCTTTTTTTCTCTTCTCTTCCCCCTTTACCTCTCACTCATTACCAAATCTTTTGCAGTGACTTATGGGACAGTGAGTTCCAGTATGTACTATTACACAAGGGTTATGTCGCAGCTCTTCCTGGAAACACCTGTATCAAAAATGGAGAAAACTGATTTCAAAACTTTGTCCACAATGGATGACTTCTGGAAGGTAATCTAAGCCCAATTTTTTTATATCTCTGTTGCTCTGATTTTCTTGTCCTGTCATGGCCTGTAAATTTAACCTCCGGGATCTTTTTCCTAATGTGGTAGGGGTTGTGCATGAAGGTCTATGTGCATGATGTCAAAGCTATGGAGCAAAGTAGGCCTTTAATATGTGACATTTTAGAACCCAGGTAATGCTAGTGGGGCAAAGTAGAGCCAGGTTGCGGGATGTTGTTGGAGGACAGGTAACAGTAAGGTCTTGTGTCAGAAAAATTACCAGCTGCAGTTCTAACTCATCTACAGAGTGAAGATCTATGAGAACAGTGCTGACAACATGCAAACTAAAATTCTGTCTTCTCCAGTTCGCAGAAGGCCCTTTGCTGGATGGTCTTTACTGGGAGATGTGGTACAACAACAAAACCATGGCAGAAAACAAAAGCTTCATTTATTATGAGAACCTGCTCCTAGGGGTGCCTCGCATTCGACAGCTGAAAGTGAGAAATGGTTCATGCTCAATACCTGAAGACTTAAAGGATGAAATCAAAGACTGCTATGATGTCTATTCTGTAGCTAATGAAGATACTGCTCCTTTTGGACTTCAAAATGGAACAGCGTATGTAGTTTTCCTGTAGACATGCATTATTTATTTTTTTTTTCCCCTTACCTGGGTTATGCTGAATTACATAGGAAGTCACTTGGCAGAGGCAACTCTGCATTTGCTGTATGTTCTGTCTGTAAAGCCAGGTAAATCCAGAGCAGCTGCCAGTTCTGCTCATGGAGAAACGTTACCGAACTGGGATCTGTCCTCTGGATCCACTCGCCTTTAGGTGCTGTCATTGTGCCGTTGGTAGCTGTTATGCGTGGGAGACACGCTGTGGTCTGAGTGCAGCACTGCAGCTCAGGAGCACCTCTTCTGTGACTCCACATTGTATTGCGGTGTGTTCCAGTGGCTTTCACAGAGTTGTTTTCCCTGGCTAAAAATGGGAATAGCATTGCCTTTCTTGAAGGACAGTGTGTGAATTGAACTGTAACAAAGTTTTGGAGGTGGAACATAACAATGTAAATGCCAATTTTCTTTCTTTCCCTGAGGACAGAAATTCTGCGTGAGTGGATTGATGTGTTCTCTTTTCGTAATCAATATACTTGTGACCCAGCTTTCTATCTTAATTTTGTTGTGTTAGTCAGAGGAACTTTGTAAGCTCTTTCTCCAGGATACGTCAAAACTTGCTGCAAGTGCCTCTTAAATGAAAGGAGCTTTAAGTAACTGATATATTTTTGGTCAGGTTTTGTTGCTGTCTGTTTTGTTCATTTTAAGTTGAAAGTGGAAAGACTAAGTGCTCTGTTTCACCTCTGAACTAGCTGGACTTACACCAATGAGAAGGATTTGAATGGAAGCAGCCACTGGGGCTTGATTGCCACGTACAGTGGGGCTGGTTATTACCAAGACCTCTCAAGGACCAGAGAAGTGACAGCTGTGCAGATTGCTAGCCTTAAGAAGAACCTGTGGCTGGACAGAGGGACCAGAGCAGCTTTCATTGATTTCTCTGTATACAATGCAAACATCAACCTATTCTGTGTTGTCAGGTATGAACAGAACCGTGACAGCATTCAAATTGCACAGTGTAGGTTGTAGACTTGGGGTTTTCTTGTGATTGCTTTGTTTTGAAGGCATGGGTAAGTGTGTTTTGTATAAAGGAGACAAACAATGGAAGCGGCATGCCTCCCTGTTGAAGATGTGGGAGTGCACATGGTGGCTGCACTCACCAACTGGAGCCAGTTCTGACTTTCCTGATGCCTCAATGCCTTGGGTGCGGTTTGCAGGCAACTTTTCTAGTGAGCTGGCTTATTAAAGTAAATACGTGGATATACAACATCAGTCTTTAGACAGTGTGAAACAGATGCAGATGAAGACTAGTCTTTCTGTTCCTGAAATGCTTTGGGTTTTAGTCAAAATAGACTGCAGTAAGGTTTACACCTTCTGTTCTGTGTAGTGTCTTCTCTCAATCATATGTGGGCTTCTACCTGTTTCCATTATTGAAATAATAATGTAAATAAAACCATGTATCTTTTAGTAGTGTTTTTCATCAGTGCTGTGTAAATGTAATTGTTTTTTTCTTTGCTTGTTTTTTAAATGCAGGCTGTTAGTGGAGTTTCCAGCAACTGGAGGCCTTGTTACATCTTGGCAGTTTCAGCCGGTGAGGCTGATTCACTACATCTCCACTTTTGATTTTTTCCTGGCAGCCTGTGAAATGGCATTTTGTCTTTTTGTTCTTTATTATATGGTGGAAGAGATCTTAGAAATTCACATTCATAGGCTGCGCTACTTCAGAAGTCTCTGGAACTGCCTTGATATCCTTATCATTGTGGTAAGTAATCTTTATAATAAGGCTAAAATTGCTTTCTGAAATGTTAATGACTCAGTATTGCTGTGGTGGGTTTAAGGGACAGAGCCATTATTAGGAAGGATACTTCCAGACTATTGGGCTGTGAGTCTGAATAAGACAATTTTAATCTGTGTTGTAATGTTGGTGTATTTTGCAAACTTGCTTGTTCTGTCTTTGGTGGTTTCAACCTTTATGTTCTGGGGAAAAGTTAGAGTATTTGTCCAGTATGCTTTTTCACAATTTTTGTCTATAAAGGCACAGCCGTTTATGGAAGGTGATAAACTCGCCCTCATTTCTCTTCTAATAATCTGATACAGACTATTACAGTGGCTTTCAAGAAAGAAAATCATTTGCTTTAAAGTAGTGATTTGCATTTGGAGGAATGGGACTGGGATTTGAATATGTTTGCAGTGAACCACAAAGAAATTTAATGGAGTATTGAAATACCAGCTAATACCAAGTTTGAAGAAGTGTCTCAAAGTTGTAGAGTGTTAGCAGCTGTCAGGGCTGCTCTCTTGGTTAAGTGAACAGTGTCGCACGTCAGTAATCCTGCTATAGCAGAAAATCTGAGCTTTGAATTGGAAGCTACGTAATGTAATTCACTCTGGGCTTACATCAAGCTGTGCTTACCAAAAGTATACAAAGCCAGCAGTGCTAAAACAGTTCGAATCCTACGCTTGTTTTGTGTCTTCAGGCTTGGATGAATCAAAGGTTTAAGTCTAGAAGTTAGTATGTGCAGTCTGGAGAAATCATGCTTGCATCACAGTGCTTTGTAAATGAAGGACCATTTAGGAGGATGTTTACATGAACTGTGCGCTGTTTGTTATACTTAATGGTGGGGGTGGGAATAAGACACTTTGCTGTTAACATCAATGAAGTGTATTCGAGTGTGAGTGTAAAATCCAGTTCACACACAGAGTCAAAATTCTATGTTTATACCTTGTCTGAAGGACATTGTTCTAATTTAGGGTTATGTACTTTATGACTCTGTATATGTGATGAAGTGTTCATTTATGCTAATAAAAAGCATATTTGCAGAGGTCAAAGCAAGAACCTTACCTGTATGGTAAAACTACATCTTTTCTGCTGTTACCCAGAACAAGCAATATGGGCCAGTCTATACTCCAGAGAAACTCTAGTCCCTTTTTGGCTACTGCTGGCTTTCTGCTCTTTACTCTTTTTCACCTTTGCTCTTTTGAGTTGCTGTCTTCTTTCCTTATATTTCTTTCTCTGTGACAGCTTCATTTTTCTGAGCCTGCTAGGCTTCACCATCATCCTGTTCTTCAACTGTGGTAAGGAAAAGATTTCTAAATCTTCCTACTCCCAGGCTATTTATCTGTAGTCTAGGACTATAATGGTTTTGTTGTGAAATGCATTTCCTGATATGTCCAGAAATTCTAGTTTGGATCCTATCTCGAATAGGAACCACTGGACCATTAAGTGACTCCTGACTGAAAGATGGTGAAACCCGGCCCCCTCTAGTCCTTATAACTGCCTGGCCCTAAACACTAATGTGGTCAGTGACCAGTGGGGTTGACCCTGAAGGACTGTGACAAGTTTGCTTCAGTGGTTTATTTTTTTTTCCCCCTAGGCTCTGTGCAGTCCCTAGCTGTTACTTACCTGTTTGAAACTTTAGCTTTGTAGTTAGGACACCTTGAAAACAATCTATTTGCTTTTACTTAAAGCTCACATCATGTTATTTGTAGCACTACCATAAAGTTCCTCATATCTTAACTTTACGATGTATGTGGCTAAAACAAGTTATTTTAAAATCCTCATCATCTTTCATGAATGTGTATGTTTCTTTTGTCCTCAGCTTTCTGTTGTAGCTATAGGAATTAGTATCTATAGGACATCAACTGTGGATACGCTCCTGAAGAAGCTACTGGAAGATCAGAACTCATTCCCCAATTTTGAACCTTTGGCATATTGGCAAATGCAGTTCAACAACATTGCTGCAGTCACTGTGTTTTTTGTCTGGATTAAGGTAACTCCAAGACACACTTCCTTATTCTAACATCAGAATGTAAGCAGCATTGTGAGTTTCACGTGACATATTATTTGAGGTTTAGTTGTGTTTCTCCTAAAATTGGTCATGCCAGAAAGTCGAAGCACAGGGGTGACTTCTTGCAGATTAAAAGCAAGGTTGTAATTTGCCACAGGTTTAGTCAGCCCTTTTTTAAGTCTAGCAGAGGTAGTTGGTGCTAGTGCTTTGTCACAGCAGACGAGTAAAGAAATGTTTTTATTATTCCTGAATTGATAAGTCAGTAATTCTTACTGGGTACTCCTTTTTCCTAGCCTGGTTTAACTGTGCCCATTTTATCTATTCAAAACTTCTGAATCCATTAGAAGGATTGGTAAAGGTAGTCCAATTAATTTGAAAATATTTGATATTTGATTGATATATGAAAATAGATATATTACTTTAGTTAAACCTAATTTCTCTGTTTTACTGCCTCCTTTCTAGTGATACTTCTTTTCATGTCCATATTCATTTTCCTGTCCTCTGTATGTATAAAGTTGCAGAGGAACATTTAGTTAATAAACTGTCTGTTGGGGGGAAATGTAAGATCAATGATAAGTGAATTTCTACTCTGGTACTCCAAAAGTGATACTTAGTTTATCAAGGAACTTAGCTCATCTCTTACTGTTTTATAAGACAAAGTTGATCTAAGTTTTGCATGATGGTTTAAGAAGTAAAGTGGCTTATAAGAAATATGGTAAACTGCAGAGTAACAGAATGATGCAGGTTGGAGGGGACCTCGGAAAGTCTCTAGTCCAATCACCTGCTCAGAGCAAAGTCAGCTGTGACTTTTCCCATATTTTACTACTTCATAGCTGACATCTTCATTGAAGATGAAGATAAATAAATAGGCTTTTGGAAGCATTTTGGTAACATTGCTCTGAAGCCAGGATGCCAAATAGAGGAGGGAAAAAAACAAACAGGCAAACAAAATCCTACACCCAAACAAGAAGCTGGTGTTCTCACAGAATTTTGCATTTTGCAAGCCTCAGTGTTTTTAGGAAGTGATGTATTTCTAAATGTAAATTAACTGACTTTGTCTCCAGTCAAATCCAGTAAGACATCTCATGTGTAAAAGGCTGGAGAGCAATTGTGTTAAGAAATTTTTGTCTTCCTTGTCTTTACAGTTGTTGTGGATTTTTTTTTTGTTTTGTTTTAACAGCTTTTCAAATTTGTTAACTTCAACAGAACAATGAGTCAGTTATCCACTACCATGTCTCGCTGCGTCAAAGATGTCATTGGCTTTGCTATTATGTTTTTTGTCATTTTCTTAGCGTATGCTCAGTTAGCCTATCTTGTCTTTGGCACTCAAATTGATGACTTCAGCACTTTCCAGGACTGCATGTAAGTACAAGAAAAAAATTGCAAAGAATTTCTCAGTACATTGGTAAATGGATTTGGTTGCCTCATCAGAGACCAAAAAATTCTATGACATCCATCTAAACAGATGCAGACATATCACTGTTGATGTAGCTCAGTAGCAAATGCAGGTTTTGTAACATTTTTAGTTCACAAACTCTCCTTGCTGTGAGATTAAAAATATGCTGCTGTTAGATCAGTGAGCTAAAAATGGCAGTTTCTAGTTGACATGGTTTTTATAACAGTTGGTCACATTCTTAGACAAAGCAATAACTCTGTCTTTAGCAGATGAATGATCATATGCTTATGTTTGTAATGCTTACGGAAGTACTGTATGCGTGATAATGCTGTGTTCCTGATCGTATGTGTAGTTGGCTGACTCACAAACAGAGTCCATATTAGACAGCCAACTAGTAAATTTGTAAGTACCTGCTAGAATCCAGGAGAGAGATAAGACTTAATATAGGGTGGTTAATCAGTTTTTTCCTTTATTAATTTGGTACAATATAACCTGATTCTGACTGAGGTAATTACCAGGTTGATCAGTTATCAGTTTTCCTCCTGCCCCCTTACATTGGGGCAGTGTTGCAAGAAGTTTTTTATAGAGAAGCGGAGGAACTTGAAATACGCTGATGGTGCTGTACAGTGCCAAGCCTCTTCCAGCCTTGGCATTGGAAGAGTGCCGGAGGAGAGGGACAGGAGCGTGTCTTAAAGCTTCACAGTGGTAATCATTGATTTGCTCTGCTTCCTGTTGCCCCCATTATCAGTTGTGACCGAAAGCCAGAAGTAACCATCCTATGGCTTTGTTCTGTGTGCGTGGCATCTGACTGTGAATTCCTAGAGATGGGCTTGAGGAATTGGCTATTGCAGTGCCTGATAAAGTATTACAGTAGTGCAGACCTCTCTGCTGCCCATCAATCAGACTGCTAGGGTAAAATAGTTTGAGAATTCTTGTACAGCTCCAAAAGTGTTTTTTTTTCAACTCCTGGATGTGTTTTGTTTTTTAAGATTTACTCAGTTCCGCATCATTTTGGGAGACTTCAACTTCACAGAGGTTGAAGAAGCTAATCGAGTTTTGGGACCAATTTATTTCACTACATTTGTGTTCTTTATGTTCTTCGTTCTTTTGGTATGTACACCTTTGTTTATGCGGGGTGGGTAGGTGGCCATTTTTGCATCTCTTGTTCTTTGGTTCTTACTACTACTTGGGGCGTTTTTGCTGATAGTGAGTGTGCAGCCCGTGTGGGGGCCTGATGTTACATGGCCGGTCACTGCGCCCTTTCTTTTTTTTCCTCTTCATTTAAATTTGCATTGTATGTTTGTTGTCATTCCCATGTAGTGCTCCACATCGTGTTTTTTTAATTTATATTTTTTATTATTGGAAAGCATTTTTTGTCTCTTAAATTGGCATCCACAGCAAGCCCATATCTTTTGGTGAAAAGTAGCTGTAATGTTCCTTGCAGGCTCTTAGTTTATAAAGTGCTCTAATGTGTAGCTGGCTGTGTTTATGTCAGCCTAGTTCATGCATGCAACACACAGCTTGTCTGCTGGAAGAGCCTAATTCATCAGCAGTGCAGCAGCTTTCAGATGTGCAGGTTTGTCTGCAAAGGCCTCTTTTCTATCCTCTTTTCCTTCTCCAGGGCAGAGTTCAGCCCTGCCTTTCTCACCTTCCCAGTGCAGATTACCTGTACGCTTTTTGATAAACAGTATGATAAGAAGCTTAACTTATCTGAGAGGCAGGATGTAGACGTGATTGTCTGACAAATAAATTCAAACAGTGAGTATATTGTGAGCAAGTACTCATCTTTTGTATACTCTCTGTTAATGGTAGTATTGAATCCATATTACAGTCTTACTAATAATTTATATAACAACATAGAGGGAGAAGACCTGTCTCTTAGAAACCTAGGAGACTAAGTAAATTAATTTTTTTTATTTCAGTATAAGTTAAGAGCTCCAGTACCTTCTACCTGGGTTAGTTAGTTTGGTACTAACATTAATATATAGTAATTTTGTTTCTGATGGTACCACCAGACCGAAGCTGTTACGTGAGCAAGAAATCCTCAGATTATTCCCCAAATTGTGTGTCTTTTGGTGATTTGATAAGGTGGCAAGCATTAAAGCAGGATTTTACTAACCTTAAACCGGTGCAGCAGTCCTATATCATCAGAACTTTTAGTTATTTAATGACCTTTGTACTTAATGAAGTTTTTTTTATTCTTTGAGATGAGGAGAAATGGCATTCAGATATAATTTGTGGGAGAAGACTTCATCTTGGCTATTCACTAGTAAGGAAGCAGAGAAATTTAATTGTTCCACCAGAAGATAACGTATGGGTCACCGTGGCCAAGGAAGCATGTGAAGCAGGTTTCATATTTGCTTTGAAGCACCTCACAAAATCTATAGGAGCATAGGCTGGTGTCTAGCAAGGGAAAGAAATATTTTTTTTCTGAGGGGTAGCAGAAAAGTGCTGGAGTGTGAAGACACAGCAGGTTATCCAGAATACTCTCTGTAATTTGTGTGCTTGTTAATATCTGCACATCCTGTCATTTGGCTGTAAGCTCCTTGAGAACAGTCTGAGACCTGGCAACTAAGTTAGGAAAGATGGGCAGAAAGCACCAACTCTTAATGTTGGGCAGTTGAAAACAAAATAGTAGCCAAGTGACCTCTTACTTCTCTGGTGTTGGGCAAGAATGCAGAAAGATACAGCATTGGAAGATTGTTCTCCTAAAGTATGTTTTTAAGTCCATGAGGAAACAGAGGTTAACACTGCCTTTTCTGCATGAGAGTGGCACATTGAATGTGCCAGTAAATTGAGTAATTCTTTTTGAACTTGAATGTCCAGCTTGCAATTCAGTCACGTTTACTCCAGGTTTAGCAGGACCCTTTCAGTAATGCAAGTAAATTGCATACTTAGTACAGGGTTAGTGAGACCAATTTTTTCTCTTTTGTCTGAACAAGTGACCAAATTTTGGAAAAGAATTGGTGGCATACATGCCAAGTGTCTGATTTTAAGCTTTTTTGGTTTTATTTTTAGTCTGAAATGCAAGCAGAGCTGTAACTAGAGATAAGAATCATGTGTTTGTGCTGGTTATGAGATGAGTAGTTAACTTGATTCCTCAGGCATTTTTGTTGCCAGCTGTGTTGCCCAGATTAATTCACACTTGCTATCTGTGTAAGTTTGGCCTTGCAGGTAGAAGGTCAGACTTATATGTATAATGTTAAACAGGCATGGTTTATTGCCGCTGCTGCATGTAAACATGAAACCTCTCTGGAAAGTAATTCTTCAGTTATGTTAATAACAAGTAGTCGATTAAAAATTGTTACACTGCAGTGCATCATAATGCAATATCTTAAGCTCTGGTGTTAGTGCTTTTTAAACAGCCTACCATTTTCTCCTGGCCTTTTTAAAAAAATCATGTGTAGGTCTGGGCATGAATGTCGTAGAGGTAGTAGGGCTCAGACTTGAAGTTTCAAAGTGGGCTTTTTTATTTCTCTCATGAACAGAACATGTTTCTGGCCATTATCAATGATACATACTCCGAAGTCAAATCGGATATGGCACAACAGAAGGCAGAAATGGAACTGTCTGACCTTATCAGAAAGGTAAAAGTAACTTCTGGTTTGACATCTCATTCCTCGCATCTGAACTTACTCCATAAAATGCTATATAAACAGTACGAAGTAAAATTGGCAGCAGCTGATGAAAATACACATCTCTTAGTTAAAAGAAATGAATCTGAGCTGAGTGTAAATTAAACGAATGAATACTTTCCATCACAATGTATTTTAGTCATCTGAGACTTTGTGTTGAATTGTTAGCCTAGTGAATGCAACATAGGACTTGTCTGTCTAGGAACATGCAGAAATATTGAACTGATGAAGCTAAACTGCTGTTTGGTTTGGTCACAGAATTCAAAATTACCTCCTTTCAGGCAACAAGATGAGGCAAGTCTTGGATAATGTGATGGAAGCTCCCAGGAGCAGCTGCCAGTAAGGTTATTAAATACAAAGTTAAGAGTTTGACCCAAATCCCAGTTTAGGGAAAAACATGTGTGCGTGCACGTGCTCTGGCATGGACACAGCGCTGTACCATGGTCAGAAGTGTTGAAATGCATACTCAGCGTGACCAGTAACTCAGTTTAAAACTTGAAACTGGTTATTAAAACAGAGCAGAGAAAAATGCTTTGTTGGGATGAGGACTGTTTTTTTAAAAAAAGTCATTCCTACAACTGAAGAGTAAGAGATAAGCAAAATGACCATAGAAAGCTGTACTCCTTTTGTCAGCGTTATTTAAAACTGTCACTTAACTGTGAGTAACTGCTGAAGTTGTTTTACTGGGACAAAATACTCCATTCCTATTAACCTGCAGTCCAAATTGAATGATGAAAACCTTACCTCTAACTGCAAAGGTATTTGTATGTTGTCCATTTAAAAGGTGGATAAACTGGAGGAAAAGACAGGTTCTTGGAACACTCTGAATGATAGTGTACACTAGCTGATTTTTGTAATCAAAAAAGTTACTAGAAATCAAGTATTAACATTTCATGACAAGTAAAACATGAAATTTCACTTTTTCTTTTAGGGCTACAACAAAGCCATGATCAAACTTAAATTGAAGAAAACTACTGTTGATGACATTTCAGAAAGTCTGAGACAAGGTGGGGGAAAACTAAACTTTGATGAGCTCCGGCAAGATCTAAAAGGGTAAGGAAGCTGCTGCTTCTTATCTTGAATAATATCCCCAGAGACATGTGATGTTAAGTCTTGGATGCAAGTTTCTCTTTCTGTCCTTTCTGTGATGTGGCAAGAGTAGCTGATGTGAATAAAGACAAGACAGCAGTGCTCTTCTTTCGGTTAGTGGGTGACGAAGCACGTGTTTTTCCTCTGTCTGGTGGGAGGTTTATGTAAACACATAGATGTGTGCAGGTAAATGATCTTCACATATGGGTCTGCAGGCATTGCACAAAGGAAAACTCAGACTGTGGCATGGAACTGCAGAAGAAGAGGGAAGAGGAGTGGGAAAAGAGTGGTCAGTTTGAAGTGGAAGAGAAGTCTTAACTAAGGAGCTCTGCTGAGCTCTGGCCCCTGGAGTCTGCACTATGGCTGGTGTTGCTGCAGCGGGGTGAATCCCACACCAGAGGAAGGATTTGGCACTCTGGTGCTCAACCTCCTTGAGTTGCTGTGTTGTGGGGGGGAAGGGGTATGAGAGATCTAAAGTCTTTGAGGAAATGGTAATGTTTCTGTCAGAGCCACTGCAGGAGTTTGTGAACAGGCGGGAGTCCAAGGAAAGGGAACGAATCAAGAAAATACAAAAGGTATGGTTGTGAAGGAGCAGGGTGCAGTCTAGGGGAGATACATGCTATTAACTAATGAAAAGTGAGGGCTGAGCTTTTTGTTATCATCAGTGTTGCGAATTTATAGGCAGCATTGAGATCAGTCATGTCTTTGGCTTGGGAATGAAAGTCTGTTCGGAGTGAAGTGTTTTTCTAGTTATTGAAGTTTGTTCAGCATCTGAAAAACGGGAAGTAAAGGAACTGGTTTTGCTACTACTTTTTTCAGGAAGGGGCACACAGATGCAGAGATTGAAGCAATATTTACCAAATATGACCAGGATGGGGACCAGGAATTGACAGAGCATGAACATCAGCAGATGAGAGATGACCTGGAGAAAGAGAGGGTGAGCTCAGCGTTGGGAGTGGTGTGCCACCAGTGCCACCTGCCAGTCTCCTTCCCCTGCTGGTTTGCTGCCCCAGAAGACTCCTTTTATTTCCCTTCATATTTGCTCTCATCCCTGGCTGTCAGAGCAGAACTGTAAAAAGGCAAGGGGGAGCTGATGGAGAGCAGGAGGTCTTTGACCTTGACATCCACAATCACCTGTGTGCAGGTGAAATTCTTCATATCTTCTTTTCTGTCTGTGGCTTCTGTTTTCACAAAGGAGGACCTGGACCTGGATAGGAGCTCTCTGCCACGTCCTCTGAGCAGCCGCAGCTTCCCCCGGAGCCTGGACGACTCAGAGGAAGATGAGGATGAAGACAGTGGACACAGCTCCAGGAGGAGGGGCAGCAGCTCTAGTGGGGTTTCCTATGAAGAGTTCCAAGTGTAAGTTTATCCTTCTGAGGAGGACAAATCTGCATGGTGGGATTTTTTGTTGATTTTTTTTTTTCCCTTGTGAGTTTTTTTTCCTTTCAGTTATATAGTAGTCTTTCCTATAACTCTGAATATTAATAAAATTATTCATAAAAGTAAATGTTATGTTTTTAAGGTGCTTAAGTCACTCCTTTTTAGTAGCTATCTGAACTGAAATTACTGTAGAGAGGCTCATGGGAATCAGAAAACCAAAACCAAATCAAAACAAACAAACAAACAAACAAAACCTCCAACAAAAAAACCTGTGTCCTTAAATCCTGGTCATTGAAAAGACAGAGAAAATGGTCATGCTACAATAATGCCAGAAGACTTTTCTGGGTTTTTTTAGCAGTGAAACCTTGAGGTTGTTTTAGGTACAATGAGAACTTCAGCTGTTGTTTTTAATAAGATTAAGTTACTTGTGAGCGTGTATTTTGTCTGAAATGGTAGATCTCCATATTAATTATAGCAACACTTGCTGAGTGAAGAATTTGTGTAACTAGAACCAACAAATTTTGATGGGGATGCCCTAAAAGCAGAGAAAACAGTGGAATATGTGCTTCTCCCCCCCCGCCCCCCATCTGTTTTACCTCTGCATTACCTTCTTGCTCTTTTGTACCTTCTCCCTTCCTGGACAGTAGGATTCATTTGTGGAAAGTCAGATGCATGCCTGAATTAAAATGCTGTCTCATCCTTACCTGCTGTGTATGTTGACATGCAAGAATGATACTGACTCGGAAACGTGAGAGTCACTGAAGCTCACGCTTGTTGCCCTCAGACTCATGAGGCGGGTCGATCGCATGGAGCATTCTATTGGCAGTATTGTCTCCAAGATTGATGCAGTTATTGTGAAGCTGGAAGCGATGGAGAGAGCCAAACTAAAAAGGAGAGATGTGTTGGGAAGACTGTTAGATGGAGTGACAGAGGTAAGAAACTCCCTGTCTCCTGTCTGGTCACAACCTGCATGGCTGGCTTACTGTTTAGCATTTCTTCCTGCTGCTTGGCTTGGGAGTTGAGGGAGTGATGGTGAAGATGAGGTGGGTGCTTTGGCATTGGCCAAGTGCTTTCAGTTTTGCGTTAGGAAAACATGAAATTTAAACCATGAAATGTTAGGGACATGATGCAAGTTTCAGATACGACAGCTCATCTTATGGCAGGCCTGTGTCACACTGGGGCAACAGAGCACCATTTAAACCACTGAACTGGACAGCAGTGGTGGTCAGTAGTTGCTGAAGCAGCTTGTTCATTCCTTGGTGTCTGTTGGGATTAATACCAAGATTTTATGGACTAGGCTGTTAGTCTGGGAAATCCAGCCCAGCAGGCCATGCACCCTCTTCTTTTCTCATGTTCCTTCTGGGATTGTGTGGCAGGTGGAAGCAGGTCACTTCTGTCACCAGGGCGGGCTATCTAGCTTCTATTGCCTCCCTTCCCACCCTCTCTTTCTTGAGGGCCCTTTGGAAGTGGCCAGTGGGACAAACATTATTTCTGTGGACACTAAAACCTGTTGGCTTTCTGATGTGGCAAGACCAGCCAGAACAGGGCTGTTAAGGGGTGGGCGAGATGGGCTGTCTTGGTGGGTTATACAGGTCAGACTTGCAGCTGTCCCGTCACGGATACGGTGTGCCTGGCTGTTAAGTGTTGTTCTAGCCAATAATTCTGCTTGATTCTTGAGATGGGGCTTTCCTTTGGGTGTGCTCTCCTCTGTATGTTCTACATTTCTGGAGATGGATTTAATATTAGAAACTGTAATACAAATTGTGCTTTCCGAAGTGAAGGTGACAACCTGGTGGCGCATCACTGAAAGAACAATTTAATGCAGTAGCTGTGTTTCTCCACTAGCCTATGGAAATACTTGAGTGGTATAAGAATTTCCTATGTTTGTATAGGGTTTTGCTTTGGCTGCAGTTCAGAAGCTACACTTCCAGCTTGTGTCTTTTAATCTGTTTAGGATGAAAGACTGGGTCGTGACAATGAAATCCACAGGGAACAAATGGAGCGACTTGTGCGAGAGGAGTTGGAGCGATGGGAATCGGATGATACAGCATCCCAGATGAGCCATCGATTGGGAACACCCCTTGGACTGAATGGCCAGCCTCGTTCAAGGAATTCCCGGCCATCTTCCTCCCAGTCAGATGGTATTGATGGGGGAGGAGGAGGAAATGGAGGGAGTAACGTCCATGTGTAGAATTAACTTTGCAGGTGATTCTAAACATTTCAGGTCAGTATTAAGCCAGCAAATACACTACTCCACTGTTGCCCAACCTGAGGTGATCATCCTGATCAGACCACTACAGGCAATTTTCACTGGTGGGCAAAAGTAAATGTTCTTTTCATTAGGCATTTTCAGACCTATGTAAGCCATAGAATCATTTAGGTTGGAAAAGACCTTTAAAACCATTGAGTCCAACCGTTAACTGAAAATAGCTTTTCACATCTCATCACATTAGTGAAGCAGAACAGAGGTATTCTTGGATAATCAATAACAAATTTAAAAATTCAGTTATGTCTGTTACCAACAGTGAGACTGTCAGCCTTCGAAATGAAAATGCAGGAAGCAGAATGGACACTAGTGACAAAATCTACCTGCAGGGCATTTTGGTTCCATAAATGTATTATTTGGAACACTTTATAAGGGCAGCAAGCTTCAGACAAAATAATGTGCTGTTACTAAAACACTCAAGTGAAAGGCTGTGAGTTTTCTGCTTTCTGTTGGAAAATAGGATTTTTAATGCTTTTGAAAGCGATTTTAAAGGAAGATGGCATCAGCTTATTGTGTCGTTCATTGTAACAGCTGACACTTTTCAAAGAGATAAAACAGCAAGCACTTTTTTTTAGTTTTTTCTTATTTTTCTGAGTTATTCTTGGTGTACTAACATTTTAATTAACTTAAAATCTTCATTTTTTTCCTTGTCTTTGAGAAATACTATGTTTCTTTAAGCAGAAGAAAATGCACTTAGTTTGTACAACTGTAAATCACATTATTCCATAATAGAAACTGTACACATTGCATGTTTTTGCATGCCATTAGCATTTCTAAAGTAATATTTGAGAACTGCCTCTTCACACCCAACTAAAATAATCATTTTCAGCTTTGTTGCAAAGTGCCCATTTTTTAATGCTATGTTTTCGTGATCTAAGAATTCCTGGGATAAACATTCCACAGGTTCTTAATAAGTATGGTTACTTTGCAGAAAATATATGATTTAAAAGCACATAAAATTGAAAAACATTAACTCATCCTTGGGTGTGACAGGGAGGGGGGAAGAGAAGTTGCTGACAGTTGGGAAAATCTGATCTCATGCTCTATCAGGTTCTAAATACGTCTTGAACACGTAACCTGTATTTACATTTAACAGAACTGCTTGTAAAATTAGTAGGTATTTTTCTACATACACTTTTCTGCTGAGGGGCAACATGTGATTGCTTTGGAAAAGTGTTTGTAGTATAATCACTGATTTTTAGTATTTCATTTTCTCTGCTTTCTGTGTCATAGAAGCTTTGTTTTTGAAAAGAGATGCAACGCTGAAATTACATTGGTTTCCTATAGAACGCATTGAGGCATAGTGTCTGTAGTTTTGCCTAGCAACATGTTTTCATATGTGGAATGCCAGTTTAGGAGGGAGGTTGTGAATTGTGCTTTTTTCCTGAAGATGGCAGTTGTCTTGTGTTTAAAGGTTTGGAGTTGGTGTAAAGGAAAATGGAAAGGTACATAAACACATCTTAGCTATTAGTAGTGTATATAGAGGAAAAAATGCCTATTTAACAAAGTATAAGTAGCATGTGTATGTTATGTTGGTGCTGTTTGTTTCAAAAAACAGTTGTTGCCAGGGGTTAGCACCTCATTCTTGTGGTAGTACTGCTTAGGCGAAGCTTACATCTTGTATATGTTGTTAAAACTGCATTGTCTGGATGTACAGTGACTCAGAATGCCTTCCCTCTAACTAGAGAACTTGCTAAAACTAAATAGACTTCATGCCTTTCCATATTTTTAGGTCTACAAGAAACCGTACGCACAGAAACTTACTTAACGTAAAGGTGGAGCAGGAGGAAGTTCAGTGTGGAGGTTGGAATTTCTTAGCAGATTTGGCTGGAGAACAGAACGATATAAGGAAACAGGTTGTGATTCTTGTGAAATATTTTTTTCTTTGTTGGTTATTTTGTCCTATACTAAGAAGGAATTCATAATCTTTCACAAGAGACCCTGTCAACTTCCCAAAACAGTGCACAGCACAGTGGTTAGGGCATTTGTGTGAAACGAGACACTCAGACTAAGCTCTGTCTTGCCTTGATTGAAAGTTTTTAGACCGTAGAAACCTTCCTGAGGAAGGCTTTTCCATGTTGAACTGGCACTTCTGACTTTAAACAAACAAAGCAAAAAACCAATACTATACACATGGCCAGCTGGTATGCAAGGAAAATAGAAAATAAATACAAAGCAGTTTAAATATACATAGCCTTGTCTTCATATTCATATCCAAAATATGTAGTGTGTTGCTATGTGACGTGATTTACGGCTTGAACTTTGAGGCATGCTAACTAATTACATGTGTGTAACATGTAATTGATGTTGGGTTTCTAGGGTCAAGTGTTACCTAAATGCTAAGATAGTATTTAAATAGTCATATACCTAAAATCAATTACTTTGGCCAAATGGCCCAACTTGAGTTGTCCAGCAATCAGCTGGAACCTTACTAAGAACACTTTGTGTTGAGGTTTGCGCCTGTGGCCTGTAAAGCGTGTGGCGTGCTGAGGTTTATGGCAGCAGGGACCTGGGGAGTGTGCAGAGGTGATCTAGTTGGTGAGGCAGGGCCTTCCTGGGGGAAAGAAAGCAAAACTAAACCTATCAGTATGGTTTTAAATAGGTTTCCTGTAAAAATTTATCTTCCAAAATGTAAATTCAATCAGGCAGTTTATCTTTTATTTGTAGTATATGTTTGTTATAAAAATGAAAATACTTGCATTCATAGCTCTATTTGTTGAGGTATGTTTCTGTAACGTGTCGTTACTTAATAACAAACTTCATCTTGAAGTGCAGTTAAGTTTTCATGGGGTACCCGTGTGTGTTGACAGTGAGCCTTGCAATAGGTGCATGGCCACTTAACAAATGTTACAAACGTTTTATTATTTCTTTCTTCAACTTTAGATTATAATATCATTTGTCACTTATTACAAAGGTAAGGTTTTTGCATAGTAATGTACAGTGTTTGGTCTTAATAGGAAGCTGTTAATTATGCAAGTCTTCTACAGTGATCAAGAATGTATTGATCTGTAAAACTGAGCACTTTACTTCCTAATAAACGTTTTTTATAATCTATTAAGCAAACATTGTGCCATACACTTGGTTTGTTTATAACGGAACATTAAAAATCCCACATTTTATTTGTGTGTGTCATTTCTATCTTGTACTTATTCTCAGATCCCCTAATAATGTAAAAAGGGAGTACAGGGTGTAAATGAACAGACGGGACTGATCCTACTGTTTCATTGCCCAAACAGTACTTTTTTTAACACTTTATTTCACATTTGTGTTTGTACAAATGCACAGATCTATTTTTCTATTTCAGGTAGCAGCTCCGACTGCTAGTAACTCTGTCCCTTCATTACTTCACAGTTGCTGTGTAAGTTTAACTGCTCTATTCTCATTCTCTATTCCCTTTTATTTTTTCACCTTGTTTCCGAGAATCCTACAGCATCTGGAGGGTTGAACAGTCCTTGGAAGTCCCAGGCTCGCATATAAGCCCCATCATTCTCTCTGGGCAGCTGTCTCACCAGAGCAAAAGTATACCATATTAATGAAAATTGAATGCTTAATGTAAATCCAGCTCAGTCTAATGAAATACAAACATGCTGAGTTCATGAAGTATATTAAGCCTTTATCAGTGTGCTATAGAAGTCACAGTGTGTGGGAAGTGTGAACCTTTTTTTATTTAATACTGGGTCTATGCTGTAGTGTTGCTGACTTTTGAAAATTTCTTCAGGAAGTGCAGTTTGAGATGCATGTTTGGAGTAAGAACGACATAATTCTTCCACATCCTGTGGGCATCACTTGGATGCCTTGTGTATCCAAATACCCTTCTCCAGTAAATCTAAATAAGAAAGAAAAAAAAAAAACAACAACCAAACAACTGAGAAAAAGGGAAAAAAGTAAAGTTATGATAAAATGTCTGCAAGCAATTGTATATTTAGGCATTGATGGGGCTTTTTTTGGTTCCCCACTTAGAATGTGCAGTATGAGCAGAGAAGATGGTAACTGGAGGTGGAGGAATCCTTCTTCAGAGTCCGTTCTGCAGACATTCCTTCAGGCGAGGGTTTATGCTGTTTGTGTCCCTGGCCCCCTCCCCATAGAGCATCTCTGTTCCTGCTGGGGTCCCCAGGGCAGCGACAAGCCCCCTAGGAAGCACAAGTAACTGGTGGCAGGAAGATATATAAGCAGCACTGCTTTCAGGAGGGAAGGCCGAGCCAAACATTTCAGAGACACTTGAGTTGTATCATCTCTTTTCCAAGCTGAATTGCTGAAATTCTGATGCTCGCAAACCATTCTTCCCTTTCTGCACACAAACAAATTAATTCAGAAACATGGCTGTCTTCTGTTTCGCTAACATTTTTTTAGTAGTAACTCGGATTATGCCCTGTTTTTCACCTGAAAGGTGCTGTGGATGGCTGGAAGAAAAATCTGTTCTCAATTGCTAGCAAACAAATGATGAAGTATTATTTAGTAAAGCATGCTAAATAGAAGAAAACATTACAGCTGTATACCCCTTCTCTAATAGTTTAGTTCATGCTCTGGGTCTTCCAGAAAAGATAGAAAATAACATTTCAAAAGAAAATAGTTTGCAAAACAAACCAGTCTTCTACAATGAAGAAATGCAAAAAAAGCTGTCAAACTTTCTCCCCTCTGTGCAATCTTAACAAAAATAGCAGCTTGTGTTCTGGTTTGTTTTCAGGATTGTAAAAGTGCATTAGAAGATTTCTGATTCTGGTGTTGCAGTAAGTCTGTGTACCTCCTGTGCCATAATGATCCTTCCAGGTTTTAAGCACTGATCGTGCAAAACAGGTACAGAAAAGTGGAGGGACAGCTTTAACGGTTCGGGTGGTACTGACCTTCAAAAGGGTTGTTCCTCTTTTATGTGTGTCGCCACACCTTGATGTGCTAACACACAAACTCAGCCGGTCCCAGCTTGGTTCCAAGGACTGTTACAACCATGCTAGTCCTTAAGTGTCAGTAATGCTAAAACAGCAGTGGGATCACAGCCAAGTCTTCCTCGGACTGAAGATTTCTGGCAGCTCTTTTGCTTTGCTTCTACTCCAAGAAGCACTCGGGGAGACTGCGACTGCATCCCAGGAGGCAGAGTGGTCCTGCGGGCAGCAAACTTGTGCCTTTTATAACAAACCTGAACGTGTACTTGGTGTGAGAGCAGCTTCCCTGCAGCAAGGTGTTACGGTGTTTTGCAGCAGGCCTACCAGCAGTGGGATGCTAGGAAGAGAGCAAGAAGTCTTTTGAGACTCAAGGAGCGTACTGGGTTTCTGTGGCTCTCAAGAAGTTATTAGTAATAAATGCAATATTTAGATTGTCAAAGGGCTGGTGGTGACAATTTGCATCAGCCACAGTTTTGCTGGTGATATTTTGACAGAAGTTTAGATCAGTGAATTCATTCGTTTGCAAAGCCTTGAAAAGAGTAAAAAAAAGATTAGCAGATATTCACGGGGACTAAATGCCCATTGAAAGACTATTCATGCAAAACAAATCAGTATTAAACTGTTAGAGAGCTAGAATTCGTTTAACTGCTGTCCAGATTTTGAGACTTCTACTTGTGAAAATAAATCCTTTCACTGAGAAGAGTTGAGCTTTGTTTTCAGGTAAGTCGTATTGAAGGTATTTTCAAAATGATCTTAACAGTACCTTGACTGCCAGGAACGCCTGCGTGTGCCTGCACAGGCTGCTGCCTTTGTCTGTCGCATGAAGAGTGGTATGATGAAAACTCTGACAAATACTCAAAACAAAAAAACCCTGCTTCTTTCAGGCTAGGCTTCCAATTACCAGTTCATTCCAGCATCTGAGGTAAGCACGCTTTGGTACTGCTGTCAGCTTTTCCTGCAGCTGGGATGGACGCTGTAAGGCTGGGTTTCCTGACTGCCCGGTTGCAGGCAGCTGTATGCCGAGGGATGCGCTTGTGGGAAACCTCAAGCTGCGGAAGGGCAGACCTGGCGAGCGTCAGAGATGCTCAGCGTTTAGCTGTGAGCCGCCGGGGGCCACCGCTGCCCACCCAGAGGGACAGCTGGGGGCTTCCTGGGCACTCTCCATCCCCAGCTGGCAGCACCCAGCCTCCCCGCTCCCTCCCAACCGTCTCCCGACGCAGGAGGAGGCAGCCCCAGACCTGAAAAGCTCTCAGCTGAAGCAGGTTTTTGTATTTATGGTGCAGAAGAGTCATGTAGCTGTTCTGGTTTGAAAACTGTTATATGTTACTGAGCTTTGAATACTGTTACTGTAAAGATGCTAGCCATGCTTGCCCAATTAGTCCTGCCAAGCCAGGTAAATGTCAAGAGGAGATTCCTTTGGCAGGAATTCCTTTCCCAGGATGACCCATTTCATCATAGTAACACTTATCAAGGACTGAGGTGGATTTACTGAGACATAGATTTAGAAATTTTAGAAACAGGTAATTTGCCTAAAATTTGTGGCATTTCTCCCCCTTTTTCTAAGCAGGCAGTAAGTCCCCTTGTAAGAGCCTCCAACTTCCATTTCAGAAAAAATGATTGCTTTGCCATCGTGACCCCCAGAAAGTGGGGAAGGAATCCTTGCCTGAGTCATGCGTTTCTCCTGGTAAGAAATTTGTGTTTCTTCCAATGTTCTTACGATGTTAGAGCTGTGTAATAAAGGCCAGTTGGGTGTCCTGGCTTAGTCATTTAAAACAATTAAGTGAAGAAACAGGTTTGACCTGTTTTAACTGTCCAGCTGGCTGTTAATTCATGCCCAGCAAGCCATAGGAGGGAGACTCGGACTGGGACAGAAAAAGCACGTATGTGATGTTCAGAAGACATTTCACTTTTTTGATGGCTAGCAGCCAGATGAATGTGAGCTCTATCTGGCAGGAGAACTAATTTTAAAAAAAGGAGGGAAATACTCAGACTGAAAGAAGTTGTTTATGTCTGTAAGCACCATAATCACACAGACTCAGATTATTTAGAAAATAGAAGTGTGTCACATGGAAGATCCAGGGGAACAGCTCCAGGAGTCTCTGTTGGCATTGCTGGTGTTTACATGATCAGATTTTACTCTCTGTGCTGTGTCTTTTGTGTAAAAATATACAGCTAAACACAAAGTGAGTGATTGCACTTTACAAAACATTCAAGAGACAGCAAGGTGATGTTTATGAAAATGGCATTTACCAGTTAATATTAGAAAACCATTGCCCATTTTGTTTTTCCAAATTAAATGATGATCTCTTTTGGAAGATTATTTGAATAAAATGCACAGAAAACCTAGCACTATTAGGCTGTAGTGAGGAATGCTGACATTTTTCATCCAGGCAAAAAAAAAAATAGAATACTTGCAATATTTATCAGCGTCCCAGAGAAAATGTACCAACAGAAAACATGTAACTACAAATCCATAACAGGGATTGTTTGAAGAGGTTTGACTCTCCTCGAACTGATGCCAGTCTGTGGTCCAGAAACAATTTTCATCATGTTACCTGAGGTGCCTGCCGGCAGTCATACAGAGCAGGGTATTGCATCCTAAGCACTTGACTCTGTGCCCACTAGGTCAATGGAAATATAACCAATGCCTTACAGGAGGCAGGTGGCTCTTTCATCATACTGGAGAGTGAGGGAATAATTGCAGTGTAGTATTCTTTGAAGAAGGAGAGTGTCCAGAATATTGGCAAGTCAGCTTTCTTGAGACTGAAATGATCTGCTTGGACAGCATGACTCAAACCCCTATGGAGGCAAAGATTATTTCTCTCAAAACATGAAGGATATACATGAGACTGGAGAAGCGTGATTTATTTACTTATTTTAACAGGCGAGGTTAGTCATTGGTGATGTCTGGATTTCTGCAGCAGGCACGTAGTTGAAAACAGGGACAAGAGCTGATAGGAAGTGTCTGGGTCTATGAACACGTTTTGACCTGCCTGTTCTTGGGTTCGTGAGCCGTATGAGTTCATCAGTATGTCTGATAACTTTTTACCCTCGTTTTGTGATTATTTCAATTCCATGTAATGTCTGTCTTTTGGGATAAGGATGGATTTCAACAGCACGGCAGCACTTCAGTAATTGTGCAGCCTCGGTGATGCGGTTGTGAAGCGCTTTCATCAAAGACCTAAGTGTAAAATGACAGAGACAGCAGAGGCAGTAACTAGGCTGAGCATCAGATGTAAGTTTTTTTCTGCAGCAGGCACCTTTGCCCTTTTGCCATGCTCTTTTTCAAGTATTATAGGCATCAGGTTTGCAGTGTGGTAAATGTGATGACTTTGTCGGACATTGTACCAAATAATATTGTAAACATACTGCAAATTTCCAGGGGGTTGCACCGAGTTGTTTTAAAGTGTATGTTAAAATTATTTTTTCAAGTTATCTAGTTGTGTGTCATATTAAAGACATGGGGGAAGAAACTGAAAAATCTTTTAGCACTCACAATTAAAAAACAAATGTTTATCAGGAGGTTAGCAACACTCACCGCATTTTGTTCAGTTGCTTTTGCTGGAGCCATTGAACTGGCTGTATAGGTGCCAGGATGGCAGTAAATCACCGTGGTGAAGGCGGCTGCAACTTTGGCTTGAAACTTTTAAACATTAACATTAGTTAATTCACCAGGCCAGAGCTTTCTGGTTTGGCCGGCAGCGTTGCATGTTTTTGTTGTAGTTTACACTCAAAACATTCTTTTAACTGAAATTTGTTGAGAGACAAGATAAAAATGGGAGGAGAACTGCTTCTACATGAGGAACAGTGATTAGGGTAGCATGTGGTTGCCCACAATGGACTGATGGGTAGGTAAGGATTATATTGATGATATTACTTTTGCAGAATACTTGTCTATTGTGAAATAATTTATCCATGTGAAGATGGTGCTTGGCAACGTCCTGCTGGGTATTAAATCAGCCAGTACCTTAGAGAACAAATAAGCAGCCGCTCTGTAATATCCACATATATACTTACGCCTAGAACACAAAAATAATCGTATGTTAGGATCATATTTTAGTAGCAAAATCAGTATACTATATCCACAAGGACAGTGATTCTCAAAGACACAGAATCATTCGAATCTTAAAATGTTTTTAAAATTAGAGTAACTATATTAAAAACTACTTAGAAGAACTGCTGAGACTGATCCTACCAGGTAAGCATAAAAATTAATTTATATTCCCAGTGCTGCTTAATAAATGCATTGGGACTGAATCATCCCAATTTGTTCAGTCTATTGGTATATCTCTTAGTCTTTCCATGCCTCAAATTCTGTCGTTGTGACTCTCGCACTTCTGAAACTGTGAATTTGTTTTCAATCCTGCTTCTTTTAGCCATCTGTTGAGGCACTACATTGCCTTTTTACAATTTTTAATTTCCCTTGTAACCTTCTGTGGAATGCCTTGAAAATGAGTAATTTCAACTGCTTTTTCAGGCAAAGGATTTGTTGGTACAGAGTCAGAGAGTCACAGAAAAGTTGCAGTTGGAAGGGACCCATGGTTAAGGAATTCTGAGAAGAACTGGACAGTGATGCTTTTCTTCCATAAAGGTGGTTTGGACTTACTAATGGTTTAGACTCTAGAGCGTATTACATTCATTCAGTTGAAAAAAATTTCATTGATCTGTCATTTCCAGAAACTGTGTAACTTCTGGTTTAGCTATCCGTGCATCTCCATTATCTGCCTCTTCCTCTTGTCTTCTGGCTTTTGGTAGTAGTCCATACATTCTGTAATTAAAAATACTTGCCTGACAATATCTTGTGGAGACTACTTGCTGCCCTTGAATTCATCCATCTGTTCTCACATGTAAAGAAACTGTCATTTTGAGCTCTTAATCTGTAACTACTTAGTCTCTGTGATGGAAAGAGATAGACATACTTCTTTTGTATGTGTGTGACATTGCTACCTTAATTGTTTTCTTTATTCTCTAGTGGATGTGCTAATTAACTTTATTGGCTGTCAATGTCAAGTGTCTACCTGACATAAATTCTTTGTGGCTTTTATTTTATTTTTTTAGTTCTTGCTCTGTGCTGGAACAACCTCCTGAATTGCAAATCTCTTTACTCATTTATTTTTTGGATAAGCATACGCTCACTGGTAGTAAGGAAGAATAAAGCACTGATTTTAAAATAAGAACAATTAAAAGTCACAAATTAGTTGTGCAGGTTTGTTTTGTTGGGGTTTTTTTTGTTTTTGTTTTAGTTACCGATGCAGAAAATATTGCAGTGGGACATGTTTACAGTAGAATGAAAATACAAGAGGTAACAGTATCGGTGATAACAAAAAGATCTCTTTGTCTTGTGGTAAAAATGTGTCCCTGTCCTGAAACCAGACAGGGGCCAGCTAATTAGTTCTGTACCTTGCGTTCAGGTCTGGCTTCAGTGGCTTATGTGCTTCCTTGTGCTGTGCTCCACATTCCTTGCAGAATGGGTTGTCATCCTGCGCCTCAGTAGGGTGCCACTCTACAATTAACCTCGACGCCTTCTGGAAAACTCAAATTAAACAACTTTTTCCTCTCAGGTAGTGAATATATGGCCTGCAAGGTTTTTATTGTATCTACCAGCAGAGAAGTCAGGAAAGAAGAGGACACTTCTTACACAGCCCAAAGCAGCCAGACAGCTGTAGTGACTTCATCAGCAAAACACGTAAGTCTGTGGCAAGAACTACTGAGTCACTTAGGCACTTGCTAAATCTTTGGTTGAACAATACAATTTAGAAAGCCTATGCACACTGTGAAAAATAACAGGCCCAGTTCCTGAGTCAGTGTAACTCGTGGGCCTTTGAGATGTGGCATTCGAAAAGTCAGTCGTATGTATCATGTGGTTGTCCAACTACATGTAAATATTTTACAGAATAAATTAAATAACTTGCTTGCTAACAGCAGTTTTGAAAACAAGGCAGCAATTCTGAATATGAGATTTGCTTTCTGTAGTGTCTAGCCTCCTGCTTGCTTCATCAAAAGCCATTCAAATTGTTCTATCACCAGACTGACTAACCTGTTTCAAATTCCATTGGAATAATTTTTTAATCCAGCAAAATTGTTCCAACAATTGATATTTTTGATTATTAAATACTTTTTTAGCTACTTCTCTGTGGCTGAAAAATAAGAAATGTGTCTTTTGTTAAAGGAAGTATCTTGTTGAAAGCTATATAAAGGCATATAAATAGAAATATAAACAAACAAACAATAAAAAGGGATTTATGAAATTTAAATGTTTTCAAGCTTGGCGGTTACTCAGTAGCATAACAGTGTAATCTTAAGGTAAGTCACTCTTCAAGGAGTCTTACCAGACACGTGATTTGCATAGTCAGTGAAGGCTATTTGTCTCTTTCATTATTTGTAATTAGGACAAAGTGCTTTCAAATCAATAAGCCTCCTTCCTTTGTAACAAAACAACAAAAAAACAACGTACATAGCAAGCCTTGTTAGGCCCTTTGTTTTCTGCATGGGTAGTATTTTTGAACCTTCATGTATTTCCTAAGTTTAAAGAACTAAAATTGTGAAAACTCAGTCTGAACTTCTACACAACGTTAACCATAGTCTGTGACATGGTAAATCCTTAACAAAGTTTACTGATGCATTATAAATAACATGTAGTTGTTTCAGAAATGTATCCAAACTTGATGTATAAATTACACGGCATGGGAAATCCACCAGATCTGTAGTTACTTTTATAGTTATTGTAGTTGGGTTTTGTTTTTGTTTTCTTTTAAACTGCATTTATTTCCAAATTGGGTACCAATTATTTCAATTTTGTCAGTGGCCTTCTGCATACTGAAGGCTCTCAGTTAATACAGGTTTTCTCCTTAGGCTGCTATCAGCACTTAGGTTACCTTTTACTTTTGCCCGCTTCTTAATAAATAAACATAGAGCTTTTTCAGGCCTCTCCCAAGGGAGACATTCAGAACCTGTGTAAGTTTTAAATATTTTTCCTAAAACATGAACACTTGAATGATGTATGCCAACACTGACTAACAGTTCCATTTTGGGGGTACTGTGTATGTAAATTCACAGTAAATTTCTTCTGTAAATGGTCTTAAGGATTATTAAGGCCATTTACACCTTCTGATGAGTGAGCTGCAAGACTGCATCCCTATGGAACCAAATGAATAATTCTGTTGAGAACTGTGTTATCAAATCTGTCGCTTGTAATCTGTTTAGTAGGTGCTGTAATTGCACCTATTCTTCAAATGCAACAAAGCCTGTTACAGAAGTGAGAACTCTGATAGAAGTCTTGCAGGTTGAACCCATCTTTATTGGACAAACGTATGTGTTTGTCAATAGTACTTTGAATTCCCTTGAAAAGATGCAGTTTTCTGTTTAAAAAACCCACCTAACTGGATGTCTTTCCTATGGTTATTTAGTACTTTGAAAACTGCACTGCAGTCAATTGCTTGTAAAATAAGTCAAAGAGGAGGAGGTTGCTTCCCAAGCAGTACTGGGCAGAACGCTTGGAAGTATTAGCTGTATCTAGCCAGTTTAGTATCTGTCCTTGCCTGTTATGTAGCAATACCATTAGGTGCTTGCCAGTAACAGAATCCATGGCTGGGAGATTGTAACAGCTGATTAAACAGATAGAAAAGTTGAAATTTAGGCAAGGAACAAAAAGAATGCTCATACCGAGCAAGTCAGAAATGAGTACCTTGCATGACCTGTGCAGGTATTTGGGGGAAACCCCTTTCCCACTAGGTCTGTGGTTTGCTTAGGAGGAGCAAGGGTTAATGAAAACATAAACCCCCTGCTATTTAGCAAAGCTATGCTATTAATTACAGCAAATGGAGCATTCATTACAAGGAACAAGGAATTGCTTTCAGTTACTGGCACTGAAAATATAAAAACCTTACCTTCTGTACTGAAGGCAATAAAATTTAAAAGCATTAGCTTCTAAGATTATTGTTATCTTAAAGCTTCCTTCAAACTAATAAATTCAAAGGAATTATAGTACCTCTTTAGAAAGCAGCAACCTTCAGCTTGTGATTTATTTTTAATTATTTTAAAGTACTTCAGACAGAGGATTTAAAAGAAAAATCTTCAACCAGATTGAGTAATTTCACATAAAACCTAAACATAAGTAAGTCTTTTTCCTAAAGTCCAGATTAAGTCACTTACTGTTAAATGTAAGCAAACTGAAACAGGAATTTTCATATGCAGAAACACGTTTTCAGTCGAGTTAGCGATATAATCAGAATGATTAAATTCTGTACATCGCGATTGTTTAAGGCTAAGTTCAATTGACAAAAATCTCAGGAAAACAATGGTATCAGGCAGTTCTGTCATTTTTAAGCCCGAGCAATGCCTGAATCTTAACACTATAAACCACTTGATCCATGGTACCCTATCACTAAGATCCTGCCGAAAGGAGCAAATGTCAGGGATAATTCAGCTCCTAAGCCAAT
>JAVJGI010000001.1:17194239-17211057 GCA_035590275.1 Ibycter americanus | reverse complement strand
CTTGTCACAAGGTCAAGCTTTTACAAAGCAATTATTAAGGATCTCTATAGTATCAACATACAGACACATACACATACTCAAAGCCTTTTAACATCGGGCATTCTGGACTCATTTCCCTTCTCTTACTAATCACATTTATTATTTTTTTTCCTGCTTTCCTTGTTCATAAAGGTACCTATACAGGTGATATATCTCCTGGCTTGTGCAACCAATCTAACTGTACTATTCAGTGCTCAAACAAAAGCAGGGAACCAAGGTTTTAGTTATTATTTCACTTCTGCCTTTCTCTCAGCTTGATTTATATGCCTTTCTGTTGGAATGAAGAAAGAAAGGAAAATTCTCACCTCTCTGCCATAGTGGGCCTGCTGATCTAACCTTAATTTTGAATGAGGACAGGTTGGCATTAGCACACACTGCCAATTTCAGTTTTTCCAAAGTACAGAACATAGTCTGCCATGAGTGATCACAATCAAGCATTTCATTAGTCCTATTTCTTCTGAGACAGATATATATGGAAAGTAGAACGTTAGATAAAAAGAGAAAAATATAATCTTAGTGTGACAGTGAAGTCTGGCATCCCTACTACTGTAATTTCTGCTTATGCAACGAAGGTATAAAATTTTTAAAATCTCATTATGGAGTTGCAGAGCTCAGCTAACAGTTTGACGGCTAGATTGTGCTGCTGTCAGTTCATTAGTGTGGGGGCATTCTCATTAAAATCATTGGGAGCAAATAAGCTAAATAGTGATGCGCTTAGGAGTAGCAGAGTCTGTCCTTTCATTGAGATGACCAGGAATTCTTCCTGAGCAGCAGCTCTTGAGTTTGCTCTGGTCACATGGGCCACTTCAATGGAAATGCAATTATACAGGCAGTATGTTAACTTCTCTGCAGAGTGAAATACAGAGTTAAGTATTGGACAGTGCAGGAAGAAACATCTGTTTTGCATAAATACATCCTTATAGATGGCCAACTGCTAAAATAAGTAGCATAAAGCAAGAAAAGCTTAGGATTTTCTTGGTAAATACTCTGTGCAATACTGCGTGAAAGTTTTCAAAATGTGAGTAGTTTAACCTAATTTGATTATTTCATTTCTCAGAAGCCACTGCTGTGTGCTGAAATTTATTTTATTTTCAGATTGGAACATAGTCTCTGTGATCACATTTATAACTCTTTAAATGTTGAAATTTTGAGAACCACCTACAACTAGCTGGGCTGTAGAGTTCTGCAGTTTTAAATCTGGGCTGATCAAACCACCCCCTACCCCCCAGAGACAGCTTGTCTAATTCCACTTTCATTTCTGTGTAGTATGAGGACCTGGAGTACTTTTTCTGCCGATTTCTTTGCAGCAACCACATCGCTATTATCTCCTCACTGTTTCTTTCTGCTTAAAAAGGAAAAATGTGTCAGTAAACTAAAGGTACAGAACACTTTCTGCCGATTCTTGTACTTGAAGCTTTCATTTTCCCCAGCAGCATTACATGTTACCATTGAGGCAATACAATAATTAGTGATTAGGTCAGCAAGAATCCTGAATTCATATGTATCAAAATGTGAAGGTTAGAACATACCGTGGCTGTCCGAAAGCTTAGGTCCTTTCATTTCCTTATAAGTAGCATCCCAGCTCTGAATGTTCTGGAAGGATAAAATCTGAGTGGAGATCAAAGATCAATAAATCTGTAAATGCAAAACACAGCTGAAAGAGTTGAACAGAGAGAGTTGAATTTTACAATCCCAATTTTACCACCAAGAATGATGGGGCATTCTCGGAGGTATATGTCTCAGCGTTGAACCACAAAGTCTAACTAATTCCATTCTCAAGAAAACAGTCACGGTGGAAGACTGTGCCCCTGAAAGTTCTGTTACCTTTCTTGATTTGCATCTCTGTAGTCTTCTGCACCAAGGAAGGAATGAAAGGAGAAATTCACACTGGGGCAATTCCATCAGAGGCTTAAATGAGGCAGGAATAAGGAATTCATCAAGCCACGTTATCTTCTCTGTATGCGTTGGTGGTTTGTGATTATTGCAACTATCAAGGAAGCTGCACGGGTAAGTAATGAAGTATTTTTATTTAACACAGCACGTATTTCTTTTGGGTATCATACCTAATGATGTTGGACGTAGCTGATAGGGTGAGCACTGTGATTCAGCTTTCAGAAATTTAACAAAGGACTTCCTATCTTAAGGATATGAAGAAGTTCCCCCGAGTTCTTTAGGAGGCTAAAATACAGTATTATGTTACAGTCTTAGCAGCTCTGAGCCAAGGAGTAAAGCGTTGATTGTATCCACAAGCACTCATGGATGTAAGCTGCGAAATATCAGCTTGAATGTCTGCCTCAGTATAATTATTTTCATAACGACTGACCCAATTCTTGAATTAGTCATCACGTTTTAATATATTGAAATATCATGCAGTGTTTCAGTAGAATACTGAAGGTAAGAAGAAGGTGAAGATTTTTTCAATTTTTTCAATAAAAATGTTGGGGCTTTGAAGAGAACACAAATACAAAATGTCAAGAATTTCAAATCTCAAGTGCAAACTTCATTCTTTGTGAGAAAGCTAGCAGAAGCTGACAGGCTGGAGGGCTTTTAAACACTTGCAAACATGGAGAGGAGAAATCTTAAAAAATAATTCTGTAACGGGTCTTTTATGTATGATACCTGCCTGCTCTGACAGTTTGTCTACAGCTGTCTATATAAATCTTACACAGATTTTTAGAAGTATCCTCTAAATTTGCAGTAAAACTAATTTGGCCTCAGATTTTTAATGAAATATTGATTTTTATAATTATATTGCAAGTAGATTAACATCTTGCAAATAATATATTATTGTTGCTTGTCCTTAAGCTGTGAAATGTTCTTTGGTCATAAAGGAACCATCTTGTCTTACTGGAAGGACTGCCACGGGTGCATGTTTCAATGCTCCAACAGTTGCATCTTCAATAGTGACGCTCTCAAAAAAATCAGGATTGTTGTATGGCTCACATTCGTAACCTGCAAAACCCTGAAACAATACTGGGCATCAACAATTCCTAAGGTAAGATTTACTAATTCTATGAAAAGTCTTAAAAGAGCGGTAACACAGGTACTATTGATAACAAACCAAAAAAGCCCTGGCACTGCCAGAAGGACCAAAGGGTGAAAGTCTCCAGCTTAGGATTGGATCTAAGGTTCGTAAATAGTTTCAGCGTGTCAGTTCATTCCATTAGAAAGATGTAAACTGAGAAAGAGCACAGTTCCGTTATTACCAAGTTTGGATTTGAATGGAGATGATACGCTCCCCTTATATTTTTCAAAGTAATGTTAAAATAGGCCCTTGACTCAGAAACTGGACTATGTATACGATGAAAACATACCTGTATATATCTGTTCCCAACAGCTGCAACTCAGTGGAAGTGTTTTGGCTGTTAATTCTAACTAGGGTCTTACTAAACCTTGAAGACGGAGGCAGGGCATTCGGACTGCAAAGCACCATTCACCAGGCCTTTCCTAGCCCAGGAGCAAGTACCAGCGTATTTAGGTAAATTATTTCCTGCAAACCATTTGATAATAGCCCTGGAGGATCTGAATTAAATGAAGAAAAAGTATGTTGTCATTTAAATCGGAGTAGTCGCATCATAATGAAAGCAGCGACTCCCCATAAGCTGTATGGGAGGCTCTTGCCTTGGGGATAGGTGTTTTACACAGCAGTGTAACATCTCAAACCTTGCCGTGAGAGGGCGCTACAGCTCATTTAAGCAATATTTTATTTTGTATAACCAAATGGGCTGTAATTAAAATATAATATTTTTTTTCTTTACAAACACAATCAACATAGTGCGAAGTGAAAGGTTGAAGTCTGTTTTAGTCAGTGCCTGTCGCTGTGACCAGGAGCCCCGGTTGCTGGAAGCTCACCAACCTATCTGAAGTACTGTGAAGCGTTATGAGCAGTGCCCTGGGACACCTGGCCTGCTGTCAAACACTCTGAATACGGAATGGCGAGGTGGGTGAATGGAAAAGATGATTGTCCTCCTTTGCCTCAACATCCTGAATGTAAAAGCAAAACCAGAACCGGCATTCAGTTTCTGCATTTATCCTTCCCACCCTCCCTTCTGTGAGAAATTGTGCTGTGAATAACTACTAACACACATGCATGCAAATCTAAGAAGTAAGCAGCATGTCAGTATGAATCCTGCTGACCTTTTCCATGTTTAAATAGCTTTTGTGAAATACATTACCACTGACTTGAAATGCTTGTGTAAAATCTGAGGAAAAGAGTAGGTTAGGATTTAGTGCTCACATGATGTTTGTTGAGGATAAATTATTCTCCTGGCAAGCAGCTGAATAAAATTTGATCCTGTTGATGGTTTGATTGCTAAAATAATGTTATAAATATTGTCCCAAGGAAGACTTGTAGAAAATACTGCTTAGTCTCCAGCTTTTTTTCTTTCCAGAAATACTTGGAATCTCTTTATTAAAAAATCATATATATTATTTACAAATTCTAATGATGTAAATGAAGCAGGTGAAAATAGAGGTCGGCTAACTCCTAAAAACAAAGCAGAGAGATAGCTGTGTAGGGTTACATCTCACAGCACAAGGTAATACTATGACTATTCTCCTGAATCTCAAACAGAAAAGACACTTTGAAGAAAAAGCAGATAAGCAAAAACTTCAAGATATAGCCAACCCAATGAAGCTGTCCTGGATGATGGGTTGTTTAAGCCTCAACCAAATCCTTTCCATGGAATTATGGTATGGGAGATAGGACAAAAGTTCCATGTACATAAATTATCCATATATCAATATACAGAAATCTATTCAATATATATTCATATATTGATACCAATACATGGAAAATGTTATAGAAAGGTTTTATCACAGTAAGCTTGATACCTGACATCTCAGTGCAAGTCTGCATGGAATGACTCAGTTAATTTTAATGCAGAATATGTCCTTTAGGGGATATAAACAGCAAAGGCAGTTATTTACCTCTACTGCATATCCAGAGGTACGTTTATCAAAATGTTTCCTGAAAGCCCATGTGCATCTTCCATTGCAGCCAAAATATCTAAAAGCCTAAGAAGAAACAAAACCATTCTGAAAGAAATCTGGAGAAGTAAATGAAATGAGGTAGAAGCAAAGTAAAAATTGGCTTGCTTATTTAGATAACATAGATACTGTGCTGAGCATAAAGTGGAATTCTGTCCAAATTAAAGATTTATTCAGTCACTAAGTACAGCTGGAACAACCATTTTGAGAAACCTGGTTTTCATTTTGCCAGTCTCTTCTAACTTTCTACCATCTTGGAGAAGTCTTGAATTTAAATTTATACCACAAATAATAGTTGTGCTCTACAAAGCATGTCACTGAACATCAAAGTGCCTAATCTGAGCTAAGAAATGCCATGAAGATGGAATGTACATGTCCCAAATTCTGGGCTTGATCGGGAGCCATGTAGAATGCTTAGGGTTATTATATCTATTCACCCATAGCAAAACCGTATAGTCATTTGCTGCTTGCTGACATGTCCATAGATGGTAAATACAGCTGATGTGGAACAAATCTTTTGGTTGAACACTTTGGAATATTTGCCACGCCAGTGCATCCCATGATTGTGTAAAGGCTGTGTCTCGTAATCCCACACAAAACAAAACCAGAATTATTCTATTTGTAGAATAATTTTGTTAATTTGAATGTCTGTCCATTTTGATATATTGTAAAATGAAAATCTGCCAAGAACTGATGAAAGCCCCGAGTACTAAAAAACTATGATTTCATATTTGGCTCTAATTGTTAATTACATGCATAGAAATACATGAGGTCAGGCTTACAGTTCAGCCACACCAGTGTGAATGTAGAGAATGTCTGTACAGTGTTAAGGTGACTGCCTCCTGATAATCTAAGAAGAAATTTTAGTTTTCAGAAAATAGGTTATGCGCCTAGTAAGTTTTAAAATCCTTCTACCTGACTCTTGCAAAATAGTTGGCTGTTAATTTATACTTTGGTAAAATAACTTAAGTTTCTGAAAATAGAGTACATTCAAATAACTAAATATGGAAATGTTAATGATCAAGAAAGTTCTGTACTTTCCTCAGTTTTTCAGAGCTCTTTGTAATGTTGAGGATTTCTTTTGTGTGTGTTACTCTATTTGTGCCTGTGTTCTTAAAGTCGCATGGGTGTTTTCCCTAAAATTCAGGTCTATGTCAACACCTTTCTGTACAAGGCCCCCTTCTAGCTAAACTGGAAACTGAAAATGTCATGTGTGCTATTGTGTCTGTGAATCTGTGATTTTATCTCTATTACACTATTTCATCTTTTACTTTTCTGTTCGTTTGCCGGATGCTTATGCGGAGTTGTGACAAAGCTGAACAAAAAAGGGTATGAAGCAATGTTTTGAAAAACACCTACTTGATGATATCTGTTAAAATATCAGCTATTTTTTGACAGCCTCAAATGCCACTCCACAAATCTGTAGCAGATGCTGTGGGAAGTAACAGTGGCTTCTGCAGAAAAAATCCATGTCTTGACTACAGAAAAGCCACGTCTTGACTATGGATTTGTGGGAAAGCTGTTGGTGCCGGGTCCCAACAACTGGCTGCTGCTGCTGTGCCGCAGCTGGGGGCCGGCACTGCTGGCTGCAGCAAAAGCCCGTGAGAGCATGGCTTAACAACCCCGCTCAGGGCAAGGACCTCCCCGCAAGGCACGTCTTTGTCGAGATGTGAAAACATCTCGACATTTGCAGTTATGTTTGGGATGCAGTTCTACAGCTCTTTCCTTTCAGGCAGTTCAACTGTGAATAAGAGCGTTTGATTAACAGGTTATTCCACAGGAACCTGCGTCACTCGTTTCAAAACTCACAGCGAAGTATTTCAGAGCACAGCTACGGGTTACCCTTGCAGAAAGCCTCGTTCCATGGTACTCATCGCAAGGGTTGCAAAGGGAGGCTGGAGAACAATGTAGGTTTTTTTTCCTATTGCCCTTCCCCCTCACTCCTGTGCCTGCTGCCATCGCCCCAGGTCTGCGCTACTGCTTCCAACCGGAGTATCTCTGACCGAGAAGAGAAGCGTGCGGTCAGACTGCTGCTCCAGTGCTGCCATTCTGCCTTGAATCATTTTTGAAACAGATCTAAAACTACAACTGTCCTGGAAGGAGCGGTGTAAGTCTCGTGGAGAAAGAAGATTTTGTAAGTTTCTCGAAACTCTGCTTGAGGCAGAAGATGAAAAGTACTGAAGTGCAGGGAGAAAAAGGCAGAGGGACCTTGGCTGTCCTGGGTGTGTGACAGCAACTCGTCCTGGCGGTACCTCAGCACTTGCTGCCTTCTGCAGGAGCTGAGCTCACCGATGTTTGCGTAGGAAGAAAACCTGCAGGAAAATTGGCGGGACACCGTGCTTCACCGGGCGAGCGACTGAGTTTAACACACTGTCATTTAAATGCAACGCTAATACATTTGGAGGTGGAAACATGTAACTAATTTGTATTACGGTTAACTTTATGCTTTCTATTAGTAGGAGAGCTGGCGCAGTTAACATCGGTCGATATAAAAACGAACAAGAGCCGGACAGCACTAAGGCATTTCCATACGTGGCTGCGTGCCACCCACCCAGCCCAGGGCCAGCCTTGTGGCAGCGACCAGATGAACGGCGGCCACCCAAGGAAGAGCTGCGCAATTGGCCTCTGTGCATTTCTATGCATTTGCTTTACGCATAACTAGGCAAGTAAACCCCTTTGCAGCGCAATCGCTCTGTTTTCCATGTCAGATGGCCACCCAGGCCTGCCCTTCCCTCCTTCCCCCTCACCTGCCTGAGGAGCAGGGGCAGGGCAGGGGGCGGGCAGGTGGGTGGTGATTGGTTGCGGGGTGCGGCTGCCGAGTGGCGATTGGTGGCTGGTGGGCGCCAAGGCTCCGCCCTCGGGTGCTGCCTTAGAGCTGAGAGCAACAGGGGCACCACAGGCCTGGCCGGGCCTCGTCCCCTGCTCCCTCCTTCATGTCACATGGCAAAAGCTCGCCTCAGGGCCGCCGATGTAGCCTTACTGCAACGCAGGGGCTGAGCTGCGTACAAGGAGATAACCCGGCTCAGCTGTGAGGGGGAGGCTAAGCCTTGGCTGTGGGTTTGTCGTGGCGGACAGGAGGTAACAGTGGTGAAGAAGTAGGGTTAGGCAGGTGTTCCCCCATGATGGTGCTGGACTGCCGGCCTCCTAAACAAACACAGGAGGAGGGATGACCAGTGAGGAGTCCGTAGACCGCAGACACAATAAGGTGACAGGTCTTCAAAACAAAGCAAATTTTATTGCATGAAGTGACGATGGGGAGGAGTGATAAGGGCTAAGATCCTTGTTGGAACTGCTGCTGCATCTGTGCCAAGTGGAAGGAGATAAACTACCATGGCTGGGGGAAAAGCTGCCCTGCCAGGAAAGGGTTACTGCAGCCTACGGACCCTTACAAATATGGTACCCCCGGAGTAGCTGTACACCTGAAATTGGTCACCACAAAAAAAGACTTAAAAACTCGCAGCAGCAGCAATAGCAGGACAATGAAGATGACTTGCAGTTCCACAGAGAAAATGCACATTTCAATACAAGGGTTATGCAAACTGGCAGCGTAAGAAAGTACACAGTCACTTTTACTTAAAAAATAGTATTTCTACCCCTTGAGCTTGGTAAGAAAAAACTTGACAGCATTAATCAAGTACACTCTAGAGCAGCAATGATTCCTAAATAGAAGAGGGCATGAGACGCACACAGGGATGGAGAGGATGTTTTTGTTGCTGTCTCACGCAGACTGTGACCACGTTAGCAGGTGGGACTGCATTGGTGTCCTGACAAGCATCACTTTGGACTGAATTACTTGCCAGCAAATGTAAGTGCTAATTAAAGTATGGAACCATTTTTTTTTTTTCAGGTTAAGCCATTAAATATTAGTTTCATTGTTTAACAAATTCATAGCTAGCACATGCAGAAATACTGAGTAGTCTCTTGAAGAAATAAATAGTTGCATACTTCTTATGGCAAAGAGAGATGAGGCATGCTAGACATTTCAGCAAAGTGCATTAATACTAAGTATTTAATATACAAGGATGGCATTCACATTGTTGACTTGTGTAATCAAACAAAAGTACAGAGGAAGGTCTCTTAAAAAAGAGTAAAGTCTGTTGCACAGACAGTTTATCAAACTACTGAACAGTGGGAATTGTGTGTTTTTCATTTTGGTTTTAAGAGAACTTCTTCATGAAGTGCAGTTTCAGGTATGCAATGGTAAGGAATATTACTGTCATGCAGGCGAGAGCCAGGTGGTTCTGCCACAGGCCCCAGCTACTTGCATCAATGCCTTGATTCTTCAGATATTCATCTCCAGTACAACTCCTATGGATAAATACACACACATGTATGAGCTTCGTCAGTCTGAAGTATCTAGGAAGATCCCTAAAAGTTGTAGTGTGATTTCATGTCTACAGTAAGCCAGGCAAACACCAGCTATATGTTACTATTTTATTTTGTGTTTGTAAGTGTTTCTTGTAGCTACAATCAGTTTCCTGTAGGAAGCTGAAATGGATTTTGTGAGGCTGTATAATTGTAGTTTGTGTGTCTGTGTTTCAGTAAATGCAGTTTAAAGAAAAGTGGGAGGCATAATGCCAGATATTTCTAGTGTTATAAATACTAAATATGACAATAAGTAGAATGCTCTCTGCAGACAGAATGCAAAAACCCAGTCAAAACTTAGTTTTCCATAGAAAAACTCACAGATTCTGCTGGTCTTCAGCAAGTATCTCACAAACAGACTAATGCTCTAGGACTTTGTAAATTACTGGTGGTGGTATTGTCATGGTTTAACCCCAGCTGGCAAATAAGTACAACGCAGCCACATGCTCATTCCCCACCCCTCCCTCCAGAGGGTTGGGGAGGAGAATTGGGAAACATGTAAAACTTGTGGGTTGAGATAAGAACAATTTGATAATTGAAATAACATAAAATAACAATAACAACAACAACAACAATTATAATTAAAAGGAGGGAGAAGGGGAGAGGAAGAAAATCCAAAGGGAAGGGAGAAAAGAGAACAAGTGATGCACAATACAGTTGCTCCCCACCCACTGACCAATGCCCAGCCAGCCCCCAAGCAGTGGTGGGCAGACCCTGGCCAACTCCCCCCAGTTTATATACTGAGCATGACATCCTATGGCATGGAATACCCCTTTGCCTGGTTCAGGTCAGCTGTCCTGGCTGTGCCCCCTCCCAATTTCTTGTGCCCCTCCAGCCCTCTCGCTGGCAGGGCCTGAGAAACTAAAAAGTCCTTGACTTAGCATAAACACTACTTAGCAACCGCTAAAAACATCAGTGTGTTATCAACATGGTTCTCACACCAAATCCAAAACACAGCACTGCACCAGCTACAATGAAGAAAATTAACTCCATTCCAGCCAAAACCAGGACGGGATTCATTTTAATATACCAAAATACTTACAGCTGGCTTATCTGTCGATAGTTATAATTGCTGATTAAATCTGTATTGTTACGGATGTTGCAGAAGTTCAGGCCAGTCAATTCATTGATTTGTAAAGCCTTTTAAAATAAAAGAAACAATGACAACAGAAATTAGTAGGTAAACCAAAGACACATTAACAAGATGAGATACAATTAAATTCAAATTTATTCTAAAAACATGACGGTATCACTATTTATTATGTTGGCCAAATCCCCATTTTTTAACCGAGCAGCACAGTTCTTTTTCTTTTAAGAGAGGAATGTCCTGTGCACGTGTGGTGCATCACCAGGCTTTGACACCTCCCCCAGACTGGACTACTTCTGCACAGGCATGTTAAAGCCCAAATTTCTCAGTGAAACATCGCCCTGACTTAAATTATCAAAAACTAGGAGAAAAGTTTTAGGTTTTGGTTTTGTTTGTTTTTGTTTGAATGAAGGAAAAAAGAAGAATTGTTTTTTAGGGATAACGTTGTTCTTTACTCTGTATCGTTTTTGTCCAGCTGCATTCCCATGGATGTAGTTATTTAGTGCCTCTCTCGTATGAGGTGTTTCCAGGTTACAGAAATGACTTCTTCTAAGCAGCAGTGGGTGCTGGTTGATGAGAAGCCTTTCTTGTTTCAAGATGCTGCACTCCATTCTCAGGTTGCTTTATTTAATTAGCTTACCTTTTTTTGCCCATTATCCCATAAAGTTTTCTTTATCATGAGTAGAGACATTCCTTTCTAGCAAATCTTTTCCAAGTCTGCGCACTGGAAAACACAGCACTTACTGTCATTCCGTATCGAGGGATGCTAAAGTATTTGAGCCAGGAGAGCCAGGACATGATGCTTGTGAGATTGACCAGCAACCCAGAGAAAATCTAGAGGCAAGGATTACAAAAGAGCCCCAACAACAACCACAACAACGAAAATTACAAATTACATGCTGTTACCATGTGTTCTTCTCTAGCTCTTGACCCTGCTTCTTCAGATTAAAAACAAGAGGGAAGGCATTTCTAGAGGAAGAAACTCTTCCAGTGGAAGAACAGGGGAGAGGGATGGAGTCACTTGTTACCCAGCTTTGGGCCATAACCCCATGTGGTCCTTCTCCCAAAATGAGTAACTGGGAATGCTTTAAATCTGCATTAACCAGGTTCAATGTAAACATCCGTTAAACCCGGATGCTTCCTGTCTGTGGGTCCCACAAGAACTGTCTGCTGTTGCTGGGGTGTGTGGAGCTGCGGGAGGTGTGCACTCAGTTTTGCTTGTGTGCCCCAAGTCTGAGGCAACGTGGGTTTTGGCTGTAAGTTCAGTGCTGCCTCATTGTTTATGGTGCCTGCCTTCCAACCGTAGCTCTTTGTGTGTTGTCCGTTGCTAACATCCCCGATGGCTGGCTCTGTGGCTGAGGAGGGCAACTACAGTCGTGGCCTCAGAGAGCAGGAGATTGCAGGTCATGTCCTCAGCCAGCCAAATTTGTCTTTGGCAAAGCTACAGGAGAGTGAACAAGATGTAGCTCTAGGCTGTTTTTCTGCTTTCCAGGCAGTAGGCTGGCTGCCAGAGCCACAGAGAAGAGGACAGAGGAACCACCATCCCTCTCCCTCACACCCAGCCTCCTGGTCCTTGTCAGTTAAAAGAACAAATCAGAATATTTGACCCCAAAGTATCAGAATATTCAAATCGGACAAATCAGGATATTTGACATGCTCGACCCCATGGTCTTTTTGCAGAATTCAGCTGAACTCTGTGCTGGTAGGGTTTCTAGATCTCAGCATTTCTAGGATTTCAGGATTCAGTCTAGAAAACTGAATAATGCTACTCACAATCATAAAAACAAATGTGATAGTCATGAGCAGGTTTGCTACAGCGACCACGCTCTGTCCCGCTGCAATGGCTAGCGCCATAGAAGTGGCTGTGTAGGACACCATCATAAGGGTAAACATCATTGTAAAGAAGGCTTCTACTGTTGGTTTCAAACCTTAAAGATCAGAACAAGAAGGATTTCAGTATGATCCTGCCAAAAGCTCTACCATAACCTGAACACTATCCCGATTTACGTAGTGGATCCTGCCTACTGAGCACCTTTTGTCTGACAGCATAGGCTACATCACTGAGACCCAAGCCTGCAGTGATGCCCTGTCAGCAGAGGAGAGGATGAATAAGTAGTCTGCCTGTAACTGCTGTAACACTGGAGATAGCAGGATGGGTATAAGTTACAGTACTGTACTCCCCACAGTGCAAGGTGAAGGCTTCGTGTTGTCTATCAAAGGAGAAATCTCTCGTGCACTTCCACGAACAGCAGTTGTACAGCACTTCACTTGCTGGCAGCAGAGAGCTCTCCTAATGGATCTAGTGGCCTTTGGGTGGCTGTGGATTTGGCAGCAAGTCCTATCTTGCTCCAGTTTCGCAGTCTGAGAGCCTCTTGCTGACGCAGCCTTGTTTCCTATTCCTTAGGGAAAAAAACTCAGACCAAAGTGAACTGTGATTATTTTTAAATTTTGCTTGCACTTTCAAGCTTGTGGGACATCCTAAAAGGATGCAATGATCTGAAACCTTACTCTAGGAAAATGGTCTGCCTGGGACATGTTTTAGGGATGACGTCTGAAGGTGTTCTAGGGTTGTAAACTTTGGTGCCAGCAATTTTCAAAGTCTGCTCGCTAACCAGAAGGCATTTCACCAAAAAGAACAAGCTGATATTAATTTACACAATATTAAATTCTCAAAACAAAACTTTTGATTTGATGAGTGTTCTTGCAAGGATGGAAAAAGTATCTTGTAAAAGTCACCAGAAGCTAAGATGGCCATAAATCAAAAGGAATAAATCACACCTCTGTAGTAATGGTTATGGCACGCATCTTTCTAGGGACAGTGGAGATCAGACATCACAGATTCTGACATGAATGCTTAAATCTTTGAAAGTGTGTCTTTTCTGTAAACAGCATGGTGTGCTAAAAGCAAGCGCAGTAACCACTGTCTGCTAATGTAGTGCTTCAGCCTATATAAATATAACTGTATACATGCACATCTATAAAACGCAAGTGCCTTGGTGATTTATTCAGGTTGTAATGGGGCTGTAGGGGACCATACTTGCCTAACATGAAGTAAATTATGCAGGTGAAGATGATGCTTGGTAGAGTCCTCATGGGTATTAAATCAGCCATTAGCTTTGAGATGAAATACGCAGATGTTCTGTAGTACCCACTGATATATTCATGTCTGGAGCACAGAAATATAGACAGCATATTACAAATTTAATCACTTAAAACCAGTAAGATTATTTTCAGCTGGAGATAAAAGAATCAAGCTCAAACTGGGGAAAAAAATAATTCTTTCATGGTTAGGTTGTAATACAAATGTCCAGTCAGCCACACACTATAGTAATGGTGGCGTCTTCATATGCAAATGAATATGGATACTTGTGCACATAATTTTCAGTAAATACATGTGTCGTGTCATCAAAACAGAGAGCGAGGGTACAGCTCAAAAAATTTTCCTTTTCTGTACAGTGTAATCTGCGTAACTTTAAAGAATCCAGTTAGATAGTATTTACTGTCCTCACTAGCAAGTCACAAACTTATTAATCAATACCTAAATTGAGTATTCAGGGTTTTTTTACTACATAAGTTAATAATTTTCAACCCTGAGCCATCTGCAGTCGTAGGCACCATTTTAGGGATTTGCAGACAATTCACTAACAGACTAAAAGAGTACTTTTGCAATGAGGACTAACAGTGAAATAATTTGAAAATGCTGCAGTAGGTACATTTAAACAACAATTAGCTACAGCAGGGCAAACAAACAAACTCTCTAACAGTAGTCCCTGACAACCTTTTTGTATGTTTTACTTACATAAATATCTTTTTTTCCACAACAAAGAGTTCAATAGCTGAGATGCTGCTGAAACACTGGTTGGTGGTCAGAAAGAACATTGCACCCACTCTACAAAAAGCAAAACAGCAAGCTGTTATTAAAAACATGATATAAACATAGTTTCCACTGCAGCATACATAAATCTAACTGTAATGCCTAGAGCTGGGCAGTATGTGACCTCCCATCCCAAATTCCATGGGAAAAGGCTTAGCTACAAGTCTGAGTCCGTAACAAGCCTGAAGTAGATGTGGTACAGGCAGTATTTGTTATTCACATACAAAGACAGTATGTTCCCTGATGCAGTCAAATGACAGAAGATGAACAGATTTTTCCTTATTTTTTCTAATATAATTTCCTGACATGTTAAAAATTCTGAGTCTGTGAGGCATTTTTCTGATGCAAACTATGAGGAGCTGAATAAGCAGTGTAAGAAGTCGTTTTCACATTTTCCACTAAAATGTGAGGCTTTGATTTCACACTTTCATAGCCAGTTTAAAACTGGGCCATTTTAAAGTAAATGCTATGAAGCGTTTCAAGACTAAGAACCCAGAGCTTTCTTAGTTGCATGACTCAGGTCATGTACATACGGCTGTCAGAATGATACATAGACCAGAATAATTTTTAAAATCTAGCTTTAGATGCACCTTCTGACTTACTGCTGGTAAACTCAAGTGTGTATATAGCAGCAGTTGCAAGATCAAAGCTTTAGTTACCCAGGTTTACGTAGCCAAGTCTGTACATTTTAATCTTTAATCTTTTTATCTTGGGGAAGTCTTTGCAGAAAAGAAGTTAAAATGCTGCCATGCTGAATTAAGCCTTTTTAATGTGATGTCTGCTGTTCAGCATTTTCAGCAACCTGACTGGCACCGAAAAATGTCGTCCTACAGTAGTAGTGTTACTCACTTCATTTAGACTGCTTGTCTAGGTTACAGTGTGGCAGGGCAGAACTGCATCCCCCTCTCAGTTCTGCAGGGACCTTCCTAGAGGCAGAAGAACATCCTCACTTTGAAGTCACTAAGGTAGGCTTGGCCTTACCCACTGATTCGAGGGAAAGCATTTGCTTTAAATAGGTGGATATATTTCCTAAAGAGCTCGTGGGTTTCTTCTCAGCCTCCAAGCTGTTCATTATCCTATTGCAACGATGAGGGACTTTTATCAAATTTTTGGATATCCGTTACCTAAACTGACTAACCTGTTCTGTAGTCCAGCAGAGTCCTCTTTAAGTCCAAAGAAAATGGCACCTACAACCAGTCCCAGGAAGGCTGTAACACACAGCTAAATGTAAAAAAAAAAGAAAAGAAGAGAAAAAAGTATTATTCTTATTGATTTCAAAGCTTCAATAGGTTTTTCAAATACGTAGCAGATGAGTGTAGATTGACAGGAAGCATTTTCAGAAAGGAGAAAAGCTATCCAGGCTGGGAAGGGAGTCAGTGGGGTGGTTAGCAACCTGCAGCACAGCAGTACTTTGATTCTTGTGCCACAGTATCCTTCAAGAGGTGTCCGTGAGACACAGCAGGTCCCCAGAGCCACCTGCCCTTGGCAGTGGCCAGCCGCTGCTGCCTCACACAGGCATGGCACTGGGATGGCTAGAAAGGAGGGACAGTACAGGAGCTTCAGCTGCTGCTCACTGCTCAGTGGTGGCACTGGCAGGAGGCACATTCTTGCGGCAGTGTCATAGCTTTTCCCGAACCTCCTGCCATGCCGGATCTATGACCTGAGGGAATGGTTCTGGGAGTGTTGGGAGGGTGCTGGCATCAGCAATAGGAGGAGGATGATAGCAGGGGCTTGGTGGGGCAGGTTAGAAAGAGGCAGTAACACCTTTCCTCAGAGGAACCCCAGCATCATGTGCACCTCAGCCAAGCTCCTTTCCCCCACCACTGTTTCTGCCATGCTTGGATGTCATGAGTAAGTTAACTGGTGATGTATTGCAACATCATTCCTCTCTCCTTACTGATACCCTCCACCATTCATCCTCCTGGGGACAGGATCCCCATCTGCTGTCAGTGACAAGGGTCAGCTCTAGGGCAGACCACAGCTCTTCAGTGCAGCACTTCTGCAGGGGTTTCTCTGGTGCCATCTCAATGCTACTTTGAGCGTGGCAACCAATAACCAAAAGCAGTCTTTCCTGACTGCCAGGTTGGGGATGACAGTTTATTTTCATGCTTCACAGTCTATCACACATCTTATTCACGGGATTGTTTTTAACATGAATGAGATACTACCATTGGGCTATAGGTGTACTGATATTTGCAGTCTGTAACACAATTTAAAAAGCAAAGATACCATCTGTCCCAAAGATATAATTTAAAAGACTGAAATGTGTACATCACACTTTTTTAATGCTAAATGCAGATGACAAAAATCTCAGCAAAACTGATGGTATCAGGCAATTCTGTCATTTTAAAGTGTGAGCAATGCATGAATTGTAATACCATAAACACCTTGATCCATGGTACCCTATCACTAAGATCCTGCCGAAAGGAGCAAATGTCAGGGATAATTCAGCTCCTAAGCCAAT
>JAVJGI010000001.1:17170708-17191277 GCA_035590275.1 Ibycter americanus | reverse complement strand
GCGTGACTTCGAGGTTCTCTTCCCCTCTAAAGCAACATGGATCAGCAGTACCTAATACTCTCATACATACAAATAACAACACGTTTATTGGTTGCTGGACACCTGTGAGTAATTTTTCTGTGTTGTGCTGGACATCTGGCAAGATACATGTCATGGTCATTTCACTCACCTCTGGTTTTCATACCTGTGTTAGTTTCGTTGGTCTTGCTCATTGCCACCGCAGTGGAGTCTCCATTAATGATGTCCAGGAAAAAGTCGGCAGGGTTGTTGTATGGCTCACACTCGTAGCCTGCAGCGACAGCATTACAAGCCCTAAGCGGTGGTTGTGTGACTGGCAGACGGCCGTCATGAGCACAGCCACGCCACTGTGCTCGTTGAGCAGCCTGCACCATAAGCATTGCGGGCTTCACAAGGTCTGTGCGTACCCAAGAGATGAACGGCACTGCCAAACAGCTCTATCAGCAAAAGCAAGGTGACAGCTGGCAATGTGCCCTTCTCAACCCTAGCCTGGGCTTTGTCTCCTTAAGATGCGCCCAGGAGCAGTCAGTTAGAGGTCAGCCCTATCATCCAAACCCACATATGGGTCCAGAGGTGAAACACCAAGAGAAATGCTTAGTCTGTTAAAATCCCAGGCTTGCTAACACAGTGTCCCATTCTGATCAAGTGCTATTGGCATTGTAGTCAGTTTAAGGTAGGATGTTGCTGTAGTCGGCCCTGCTGTGAGTTGCGCTCACCGATAGACTGGAAGTACTCAATGGCATGCTGAGCGGGCCCGTGGTACAGCACCCTCCCTGCAGCCAGCAGCATCAGGTTGTCAAAGAGGCGGAATATGGAGTACCGAGGCTGGTGGATGGAGAAGATGATTGTTTTCCCTTGTTTTGCCATCCTGCATGTGAAGAACAACAGAGACGTTAGCTTTGCAAGTTGATTCAGTATTTTGAGAATTTAAAACAAGCATTTAAGAGAATTTGAAAGTTCAGTTAAGCCTTGGTTAAGTTTGATTAACTTGAAGTGCTAGAGAAGGGAGGGGGAAGGGGAAAAAAAAAAAAGAAAAAGAAAATATTTACGTCATATTTATAGTGTTTGTGTGAGAAAAGGAAGCTCCCTCTCGTTGGGAAGGTTCTTGGAGGAGAAGGTCCTCAGAAGACTTTGATGCAAACAGAAAGCCCTGGAGAGAGGCATTTGAGTTCTCTCTGCTTGTAGTCAATGCAAAATGATGTAAAATTTGCAAATAGCATGTTGGGCTTGTTTTTCCAAAGATAGGCCTAAGATTTTGTTATGGGAAAACAGCTAGCTGCGTCCTATCTACCGTCCATATTAAAATCAATCCCCTTACCATACTGCACAACAGAGGTTTCTATCACTTTTCTGGCACAGGCAGAGATGCCAATAAATGAAGCTATCTGTGACACCTGTCATGGACAAATTGCAGCCCCGGCATGCACATACTTTGTGCAAGCTGCTCTGTGTACTGCTGCGAGCAGCTGCTTTGAAGCAAGATAGTTGATACAGCCTTTTTCCTACCCCTTTTGCAACCTTGGCTCGCTGGTAAACAATTACGTGTCTGATTTCCCTGTCTGCTCCTTTTAACTGTAATTTAAGTTAAATACAACTGTAATGTAGCAGAGTTGAGTGGTAAAAACAGGAGGCTGTTTCCAAGGCCATCACCTTTTCAGTAGCAGTAGAACAGCATTAGCAGTGCTGGCATCAAGTCCCGTAGTTGGCTCATCCAAAAACAAGATGGCAGGATCTGTGATGAGCTCCATCCCAATATTGGTCCTTTTCCGCTCTCCTCCGGACACCCCACGAGTGAACTGGGTGCCAACCTGCCACAAAATAAGAAACTTGTCTCGTTTGGCCGGATAACAAATACTTGAGTGAACAGCATCCTACAGACGTGGCAGCATTTGGGAGGAGTTGTAAGAAGTTTTGACCCTACTCTCAGGTACAGATGTAGATGTTATCTCACACGTAGGCCTGTTCATAATGTTAGTATTGCTTGAGGTGTTCTCTTTTTCTCCAGCCAGAGACTACCTTTACCCTTCCCCACAATGTAATAGTATATTGCACTACGAGTGCAGTCTGTACAGTTTGTCATACAGCAGTTTTAATAATTATTGTATTTGTACAGACTGAAAGTCTGTATAATTTTACTTTTTTTATCTGCCATGCTGAGCCATTTGGTTAATTAAATAAAGCACTTAATATTTGTTCATGATTTAAGCATCATATTTACAGGTCTTACCTTGGAATCTGCCACTTTGCTTAAACCCAACTCCTTGATGATCTGATTCACGCGTTCATTTTTCTCCTGTTCCTTCACTGACTTCGGCAAACGGAGTGCTGCTGAGAACTTCAAATTTTCTCTTACAGTCAGGGTTCCCATCACCACATCATCCTTAATTTTAAAGAAAAAGAAAAGTAGATACTTGATGCTCACTTAGCAATTTCTGGTTTTGTCCTCTGAGAACTGCATCTACCTGTGTTTTATGTTGTCCTTGCATGCAGAGGGACGGTAGCAACTGCCAGAACATGTGGTAAGGTGCATCTTCAATGCCTACGTCATAGTAGAGAGTTGATCTCATGCACGTAATTATATTTACCTTTATTCATATAGCAAAAAAATATAGGAACATCCTCCGTCATGCATGATACCAAAATGCATAAATAGCAACGTATTCAAAGCTATCACTCATGTATTCTTACCTTATTCAGCTTTTTGGAGGTGTTGAGTGAGATACTGAAGGGTTAAAGGGACCTAAGGAGCAGCTACGACTCAGGTCACTATCACTGTGCGTTTGTTAACGCAGCCTCAGCCCACCGCGGGTAAGAGCAGGGAGAAGAGAAGGAGGGAAAAGAGAGGTTAGGTCCATGTGGGGTAGCACGAAGGTTTTCCAAGCTTGTTTCAGCAAAAGAGGAAGGAAGGTAGGGTTTTTAGATATTAGTTGTTTGTCTCTCTCAAAAGGAATCTGTCACATGTAGCAAGTTCAGAGAGCTATGTGTTTTGAGACACTACCTTTTCTGTAACATGCTAACCATACTTTTATAAGGGTTTTTCATAAGTGCACTTCTTCAGGTCTCGATAAACTGCAAGCATGCTGCTGAGCATGGGTAGTGGCAAGGGGAAAGAAATGAAGAGAGGGATGCATTTTTCCTTCTCTTGTCCTTCACATGTCTTTCTCCCTAACCTACTCTGGCAGGAAAAAGATTTTCTCATAACAGATCTTAGTGACATTGTCCCATGGCAAGCGGAGGTGCGAGCTGTGTATCACCAGAAAGCATCATACTTCCAAAATACTCTATGTGTATTGGTAGCCTACAGCTGTTCCCCCAGATGGAGAACAAGGAGGGATCCAGAGTGTCTGCTCCCATCGACTGCAGAGCATTAAGGAAAGAGGCTCAGATACAAAGCACAGACTCTTTCCCAGCGAGGGTGGATGTGTGGAGAGTCGCTACTGCACCAGCCTCAGGTTTTGGATCAAGGCAAGGTACTTGCAACACAGCAGCAGCTTCTGACAACTGCAGTCAGAAGGGGACAATAAAATCCACAGAGTCATAAAAATTACCTACCTGTACTACATATCCAGAGGTACATTTAAAGTTGGCAGGCTGAGGAGCTCCATTGATCAAAATGTCACCGGAAAGCCCACGGGGATCCTTCCTTGCAGCCAAAATGTCAAGCAGACTAGGAGAAAAGTTGGTTACTTTGTCAGATGAGCATGCAGGAGTTAAGGTCTCTGAATCACAAACCCAGTTCATGGAACGAACACCTACATGAAACCACCTCATGTTAAACATTTGCAGTTTAGAAACACCCCAGCAACTTTCAAGGGCTGAGTTTCTTTTGTCCTGGTTTCCTAAGGAAGGGAGATCTGTGCAATTTCATAGGACATTTGTGTCCATTCATTCAATAATTTAACCTAGAATGATACGTAAACATCATGTATCAGGGAAGTGCAGACTACAATTGAATTACATCTTTGTCATGTAAGATGATTGTCTTTTTTGAATTCAGGTGCTTCTCAGAAACCAGGGAGATTTGCACAGACAGAAATGAAAACAAAATCTTTCCCTGAAAGTGTTATCCCTTACTGCTAAATACGCGCAGGTTCATTTTCTCCTTGGTGTAATTTCTGTGTAGGGCAAAGGGGGCACTTACGAAGATTTGCCACTGCCAGTGGGTCCCAGAATTGCATTCAGTCCTGGTCTCATGATGCCACTGTAAGACAAAATAGGTTTTACAAAATAGATAAGGTGTTTTTATCTCTCTTACTGTTTCATCTGGTAGGCTAGTGTACATTATCTGTAGGGATACCTTCTGCATCCCATTGATTTTGGAATCAATGAAGCTGCCTGATCGCAAACAGTATTTGTGATCAGTCAAACTCCACCTTCATTTTTATTCCCAATTCAAGAAGGACTAATCTTTATATAATGAAGACAACACAGAAACTGGAGTAAAATGTAGCAAAACCTGTATGCATGCTTTTCCCCCCACGGATCTCTAGAAGTGAGGCACACGCTTGCTTTAACCACATTCAGTTCTGAAGGTATTATTCTCTTAGCAGAGAGAATAACGGTCCCTGTGGAAAGAACACACCAGGGATTTGCCTGACTTACAGAAACTGCAGTTGATAGTTTCTTGGTGTCTGGTTTTAAGCCATGGGAAAATCCAAAGTCAGATAGAAAAGGTTTTTAAATATTTGGGGAAAAGGCGCTATAGAAATGATACAGTATATGGAAATACTGCTGCCTGGGGGTTTTATCTTTTTGCTGGAGCGTGTGAAGGCATCGCTGCTATTTTTCTTAACTAGCCCCTAAAACCTGCACTCAACAAGCTATGGTGTGCACAGGAATCACATTGCACATACAAATGCCTGGCTGTGTGTTACGATATCAGGTTAACCTTGAACTGCATTCCGGTACGGGTTGTTATCAGCAATCCAGGTATCAGCAATCTGTGGACTTGGCTGTGGATCTGGCCTAGTACAGCTGTTATTGTGGTCTAATGACATGCAGCCTAGGAGGCTCAGTTTTGCTCTTCCTGATGCATATTTATTCCTTCAATTTCTTATTGTGGAAATCTATGGCTCCACAGATTAAGAAACATACACATTAAACATACGTTATGTTATATGTGATTTTAACACGAAAACCCAATATGTAACAAAACAAATGCAGATGTTGTCTTTTCTACAAGGAAAGAGTATAACGTGTGTTAAATATTGGTCTTCACAAGAGGGGCCTTCTGCTCACACCATTGCAAATGACCAGTGTCAGTCGATTGAGTTACCATAATGTATGGCTCTTGAGGAAAGTAGGAAAGATTTTAAGAACTCATGATTAGGAGGTGTGGAAATTGCATGGGCAATGAGCAGGACAGACAGAGCTACACAAAAGGGTGAAAATTTATGGTAGAAATTGGAGTTAAGAGAGGTGAAAGTCACAGGTGACTTGCAATGGCATATTGTATGAGTACTTGCCACTTAGCTTAACTACTGAACTGTAAATGGGCAAACCTTATGCATAGACTGTTGAACAAAGGCCATAACGACGTGATTCCTTTACTGCAGTAGCACTCAATGTGGGGAAAAAAGCAAAGAGAAAACTTTACATCTCTTCAGAGTTAACCTAACCCTCCTTTATATTACCATCTTAAACATTTTATGTTAAAACACCCAAAACTAACCTCCCAAAGGCCACTGTAGGGAAGGAGATGCAAGCATCAAGGTCAGGCTGATGGTACCTCAGCTGAACACCATGGCACAGTAGGAGACTTGCCAGGTGGGCTGGCTCATGTGCCCCCATGCTGTAGCCAGGAAGGCTGTCCCTCCTTGGGACCGGGGGAAACAGCACCCAGCAGTGTCAGCTCTCGCTTGCGCAGGCTCAGCTCCAATGACTGAGGACCACTGGGGCCCAGCAGGAAGCTTAAGCACAGTTGATAGCAAACACAAAACGTCCACACATATGTATAATGTTTCTAAATCTTGATCAAATTCTGTATGTTGTGTTTAGTGGCTCAGTGACATGAGTGGACTGACTGTCTGGACAGAAACAAAACACACACATACTCTGAAGAGATGTTTAAATACGTACTTGACATCTCTCAAGACTTCTTTAGTGGTTGTTTTTTGACGACACAGGAACCCAGTCTTCATCTTCACATGGTAGCAGATGTTGTGGAAAGTTAGTACGCTTCCTCCCCTGCTGGCTAAGTCTGGAGAGGACTGCTTTCTGCTGGGGATGCCATTTGTATTCAAGTCTGACATCTGAATACTTAGGTGTGGCTGGCCTTCTGCCATTTTCCCCTCTATAAATGAAAAAACAGGAAGGAGAGAGATTTGTAGGTATGGAGAGGTAAGATGTGTCTGTTGGGTTCAGTGTTCAGCACTGGACCTACTGTGAGCCTTGCAGTTGTCCATCTATGTCTCCTTCTTTCAGATAGGAAGTTTGGGTCCTGTGGGCTCAGACCTTGAGATGACACAGTTCCGATGGGGAGCTGGGTCTGCCACATTGCTTCACACCACAGGCAGTGTTAGGGAGATAGAAGAGCCTCCCTGTACCCTGATGGTCTGTTGCAGGTTGATCTTGGCTGGCCACCAGTTGCCTACCCAGCTGCTCTCTCTAGTGAATCTCTGCTCCAGAGCCTGAAGCACCTCTTGCCCCTCCTTCTTCACTGACCATGGTGTCTGCAGGCCTGTTTCTCCCACATTTTCTCACTCCTCTCTCACAGATGCTGCACAGCGTCTTTCACCCTTTCTTAAACAGGTTTTGAGAAAGGCACTACCAGCATTGCTGACATGCTTGGCTTTGGCCGGTGGCAGGTCCTCTGGCATCAGCTGGAGGCAGCTGAGTCTGGCATGGGGCAACCCCGGGTCCTTTCTCACAGACACCCCCCCGGCAGCACCTGGCCATGGGCACCAACTGCATCTGTTCTCCCAGTACAAGGAAGTAGCTACTTCTCAGAGCAGGCACTAGCATGACATTATGCTCTTTCTGGAGGACTGCCCCTGGCAGAGAGGTCTGTACATAAACCACACGCTTGTTGGAAACCACAGGTACAACAGGTGACTCACCAAAAGATCAGCTCAAAAGTACTGAGGTCCAAAAGGACCTGGCCTTCTGCCCAGCTGCTTCATCAGGCTTCTTTCTAGTTTTGACTGTGTTTAGAGTTTGCCCATTAGATACTCTTTCAAAGGTGTGCTCTGAAAGTGAAGATACTCCTACACTAGGGAGATGTAGAGATACTCTAGGGCTTCTGCACAACCTTAACAAAATTGAAAATAGTTGGTTTATTTTTTTTAATCAAAACACTTTTGCTAAGGGTATAAGAACATGGAAACTGACACTGCTGCCAAGTAATCCTCTTCCATGGATTTGTTTTCCACATGAAAACTAGAAGGTAGTTGTGAATAATTAAAGTTATCTTATCTCCCTTGTCAGCCAGGCTCCTGCCTGTGAGCCATCCACCTGCACCGTGAGGGCATCCCCAGCTGTCCCTTGTGCATGCAGACCTTTGTCCCCTCTGTGCTTCCTAAGTGACACAGGGGCATTTAGGTGGGAGGTAGGAGCCAGCCTCTTTATATGTCGTGTTGACTCAGAGTCTAATTACTTTGTCAGTAGAGGAAATGTTAGTAATGCAGTAGTTCATGGGAACCAAGATAAGCAGCTAGGAGCCCTGGGATGATCAGTCCCGTACCTTAACACAGCTATAGTACTTGCAGCAAGGAAGAAGGCAAATTATGAGACTGTTTCAGACATGCTGAATAAATTTGAAAGCAGCTAATAAAATGAGCCTCGCAAAAAAAGCCGTTTAAACTAACGCAGTCATATGGTCACATAAAAACCCAAGTCCTTACCTTGTCAGTTTGCTGAGGTTTCTTGACAGACAGCTGAACTATCCTTTCTGACTATCAGCGCAGTGAAACTGCTGGAAGCCCTACTCTCAGCAACAGGCCTATCTGCATGTAAAGGCTGGTTCATCTGTCTCCCCACGATGCTATCCCAAATCTAGCCCGAGCTTGCCTCTTCTGACAAAGCTGCAGTCTTCTGTGCTGGCAAAAATATAAGGTCTTAATGTTTTAGTAATCAGTAATCCGGGCCAAATTTTCCTACACTGTTGCAAATATAATTATAATGGGACTAGCTTTAATTTAAGCTAAAATGGATTTTGAGTAAGTTGAGCGTCAATTAAATGTGCAACTTTTAAGGTCTGGAGGCCTTTTATTGATAAATTGCCTATGCTCTTCTCTGCTTGCGCTGGAGAAGACTTATCTACCTGCAAGAGGACAGCTAATTTTATAAGGCTCTTTACATAGTAGTTTCTAGGCTAATCTGGCTGCACATCAATCACTGCCATTTGAAAGGATGGTTTGGTAAAGTAGAGATGTACATTCAGAACCACAGTGGAAAGTTTTCCCTTAAAGTCTCACCGTACGCTGAGCAGAGGTTTGCTAAAATTCCAAGCAAGGTACCAAATACTCAACCACTGAGTCAACACCACAGATAGACGTTATAAAATCCCTTAAACTGTTGGATAACCAGCAGCATGATAGCAGTGCAGAATTCTTCAGAAGACAATGTCACTCTGACCTTGACATATCAATGCCTCTGTACGGTATCTAGACCAGTATTTTACTTGATCAGATTTTTTTTCTCAGCTTAATGTTTCAATATTACTGGTGTAATGTTATGAACAAACGGGGGAGAGCGAGGTGGAGTATGACCTCAGGCATTATCAACAGAATAGTTAAATTCTTTGTTTCATTTGGGTTTGTTGTTCTTTTTCCAAAGACGGTCATAAAAACCTAGCGTAAAAATCGTCATAAAAACTCATCATTTGCACTAAAATTTCAGAAATGCTCTTTAGGAAACAAACTTTTCATCTCGGAATGAAACATTCTACCTTCCAGACTGAATTCAACTGGCAGACAATAAGCACAGGATCAGAAACTATTTCCATAAATATAGGTTCACACTACTGTTGTCCTTAAGAACAGACAGTACGCCAAAGTTAAATTTAAATTTACCAATCGAGTTATGATTAGATTGTACACACCTTTGAAAAGAACACTGCAGAAACTAGATAAATAAATTGGCTATGAGAAGGATTAGCCATATCCATAGGTATAGATATATCCAGAGGCAGTCCCTCAATGACTATTTAACAAGATTTTGGCAGGAAACCTCTGGTTTAGGAAGACCTGAGACCCACTGAGTACCCAAATCTGCCAGAGAAAAACAGTGTTCTTTGATGCTGCCCCTTGCGAAGGCGCTGGTTACTGGCAGCTACGAGTAGAGGCTGGGTTCAGTTCTAGCTGGACCTCTGGTGTAAATGGGCATAGCCCGTTGTGGCTGCAGCGCTCCTGTGCTGCTGGCAGCGACAGGGTGGGATGCTGTAGGTGGAAGACACGGATTTGTCCCATTCCTCCTAATGGTTGCCCCCTCAGAGAAAGGTGTATTTGTGGGCATAACCCATTTATCAAAGTAAAAAACCCTCTATTTCAGATATTGGGTTACTACTGAAAATAGCATTTTACACTTTCGGAGCTACTAGGACGTATGGCAGAAAGAAACTGTGGAACACTCATTCACTTAAAACTGGAATGGTTACTTATCCGTTGCTCTATGAAATCCATGTTAGCTGTCTCTCTTCTCAAAGGAGCATAGCCATTGCCAGAACTCTATCACAGCAGCTCCTTGGGATGACAAAATGACAGAGCTCTGGACATGTTGGTGGGAAGGGGCCTTGGGAAGTCCCATAACCCAGCTTCTCCCTCCGAGCAGGACTGTGGCCAACACAAGATTGAGGAAGATGTGGCTTTGCCTGGGTGACTCGCGGAAACCTCTAAGAGCGGTGATTTGGATCCTGGCTGACAATGTGCTGAGAGAAGATGAAGTGTTAACAGCAGAAATAATGCCTGTGTGCTAGAGTTAGCCTTTTGATTTGCTTTTCTTTTTTGGAAACCGTTTTTTCCCCCACTGTGGGGTAAGTACTTGCAGTGAGACAAACAGCATTTTACAATTTTACAAACCAACCTTTCCATTTCTGATCTAGCAATAAACTTCACCATAGGAATACAGGTGCATGCTCCTTTACAGCTAATATAATTGTCGGCTGTTTGCAATTGCTACTTGGGAATGCATTTTTGTCAATATTGCTTTAAGCCTTGTTTAAAAAAATAATGATTGCATTTATCGTGATGTACAGCCGTGAAACATTTTAAGTCAGAGCATATGCAGGTCAAAGAAACAACCATGATGAATGTTAATCAAATAAATTTCTCTGCCGACTACAATTCTTTAAATGGAGTTTCCTAGAATTTGTTGGGAATAGCTTACAAATATCTACTTTAGATCAGAAATGAGCAGAAGATTCAGTGACAATATGTACTGCCTGCTGTATTCAGAAATATTCGTTAGTATGATAAAATATTTCATATCCTCATCATATCAACTCTGGGTATAATACATTATTTTTGCATCAGCTAAATATAAAATTTATGAAGTCTTTGGAAATTTTATAAATTTCATTTGTTTCCCAGAATCTTTCTAAAACATTTTTATTGCCACTGATTTCAGCATCAATTTCACTTCAAGCCTAAGAGAAAAACCTTTCTTCAGAGATATTTAATCTCAGAAAATTTAGTGAGGAGGGCAAAGTAATGGATCTTGAGATTTAACCTTTTGTTAATGGCAAAATGAAACTCCTTTCTTAAAAACTATCACCAAATCTCTTTGCCCAGTGTTTCAATGCACGGGAAATGAAGCTTTCAACACACTTTCCTGTGTATTCTGGGACTTGTAAAGTGGAAAGTCTCATTTTCTCTACATACACTCAGGCACTAAACAAAAACATAAAACAACAACAAGATGTACTACAGAGTTCCATTGACTTAAACCTACTTGAACCACAGAATACCGTACCTGGCATCTTTCAAGCCATTTTGGTAGACCTATTCGTATGCCTTAAGTTATATTGTCTATATAAAAAGCTAAGTAAAATTCCTGCCCGTCTTCCTGCAAAGCTTTTGGCACCAGAGGGATTTGCAGTTCAAATAGAAAAAACAATACTATAGGAGTGGTAGTAAAATTTTGAATGGCAAAATTCAGAAGTGCATTTCAATTGATTTTTTGAAATGCAGGCAGTTATTCAAAGTATTACATGTCTATAGAAAATAAGTGTTGAAATTGCACAAGGAGGAAGAGTTTTAGAGACCCAAGGAGCTTTCAGCAAAGTTTTCTAAAAGAAACTGGTTCAAACCCTTTAAAAAAATAGCTTGTTTTCTTTTTTCTGAATACTTGAACTTGCCAGAGAAACCACAATTAAGTGAGCATATTATGTCTTTTATATTTAATGGGTACAAAGTTTAGTCTTGCAACCTACAAGCTGAAACAGTGCAGCTTGTACTACAAATGTGCATTTTAGGCTTTGGATACATATAAATTCACAGAAGTTGTTAAGTATACCTGTTTTTTCCTCTTTAGTTGCTTGCATTTACAGGGGTGTAGACTGGCCAGAGAATGGATGTGGGCACGCAAAGAGGGCAGTACTGCCAGCCCAGGACCATACAGTCCTCTTTCTCAGGAACACACGCAGGAAATTAAAACCATGTCAGTAAATAAGGATAATGGGATTCAGGCAATCTGTAAGTTAATTGCCAACTGATTTACTAGGGATTTGTAACCTGTCTTCCGTGAAAAGAGCCCTGTGTGTTAACTGGGGACCAAGTAAGCAGTGCTCTGGGTGTGCAGGCATTTGCACATGTGTTATCTGCAGTGCATTAACATGCACGGGCAAACTTTTGAGCGTGATAGTTCCTGCAAAATATTCTATTTTTTTTTTACCTTTTTACAGGTTTTACTTTGAGTCTTGAGGCTCTCATCCCCCATTTATAAAATGTATTTTCATTAATTTCTTAACATATATCTCAATAAAATCCCTTGAAAAGCTGGGAAAAGGTAGGCAAGCATTTCACTATGTTTTCCTTGGCTGTTGGAGGAAAACAGCTGCTGAATCTAATTCCTTAGCGATAGCAGCATAAGCAATTCATGCACGAGGAAGCAAGCCACTACACTGCATTAAATCTCTCTCAACATAAGGGCTAAACTGCTGCTAGAGACTCACTTACCAGCAGCAGGTCTGGGTCAGCGCTGCAGGGCTGCCGAGGAGGTGGAAGGGAAGCAGGAGCCAGGGAAGAGAAGAGCGTGGTGTGCAGGAGCGCAGCCCCGACGGCTGGCTGAGCTCGCAGGGCAGGGCAGTCCCACCTGTGTCATCACACCCGCTGCAGAACTGCAGGGAGCGGGGAGCCGGGCTCCCCACGCTCCGTCACCCCGGGGAGTCTCCACCCTCTCCCTGCACGCGGGGGAAGCCAAAGGGCTTCGTGGGGAGGGCAGGACCAGGGCAAGCACACAACTTTCACCTTGTTTTCTCTTGGCTGAACAAGGCTTAAGCCAGCTGCAGCACAGCACCTCGTCGGGAGCCACCCCAGACCAGTCGCTGTGGGTAGCGATGGCATTTGAATGAAGCATCTCCACCTGCCAGAGGCTCGCAGTGGTGGCCGAGGCTGGCAGAGCACGGTGATTGCCAGCATGGCTTGTCAGACAATGCACAGCTGGTTGTGAAGTCTTCTCCCCCAGCGGCCTGCAGACAGATGCTACCTGAGTATGCTTTCCTTCAGTTCAAAACGCCTAGAATGATGCAAAGGCTGTACTGAGCCCATCAGAGCGGGGTCTTCACAGGGTAACACATGGGCATGTAGTTGATGTTATGGAGGGAACCAAAGCTGAGGCAGCCTTCGTTATATGAGGAAGGGGCACTGGTCCCTGGCACATGCTGTCTACCTAGCTGGGCCCACCGGGCAGGACAAGCCACGGCTTTCCAGGAGCTACACTAATATCTGGAGTGGCACCAATGACGGGCACGCCGCCTCTCCCATTTTCTCTGTGACACAGTTTTGCTCGCCAGTACAGCTGTAGCTTGTGAGTCCAGTAACCCAAAGATGAGGTTGGCCAGGCTCTGGGGATGCTGAAGGAACTCCTCAGTTCATCTGGGCTGCCTGTTCCTGGCCAGTGTCCCCGGTACCATGCTGTGGGAGGGCTCTGCCAGTGCTTTGACAAGAGCACGAACCCATGTGGTCACAAGCATTCTCCTTGGCAGAAGGATGCAGAAAAGCAGACGTTACAGATGGTTTCCAGTTAGAAGCATGAGGTTTACGCTCTCATTTTCCTGGCAAGACTCATCGCTAATTAGTAAACTCCAAGGCTGCCTGTAAGAGCTGTCCAGGTCAAAACATCACAAGGACAGGTTTTTTTGCTGGCTGTAACTTGGGATGGATAAGTATCTCATCATTCAGGAATCAACACCCCTGGGATCTTGTTCTTCCCTTTATCAGCAATTTTATCATAATTAACTCTGTATTTCTGCAAGACTTCTAAGCATCCTAGCAGCTAGTGAAGACCATTGCATAGTCCCAGTAGCATTTCAGCAGGTGCATATATGACCGAATAGATGCAAAACTACTGTTATCTCATGCAGGGAGATGTCTGCAGTCTGGCCTGGAAACCCCAGCAGACTGTTCATAGTATCAGATCTGGGTTATTCCCAGGTGAGTCAGGAAAAAACAGAGTATTTGTGCAGGACACAGCTGTCGCTCTCAAGGTGACTGGTACTTATGCTGAGACAAAAACAACAACATAAAAATGGAGATGAAAAACTATAGTTGTTTTGCACTACTGTTAAAATCCAATATGATTTTTTTTTTTTTCAGTTATGGGCACAGATATCCTTGAGATCATTTCTGAGTGGGTCAATAGACAGCTGTTACTGTCTTGAGACATGGGGTGGTCTATCTAAAGAAAAGCCACAGCTCATGCTTGCATTACGGTCTGAAACATTGCATGACAGGTATTCAGCCTGTCTTTCTGCAGTTTCAGGAGGTGGCCAGGAGTTACTTAACTTCACTCTGAAGTTCCCTCTCTTAGAGCACATGTACTAGCGAGGCTACTGGGACTGTGTTACCAACTCTGTTAGCTGCTGAGATGCTTGATCATCCTGTATAAAGTCACTGCAGAGCTATTGACATTAAAATTAGTAATAAAAGAAAGACAGTGTAGGAATATGATTCCTCAGTGATAAAACTACAGATTTCATCAGAGACAGCGCAGACTGTGATATTTAGTCAGCTTTGTTACTGTAGGGCTCCCAAGGAGATGAGGTGAATCCAGGGCTCATGTACTGCTGCAGGGCTTGAAACCTGCATGCACCAGAGTGCAAAACTCACTAAGAAATTCTACCCTAATAAATTCTCTTTTTATCTTACTGGTTTCAAGGCCATGGCTGCTTCTTTGTCACATGAGAATTCATGGCAAGTGTTCATAAAGCTTTCCTCATCTATCTCTGGACAAACTTGTGGCTGTATTGTAGCCATATGTTTAGGTTAATACCTAGATTGTAGCAATCAATAGCTTCGTTGTGCTATGCCTCTCTAACAACTGTGCCCCTGAAGAGGAACTAAGAGACCGATAGAAGGGGAACATCCTGCCCTAGAAGGTGCCAGAGGCTAGAACTCGGCAAAACCTGCTGTAACTACGGGAAAGGTAAAGGCGGCAGGGGGAGATTGCAACCACCAACTCAACCGACAACTGGAAAGTCTTGCCCCTCCACACCTGCAAGGAGCACGCGTGCTAATCTACATGGCAAGTGAGGCCAGTTTGATGTAACTAACCAATAAGCATGAATTTAGGTGGGTTTTGCTAATCACGTAACAAGATAAATACACTGTAGTTCTTTGGTGTGGTGCGCTAGCTTTGTGGAATTACCACCTAGCAACCATCTGTGAGCAACATGAAATAAATAGCTCAGCTCTATGTGTAAAATTGGCTTATTGCACACCGGGTACCAGACCCCGCCTGTGGGACAACAATCTCACAAAAATACTTACTATTGGTAACTGATTAAACATGAAGTTCAACCTTTCAGACTAGTGTTTTGTGTTTGGTTGGGTGCGTGACACACCCGTATCAAGCAACTGACCTTTGGTCAATTCACAATATATAAACCCTGAGATGTTATACACATTGCAAGTGGGGTATAGCCTTATCAGACAATGCTTCCCAACAGCTTTCATGCACTTGCATGTGCAGTTTAATATTAAATCTGGCAGAAGATCACCACCCCAGCTGGCCATTAACCAGGACAGACGCTGGAATCAGCGCAGCTGCCAGGCCAACCACAGGGAGGTCCCTGGGTCTGCCCCTTCTTTTTTTAGGGGTGAAAAGGGCTCTGCACCTTCACCCCAGCACTTGGTGGCAATGTTTAAAAACCATAATAATAATTTATTAGGAAGAGGAGACTAGAACGCATTTTGTAAGCATAATGGCTATGAAAAAATCTTGAAGTGATAAACGCTAGGAAGGGCTGTGGAGCCCGAATCTAATGTCACTCAATACAATGTTCACCAGGAATTAACCCTGAGCTGCGGATCAGGCTGGCAGGGTACCATACAGTACTTACAGCGTGGTGCCAGATGCAAATCTCTCAGGAGTCCCTTTGGTCTGTCCCATTAGCCCTGAAAATAATGTGACGGGCCTTTCCCCTGTAGGGCTCAGCATTTACACATTAGATTATTTCACCCATGCTCCAGAAAAGTTCCAATTAAAACACCGCAATGTTAACATCGCACCTTTTACTTGAGTGGCAGGTGTCCCAGTAGGTTCCCTGCTCCTTGGAGTGGGCTGATATGTTCCCTCCTTCTGAATTTAAGCTCAGAACTTATACTCCTCCGCAGCCCTGCCATCCTTTGTCTTACAAATGTCTTGCCTATGCTTTACTTTTTAGACCAAAGCCTTGCATACCTAAAAATTACCATACCTAGGAAATATTTATGATCTCTGTTTCCTACCACTGAACACAACAGTCCCTAGAGCTCTTACCACTCGTGCAAGTGAAATCAAACCCAAGCGCCCCGTCGGTTGTGCCAGCCCCAGCCTGCTGGCGGTGGTAGCACTTGGGGAAGATGGGTGCCTCAAAGCCGTGCCTCCAGCAGGCTGTAGTTCCCTCATGCTTGCCCAGCGGCATGCCTTTCTACCAGCCCAGGGAGAGAACAGTCCTCCAGGAATTGTCCACAGCGGAGGAGAAAAAAGAGATGCCAAAGGGCCCGCCGCATGTGTAATCCTGTTTGCTAGCCACACTGGAAATGGTGGGCAGTATGAGCACTGGGAGAAGTTACTCTTATCTGTTGCTCTGTGTAAAAATGCTGCTCTTTTATCAGGAGTGGTCTTTCCCACAATGTCCTCCTAACTACCCTACTCCATGTCTGCTGTAGTACCTTGCTTCCCAGCCATCTGATTTCCTTGAGACAGCAAATCCCAGGGAGGGAGCTGAAGCACCACAGGTGGCAAGGACCGCACGGACTGCGAAATGTCATGGACACAGATGAGTAAAGGAGCAAAGACAACGACAGATACACCCAGAGTTTTTACACCCATTCATTGCTGTTCTAACATGTACCAGGGGTTGACACGTTTCCTCCCCACTGTTAAACTGCTGTGCCTGTGCAGAAATGTCCTGTCACGGGGGAATTGCCTGTGGGCAAAGAGCAGCAGCAGCAGCGGGGCATTTCTGGAGAACTCTTTCTCCTCGGTACGCTGGACTATGAAACAGAGAAGCAAGTGGGGCCTCTTCAGCATCCTTCTTCCCTGATGCCCTCTAGTGACTGACACTCTGCTCTCCACACTCATTCTGCACAGATTTCTAAAATACAGAGCTGCTTAGGGGCCAAGCCCAGGGGCAGAAAACAAGTAGTATCGAGTTTGTCCGTTAGTAGCAGTGTGGGATGCAAAACTGGGTGGTCTGGTTTAGTTGCCTTCACTTCACGCAGGCACACCACCGCTGCTTTGCCCCATGTAAAACAAAAACGAGGGAATGGCAAAGGGCATTCTTGAAAGTCTAGGGAACCACTCCGGAAAAGCAGGAAGACTGTTTCAGGAGGAGCTTGCATTAGCTGCGCTTCTGCCACCATCCAGCGTATTAACAGTGCGTTAGCCTTCCATTAAGAGATGGCCAGCAGATCTGAGCCTGAAGATGCTGCTCAGGCTCGTGCCCTGCAGCTTCCCGTGTCCCCATGGGACAGTTGTGCCGTGGGCAGGTGGCTGTCCTTCCATCGGCTGCTCTGCCTGCGCGGGGGCTCCCCGTGCCTGCGCCCTGGCTAAGCTGCTGCATGGGGAGCTGCAGCCCTCCTGCCTCGGGTGCCCGATGAGGCTCTTCCTTGGGCACTGCCTGGGAAATCCCCTTCCGTGCAATGGCTCTGTATCTTTGTGGGGGTGCAGCTGCCCTCCAGGGCTCCTGGGTGAGCTTGCGGAGGCTGCGTGCGACTCCCCTGTCTGAAATAGCCTCTCCAGGTGTGCTCAGCACCTCTGTGCACCCTTACTAATGCTTCGCCAGCTTCGGGGCACATGGCAGTGCCAGCGGCATGGCATAGGCTCTGCATGCGAGCACACAAGTAGGGGGTGACACTGCCAGATGCCCCCCACCCCGCTGCACAGGGGGCCCCGTGTGCGCAGCCAGGGTCTTACCCCCCTGCAGCCTCCAGCAGCAGCGCAGCCGCTCCCCGACCCCCCGTGAGCGCACGCCTGAGTGGGCTGTCCCCCGCTTCTGGGAGCCCCTCAGGCTGTTTGCAAACAGCCCCCAGACTTAATTTCTGGGGTTTGGGACACTCCACTGTCAGTCAGATCTGAGCTGCCTGGGGACACGGAGGGGGGCACTGGGGAGAGGGAGTAGCTGGTGCTAATTGCCCTGTCCGTGGCTAATTGCCCCCCCCTTCCTCCAGGCAGGCTGAGCGGCCCAAACCCCCAGACCCACAGCGCCGGGTTGCTGCCCTTTCTTTTCCTATTCACCCCGGGGGGGCTGTGGGCCAGGGGCAGCAGACCCAGCTGCCTCTTACTTGGGCTGTGCATGACAGGGTGGGGGTCCCCCCGCCGGGGGGCTGCAGCTGGGTGTCCCCCCATAGCCGGGGGGACATGCACAGCCCGGCCCAGGGGATGCGCTGAGGACAGGCCATTCCCAGCCTGGCACAGCATCGCTGCCAAGGGGGTGCAGCTGGGTCAGACCCCCGCAGCTCTCGCTCCACCTTCCTGGAACTCCCTTCCCAGCTCCAGCCCCCCAGAGGCAAGGCACAAACCTCCCGGGGGGGGGGACTTTGGTCTGGGGGAGCTGTGGCAGCTCCCCACATGGCACTGCCTCCCCCCTACACATACTCTTGTCCATACAGTGGCGAGAGAGGCAGTAGGGGCAGCCCCACAACTCAGCCAGCCCCCAGAGGGGATTGAGCGCTCACTCACCACCCTCCTTTGCTGCTGGTACCCAAGGCCAAACCCTGACCTGCTGCCCAGGGAGCCCCCAGCTGGATCCCAACAGCTCTTGCTCTACCTCAAGCCCCTGGCTGCAGGGGAGAGGGACCCTCAGCCCGGCTGTGCGAGCAGCCACAGAGGCAGCCCAGTCATGGACTGGACAAGAGGGACAAGTGCTGAGCTGGGAGCCTCAGGCATCCCTGACGACCTCAGCAGGGAGCCAAGACCTCCTTGTGAGCCAGCACAGAAACCATGACAGCAAGCTGGCCTTCCAGCAGCAGCTGCCCTGGGAAGTGGTGTCCTGCACCCAGTTCTATGCCTACACCAAAAAAGTATAAAAGTAACGCAGTACCTACCCAAGATGAGTATCTCTGCAAGAGCTGCTGTGTGGAGACCTCCCAGACAGAACGACCCTTATGAGGGACACCCAGCTGACTCTGAGTTCCATAACACAGATCACCTGTGATGAGGCTTTTCCATCATCTCTGCTCCTGGCAGTGCTTTGGTGAGTTTTAAGCAGTATTAAGGTGTCAGTAACACCTTAAATAATACATATAGGTGTGCCTGTAGGCAAGTGATCATAAGTAAGTACTTGCTTTGATAGTGGTGATTTGTAGTAACTTGTAAAAAATTCACAGAAACAAAACCTCCATGTTGTTGTGTACTGCAGCAGCCTACAAACCTGCAGTTGTGATCTTCACACACCTGTGGGTCGCGATGTCCTCACAGGCCATGGCGGTGATACCTGCACAGCCCAGCATGGGGCTCCCACAGGGATGCACCCCCCAGGCTGGTATCACCCAGCTTGGCCCGGACCACCTGTGCCAACACCGCAGCCCCTGCATGGAGGACAGGGTCCCCAGCAGAGCCAGTCATGTGCCCAGAAACCCCCCTCCAGAGAAGGGGGAAACTTGCTCAGGGCAGCTCCACGTCATGCTCAGCACCAGCCAGCCCAGGGGAGGCACCTGTGGGTCCCCCCATTTGCACCCCATGCAGTGCCACAGACCTCCCACCACCCCACACAGCCCCCAGCCCAGCCCCCACAGCGCCAGCAACACTCAGGCTGCCCCCCAGCCAGGCAAGCAGCCGCAAGCACCACCACCAAGCACAGCAAGGTTTTCCGAGCAACAGCTGGACGCAGCCCCCATGTGCCTGACCCTGCCAGGCTCTGCCATGGCTGCAGCACCACCAACCTCCTGCTCCTGCGGTGTGCCACCTGAAAACTCCATGCGCTTGGCTGCGCTGGGCACCTCCCGCCCTGGCCAGCAGCTCTGCCCTGGTGGCGTAGTTGGGTGCGGGGCCTCTCAGTTGCCGCTTTGGGCACTTGCCAGGCATTGCCTGCAGCTCTTGCATCCCCTGATGCTCCTCAAACAAGGTGGGTGCTCATGCCCCTCACCCAGGCTCGGGACTGGTTGCTCCCGATGCCTTGCTGCACCACCACAGCATTGCCTGTGCAAATAAGAACCCTGTGGGGACAGGAGGGTAAAGCTCTCATGTCAAGGGCTCGGCTCAGCACCAGCAATATTTTCCTGGTGAGAGAAACCCCCAGCTTGTGCCCCGTTCCTGCTCCGCATGTTGCCCAGCTTCTCCCCACAGCATTCCCAGCAGCATGAGTATAGCTGGCACAGACCACTGCCAAGGGGCACCTCCTGCTTTCAGCCAAAACACCAATTTTCATGTTTGCTTTAAAAGCAAAAGCAGTACCAGTAGATAACAAGCACAGACCAAGGACTGGGAAAGAGCCGACAAATATATCTTAGCCAAAAGACTGAATCAGCTAAGGGAACACAAGCTCACTTGTAGGCTGGCAGTGACACCCAGAAGGCCCGTGGGAGGAACGTGGCAGCCTAGGAGCAGGAGTAGTGCCTGCCGCGAGGTGTGAGCAGCTCTGCCCTGCTCCACGCCGGCTGCTGGGCTTTAACTGCTGCATCTGCCTGGTGATGCAGCGAGGTGAAGTGCTTGCTCTTGCGCTTGCTCTTGGGGAGAGGGATGGCCGTGTGTGCTGGTTTAAAAGTAAACCGGCACGAGAAATGAACCCAACTCAAAAGAGTTTAGAAGTCAGAGCTACAATTTAATAGAAAGATTACAATAAATACACAGGAAAATTGGTTTTAGCCCACACAACCCAGTTGTACAACTCAACTCCCCGGGGCACAAACAGAATGGTGTTCGCCAGTCCCTGTGCTGAGCACCACGTGGTCCCCCTGAGTCCAAAGCAAAA
>JAVJGI010000001.1:17146962-17162326 GCA_035590275.1 Ibycter americanus | reverse complement strand
TAGATGATCGGCTCTACATTTGCATAGCCGTTACCTAACTTATTTTGCTACTAGGCGTGCTCTCTGAGGAAGGGTCTAAGTCTAAGTACATAGACTTATGTACTAAGTCTAAGTACATAGAAGGGCATAGTCTAAGTACATATGGCTTACGTCGCAAAGCAGAATATTCTTTGTTTTGCCTTTCCCAAGGCTGACTCCCTGGATGAGAAGTCCCTTCATTTGTCATTCCCGACAACTCTAAAGGGTCAGCCTGACCCAAGTTTTGTGCGCTTATACTTAAACACTAAATCAGAGTTTAGCACTAAATCAGAGATCAAGAATTTGAGAGTTTAGAGAGCACCTTCAGCATCGCTCCCGTGTGCCGCCTTTTGTGTCTCAGTGGTGGGGGTGGCCCAGGCAGAAACAGGGGTGGTGGGTTCAGCGCTCCCGAGTCTGTCTGAGCACAGGGTCATGCTGCCACCAGCTCTGTGTGCTGCCCGTGCCCACAGCAGGCTGGGCTTTTATCTTCTTACTGAACTTTGTGGTCTGGTCTCGTCCCAGGGTGGGTGTGCAAGAGAAAGTCTCTACCTGATAACCTCAGCATCGCTCTGGCTGCACAGCACATGGGAGTATGGCGCTGGCCTCTGGTGCTGCAGGAGGACACAGAGAAATAAACAGCAACACATGGGCAGGAAGACAAACTGTTGTTTATTCATGATATTACCCAGGGAAGGTGGGGATCAACCACAACCAAGACAAACCCCCTGCGGTGTGTTTCCCAAGGGCCAGGCAGCAGTAACTCCTGCCCGCAGCAGCTCCACAGCGTGCCAGGGTGCAGCGAGGATGATGGCATCTGCAACGGGACGGGAGAGGGGAGTTAGGGAGCAGGACCACACGTCACCTCACCACACTGTGTGTGTCTGCGTGCACCTGTGTGTGTGGCTGGACCCAGGTGATGGGCCCTGAGCAGATCCCGCATCCTGAAAGAGGTTCCCAGCAACATTGTGCTGTGGGACAGGTCACCCTTTCACCCGGCCATCGCTGTTTCGGCACCGCAGCAACCCTGTGTCTGAAGTCAGGCACTGGTGGGAAGAGAGGCTCTGGGAACCCACTCGGCTCTGTGCAGCAGTGACTTTATAAACCAGTGCCAGCATGCCCAGTTTACCAGAATATGCCCAGCTCCCTCCTCCTGTTGATGTCCCTCTTCAGCTGGCAGAGCGCACACACGGGGCAGCACATGATGGCAGTGCAGTCACTCAGAATGGAGCCCTGTGGAGCGAGGGACATTGTATTAACAACCCTTTCCCACATCAGCTTTTACATGAAAAATAGGAAAACATCCTATTTTTCATCATCAGCTTCCCTGGGCAGCTCAACCCTGGCCCCGCAGCACAGTGCCGCTCGTGCCCAGTGGGGACCAGGATGAGAGCTCACAGCATGGATGTGGATGTGTCCCTGTGGTGTCCCTGGCTCCCTGCCTGCGCAGCCGCCCATGCAACTCCCGGCCACTGCTTTCCCCCTCAGACACTCCTTTCTGCTTCCCGAGCCCCCCATGCAGCACCCAGCTGGCGGCTGCCAATGCCAGCGGGACAGCCCCTGCGGGTGGTCACTCACCGGGATGTTGTATCTGGTGCGGTACAGGGTCCTCATGGCCACGCTGGTCCCACACAGGCAGCACTCGTTCATGTCCCCGGCCACCTGGCACCCCAGGCAGACGAAGCAGAAGGCTCCGCAAATACCTGCGGGATGGTGAGAAGTCACAGGCTTGGCTGAGGGGAGCAAAGTAAGAGGAAAGGGGGGGAAGCCAGCCGGGGGTGCAGCTGTAGGAGCCGTGGCTCTTGACCTCAAGAGCTGCTCCACCACTGGTACCCACAGGAGTGGGGTTTGCAGCAGGGGTGACGCCGCAGAAGGAGCGGGAGAAACCATCCAGCAGCACATTGCGAGCCAGCGCCAGGAACAAGGGGTACCCGGGTACTCACACACGCCGAAGTCCGAGCAGCAGTCCAGCAGTCCCGTCTGCCACTGGCCTGCCTGCGGGGCAACCAAAATCTGGGGCTGGACTGTGATCACATGGTGAGAGGCCATTGCCAGCGCAGGGTCGGGTCCCTCCAGGTAGTTTGTGGTCTGGAAGGAAAAGCCACCAGAGGATACTGCAGGTGTTTCTGAAGCTGGTGTCTTGCTCAGGCTGCTGCTTTCAAAGATGGAGAGGGCAGCACAGGTCCCTGAGGGGTCCCCCAGTGCCAGGGCACCACCACCCCCACCACAAAGTGGGGGGCACAGTTCTGCCAGGTGCTGGCACTGTCCGTTGTGGCAAAGCCCGCCCCAAAAGCAGCCCCCCACCAAAGGCAGCAGCACCTCGTCCCCCTGCCTGCGCAAGTTGAATGCCTCTGTGAAAACTTCTGCTTCAGAGCCTCAGTGCTTCGACACTTCAGCCCTGTCTTCTCACACTCAGTTCATCTTTCATCATTATCTGCTTAATATGGTGGGTTTTTTTTTACATTTGCAGTGTCAGAAAGCCACTACAGCTCAGTCCTAGCTTTCCTGAGCTCTCAGTAGTCACCTTAATTTTGTTCCCTGAGCATCTCAGCCTTTTTGCCTTCCCCTCTTCCTTCTTTCTTCTGCTTTTTTGGCAGTCTTCAAGGCAGTGTCCTTGTCCCTTTCCATCACCTTAAGCCCAGTCACCAATATCCATCCTTCCTCCGCTTACCTGTCTGTGCCAGTGCCTCCTCCTCGTCCTCCTCTTCCTTGGTTCCCTGGGGCCACCATGCACCCTGAAGCCCACTCCCGCCCATCCTTCCCCAGGGAGGGGCTGCAGCCTGCAGCAGAGCTCCTGCTCTGCAGCACCAGCCCCAAACCCACCTGAGCCATGTAACAACTCCACCTGCACCTCCACCTGTGACCCCTTCCCTCCCTGCTGCCCCCTGCAAGGCACGGCACCACCCTCTGCCATTCTCATTTCAGCTTTGGAGCTTTAATTCAAAACCAAAATAAAAATAAATAAAATAGAATGTGCTCGCATAGGAAGTCCCATGCAGACACGCTCCCTGCCTTGCGGCCAAGCAGGGTACCACTCTGTTAAGCAGCATGGGGATGAGATGCAAAGGCTCCCATGCTCTTGCAGCTGCAAGGGTCTCTCTCCTGCTCTCAGCGCACAGCCACAAATCCTCAGCAAAGGAATCACCAGCGGGAAAGCAGCCTGAATTCCAGACCCCATAACTGTGGACCACTACTCCTTTGCCCAGGAGGGGTCCCGCGCAGGGCAGCTCCCCAGGGAGGTCCTCTCCAGCCACCATGTCCCTGCACAGCCCATGGGCATTTCCACGACGGGCGTTACGGGCGTTGAACCGAGCACCTTTGTATAGTTTGTGCCCTGTCTGCCCCTGCCCAGCTTTGACATGTTTGTCTTGCCTGTCTGGGTGGCAGCTGGGGGGCTGTGTGGCTGCCAAGCAGCCCTCCCCTCCGTGCCCTGGGACTCCCTGCCCTTGTGTGACAAGGGAGCGGCTGGCTTTCAGGGTGGTGGGAGGAGTGAAAAGGAAAACAGGGAAGCATTTACATTTTGAAGAAAGGGATGATGGCATTAATCCCTGTCAATTCTCTTAGAACGCTATAAAGTTAATGGGATTGTTTTCACATCAGCATTACACATTTACACAGATCTTAAGTATTAAACACAAGGAATATGATGGAATAAATATATTACTACGTCCAGCACTCAGATGATGCCATCAAGTGCATTACCTGCATCCGACACCAAAGACATACAGGCTGTGGCATTGCATTTTTATTGACTGTTGCCAAGAGGTGGCAAAGGGATCGGTGGCTCTGCTAGCCACTCCTGCAGCTCCCCAGCGTTTACAGAATGGCCCAGGCACAGCTCTGCTATCAGACACAGCCTGCTGCCGTACAGCTGACCCTTGATGTCTGGTACTACACAGAGAGGGAAAGGAATGTTGAATTCTGCTGTAAGAGGGAAGAAAACTTGTAAAAAGCCTCCATGCGATTTGTTCATTACTTTCTTGCAGGCAGCAGAAGCGCGGCTGAGCTGACCCTACCTGAGACACTGGTATCTGCTCCCATGAAGTGACAAGTGGCCTCGAAGGGAGAACCGACAGCTGGTGGGATTGCCTCGGTCAGGGGTCTGTGCCAAGGGTTAAGAGGCAAAGGTGTTTCCCTGCTGCTGCTGAGCAGGGCAGCTGTTAAGCAGTGAACACGCTGCTGTGCCTTCTCTGGGGCAAGTCACCCAGCTGCTGGCAGGGACCTTTGGAGCAAGCTCAGGCCCCACCGCCGGTGGGTGCTGGGGGCAGGGGGCACAGGGCACATTGTCCCTCACCGGACACCTCCTGCCCCTGCCCTGGCCAGCTGTCCCTGCTTGCTCATGCACGAAGCCCCAGGTAGCTCCTGCTGCCTCTGCAGTCGATGTAACACCCCACGGCACGCCAGAACGGCAGCCCGCTGCGGGCAGCCTGGGCTTGGGGAGACCATTGAAGAAGAAGCAGGAGCCAGGAGGGGCAGGGATGGGGACAGACCATGGATGGGCTGTGTGGTGGGGACATCAGGCAGGGACAGCACAAGGGTCCCACGCAAGGGCCAGGGATGCCCAGCGGCAGGCAGGACTGCAGGGACCACGGGGAGAAGTGTGTGCGGGAGCAGCAGCAGAGAATTTTGAGGGGCAGGACCCCACCAGCCTCCCGTGCCGAAGGAGGTGCTCCCCCCCCACCAGACAGCAAGATTAATAGCAGCGCACGGTGAAAATGCAGCCGAGCGGTGCCCTTTGCAGGCAGGGCTGAGCACGGACTTGCCCCTCCTCTCCCCAAGTGCAAGGGCAACACATCCCTGCGTGGATGGAGGCTGTGGTGTGGAGCAGGCAGCTGCCTGGAGAAGCCTCCGCCACAGGATGATCCCCTGAGTGCCCCCAAATCTACAGCTCCATGGCACCACCAGTGCTGTGGGAATGGCTGATGAGAATAAAACGGATCCTGAGGTCCACGCAGCCACATTTCACTGATAGCCAGGGTCACAGAGCTGCATTTTGTTACGTACAGGCACACGTATGTGTGCACAAACAAGCAATACAGTGCAGGTTGCTGTCCTTTACCTCTGGTGCCCACTCCCATCAAGACGCCTGCCACGTTGCACCACGCTGTGCTTTAGCTCTGAAGTAATTTTGCAGGTAGAAAACCCTCACCTCCGCTCCCCAGCAACACCGCTTCAGCCACAAGCAATTTCCATAGTTTTCTACCGCAGCGCTTGCTGAAGTAAAGCCAAGCCATACGTACCCACTGAGCCACCCTCGTCCCAGGAGATGCCTGTCTTTTTCCTGGATCTCAGCCTTTATATACTCTGGGTGCTCCCTGGTGCATGAACTTTGCTCCCTCTGACTAAGACCCATAATCGCAGCTTCCCTGCGGAAGGCTGCTGGCTGCAAGCTTGCTGCTGCTGCAGCCAGGCTCCTGCTGCCCCCCCTGCCTTTCCCCACCCCAGCATCCCGCAGGCCCAGAGCCCCGGTGGGACACGCCACTCTTGGTAGCAGTTTTCAACGAAGGATGGTTTCCTTTCAGGCTCCTGCTCTGCCTTAAGTGATCTTCGTTAATCCTGAGCATCAGCAAGGACCGACAAAATCATACCGCTCTGTGCTGGGATGAAGTGGCAGCATGGCATTTCTCTCTCCCCCTCTCCACTTTCCTGGCCTTTACCTCTCTTAGGCTGAAAAATGCAGTTTTCTGTATTTCCAGGGATCATCCACAGAACTGTCTGGGCCATGTGGGGCATAGGCAGGTGGCAGTGCCGCTGCACGGACCCACCCCACAGCGCTGACAGAGCCTCTACTGCCCCTTACCAGGTCTGTGGTGAAGGTGAAGGCAGAGAGGAAAAAAAATTCCATATCTTCCTTGGAGAAAGAGCAGCTGGAGGAGATTTGTAGGGATCAAAAATCCTTTAGCATCTCTCCGAGAGTGAGGGAGAGAGGCTGGATGTAACGGCTGCCTTGGGATGGAGAGCGTACCACTAGCAGCCCAGCGCAGGCAGGAGTGCTCCGCCTGCCCGTGGCCGGGAGGCAGCGGCGCTTGCCCATGGAGAGGACTTGGCCAACCCACAACCCAACCAGGTTTTTAATCACAGAAGGGTGGGCATTCTTGTTTGGGGTCCCTAAGGGAACACATCTCTGCAATGCAGGAGGTGGGCTAGTGCCAGGCAACTAAAAATCCCAGTGGCTTTACGTTCAGAAAGGTAGGACTGACCAGCAGCACCAGATGGCCACCTGGGCCGCTGCAGCAGGGACAACGCTGCGCTCGGTGGCTTGCAGCCATCACCTGCCTGCAGGAAGCCAGAAGTCACTTTTCCAAGTTTTACAACTTGGATGACTAACATCGACTCCTCCCGTGTATTAAACATCCTCTCTAAAAGCTGAGCGAGTATCAAATACCCGTGAAAACTTCCTCTGCAGCGAGCGCAGGGAAACCTCGGCTGCACAAGGGGCTGCCGAGATGGACAGAGCAGGAGAAGGACGGGTGCTCTCGGGTGGTGCAAGAGTGACACACGCACAGGCAGGAAGGCAAATTCTGCTGTTTATTCATATTACCCAGGGAAGGGGGAATCAACCGCAATGAAGACAACCCCCCCGCAGTGTGTTTCCCAAGGGCCAGGGCAGCAGTGACTCCTGCCCGCAGCGGCTCGACAGGGTGCAGCGAGGATGGCGGCATCTGCAAGGGGACAGGAGAGGAGGGTCAGGAAGCGTGGCCGTGCCTCACCACACCGTGTGCATGTCCCCAGGTCCTGTCCCCACAGTCCTGCAACGTTTCGCTGCAGGACAGGTCACTCTTGTCACCTGCCCATGGCCATTTCCCCACTGCAGCAACCCTGTGCCTGACGTCAGGTGTTGGCAGCAGGGACCCCGGGAAGCTGCTTGGCTGCGGGAGGCAGCAGCTTTATAAACCGGTGTCAGCACACCCAGCTTACCAGAATATGCCTATCTCCCTCCTTCGGTTGATGTCTCTCTTAATTTGGCAGACGGAGCACATGGGGCAACACAGGGTGATACAGAAGTCAGAGCAAATGGACCCCTGTTAGGAAGAAACTGGTTAGGGATGGAGGCTTCCCAACAGCCACATTTCAGCCAAGGCATGTTCAGTACGTTCCACTCTGTGTGCCCTTTGTTTCCTGGCTGGCTGCAGCATCCTGAGCAGCAGGCAGTAAAAACGGGGGCTGGCGAACCCACAGCCAGCGGAAAGCAGGGAGGAAGCCCTCTCTGCAGGCTGCAGGTAGCTACGTATCTCTCAGCATCTGAGGTTGAGACTGGGGGGGGTGGGGCAAAAGCACACAAAAAGAGTCAGTTTGGGTAAACTGGACTTGGGCCACCGTGATTTGCACTGGGGACGGCACTAACCCCCGGTGGGAAGAAACCACTTCACATATTTACAGTGTGTGAACGTCCACTTTTCTACTGCATCTGATTACGGGTGTTTATCTGTTCAACTGACTTAATCTATTCTTTAATCTGCCCAACACTATGTCAAATATTTCCCATCTTTCAAAGCTTGGGGATGGCACAGGGAAACAGCGGCAGAGGCTCTGCAAGCCGCTGTGGCTGGTGGCAGCTGGAGGCAGGACACGTGCCCTCGGCACAGGGTGCGGGGAAGGAGCTGTGTCTGATTAATGCTTGGTGTTGGACACCAGCCCAGGGATCAGTGTAGCCAAGGGCATCCCAACCCCTGTCCTGTGCTCCTGACATCACACCGGATACAGAAGTGAAAACCAGGGTGAGCGGGGAGTGCTGCTGCCCCACGCTCACCCCTGATGTGGGGAGAGAGAGGGGGGCACTCGGGGGCACCTTGACTTTGAGCCTCATAGCACAGTGAGGGGGCAGGTTAACCACTGACCGGGATGTTGTATCTGGTGCGGTACAGGGTCCTCATGGCCACGCTGGTCCCACACAGGCAGCACTCGTTCATGTCCCCGGCCACCTGGCAGGCGAGGCAGGGGAAGCAGAACATCCCACAGCAGCCTGGCAAGGGGAGAGATGCAGCAGCCGGTGAGGCTCTGCCTGCCAGCCCAGCACCGACGGGCTGCGTGGCTGCAACCCCAGCGGCAGGGGCCAGAAAAGTGTCCCGAGAGGGCTTGGGACCAGCCACAGCACGTGAGGGATGGGATCACCCGAGGCACTTACAGACACCGCAGTCGGTGCAGCAGTCCATCAGCCCTGTCTGCCAAATGCTCCTTGAGACAGCAGGCATGGCCATGCTGTACTGCGGCTGCACTGTCACGACAGACGGGACGGCCATTCTTCGTTGCTCTTCTGAAAGAGACCGGAGGGAAAGGGGACAGTTAGTGAAAAAACTGGGGTCGGTCTTATCCCCAACTGAGCTGGTCGCCATCACTCTTCAGCAGGCAGCCTTTCGCCCAGCTCCCTTGCTGCTGCTGGAGGTGATGGAGCATAACCGTATCTTACCTGCATTTGTGTCATTTCAAGGTGTTGGCATTTTATCCAGCCTTCAAAACAGCATTAGGCCATTGACGTTCCCCACCCCAGCCCAGAAAGGCTTCACTAGCGCTTAAACACAGCTCACCAATTTCTCTCGTGCCAAGCAGGGCTGGGCAGCAACCCCAGCTAGAGCCAGTGACTCAGGCATTGCGGTTGTTGGACTTGGTCTATTTTACACAAGATCGTGTATTTTATACACGATTGCTTTGGCATGGCTACAAAGCATGCAGGAAGCAGCCGTGATACCACATTTCCTCGTAAGAAAGCCAGGCTCCGCACCAGGGAGGTAGCGTTAAAAACAAGTATCTCCGGTTTCTCGTCGCAGGCAGCCAGAAAGGCAGGAACCCAACGCTGTGTCCCAAGCCTGAACCCTGCTCCTTGCCTGCCCATGATGAAGCAAGGTTGAGATGGTTAAACAACTTTAAATAGCAGTAAGGCTCAGGTCAAAAAAAACCCCAACCAACCCCAAAAATCTCTATGCTTCTATTCTCCCAGCCAAATAAAAGACAGCACAAAACATTCTCAGATAACAATTAAAAACAAGTTTTGCCCTGAGGCCAAGTTCTTCTATGCACAAATAGATGAAAGGACAAGGGGGGGTGGGGGAAATAAATAACTGCTTGTTCACATTTGTGGAGACTTTTTGCTACAAATCAGGGTTGGTTGGCTTTTTTTTTTTTTCATCTTAGAAACAGCAGGTTGGCAAAAGCAGAAACGGAGCAGCGGGGTGGCCAGGCTCCTCCCCACCCAGCTCCGCTCCTGAGCTCAGAAGCCAGAACAGAAACTAAAACCAAGTGAGCAATGCTGGGAAGGGGATGGGGGGCCACCACCATGATGATGACCGTTCTCTCATTCCTTTGGGGCAACACAGGCTTCTCCAGAAATCCCATTCCTGGCTTTACCCGGCGGCACACGCCAGCCTGCAAGCCCGGTGTGAATGCAGCATCGTGTGTGTGTCCACAGGGAAACCTGGAGCCTGCGATGCCTCCGAGCGCTTCCCTCCGCTGCCCCACAGCAATGCTGCTGACACATGGTAAATCTCTGCTTTCTGCTCTTTTACAAATGCACAGAATTCTGCCTATGGGTAGTACTCTCATACTTCTCTCCTAGCTGCAAGCATTAATGAAGAGGTTGTAACATTCAGGCACTCCTGTCACCCAGCACCACGCCCCATAAAAAAGGACAGCAAACACACAGCCAGACCAGGCAGCAACGCATAAAAGCAACTGACATCCAAGGTTCTGGCTTGCCAGCAGCTCCATCCAGCACATCCTCAGAGCCGACCAGTAAACACATAAAGCTAAGCAGCCTTACTAAGAGGAATTTGGTGTTGAGCACCCAGGCAGACAAGAAAGAGGCCAGTTTAAACAGCAAAAGACCAGCCAGATTCCTTTAATACAGTAGGACAATTCTGATAGCAGGAGAAAGCAGCAAAGAAGTAGTAACCTCTCCATAATCCAGCTTTTATGCATAGCTCTTTAAAAGCATCCCCCTTCCCCAAGTAGGATTTGATATATATTTTGCTTTAAATCACGTGCTGAGCAGAAGGGAAAAAAAAATAAAATCTCTGCTTTTGCACTATTACCCCACTCTTCCCAGCCTAACAAGTTTTTACTATTTCCATACTTTAAGAGAACCAACCTTGTGGTGAGCAGCTTCTCTCGGTACAGGCTTCCTTGCTGGCTGCGACCATGCACAGAGACTCTGGGGAAGATGAAACGAAACTTTCTGTTGGAGGCTTTTGTTGCAGCCAGTGAGCAAGTTCTACGGTGGGAGGTAACTCGAGGGGAAGGTCGGGAGCAGTGCCCTGTCGTTATGGCTACAGGCTTAACATGTGCAGAGCACATTTTTAATTCTTTTTCCTTTTTTTCCCCAGAATTAAATAATAGACTGCCATTCATCTTCTAAAAACATGGTTACATGCAAATTGTCTTATTCCCTTAGCTCCGTGTACATGTGGTTGTTGTTCAGGGGAGAACAGCACTGAATGATGTGCACTTATTGGGATAGATGTTATTCCAAAATTTTTCCCCAAAGCAGCAGCATACTTCTTGGATCTCAGAGCAGACTAAATGAAGAACCCCTCAGGGTGCTTTTTCTCAAGGGCTTGTGCAGACCTTTCACAACCAGGCTTGGGTGATGGCAGGTGGGCAGCGTGGCAGTGGAAGGGGGCTGTGGCAGGGGCTCCTGGGGGGCCGAAATGTCCCCGCGGTGCCCAGCACAGTCCCAGCCCGCTGGTGCAGGGGCTAAACAAGATGCTTTCAGTCAAGTCCAGCCACAGCTGAACCCACCTCCATCAGGGGTGGGTCCCTGCGGGTCAGCAACCTGCGTGATGACACTGTGATGGGGGGAAGCCCCAGCCCCAAGCGTCCTCCTCCACTTTCATTCAGCCCCAGATAAGGAGGCAGCAGGACACCATGGTATCTTTGCTTTTAATCCTCTCCGTCTGCAGCAAGTGTGCTCCCTGCTCCTTCTTAGGGATGCATTTGGGTTTTCATTTCTGAATTAGCAAATACACCCCACGTGGAGGCTATAAAAACCAGGCTGATTCCCTAAGTGCTTGTCACAAGCCAGGTAGCCCAGCTATTGTGAAATTAACTGCCCTGGTGGGATGAGGAGGAGGATCGGAAAAATGGTAAAACTTGTGGGTTGAGATAACAACAATTTAATAATTGATATATAATAGTAATAGCGTTAGTAATAGTAATATAATGATGAAAAGGATAGAGAGAGAGAGAGAGGAATAAAACCCAAGGGAAAAATAACAAGTGATGCACAATACAGTTGCTCCCCACCCCCTGACATATGCCCAGCCAGTTCCCCAGCAGCAGTCAGTGCCTCCCAGCCAGTTCCCCCCAGTTTATATATGGAGTGTGACATTCTATGGCACAGAATACCCCTTTGGCTAGTTTGGGTCAGCTGTTCTGCTCCCTCCCAGCTTCTTGTGCCCCTCCTCACTGGCAGAAGCTGGGAAACTTGGGAAGTCCTTGATTCAGAGCAAGCACTACGTAGCAACAACTTAACATCAGTGTGTATCAACATTTTTCTCACACTAAATCCAAAACACAGCGTTGTAGCAGCTACTAAGAAGAAAATTAACTCTATCCCAGCTGAAACCAGGACAATGCCCCAAATATTTAACTGCTTATGCCCTGTGCAAGTCACTGACAGTTTTGGATGCAGTGCCACAATTTGTGGAGAAGCTGTGACACCAGGACAGCAGGTTTTGTTTCCCAACACGATGCACAGGGTGGGTCTGAGTGGCCACTTGCTGGAAAGAAATCTAAGTTCAAAGCATCCTGTATGAAGTGCTGATTCTGCATTTTCCTTCTGTCTCACCATGGAGAAGAACAGGGGAAGGAGAAGTACAGGTTAAAGTGCGATTTGCCAGCTTTGTCAAGAGGCCAGGATTTATTTAGGTGCAGCCTTTTTACCAAAAGTGCTAATGAGATTACAGTAAATCATGTGATACGTGAAATGCTCCCCTTGGCTTCCAACAGCTCCAAAGGATAACTGTGGCTGCCCCTGCTTTATGATGGGGCTGCCTGCCTGACCCCTGGCTTGACTGTACACTCTTCCCCCTACCCTCCCACCCCCCCCAAAAAAAAAAAAGCATTGCAAGAGGCTGAGGGAACTGAGGTTTGCAAGAAGTTGTAGTTTAGCCGATGTTTTCCAGAAGAGGAGATAGCTGACATCCCAACAGCTGGCTAGACTTGGCTCATGCAAAATGCCAGCTAGCCTAGGAGTCCGCTGGGGACGGAGGGAAACTGGAAACTGAAATGTATGGTTGGTGTGGGAGATAACGCATTAAGAAAAAGCTCATCAGCAACATTTAAAGTATTTTAAGTCTGTCCTCTGTTCAGAGCTGGGGTGCCACTGACTGTCTGAGCAGCCAGGCTCTCCTGCAGGCAAGCAGCCCACTTGTACCTGTGATCCCGGTGCGCCACAGTGTAACTGCCCTTTGTCACCCTGAGAAAAGAGCATCAGCAACCTCCACTCCAGCTCCTTCCCTTCACGTGGCATTTAAGTCAGACAAAAAGCCCTGCAAAAATCTCACCAGTGAAATCAAAACACAAACTCCTGAAATTCGCAGCAAGAGCATCACCCTCACCCAGCCCCAGGCAGGAGCGCTGGGTGCCTCCCATTGCAGCTGCCCTGGCTCCCGGCTGGAGCTTGCCACGGGGCCTGGCCGGGCTCTGACAGTGGCTAGTGGCCACGGGCCCTTTGCCTGTGGCTTCTCTGGGTCCATCAAGTGGCCCTGTGGGAAGATGGGTAGTCAGCTGCCGAGCACACCTCTCTTAGCCACAGCGAGACAACCGAGAGCTAAACATCTCAATAGCTAGGAAGAAAGGAAACGTGCTAACAAAACCAAACCTGTAACGTCTTTTTCCACATGGTAAGAATAAAAATGATTTCCAAGCAGACAATGGAAAAACTTCCCTGAAATTAACATTCACAATTTAACATGTATTACGGTAAATGCCATTTCAATAAATGTTCAGAAGTACAGATTAAAAAAAAACCACCCTGACCACATTTTTGCTTTCTCTACTAAAAGCAAAGCATAAATTACGCAGCCTACCATTGTCTTTTACAGCGAAGTGGCAACCAGACACTAGTTGATTCCAGTTTATGCTGACATCACCCGCATGCAAACATTCCCACCTCTTCTTTGTACCATTTGAAACGCCTCCATCATGCAACTTAAAACACTGCCGCAGACGAGCAAAGCCACCTTCCCCAGTGCGCTGCCTCACACTCCTTGTTACACCAACCCTGGCATCTCCCGTGGGAAGAAGTGGGCTCATTTACAGAGACCCCACTGTGAGCTGGGGGGGGGGCTGCCTGGCAGGGGAAGGGGCCTGGGGGCCTCTCTCCAAAGCTCTGGTCTCACCAGCCCTTTCAAGAGGCAGAGTAACAACCTCAGGGCTTCAACCGGGTTTTGTTTCAGACACAGAGAAGGGCTCTAGTGTCTGAAACTGGTTTTTTTTCCAGATGTCTCTGCTGATTCAATGGAAGAGCATCTCTCCTCCGAACCCTGCCTTCTTCCCACAACTGGGAGTGATTCAGGTGAAAGGAAAACCCCTGCAACTACAAAAGCTGGAGGAGAAAGGAGCTGAGCAAGCGCTAGGAGAAATTTTCACAGCCCTTAGAAATACGGCTGACGGTCAGGTCCACATCTCACCGAAAGCAAAGCAACTGCAGCTGGTGCAAGGAGAGGTTCCCTGCCCACACCTGTGCGTCCCTTGTCCCTCCCACACCAGGGACATGGCACACCCTGCACTGGGTCCACCTAGCTGGCTGATCGGACAGAAAATGGCACTGGGGTTACAGCTGAGGGGTGCATTGCCACCTGGGCAAGCTGCCCGAACCCCTTGTGCCGCAGACACCCAAACACAGGGTCCAACGCACCGGTAGGAGCTCACAGCCAGGACCCAAGGGTGCCGCAGACTTTGCAGCAGCCCGCAGCCACAGTACGTGAGACCCGAAGAAAAGTGACAGAAGTGGTTTCACATCCACGTGTGATCACGTGCAGGCTTGGGCAAAGGTTTTTCACAAGATGCTTCACACAGCCTGGCTGAGCTTCTGCTTCCTGCGCTCATCATCTTGTTTTTTCTCACCATCCTTTCAGTAGTGCCACCCTTCTTCCAGGTCCCTTGCACCTACAGGACAATATCTTCTAGGAATCAAACTTCATCTCAGGAGCTCAGGAAGTAAAGAACAACTAAGGTAAAAATCAACAATCAAATCAACCCTCTTGTAACAAGAGTAGTCCAAGTTGTTCATTTTGCTACTTCATTAATTCCCAAACGCACAAGTTCACCAGCTTGCAGCTGCACACAAGCAGAAGAGCTACTAGAAGCTGGGAGTGCGGGTCTTCCCATCCCCATCCCTGTCCCCAGGCAGTGGTGGGAAGCAGAAGAACCTCAGCTCTTGGGCCAGCTCCGGAGGCTTTTTTGGATAAGCTGACCTGTGTCTACCTCCCAGCTTGGACATGCACTCTGTGCCGTTTCTATGGCCTCCCAAGAGTTTCACCCCAAGCTGACACCACACTGCAGGGGACAACAGACCATACCTTCTCGTGCCCCTTGTGTCCAGTACACATGATGTCCTTGCTTTAACCTGATAGCGCTGGCTCCCAGCGCATGTGAGGAGCAGCACGTTAGCCCAACGGGAGCAGGAGCTGACTGAACAGCACACGTGATGCATCACAAAGTTAATCCAACATTAACCAAGGTATTGGCAAAATAACCTCCAACACGCTTTGCAACAGAATGACATGTGACAAGCACTTCTTGAATGTATTGATGTCACTTAGCGGAATAAGTTATTCTTTCCATTCAAAAGAGCCTTTACTACTGAGTGACAGATGCTTTTTAAGCCAGATGGGAGAAGGCAATGCGAGTTCGACTGGGGGAGATGATGTGCAAGAGGGGGAAAGCCGCACGGCTCTGCACCTGCTGCGTACACATGACAAGTCCTGTTCAGAGGAGAGCTTTGCTCACCTTCAGTCCGATGGCAGCCTCGTTTCCCCCCTCCGTGTGCAAGTGATGCCTCTTGTGGACCATGCGATTTCTTCTGTGTGACCTCATAAACCCAGCACCTGACACGCTGAAAGTACTGAGGACTGAGCATATATATATATTTAGTATGCAATCATTAGCAAAATATGCACAATGATTAGTGAACTATGTATGATCACTAGTGAAAGACGTAGCTTAGATAAAACATAATCATTACTGAAGACATAGAGCATCCTTCCTTGCTTAGAAGCAGGTGGTCAAGGCCATGAAACCACACATATGGCCCTGTGTCGCAGCACTACCAAACTAGCCAGCTGCAACAAGGCTTTCCCACACAAGGTTCCAAAAGTTCATCTACTGTCCGTGCTGCTTCTTCACCCTCTTC
>JAVJGI010000001.1:17115928-17132661 GCA_035590275.1 Ibycter americanus | reverse complement strand
GGGGCGCCGGGTGGCGGCGGCGGCGCTTCCTCCATGGTGGCGGCCGCGGGGCGAGGCGTTCCGCTTCCCCGCCGCTCTCCTCGGCCGCCTCAGGAGCCCCCCATGGCCGCGCGGTGCCCGGCGCGGCCTCAGCCCCGCTCCCCGTAGGCCGCTGGGCCAGGCATGTCGCGGCCTAGCGCGGCCTTGTGGGGCGGCAGCCGCAGCTCTGGCCTTGGGCTTGTAACCACGAGCAGTGACAGAGCGGCCCAGGGCTCACCGGCGGCTAAACAACGGGACCAAAAACCCGCACAGATTTAGTAAACTCTCATCTCTACTTACGGTCCCTCACCCAAACCGCATGTGCTGGTTTTACTGCTAGATTTCCTCAGCCTTGCACGCTATAGGCCGACATCCCAGAAGTGACTGGATCTCATCAAACATACCGTCTTCAAGACATAGGTATTCATGCGTCAGCATGTGTCTCATCACCCAAACCTTTCCAGACTCTTGTTAATAAAAATTTCTGACTTCGTGTACAGCTTTTGGATTTCCTGTCGCCGTTCACTCAGCTTTCCCACCATCTTGTGTGAATTACTGCATAAACCAGGCAGGGAGGGAGCTCTGGATAGGGCTATGAAAACTCTCTTGCATGGCATCATTTCAGTGATAAAATGTCCCCGCGTCTGCTGCTGAAATATTTCTTGGAGAATTCAGTGGCTCCACAGTGTATCGGCCTTAGTTCTACACTTCCTTCACCTTGAACAACTGACAAAAAAACCAAAGGGAAGTGAAAAAACCCGATAAGTGACTTTGGCATTTCTCCATTCGCTGTTACAATGAGTGCTCTGCAGCAGTAAAACGATTTCCACAGGACCATAAAAGAAATAGCTGCTCAACTCTGATAAAGTGTAGCTAATACTTCTTTTTGTGACCTTGGCTTTTTCACAATGAGGGTGTCAGTCATCGTGGACTTTATTTTGGTACAGATGAGTGCCCAAATCTCTTTTGAACAGTGCATCATGGAGAGCAGCAAGCAAGCCCCAGCACCCAGCAACGCCTGTCCACAGCCTTTCTTTTCTGCTCTGTCTGTGGGAATTCCAGTTTTACCAGGTGGGTGCTCGTGAGCAGGCACTGTGCATGTTTTGTTTTGTTTTGTTTTTTTTATGTGTGATGTGGTGAGCAAAGTCTGGACCACCTGCAGACAATTTTAAAGGATCTCATGAAAGTAAAGCAGAAAAGCAAACATTGTCACTAGATTTATATTCATTATAGGGTGGCCTGGCCCCTCACTGAAAAAAAAAATATGGAGAATAGCACATTTCAGACTTTGGAAAATCACGAAAAGATATCAAGACCCCACTGTCTTGTTCGACTCAAATCTGAGTGGATAGTCAAATTGCCCCTGATTCTAAGGAGATTATCAGTTTCCTTCCTTTCACGTATGTTAAATGATCCCCTGTATGAAGGTGTCATGATGCAATTTACTCCACCTGCCAGGAACTGATTTACAGTAAATCCAAGGTGAGCAATCCAAGCTCCATCAAAAATGCAAAAGTAAATTGGATCGTGTGCGAGATATAATTGTCATCCTTGGTCTCAGATAAGTGTATTGACATTCAAGGTTGAGACCCCAAGGTTTACAACATCCACAGAGGAAAAAAAGCCCTTGAGATAAGGTACCCATGGGTCGGGCGTTGCAGCTGCAGGCAGATCCTGTGAGGGTGATTTGCCTCTTGTTCTGACCATGCCTGTCTCATTGTGCTGGGATCCAGTGTCTCATTTCCTGTGCTAATCTCCCTCCTGCTTTGTTTGCACAGAGCTAACAGTAGCTATCAGCTTAATGTACAACACTTCGTAAAGAGAAGTCATCTGGGTGTATGCAGAGCTTTTTAAGTTGAAAGCTGTAAATCGTATCTCTCGCCGCCCTGCAATATGAGGAACCAGACTGTGTGCTCAGAGAAGGAGATGTGGCTGGGAGGTGAAGCCAGAGCAGCTGTCATTTGCAGCCCAGACATCCCTGTACCCCTGCTAGTAGCTTCTTGTCATGGTTTAACACCAGCCAACAACTAAGTACCAACACACAGCTGCTCACTCACTCCCTGACCCCCTCAGTGGGATGGGGAGGAGAATCGAAAAAAAGGTAAAAGCCTTTTACCTTTTTTATCTGGGGTGAGATAAGAACAATTTAATACTTGAAATAAAATAAAATTTAATAATAATAGTAATGAAAAGGGAGAGAACAAAAAGAGAGAGAAGAGTAAAACTCAAGAAAAACAAGTGATGCACAATACAATTGCTCACCACCCACTGACTGATGCCCGGCCAGTCCCCAAGCAGCAATCAGCACCTCCTGGCCAGCTTCCCCCAGTTTATATACTGAGCATGACGTTCTGTGGTGCGGAATATCCCCTTGGCTAGTTTGGGTCAGCTGTCCTGGCTCTGCTCCCTCCCAGTTTCTTGTGCACCTCCTCACTGGCAGAACATGGGAAACTGAAAAGTTTCTTGAACTTAGGTAAGCACTACTTAGCAACAACTAAAACATTGGTGTGTTGTCAACATTATTCCCATACTAAATCCAAAACACAGCACTGCACCCAGCCAAAACGAGGACATTCCTACATACTGATCATCAGCTAACGTATTGTGTGCAAGTCAGGCAGTGGGGTGGAGGGCTTCTGAACTGATGGTCAACGACAATAGAAACACACGGACCTGGATAGGATTTCTGTAATTTTTATTTACTTGGGTACTCTTGTTAGGAATCATGCAAAGCGCAGGTGATATATGACCAAAAGAAAGGTAGGGAGTTTCGTGGTAGCAGTATGCCAAAAAGGAGTCTTAAAAAACCCAGGGAGATTGCCAAAAGCTGGTATAAATCACTTTAATTCAAATCTTCAAATATAAGTCATAAGCATTGGAATGAACAAAACTGTTAGAAAAGTTCTAAAAAGAAGCTGCCTGGCAAACAGTAACTTTGATATTTTACTTGTAACTTTTATTATTGTTACAGTAATGTATTATTAACTTTATGTTGACTGTATGTAAGACTTTCCATTTTATGCTCTCTACTTCTTTTAGTGAACGTGGACAGTGTAAACAGCCTTCCTTATTCTCATCTCTGATCTATATTACCCCCTCATACACAACCCTTCACAGAATGCATCTGCGCTGTGGATGCAAACATTCCAACACAGTGAACTTAAATATAACCTTTTTATTGTGCAATTTTTCATCACAGCTTCAAAAGTACATCTGTTTTTAATGTGTTTTCATTGTAAATGTTCTTCCCCCTCCCCACGTTGTGGAAACCCCTGGTAGCTGGTAACATCCTTTTAAAGCTTAAAAAGGGAAATACAGTGGTGTGGTGGTGGTGGTGTTTTTCCCTGCTGTGCTCAAAATATCGTAAGGCGTTGACAGTGGCATGGGTTGTATATCGTCAAGAAAAGTAAATGCAAATAAACATGTGCAGGAGACCACAGGTATTCTCTGAGGCATTCTGCTCCCCTGCAGAGCGGCAGCCCGTGTGCCAGAGGAAAGCAGCCAGCAGCACACCAAACCGCAGCAAGGTGTGCATGGGGAAGGCACTGCTGAGAAGAAAAGCCACTACCAACAGAGATTTCTGGCCAAAATGGCTGTTTCCCCAGCCGGAGGGATGTCAGCCTGGCTGGGCAGGATTGGCCCCAGGATGCTTTAAGACCACAGGGTGGGTGATGTGCTTCGTCTCTTTACTCTCCCATTTCCATGAGGACAGAAGAGACCATAAGGCAGGACTTTCCTGCAGATAGGTTCAGGAAAGTCCTTTCCAGCTGAACCACCTGCAGGGTGGTGAAGGTCGAGGAGTCACGAGCCCTCACTGTGCAGCCCACTGACCACAGAGGGTTTGCCAGAGCACTGGTGGGCTCCTCTCCTTTCCTCCCATGGATGAAGCGTGTGAGGGCAGAGGTACACGACCCTGCATTTCACATGTCAAAAACTTGCCTTTGGAAAGCACGTGGCCACAGCTCCATCTTGTGACTGAAGTCTCCTAGCTTGGAAAAACATGCGCTGCTGCCCCAAATCCCATGGAGGACCTGGTTCCTTGGCAAGGTGCTTGTTTTCCCCCGCAGGTGCTCCGACTGGGTTTGCTTTGTGTGTCCTTGCTTTCCACTCCGAGATGCCCTCAGCAACCACAACCCCTCCTCAGGCTTCCCCACAAGGTGCAGGCAAAAATCACAGCTGTACAGCTAAAATAAAAACCCTACTCATCCTTTCTGAAGGCAAGCCTTTGAAGGAACTGCCTTAAGTTCCTTGCAGAAACAAGAGGGAGAAGAGAAGCTGCAGTTCCTGGCTGGCAGAGCCCCAAGTGCAGCGTGAGAAGCTGATGCAGCTCCGCATGTGGTGTGGAGAAGGGCCCCGTCCTGAAGCGCAGTGACCTGGGCTGGACAGAGAGCAAAACCAGCCCCTGCTTGGGCTTGCTTTACCTGGACAATTCTCCAGGGAGCTTAATGAGCATCTTTAACGTACAAATTACCCAGCGGGTCCTCGTGTCTTCCCCAGCCCACAGACCACACCAGTGCCACCACATTTGCATCCCTTGCCAGAATTTAGTCTCGTGGTAGAAAAGTGAATTTCTAGGATTAAGCTTCTCTACTAGCCAAGTGCTTTACACTTACAGTGTGCTCATGTATTAACCATTTAAATGCATGCAATAGCTTTGGCATTTTTGATAACGTAAAAGCCATAAGAGAAGGCTGGAAGGCCGAGTATGCTGCCAGGACCAAGCGGTTTTTCGATGAGCTCTGGCAGTGTTTTGTCATCCACCATCCGTAGCACACGGCCATTCAGCTCAATGGACCTGGAGAGGGACAGAGAGACTGTTTGGGCAGCTGTGCTTTGTTTGCCATCAAGCACAAACAGATTTCAACCTGAGTGTAAACATAAACTCAGCTCAAAGCTAAACTAAACTTCCTTTGAGGGTTTATCATACACAAAGCATCTGCAGCACTCCCTCTGCAAGGAGTCCTTTAGAGTCATAGCACAAGCAAGTTGAAAAGTACGTGTTTCTTACTCTTCTAGTGAGGTTAACAGCAGAACAGGCTTTGAAAAGTACAAATTTCAATTGTTTTTTCTCCTGCAAATATTAGGGTATATTCTATGCCCCCCAAGCAGATCCTTCCCATGCCGATGCATTAGTGGGAACAACGGGAGAAACCATAGGAAGCCTGAATACGTTGCTGTAAATTAGGAGCCAGCACCTGGGAAAGCAATATACCTGTGCTTGTACAAAAGAAAAAGGACTCCAGCAGCTGGTCCAGAGCCCCGAAGCCTGGTAGGAAAAAGCTTCATGATTAACATCAAACAAGTGTCTTTGTACCTTAGCAAGCTTTCAGCAGCTTGATTTTAGGACACTTGATTCAACAGAAGTCAGACCTTACTGAAAAGAGCCCCAGATGACTGAAGAGTAACCCCTTCCCCCCCCACCTCCCCTTGCAAATTGAACAAAGTGAGGTTTTAGAGGCCGTGTAACTCACAACCTTTTCTACAGAGGCAGGAGGAGTTACATGCTTACCTGGAAAGTATATTCTCTTTGCCATGAGGCAGTAAGAGGTACTGATCCACGTACTTGCTCAATAAGTAACTTGGTAGCTGCAAACGTTGGGTGACGTTGTAGAGGTTTAAGACAAACAGCGTCACATCCCCTTCTCTGTACTTTGGGCTGCAAGGTGAGAGAAGATGATGGTGAGGATCAGGAGTGAAAGAGGTTTCACAGAAATAACGTGCGTCCTTGCTCTGTCCCAAATTGCTTTTGTTGGCCTAAGGATGGATGTGGGCTCAGTTTCTGGGATATTTTGGAGGCTTTCTGGAGGCTTACTGGAGGGCATTTGTGCAGTGGAGGTAGACACGGAGCTTCCTCTCGTTGGCTCCTGCCAGGCTGACCTGCAGCACCTTGGTACCCACCAGCTTCTTGTAGAGAAGAGACAGCCAGTAGTCCTGGGAGGCACAAAAACACACATAAGCACTTGGGTACATGCCAGGCACTCCACACGGTGCTTAATGCAATGTTCATTATTCTGGTAATTTCAGGGGGCTTCCCCCCCCCCCCCCCAATTTTTTGCTTCACCAGGTTTTTCACCATACCTATTTCAATTCCCACGAACAACATAGCTAAAGAGAAAAGCCTGCCTCCAAGCTGCAGAGCAGCTGTGTTTACATGGTACCTTAGAATCATATTCCCATTCATATGCAAATCTCGGAGTTCCTGTGGCTGAGAGATGTTTGGACTTTGGAAAGGCCCTTCTGCAGGGTACAGAGCACTTACGGGCTGAACCCCGTGGGATGGGCTGCCCTTCCTGCAGGAAAGCTTGTGCCCAGCCCACAGGTGCAGTGCCAGGAAGAAGCCCCCTACTTTTCTGCCTTTCACTAATACTGTGCTTGTGAACAGGTTTCAGGATTAATTTCTGAACATCAGTCAAGAGTAAATCCTGACACCCCAGGATACTGCCCAAGAGCAGGGTGATGCCCAGCGCAGACTCATTTTTTTTCCAGGTCTCCTTTTTCTTGTCTCTTGACCGCTACTTTTCCTCTATGAAGTCCGTGACTGTACCAAAGAGAGCGCATGTGCTGATGTGTTTTGGGACTAGGAGGCTGCAGGCAGGCTGCATTTTGCAGCATCGCTCCTTTGAGCGCAGCCCCAGGGGAAGATGTGCTTTCCAGCTGGTGGGTTTCAGAGAGCTTCTCCCAGCTCGTCTGTTTGTCTTTGAGGTTTTCCTAGAAAGAAAACCATCGTGTTTCTCTCCTGACTCACCAACAAGCCTGGGGAAGTGGCTTTTCCTATTGGCCCACATGCTCAGCCCCTCTGCAAAGAGGTGCAGCCTTCTGACACTGCTGTGCTTCTTCATTTCCATGCTAACAAAACCTGATGGACCTGGGTGTGGATTTCCCTGCCTCTAAAGCGTTATGAGCTTGATTAGCTAATAATAAATTAGTACTGCCCATAGGTGAGGAACAAGGCACATCCTTTCAGTCCAAATTAAACCTATTTTACATGAGGAACTAAAAAGCCCAAAACAAGCCTGACAATGCAGCCCCTGGGCATAGGGACCAGCTGAAGAGGCAGGACAGAAACCCCCTGTATGCTGGGTGTCCTCTCAGATGGTCTCTATGAGCTTGTGACAATCACAACTTGGAATCAGAAAAATGAGAGGAAAGCTAAAAAGAAAGATGCTATCCTCTCACCCCAAGGTTAAGTGCTACTAGAACAAATAAACATGCTGTACATGCAAGAACAACGTATAGTTCAAATAATGTTTAATTACAGCAGAATTTTATTTCCTAATAAATCCAACTATACTGAAAGCATGTTTTCATTTCATTATCCTTCGGCCACTACTGAAGGCTAAACATGCTCACGACCTAAGAAATGCTTGTGTCTTGACTTAATGTTGGTTTGGTTTTCATTTGGGATATAATTTATTGTAATACCTTGTATGACTTCTGTTTAAAATCTACTCATCATTCAGCTGAGGAGTACACAAACCAATACAGTCTGTCCAGAAAAGCCTTGTGAACTCCAGAACTGTCTGCATATGACTCACAGCATTATGACCCAGAAGTCAGTCTCTGCTGTGCTGAAGACTAGCCGCATCCCTGCTGCTGCAGTAAATATCTTGTATCTATATGTAATACACGAACCCATGATGAAACATGACTTAACTTTAGGTACAACCATGACTATCCAACCAAAAAAAAAAAAAAAGGCATTGTTAAAATAGCTGACTTGTATCTCCATATGCAGTGCTGCCTGTGCAGAAATACATGCAGCATTCAGGTGGGGTTGGTGGGGTTGCATACGTACCGGTAAAGGCTCAAGGTTGGCATCCACCAAGTGATAGGTCCCTGCCCCAAAGAAAACCTGTCTCATCACCACGTCAATCCCGTGCCTGGCTGAAAGCCCAAGTTTGTCCAGCCACCTGCCAAAAGATGAGGCAAACAACACGCAGATGAAATTGCTGACCTCAGCTGTACACCATTGCTCCTCTCCAACCAGCTCAGGAAGCGGGAAAGCAAGAATTAGAGCATGATGCTGACTTTCTTAAAATCACACAACTAATTTCAATTCAAATTTTGCATTGATTACCTTAAAAAATCATTTCGGACCACTCTGGAGGTCCGAGTTGGTAGGAACAATTGCCCCACTCCCCTGTTTGCAGGTGGTGGAAACCAGGAGCGGCAGCAGATGCTCCTGAACTGGCCAAGGGCCTGAAGGCTGACAGAAATCATCACATCAATGACAAGGTTGCCTGCCACTACCAGGCTTTGACTTGCTAACACACCAGGGCCTGATGAAAAGATCATCATGTCTTATAGGAGAGGAAAAAATACATTGCAACCATGTTTCTGGTTTATTTTCAAAGTGTGAAACACAGATTCCCGTGCAATTTTATCTCCCTGAATCTATAAACTGATCAAAGTGCTAATAAAGCCTGAATTATTTTATTTCAACAAATGCTACAACTGGAGTCCTTGGAGAAAATAATTTTCATAACTAAATTTCCCTTTGGTTAGGTATCTCACGGTGGTCGAAGGATGACATTGGAAAAGGACACCCATCTCGTGAGTGACTTTCTGTCCTCACAAAAGGACGGAGTTAGCATTGCAGATTCAAGGGCAGAAATACAACTTTCCCATGCTTCTCATCCTCCATTTCCCATAGGAATCCGCTATTACCTGGACCTACATTGAACCTCAGGCATGGTGCAAGCATGCTGAGAGCGGTGGGAAGGTTACATTCCCCAACCCACCCATTGCCTGCGCTCCCTGGAAGCCTGAGGGAGATATTCCTCCACCAGGGCATGTACACAATCCCCTTCAGCTGGTAAAGCATGTAATTTCCACACACCTGTGACATGGTACTCACATAAAGCCAGCAACGTAAGTGTTGGACAGCCTGGGAGCTCCCCCTCCATAGGCAGAGCTCGTCTCTCCTAACCAGACCTTCTTGTTGGGAACAGTCCCACCAACAATCTGGCCAGTGTGGCACAAGGAAGAAGAGAAAGAGACAACAGTTAAGTTTTTTGGCTACTGAAATAATGGGCAATCAAAATTTAATGCTTTAGCCAAATGGCTACATACGATGTTTGCATTTAAGGGATGACACCAACCGAGGCAGGATGTGTCACAGACATTCTGATCAGAAGGACTAGAAGCATCCCCTCCAAAAAACCACATCTATGCCTGCAGAACAAGGCGAACCACTAAAAGACAGGTCCTGTAAATCTTCTTGCACTGAGTAGTGGTCTACTCTAAGTTACACTGTTTTCAGTATCTCAAAATACAAAGAAATTGGGGGGGATGACAATAAATTACATCCTTGAGTAACAAGTACAACAATAAATACGAATGTTGCAGGTTTGTGATATATCTGGCACTATGTTTGCTGCATGGCAAACTACTGAAGCTCATTTATTGTTAGTATTGGGGTTTTGGTTTTGTTTTATTTTTGTTTTTTTTTTTTTTTAACTTACAATGACAGCAGCACCCAAGCTTTGAGGATCCCTTATTATTGCTAGTGAGAAATTGTACTGTATTCTGGATTCCCTGCTAACCTCCTGCAAACTGAACATGGGAATGATTGAACAGGACAAGGCACCTGCAGAACTTCATGTACAGCTGTGGCAAAGGTATCCAGCACTTCAGGGCTCAAGAAATCCTCCCTTGTTGCACTTCGTCCATTCACATAGTAACTGGAAATGAAAGAAAAACCCCACAGCCAAAATTAAAGGAAAATACACCACTGGTACAAAACACCACCAAAAGTACTCAGTAGTTTGATACATTTATCCACAGCACTATTTTTCTGTCCAATTCTTTTTCCTTTTCTGTTTTCCAAATGCGTAGGTATGTTGTTTGTATTTAAGGGACTATCAGGTATAGTTACCTTGAGAGAGGCAGGATATCACAAATTTTGATCAACCAAAGTAGTAAGAGTTTTTTGCATCTACTCATTTAGAATGAAGAACACATCACTGAGTAAGAGCCAGCTTCTGTAAATCTTCTCTTGCTGGCAAAAGGACAAATAGGAGTCTGACACTGCTATGTTATGACTTGTTTTACTGTATCAAGTTATATATAAAAAATATCAGGTCCCAACTTCTGTCACTCTGTTGGAGTATTTTGGTGATCTGGAGGGGAACAGCATGGAGGCATCCCTACAGGAGGAAGGTTGCCCTCCACCATGAGCAAAAGGGCTTTTATGTCTGGATTATCTAAATAAAGAATGGGAAATTGGGATGCCTGTGGTTGTCACATTTCATCGAGCTATCACTCAGTCCTACCAGAAGCAGCTGAAGTCTTCCAGCCACAAGAGGAAGCTAAAACTCGATAATCCTAAATTAGTAAAGAAAGTAACGCATGCCCATTCAAAGCAAAGACAGCCACAGGGCAAGAACAGCTCAGAAAGGGGAAAGGACACATTTTATGTCTTACTAGCAGCTCAAAATACATAGATAAGTCATATATGTATACATAGAGATATAAGCACGTGCATCTTTTCCCGCTGTTACCTGTCTGCTGCATGTCACCGTGCTGCTTTCGAGCCCGGAAAGAAAACCAGAATCACATGGAAATCACTTTCAAACGTGTGGAGTTCATGGCAGGTACCCTGGGGCCAACATACCCCGCTGCCCACCTGAGCACTCTAAAACTGCGTCTCTAAGCCGCAGCACAAGAGGGAAGGGCTGGGACTGTGCCAGTGCTGTTTGCACTGCAGGTGGGATCTGAGGGTGGGTTAACCACACACAGCCTGAACCGACCTGGAGAGCAAACGTAAGGGAGCAGGAGAAGCTGCTAGAACTTCTCTATGGGTAAAGGTCAGCCAGCCCTGCAAGGCTCTTTGTTTATATCAGACAGCCAAGAAAAAAGGCAGCATGTAACACGTCAGCTAACAAGTCTTCTGCTGCATTTTTTACAAGGAGTTGGGTGCATTTGTCAGCAGGGTCATCAGTGACTCCCTGAATCTGCTTTTAGGGAGCAAAGCTTTCACTCAAGGAGATTCAGTCTTTCTAACGCCAAGGAGAGCACCAGTGTCAGGGGTGCTGACACTGTTTCTAAGCCCAGGCCCTCACGAGTTGTTTAAAACTTTATGTTAAAAACCTTCTGCTCTTGCATAAGTTCAGCAAAGACATCTCTGCCAAGTAAGTCGGAGCTACCTTCTTTTCCTTTTATACAACGCCCCCTTCTTCCCTTAAGAAAGTGCATTTTATTTGTAAGGGTTGGCAGCTTGAAGACCACCAGGACCACTGCTCAGATCTCACTAGCTTTTGGTACATCTTGAAACACACCGTATGCAAAAAGGCTCAGCCGCTGCAGAAACTGGTCATGCGGGAGAGAGCCGTGACCTACTCCATCATGCTCTTCTGAGAAGTAAAGCTGCTGTGCCATCTTTTTCTCTGCATCCCACTTCTGTGTTTCCCAGTGCACATATTTAGCAAGCAAAATTACCATCTCGCACGTTTCGCGTTCCCCACTGCTGTGCCTACGTTACAAGCCCCCGCTGCTTCTGTTTTTCTGTAACGCGCTCCCTCAATTCAAATTAATCTCTGATTCTGAGCAGAGGAGTTTATGGACAGGCACCCGAGGAACCACTGAGAGGGGTGTTTCACCCCCCTGCTTCCAGTTGAGATGTTCAAATCGACATTTTGTAAAGAAAACAGGCAATACGCAGAGCGACGATGGTATCGGAGCGGTACTTACTGGTGCCACGTGACAGAGTCGATCACCTTCCCTCCTGATTTCAGGAAGCTGCAAGCAGAAGGAATGCGATGGAGCGTGGGGGGTTAGCAGGGTCTGGTGATGGGTTGCAGCCCCCCATGAGCAACCTGCCACACAGAGCCCTCCCCTCTCCCCCCAGCTGGTGGTGGTGATGGCAAGCTGATCTGGCGCCATGCTTGCCATGGCTTTTGAATGGCTTTGGGCAGCACAGCTGCCTCAGCGGGTTGCTGGGAGGATGAATTAATGCTTGTGTAGCACATGGAGATTTCTAGGGTGAAAAGCCCTCAATGCAGCACTAGAGCCAGCACTCAGTCAAAAGGTGTGCGGATCACCGGACTACTGCTAGCACCTTAGTTTCAGCTGGCTGAGTATTTAAGCCTTGAGCTCATACGTGCAGGTAAGATTTTAGTCACCCACAGTCAAAGAAAAAAAAATTTCCATGTTCCTAATTTAAGGGAATTAGTTCTCAAACAGACTGGATGTATCCATTGGTACATCCTTATTATTGATTTGGAACAGAAAATCCTTAAATCCCTGCCCGGGTGCCTTCTCACGCCCCCTGCATCTGGGTGCCGACAAGCCACAGCTATCCCACACGTGCCCACCGTGGGGGGTGTTGCTGGGACCCCCCACCCCTACCTTCTCAGCAGCCTCTGTGTGTGCTTTCGGGGCTGCCCAACATCAGGACCGTAGAGCTTCGCGTGCTGGTAGAGGGTGTAGTTACTCAGAAGCTGGCGTAAGTGAATAAAATCTTGCCCCAGCTGGAAGCCGTCGACATAGATGCCAGATTTCTTCCTGAAGCTGTTGGGCTCTGGGGAAGACACACATGCATCAGCACCCTGCTCTAGGTTCAGGGCACAAAATAGGGCAGCTCATTCCATGTGGGGAGTGGCTTCCCCTACGGCTTCATGTGATCTGGCACGGTACAGGTGAGATGTTTGAAGGTGACGAGCATGAAACTGAAAAGCCCGGGTGATGCAGCAGCATGCTGCTCTCTGGCACTCTGTCCCTGTCAGTCCCCATAGGTGACATCCTGCACCTCACAGCCCATCGTTCACCTCACCTCAGAGCCTTGGTAGAAGCAGCAAAATCATCTCTATTTGCTCATTTGTTGGGCTTCCTGTGAAATCCCTCCTCGCAAATTAAGACCTTAACGTTTCCCAATAGAACAACACCTTGCCTTCATGGGCTGTCATGCAAAACATCCAAAATTGCCAGCCCCTACCCTGCAGTAGTACCTTTCCAGGTGACAGCTGGCCTGGCCCACAGGCTGGCTTTACACTTACCATTCCCAAGCTCCCAGGAGATGTTGTACCTCTGCGAGGCACAGTAGTCCAGCAGCGCCCGGGCATTTGAGCTGTCCCACTGCAAGCCACCTTTTCGCAGCAAGGCATTGAGGCCAAAAACCAGGTGAAACTTTGAGCAGACTGCAAAGCTGTAGAGAATATCCAGCGTATTTCCTGCACGGAGGAGAAAGAGGGGATGTTTATCTCAAGGTCACGGCGTGCTGGCTGAGCTCTGGCCAAGCGACAGTCTCTACTGCGTGTATTTATTCAGCCTGGTGTTGCAAGCGTGCCCAGCTCTCCCAGCTGGACAAAAGAGCCCAGATCTTACCACACACCATCCTGTAAGGTACTGAGATCCTCCCAACACCTGCAGCAGCTGAATACTATTAAATATGAGGTGCCAGACAGAAAAATATTCAAAGAAATTTTTTTCTATAAATGAATGAAATATTTCTTTTCCAATGGTTTCAGCTCTGAAGAGCCTATGACCCTTTTATTGCGGGGCAGAGATCTGCAGCCCCCCGGTTATAAACTAGCAGAAAAATCCATCAAAGCCTTACTTGTAATGGTGGTGTTTTTGTGCTTTTTCCAGTTATGCTCTGCAAGAATCAGCTTCTCCTGGCTGGGCCACTGGGCCAGCAGCAGCTGTTCCACAGCAGCAAACGCAGGCCTGGAGCCACAAGTCTCTGTAGGGCAGAAGAAGGTTGGTAGCCATTAAATCCTTGTCTTCACAGCCAGGGTCCAGCATGCAAAGGGCTGCATCCCTCAGGAGAAAGCAGAACTGCTGGGTGCCAGGCTGAGAGCCAGTTGTGCACTTCTGTGAAACACACCCCTGCTTTCACAATGTTAACCACATAGAAAAAAAGGGCTGCCTCAATGCATAAATATACATTAGCTATATAATGTATATTTCCCAGCTTAAGGTGATGGATATGGGGGAGTGAGGGAAGACTGAGCTGTGCTTCTGGAGACTGGTATCATGGTGGTCACACCCTAATAAACTATTTTAGCTTGAGAACCATCCGGAACGTGGCTTTGTTCCAGCGAGCTGACGAGGCGTGGGCTGCAACGCCCGAGGAGCAGATAAGCCACCCCAGACGCCAGCGGTGCAGCGCGGTGCATGGCCCGCCGTGCTGCGGGCAGATATGGGGCAAGGCTTCCTGCACTGCCCGCCTCACGCGTGGCAAAGCGCCGACTGCCCTGCACGGCTCCCACGGCAATGGCAATGCCAGCAGGAGTCATAAGACACTTCAAAAAAAAAAAAGCTCATGGTTTTTTCCTGGCGTGCAAACCAGGAATGTGCTGTAACCAAAGAGGAAGGCACAAGCTAGAGTCACAGTCACCCAGAGAGGAGGCAGCCGCTCGGCAAAGCGGTACAGGGGGAAAAGTACCGCCTGACTTCAAACCCAGGTATCCCCCGTTGTACAGTGATGTACCATTGCGCTGTTGTGCTGCGTACCACAGGAGTAGGTGGGAATTTTTCCATCTGAAACACCTCTAGAGGTGTATGGACTTTAACACAGTGGGAAACCTGGCGCACCAGGACAAAGCTCAAGCAGTTGGCTGTAGTCTGGTTGGTTTGTTCTTGCCCTGTCAAACTGACAGGAGGGCAAGCCTGCACCCCCAGCCTAGCTTTGGCCAAGATTGAGAAAACAGAGGCTCTGTTTTCATCAGATTATGCCTTCCATCTGTTACTTAATTTTCACAACAAAACCACAACTTCTGAGCTGGCCTTGACCACCTCCCAAGCAGTGGGGAAGCTTCCAAGGCTGCTGCAAGGGGTACAGGGCAGCAAAGGGAGAGTCCCAGCAGATGCTGGGGTGGACATGCAGTCCTCTGCACGCTTCCTCGCTTTCCCACAGCTGGCACAGTTCCTCCCACAAACTATGCTGAAGGTCCATGGATCACCTCTCCATGGAGGAGAGCCATGCTGGCCCTGTGGAGGGCCCTGCACTGCCACTGTGTCCTTGTGGCATCCCCAGCCTGCATCAAAGCCACCTCCTAAACCTAGGATGGTTTTTGAGTCTAACACATTGATGCTCATTTTACCTTGCTGGGCCTGAAGTTCCCAGAGGATTTTTTCTTCCAAAGTTGAATCCTTGTTGGGATCAAAGATGAGAAAATCTGTCTCGGTGCCGCCAAACCTCAGGAACCCCGGGGACAGGGCCTTTGCCAGGGTGCGCAGTTTGGGATTGCTGAGGAAAGGATGTCAAGAAACAAAAAAATACTATATTCACGCAGACTGTGGCTTCGGTGTAGAGGTTAACACAGCAAATGCTCAGAGGGACACACTGCCGTAGGTGACCTGGGGCTACCTGGTAGCCTCAGGGTGCTCCTGACCCCTCAGGGCACCTGTGCCCCAGCCCTCTGCACTGTGCAACAGAGACACTGCCAGCCAAGTGGGCCACCAGAGCACCAGCAGGGCAGCGACGGGAAGACATTCCCTGGGGAACATATGGACAGCGAGTCAAATCCTGGCAGCAATGTAAGGCAATACTTTGAAACCGTTGTTTTGGGGTTTTGTCCTAAGCATCTTTCTCCCCTAGATTTTTTGGTTTTGTTTCTACAAAACTGACATACCAGTCCTGTGAGAAGGCAAATGTAAGACTGACTTGACAGCATCAGTCCCAATTTCCATCAACGACAGCCAAAGCGATTGCTTTTGTACCCAAGAGAGGTTAAGAGCCCACGCTAAAGCAGGTTTATAAAGCAACAGCCGTCTGCCTCGGCGACTTGCGCACCCCCCACGCAGGATGCGCGGCGCTGACAGCCAGCCTTTGCTGGGGGAAACCGCGAAGCACACGAGTGCTATCTGCTCCGTGGTGACACGCAGCAGATTAGAGGCCACCAAGTACTTCCCGCTCCTTGTGGCATTGGTGCGGTCGGGGCTGGAGGTGAGAGATCTGAGCGGTCGCCAGCAAAGCTGGTGTCACCTTTCTCCCTGCCTTGGTGAGAAGGAGATGAAAGTGGTGGGAGGAAGGAAATCGGGACTGGAGAAACACCATGGAGCTTTAGTATGGCATCAGACAGATAAAAGGAAAGAATTAAGATTGCTTCCAAAAAAAAAAAAAAAAAAAAGGTGCAATCAAAAGAAAGAAAAACAGAAAAAAAGAGCAAAACCAGGGACCAAAAGGCAACAGTAAGATAAGAGCCACAAGAACAATCACGGAACACCATCACTTGGCAGTCCAGAGCTGTTGAGTGTTACTCAAGGAAGGAAAAAAAAGGCTTCATTTGTAGGATCTTTCGAGTCAGCTTCAGTGGCAACAGACCTTCCTCAGGATTTATTTCACTTAACGTGGACAGTGTCCCGGCAAACATCTGCAAAGCTGCCTGGGGACTCCAATAATTTTTGTGTCGTGGAGCAGCAGGGACAACAGCCCCCAGCCTCACCACACAGAACCTTCCCGGTCAGCAGCTTCTTGCCCACCCCCCCCCCTTTTTTTTTTTCCCTGCTGGCAAAGCAGCTCCTCTCCTAAGTTTATCTCCGTGCTGCTTCCAGCCAGGACCAGCCGGGCTGCGCCTCCCGCCCATCCAGCCAGCCCCGGACCCGCTCCCCGAGCACAAGCACCCAGGGCAGGTACCGCAGTTGGGGAACCCTGGGCGGAGGGGAGGCAGCAGCCCCCCGGGGCCAGGTCCCCCCCGTTCCCCCTGCCCTGCCCCTCCGGAGCGCCCCGGGAAGCGGCGCCTTTGCCGGCTCCCCGCCGGGATGCCCGGGCT
>JAVJGI010000001.1:17092939-17115596 GCA_035590275.1 Ibycter americanus | reverse complement strand
CAGGCCAGGCGGGGGATCCCTCGTCAGCCAGCGCTGAGACCCTCCCGCCCCGCTGAGGGGGGCGTGGGGCCGCGCTAGCAGCCCGGCAGCGCAGCCCTGCTCCTCCAGCCTCGCCGCCGTGCGGGGACTCAAGGCAGCGCGGAGCCAGCTGAAGCCCAGGGGCACCCTCCCCACAGCCTCACTACACCACGGACCTGGGTTTCCAGCCGGTTCCCTGGCTGCAGCGTGCTGTGATGCTGGAGGGAGGTCTGAGCAGGCGAGCAACCAGCTCCTACAGCTTTCCGCATTCATTGCCTCTGCGACCCTGGGCAGCTGCGTGCAAAGAAAGCGGGCTGGAAGATGCTACGCGCTGAACGGTGCTACTCCAGGGGTGGGAGAGCAGCCTGACATCCCAGCCACAGGCCTCCCCTGCGGGAAACCGAGTCACAGCGGCAGGCAGCGAGCCCTTGACAAGCGCTACTTGAGGCTGAAACCCACGCTTCCCCACGCTGCAGCACCGTTTCTTGATCACAGCCAACACGCAACTTGGAATTGCTGTTCCAAGAAAAAGACTCAAGCAGGCTCTGGGTCTGCCCCCGGGGTGCCCACTGCTGAGTCCAGCCTTTGGCAAAACTCCTTTGGCAACAGCCTTGCCAGGGAACCCTGTCAGGAGCCAGCCAGCTGCAGGCATGGGGCGGGAATTGCTTAATACACACACTATTGAAACATTTGCAGAGTTTTTAAACAGACTTAACGTCACCATTACATTTCCCATTTTGCATCAGTTCATCCTGAAGCATCGTGTTTCTTACCAAGTTTGTTTTCAATACGGTCGCCTGCTGGAACACAATGCAGATGGTCAAACCCTTCTGTTGCTTCAAGCGCAGCAGTCCCCATGCTTACGGGGGTCAGGCCATTAATCAGTGTGGCTCCAGCGCTCGCCTGCCTGGCCCTTCCTGTTCCTGCTTGCTCTACGGTTTTGTACTATTAAGTAACTCGCCACCAGAACCAGAAGAACTCGACCAAATTAACCCTAGTTTTGATAAACACATCCATGGCTCTGCCAGAAAGGAAACATCAGTGACATTCCTGACTGCCTCAGCATCTTAGTCAGTGTAACGCTTCCTATTTCAGGGGTACACCACCAATTATATGCCTACGCCTGCAGGAAGGGCTGGGGTGACTATCTGCCAGAGGAGTAATTCATCTATCAGCAGATGACTGGAGTGCCACACAAACCACCCAGCCCCAGGTGAACCGAGTATTTAAGAACACAGCTCAGCATGTGACACATCATTGCTGCAAACCAGGTTAAGGTCATCACTGCAGGCACAGATGTTAATAGCTGTCAGGTGAGACACAGCCTGAGCACTATTTTTTTTCCTGTTTGAATTCACTACTTCTCCCTTAATTTTCTCAACGTGCTTCTTTGGAGAGGCACTTTGAGCCACTTGCCAGTGGCCTGTATTTCTCATGGCAGAGGCACAAGGTTTGTTTTTCAAATGGTCAATGCCACATTTTGGATTCCATCACGGTGTGTGGGTGTGGGTATGAAAGGTCTAGCATGTTATGCTTTTAGCAGCCCACAGAACCCTGCAGCTGGAAAATAATGCCTTCTAGCATTACTACCTGGAAGAACTACAGGTATTAAATGGGAATTGGTAGCTTTTGCCTGGGCATTTTTCACATTGTATTATACCGGTTTTTAAATATTGCAAAGTAGGGGACATCAATACAAAGGTGTTTGGACTCTCATGGAAATTAGGGCAGAATTTGAGTGATGCCCTGTGAGCTACAAGGGGAGGGTGTAAGAACCAGGATTAGTCTTAAACTCACTTGCACATTGTTTGAAGGCAGCTCTGTACCAGCACCCAATCCCGCCTGCCTTGTGGTATTCAAATGCTTCGGTCACGCAGCCCCTACCAGGCAGTTCTGCTTCTCCCACGCCAGTGATGCCATTAGCACACTGTGCCAACTAGGGTTTTACAACTAGGAAGAACTAAAAATAAAACTTTCCAGGAATTTCAACTGTCCAACAGCAGCAGCACGATGCTGTTGCTAACAGCGAGCCTACTGCTGTTCCTGGGTAAGAACCAAGAACAGATATATCATATATTATATATATATATATCACTGTTTTACCTGTGCATGTTAAGGGAATTTGGAAGGGAAGAGCCATCTGTACAAAAAGCAAAAAATTCTTGTGACATAGCAGTGTTTGGGTGGGTGAACAGAGCTGACCCATGTCAGAGTAGCATTTAATCTGTTTCTGTATAAGAAGCCTCAGGAAGATGAATCTAAAACTAAGCTGATGCCAAGGAAAGCCCAAAAGCTGTAAAAAAAAAAAAAAGAGAGATGCCTATCAAGGTGTTTTTGTAAGCTATCCTTACTCCCTGCCCCAAAAACCCCAGGCTGTCCTGACACAGCACACAGCTCCCAGCACTCCCAGATGGATTTATTTCTGAACCCAGCTGGTTATGAGACTCTCAGATGGCACACGCTCTGTTTCTTCAGAGAAGGAAACGACGCTTTGGGTCTAGTTTTTAGCAGTTCTCTTTGAAGTACACACAGCTTTTTGGATATTGCTAAAAGACTTTGTTTCCACTGAGTCTACAGCCGACAAATTCAGGTACCACGGAAGCTGCTGAGCTCCAGCACACCAGAGCACTGCAAAATCACTCAGCCTCCCTTCTCATCAAAACAAAGCTTTTAAGTGATAACATTTGGCTCTCATTACAACCTATACTCAGTGCTGGACCACCATGCTGAAAGAGATGAAATGAAGCTTTAAAAAGAAGGACAAAGCCAGAGCTGCCTAGGCAGGACTAGCTTACATGGAAGCGGCTTTCCAGAACATGGGAACACAAAAGGTCTCATTCACACAATGAAAATTAACAGCTAAACTTTAACCTAAGCCCGATCCTCTTACCAGTCCTTCCAGGCAGTTTTCAGTAAGTTATGTACAGGGATTCCTGACAGTACAGGATTACAGACCAGGGGGAAGGAATGGAAGGGAGTCACACAAACACAAGAACTGGTCTACGTGGGCAAGTTGTGACATGGAGTGAATAGGCATAAGGACTAAGAAATACGCTCCAAGGTTTTTGGTCAGAACACTTACTCTGTACTAGTTGCAGCCTGAAGAGACTTACACACACCATAGCTCTGATCCAATTTACTGTAGGTTATGAAGAAATTGGCAGGAATATCCTATAGAGGTCATTTTTATGACCTACTTTAGCACTGAAGCTCCTGTTATTTCACATAGGTAAGCTATTGTTGCTTTTTTCCCTTCAACACAGGCTTTAGCATATAAACATCCCATTGACACAAGGGAGAAATCTTTGCCTTCCAAAACATCATCACCAAAACTCATCCTTAGCGCAAGCTTTCCCATAGCACGACCACCCATAACAGGCATCCACCAAACCAATAAACACCCATTCTGACACTTGCACATTATACTGCATTTGATGAGCCCAGTACAGTACTTGACACTGAGGCACATCAGCATCATCCAGCAGGCACAAAAATACTGCTACCAGCATCTGTTGTATGCTTTTCCCCCCCTCTCCCATCTCCAACCAGGGGAAAAGCCCAGGTAAGAAAGCTTTCTGTGAAAAAGCATTTAATCATACCTTATTACCGTAGAAAGAAAAAGCAATGTGAAAGATTTGTACTGCCTTGCTTGACAAGTTTGATTTCAGAAAAATAAGACAAGCTACATATAGCGAAGTTTCAGTGCAAATTGCTGCAGTATCATTCATCTCACTGCTGATGTTATCAAATGTCATAGAGAAAGCCTTGGGGGAGTTGCACTGATCCATCTGGCAAAGCACAGCTTGTATAAACCGAGCAGCAGAGACAACAAACATCAACCTTGTTTTCTTTCCAGACCAGCCTCATGTAGACCTGAAACCACCTGCTTGCTTCAAACCAGCTTTTGCTACCATTTTCAAAGGGGGTCCCAGCATATATATCCCAGTAGGGAATACTTGACTTCATTCCTAAACACGCGTCTCATCAAAACCTGATCTTGCAACAGCGCTGGTTGTTACGGTGACATACAAGTGTGAGGATGGACAGTTAGCAACCCAACAACAGAGAGCTGGCAGAATTATTTTTTCCATGCTGTTTGCCTCCACAATAGTAAGAAAATGTACACTTTTTTGTTAGCATACAAGTACAAACATCACGAAAAGTATCATGACAGAAGTTAATGGCTTGTTAACTACTCCTGTAGTTAATGTAGCAATTAACAGATTATTTCCACATCAGTTATTGCATCAACTCAGTACTCAGAGTGAATAGTTTTGCATAATTTGCTCACACACACACCCCACCCCCCCAAACCCATGTAAGACTCTTTCAGACTTTGGAGGAACACCATCAAGCACCAATAAACCTTTAGAGCAACCAGTTAGGCCTTACAGGCATAATTTTTTCCTAGGCATCATTAGTTTTCCTACATGCATGCTACATCAACTGCTTAGATAGGTACTCACATTTATGCTGGAGCAAGTATCATCTGTCTTCTGAAGATAACACAAACAAACCAATAGAGAATTTCATATTCTCTATCATTTGATCAAAAATATAGCTCAATTAAAAGGGCAAGGCAATAAGAGACAGACTTAGATAACCTCAAGTCATGGCAAATACTGCTTCTGCACTTGAGGGCCAATTATACCTTATTGTCAGAGCCAACTTAACATGTTCTCAGGTTTCCAAAACCACTTGTGCCTTAGGTACTGATGTATCAGTAACAGGATTCCCCTGCAGGCACTGGATCTAGCAGTGAAAATGAATCATGCTGGCTCTGAATAGTGCTGTTTTCAAATGCCTGACCTGATTTAATACTGAATGCACTCAAGTATTTCACTTCTCCAAACTTTGTAAGCCACTACGAAGTATCATAATTATCATCTCAGAGGCACGTTTCTGCTAAATGAAGGATTTCAAAGAATTTACTAAATTGCTGCCTACAATTTCTTTAATGCAACAACAAAATGAGCAGTAAAATACTAGCCTTTTCCATCAGTTTTTCATCATAACCCCTTTCAGTCAAGTGTTCAACCTCTGACGAACCCACTGCATTTAAAAACATTCCTGTTTTATCTCTAGAATCACAACATAATTAACCTAAGATGAATAAAAAAATGACAGTTTAACTAAGGCTTATCTTACTTTTCCTTTACTGAGAAGGGACACCTGATTTTGCATACAAATGCCATATTTAAGTGTGCCAGTATACTGGCTACTACGATTTAACCCAGCAGTCTGTCACAGCTTTCAAGTGTTTCTCGATGTGCAGTGCTCTAGCATGTACTAGTCATGTGCTACATACCAGCTTTGAAAAGGAGTTCACTGTATCACAACTGAAGAAGTTTCAGGCACCTTCAATACTATTCTCATGAAGCCTAACTTTTTGCTGGAGCCACTCTGGTTCAGATACCTTTAAAAATCCTAACTGGTGTGACTGACAGATCCACGGAGTCTCAGAACCTGATATGGCTTCTCAAAAATCCGTTCTTCAAGACTTCATCTTTCTTGCACCTTCACATTTACCCAAGAAATCTAAACACATTCAAAAAATGTAAACTTTCTGTTTGGAAGACTGTTACATAAACATCCTGAAAGAATTCTTTCCCTGGGGTATTGCCAGAGGCTGAATACAAATTTGATATTCACATCTTCTTTTAACAAGGCTTAAACTAGGCATAATTTAGAGTTTCTTACACAGCTCTGGGATAACTTCTTTGTTATGTATTGCAACTGTTATTTCACTTCTTCCATTAGCTACATCTAGAATACAGAGACTTCTGCAAGTAGAAGTTTTGGAGTAGCTCACTCAAGCACATGTCCTAAAGGGAATATCCAATGTAAAGGCATTAAGTCAGCTATGAACCTAAGCTCTAGGCAGAAGTACACACCAGGCAGTTAGTCCAGTCCCCAAAGCACTCCTAGGGCTATGTCTAAACACAGGAATGAATTAAGATCACATCTTTTGATTCTAGCCTATTTGCTCAAGAGGTTCATAATCGAAACCTTCAAATGAAGCCAGCTGTCCAAGAAATGTTCTGAACTCAGAACTTGCACAAAACTGAGGTATACAAAAGACATTAAAATATTTATTATAATTACAGCAGCTCTACACAGAAAAGTTAATTTAAAAATATCCTGATTTTTGAATTCATGATTTTTCTTCATGACAGCTGGTCAGTAGGTCCCTGGGATATCTGTAGGCACCTTTAGGAGTTCTTCAACTTCTTCTTGTAAAGCCTCAGCTTTTTCACTCAGCAGCATCTATCGGGGGGGGGGCAGAATATTATAAAACAAATACGAGTATTAGCTATAGCTATAGGCGCGTTAAAACACCAGTGTTTCTTTCCAAACCTGCAGCTGATCTGTAAAAAGACCTCCTGCTGCTGCTCACAGGGCCACAGCACCTTTGACTCATAGGACAAACATTTTCACAAGTACTACTACCAACATTTTTACTGTTTAGTGTACAACCCCATGAAAACCACACAAAAATTCATGCAGTACACAGCTGATTTACTCAGTTCTGTCATCACATAATATACAAAATTTAACAGAACAAACAGTTTTGTCTAGAACTTAAGAAGAACATTTTTAAACTTAAACATTTATTTTCCATATTGGAATAAACATTTGTAAGTTGCACCTGCCAAGATGCCAATTTCTTGTTTTACATGTAATTTATTACTACAGCATTTTGCATCAGACATATAGGACTCCTACACTAACAATTGTTTAATCTACTGCCCTGAACTGTTTGTGGGTGGCAGTTGGAGTATAACAGTCCCCCAGTAGCATGTGTAGCATAACACATGCAAGCACTCTTAATTTCCAGGTTAGAGAAAACTCCATCAGTTTAATATCTGAGCATGAGAGTAAGCTAGATTGCTGGATTTGGTACTGATGTAGATGAAGAATCTGCATGTACCTCCTTCTTTTGGCTCACACAGCAGCAAAATAGCAGTAAGGAGCCTACAACAACATTAAATGGCCATGACCTTTTTTAAGTACATAAACCCCAAAGTTAGTACTTTTATTCCATGAGAATAAACAAACTAAGACTTTGTTACTGACTGCATCATTTTCACACCAACCACCCATTCATTTATTCTAGGCATTACCTTACTTTACCAAAAACTTAGTATTTTAGCAGAATCAAACATGAAGCCAATGCCACCGCAACAGCAGATTAATGGAGGAGAGAAAGTACTACCACTTGATAAATGTATTTTTTTGTTTAGGCACAATTTAATGTTTGTTACAGATCCTTTCCCTTGGATTATTTATGTGTGCCTAAGGCAGTAAGTGTGCCTTAGAGGCAGATACTAAGCAAAGGCCCTTCTCATAATGCATATTCAAAATGGAAAACAATTAGAAAGCAAATAACAGGGCATGACAAAAGCAACATAAATAGGTGAGGTTAACCCTACACCTTGTTCGTTTCCATCTGTACAATCCTGAAAATCTTGTTCTTTTATCACAACTACCACTAGCATCTCTGTAAGGTAAATCCTGAGGCAGAATCCAGCATTTTCAGTGATGATGACTCAGCACAGAGATTAAGGTAGTCATTTAATTCCTGCATTTCATCAGACAAGCTGTCAAACATTTTTGCCCTTCACTGCCCTTCTGGAAAAGACCACAACTTTCCGCTATCCTATATATAGCAAATTGTTTCAAGAGAAGTTTAAGTTTGCTTATCATTTGGCAGCAGGAAGGTGGTCAGCAATTGCTCAATTCATTACTCTTAACCATCTTCAATACATTATATTGCCAAGAAAATATTTCAACATATTCTTAATGCACATTAGTATTTGGATCACAAATATCGACTAATGCTTTTACTACTACAATGTATCCCTTCACTTTTAACATCATTCAAACATCCACTTTTGACATATTGAAGTTCTGAAGCAAGTTTTCAGAACTTTGTTTCTACTTACCTTTGCAGAAGAAACAATTTGTCTGGCTTGACGTCTTGACAAGTGCTCAATCATCCTGACCAGAGTTTCTGGATTTGCATTAGCCAAGTGTGCTACAGTTTTGTACCCTGCATCATAAAGCTGTTTTGCCCGTGCCTGCAAATCCAAAATTGTGTTAAATTATTAGAACAGGCAAGAAGAATTACCATTAAGTGCCAATCTCTGCACCAGCCTCAATTTTTATCTTTGCATATCAATCCAATTCTCTGATTTCTCTTTCTAAGAACAGGAATAATCACTGAAAATCTTTAGTCTCCAAAAATACACCTTAGCACTAAGATTTACTGCCCCATACAATCTTACTTAGCTCTTAGGAACCCATTTGTCATTATCTTCTTTGAGTCTAGGTGATACCAACTCTGCCATTCTCTTTTGTTATCATGTTTTCTGCATTCAGTATCACTGACAGGAATCACTGTCTTGCATTCTTTGGAGGTGTCCTAAGCAGAAGGGGGGCTGATTTTATCCAATTTTTTTCCCACAGAATTTTCACAGAAGAAAGCTTTCACAAAATTCCAGAAAAGGCTATATGTTCCTTTTTCAAGCTTATAAATGATTTTTCCTTTAATACCACAGTATCTTTCTCTCGTTTTGTGCAAAGTAATGGCTGTGAGCTCACATATACAGGACAGGTATACATCACAGGGGAGATTCTCTGGAATTTGATTATCACCAGTGCAAGGGGTGTGTTGCATTACCTGCTTTCTTAACTTGGTTTGATCCTGTTGCTATGCAAGGTAGCCAAGCAGTATTTGCTCAACAGAGGGTCTCGGGCAAACATTTCCTTTGCAAAACAAATACTGCTAGAATTTTACAAAATTTAAACTAAAATGCATTTCTACATAGTAGTGGAGTAATTTAGTATACCCAAGGCTTTAGTATCCTGAGTTATGAAATAAAACCTGTTCGATGAACAAGTGTTACTCCTCCAAACATCTGATCAATTACCTTTTGGTTTTTTCCCTCCTCATCTCTTAAAAGAGGTGACAAGGAATAGAAAGGCATCTGTTTGATGGCACATGTAGGTTTTTTTAGCATCCAACAGATAACAGCTTTACAGCATACTATCTTCCTCCATGGTAACAGAGGATTACGCATGTTCATTGATGTGAACTAGGTGTCATTAATTTCACCAAAAATAACCACTAACTGCCAACAAAGATTTTCTGTGCTCTATTTGGCTGTTAATTGCGCAGTATGATCAGTGACACAGAGTCTTTCTTCCAATAATGACTTAAGTCTCATGAAAAGGTTTTAAACTGCTCTTTGAAAACTGTACAAGTAAATGTGCAAAAAATAATTTTCTCTTTCACTACAATAACCTTAAGATTGATGTTATTTCATCCACAGAAATCCAAGCAAATCATGTCTCTTCAATATGAAAGTCTACCTGCTACAAATAGCAGCTGCTGATACAGTTCTAACTCCAGTGCAGAAGTACCCTGGTTATAGCAACAATTTTGAAGAGTCACCTTTAAAATACAACTTCAGCAGATTCATGCTGTCTAGGCTGTTTTTGACCTTACGCAGAAACACTCCGATACAGAGTAAGCCATGGAAAAAAACTACTTAGCTTTTGCATCCAATTCAGAAAATCTGATATATATATATATATAAAATATATATATTTGTATATTAGGCTCTAAGTCTTCATCATTGTTCAGCTTGTCAGAATAAAACCTTACTGCCACTAAAAATTCAATGGTTTGCTGACAAACTGATTCTAACAACATGGTGGACAGGCAAGTTAGATAATTTGCAAAGAGGTCCAGCAATTACTTAGAGCCTTGCACTGAAGCCCCAAAAGATTTTCTGCTTTAATGGGAGTCTTCAATTCAGAGACTAGTTAAGTTTCTTGTTTAAAATACAGGCAGCACTGCAAGTGATTGTAAAAGCTTAAGTTCCCAATAAGACTTCACGTATTTCTGTGAAGATCTTCTAACTTAACAAAATACGTAAATTCTTATTCCTCTTTACTCCCATGAACTTAAGAATCCTTACCACAAAAGAAACTTGGACTCTGTTTTCGAGCTGAGTATACAGCTACGTTATTGTCTAAATACAGCATTTTCACTGTCACTGTGGCAGGAGTTAGAGGAGAAACATTATTGGCTCCAGCTCACAACTCCTCAGCAGACTACTTTTTTCCCCAACCTCCAGGACTGTTGTGGGATACCTGCACTATGCCAAATTTTCAATAAAAAACTAGCTTGGTCTTCCAGATATACTTGAAAGGCACAATAACATTTAGCATACAAGTTTACATTGAAAAAATCTCACAAAGCCAGGTCTACTAACCTCTAGAACCCCTGCTACCTCCATCAGAGGAATCAGTTCTGTCTTAACACAGTATGTCAACTGCTTGGTAAGTTCTGTCAGCAAGGCTTTATAAACCCAGAATTCTTCTAATTCCTGCAAAGACAAAGACCACTAAAAATCAGATCCTACGTTCTGTATTTGAAGGGTATGGCTTATCAGAGCTCTACTATGGCAACAAGCATATATTTGTCTTTTAGACAGGGGAAGCACTATTGTTTCTAGTTATCCTTTCAGCTGGTCACAGAGTTGTATTCAGCACTCTTCAGCTGAACATCCCGAAGTTGGGGCAGTTTTAAAGGATAAGCAATGCATTATTTCAATACAGAAAAAGAAAAAAAAAGAACAAGCCAAGTCAGCTGTTTTCCTGAGATGACATTGCACAACCAGATAGCCTTATTTCCAACAGAAAGGTAAAATTGTCAATTATTCCACCAACTGCACTGACACTGATTAAATTCCCTGTATCTGTATATTTTCACAGTCTCACAGCATAAAGCTTACTTTTAATATAGGGAATATCACTATGAGCGTGCTTTTCTGAACAGGAAAAATAATTTTGAAAGGTGAAAAAAAAAGTATTTCACCTTTCCTATGCAAAACAACACCTGTGTTTGGTTATAACGTAAGAGAACAAAACTCCAGATTTTGCAAAACCAATCCCAAAGATTTTACTGGAATTCATTGAACACACTACCTCACAGAAATGTAGAACACAGGAGGCGAATGAGGCAGCAGAATTAAGGAGATTTTGCACATATCCTCGGGACATATTAAATTTCTCTGAAACACTCCATATATTTGTCTCTTTCAGTAGGGTATAAAGGACAAATGACAGATAGAGCCTGGTTACCACAGCACTGTCCACATTCTAGAAATAAAGCAGATTAAAATTCAGAGCTAATATCACATTCAAGATACTGTTAGCGCTATGAGGAAATTCTTTTCATCTCTACTCCTTCAGATCTCTAAAACATGTCTCTATTATACCTAAAGACATTAAACAACATTAAAGAAAACCAATCAATGAGGTTAAAAAACCTTAGTAAGTAGAACAGTAATAAAGAACACTAGCAGAAAAATAATCTAGAATTTGTAAATAATCAAATGAAATGACTGAACTGTTATCTTAAGTATGAGAAATCTCCAGCCTACCTTTCTGACTGCTTGACCAGAAGCCTTTTTTGTAATAAAACTTTCAGGTACTCCCAAAATATCCGCTACTTTTTGCTCTGCTGCACTGAGCTGGCTGAACTAAAATAAAAATGTATAAAGAACTTTCAGATCTTTAGTTTTAATATTATAGAAAACAAGTCTGTTACTCAAAGTGAAACAGTGTTTTTCAATATCTCTACACAGTACTTAGTCACTAGGCTAGTTACTAGACAGTCAGATCTACAGCTTCTTTGCCTACTTGTTTATCTGTAACTGTCCATCTCTGAATGCCACATTTTAAGAAAATGAAATAGATTTTAGCGCTACCCCTACTATACAACACTTCAGAAAAGCAAATAGTTGCACAGAGTGTGCAAGACTAGGGTAAGGACTGTGTTGCTAAGGCTGATAAAAGCATAGTAGTCTGTAGGAAGGTATTGGTCACAGTGTAATAGTTGCAATCATGGCTGGAGTTAATCATTAGATATCAAACAGATTAAGACTTAATATCCTCTAGTGGATTTTGCTTCCTAAACTACAGATTAAATCAGCGAGCATCCGAAGCTAAATATGTCTCTTGATTAATTTAATAGTGGCTTTCTTGCAAGACTACAGTGATGTGGTTACATATAACTAGTTTATAGGAAAGTCTTGTCTAAGATTACCCAGACTCTGGCAGCAGCAAGGCTAGCACCAAGATTAGAGTCAGGATTTGGAGTACCGGCAACTCAAGAGATGTGTTTCATGCCACTGTTTCCCCCAAACAGGGTCAAACACTATAAATGCAAAAGAGAACTTAGATTTTATGCAGTTCAGGAAAGCACTTCTGCCCTGGGACTGAAAATAAAGTAGCATATCTTAACTTTTCATCAAGTTGTTACCTACTGTCTAAATTTCCTATGTGTATAAACTTACTTAAAATCTAATAAGCAGAATTACTACATGCCCCAATGTATGTTTGCTAGTAAATTCTCACCTGTCTCAAATATATCATCCAATCTGGGTTACAGTTAAAAGTCATATCATACGGAGTTGCCAGATACAGAAGATGAAGATTGCTCTCAAGAACCAGCCCTTCCAAACCTTTCTTCAATTCTCTATAAAGAAGATTGCAGTATGCCAAGTCTATAGACCCTATAATAAACACACATGTATTGCAATTTTAAACAGGCATACAGAGCTAAGTGCAACAGATTTTAACACAGAATCAATGTTTCCTTTATCTTCCACCAAAGCTAGTTATACCATATGAACTGAAGAGAAATAAATGTAACCTGAATAACTGCTCTAACACGAGCAGCAAAATGGAACTGAGGAAAGGCAGTCACCTGTTTCTGTGTATGCCCGTTCTGTGTGTGGTTTTGTAGTGTTTGAGTTGCCTTGGCTTTAATGAAATCCTGGAACAATCTTGTAGACTGAAGGAATCTTTCAGAGATTCATCCTATTCCAACTGCATTCCATGCCCTGTATCTTTTTGCCTATATCAGAAGTTTCTGATATACGCCCTATTGCAGTTGGTCTACATGTCATATACTTCCCTTCTCTCTTAAGCTTCCCTCTAGGTCAAGAAATCCCCCTGTTCACAATACCTGTTCATAACAATGAATTATAAAACAAGGTCATGAGCCGTTTTGATTATAATCACTAAAACAAATCTTTACATCATTTTTTTAGGGGTACAGTTCTGGTTTTACTCCCATTGTGACCACTGTTATGACACTTCATTCCTATCATGTTCAGTCATGCACTACTTGTTCATCCCCATTTTCAGTCTAGCACATCATTTAGTAAATGTCTCTCTACAACTTACTTTTCATTGCAGTTTCAGACTAAGGATGGGAAAGCATATCGAATTCAGATAAGGCTGAGATGAAAGGTTTTGTTGAAATGGATTATAAATAGAATAAAAAAAGTCTTACCTTTATATGTAGCTTTACCCAACGGTGTGATTGTTAGTGTACATTTGAAATTGTGGTCCTTCTCAGATATTCTTCCTTTCAGGAGTCCTTTTTCTATTAGATATTCTAGTTCATCTTTAATTATCTCTGAGAGGTTCTTCTCTTTAGACAGCAGGTGCTGCTGAACACCCAGCAATGTACCGCACATAAAATTGTTGACTTCCTCATAGGTAACTGCTATCTGCATCAGTTTTATAAGTGATTAGCATCTTTAAAGGTGTCATTTCACATATTTCATAAGCTATATGAAAAAAAATCTACTGAATGGAGAAGCAGTTTAATATCCTGTTCATGTGTTTCTACAGAAATAGATGACAACAGAAAGACAGTCTGTGATGGATCTGATGAGACTGCTCTCCATCTATTCTATTATTCTAGCTACTGCATCATATTAATTTGTTTCCACTGTTTCTCTTGGTATTTCGAATCGAGTATCAGAAATTGAAATATTACTAATACTGTAATGTACCATAAGGTAGATATAATTTTGGCTATTATACATAAGGAAATTGTCATGTTACATGATTACTTGATAACTGAGTTAGATAAAAAGACTAATCAAATCCCTGTCCACATTTGATTAGAAGCTGTTCTGAACTTGTAAGCCCATCTGTTTAAGAAGTCTGGTTTTTTTCTATAGAATCAGCAGATAAGCTTTTCTTTCCATTCCCAAGCACTTAAGTTACTCACAGAGAAGAGTTAACCAATACCTTCAGTCCAACCAAAGATAACAACAGGCTCTGCATTCCCTTGGTCAGCTCTAGCAGAAGATTGCTGTAACAATTCTCCATAGGACTGTTAACCAAATCCTGAACCTAAAAAGAGCAAGAAATGTACTAGTTCAGGGGAAATATTTATGTATTAGTTAAAAAAATACTTTAAAAAATACTGATACGCATGATTCAGCCTTATAAAGGAAGTGCAGACATCTGAAGGTTACAGCTCACATCTGAAAAAGCCCACGTAAATCTAGTTTATAGGTATTATTACGTAAGTCAAATATTTGCAATGTTAAGTGAACAAAAATTAAGCTAGGCAGCTCAGCTCCTCCTGTTTGTCCCACTAGATTAATCCAACAATTTAAATTACCAACAGCTTTGTAAAAATTACCAAGTGTTTGTCTTTTTCTTGCACTATGAGAATACTTTCTCCAGCACTGTCAATACCAGCTCGACCAGCTCTGCCAATCATTTGCTTATATTGGTTCTTCTTCAGAAAGTCATTAGCAACATAAGGAGCTCTGAGAATAACCCTGTAAAGAAGCCTTCGGTAACTTATGCTGTATATTAGAATTAATAGTACAAAAATAAAGTAGCAATAAAATTTTACAAATGCATTCTTTATATATGCTTCTTGCTCGGTAACTAATAAAAATCAAATGCACCTGTTTGAACAGCTGTGTAAATCAACCAAGAAAGCATTTTACAATTTAAGGCTTATTGAATGATAAGCCGTGTTTATTATGTTTAGCAGAACCTTTGGAACTCGCCTTTACATCTACTCAAAGGCTTGAGTTTAAGAGAGAAAATCACCGAGATATAAACTCTACTAAGCAACACTGATCATTTATCAGCTATGCTAGAAAGACAACACTTGTCTGTATGAATTTTTTTTCTCCCCTCAGATACATTATTCCAACATACACGGCACAAAACTGGATTCTTGGCAGTCATTGGTCATACAGAGTACAGCAGCCATATATCATCAGCACTCGTATAAGAAAAGATAACACATTTTTGTGTTAAAATACATTCAAAATCTATCTCCTTAGAAAAGATTTATTTTACAATTTAAACACTGTTCTTAGGACAACATCTAAAGAAACCACCATGAACTCCTTATTTTTCTGGATAACGTTACTAAAATACTGAAGCATTTCCTCAATTGATTAAAATTTCCTTAATCCATTTAGGTAAGCGTTCTTCAGCTATGCATTCTGAGGGACTTGCTACTGATTCATACTTCCTACATAACAATGTTGCAGTCTTGTCCTGAGTTGAACACAAAATCCCTTATGCTTCCAATTTGCTAGTAAAAGCAGAAACATACTTTAAATAGCACCGATATTTCCACATTGTTAAAGCAATTTTTTTCACAAAGCAAACATCAATGTAACAATGAAGTATGTTTCAGTTACTAACCTTCTAGCCGGCAGGTTGACTCCAGCAGCTAAAGTAGCTGTGCAAGCAAGTAGACACAGGACACCTGCAGAATATGCTTCCTCTATACTTTTCCTTTCATCATTTGTAAGGCCGCTATGGTGATAGGCAATACCATAAGGGATTGTTTGCTTCAGAACAGGGCAGATACTTCCATTTCCAATGTTCTTTAGGTGCTTGATGAGATCTTGTTTCTCTTTCTCCCTGTGAGCTCTAAATTCTCTAGGAGGAGAAGTGTTTCTTTAGATTTTGATCAATCATTAACTATTTAACAAAAAATATCGAGACACGCTTACTGTCTATTTCTATTCATTATCCATTCCTCTAATGTAGGTTGGAGAAACAATTATTTCTAGTAACTTTAAAACAATACACAGGAGACTGATTAAGTTGCAATAGAACTCTTCTTGTTTGTAAGTGCAGGTACAGAAAGGATCAAATACTGACTGGGTGTAGGTGTTGAGTGCACTGAAGAATGGAAATAGGGCCAGTATCAGCTCACAGTGAAGATTAGAGATACATCAGAAATGGTTTCAATTTTGATAGCAAGGGAGGAGTTTTGTTTCATTTCTTCCTACATAAAATTTAACTTGCTAGACCATTATGAGTTGATCAAACCACATTTAAATGAAACCAAACATAAGTCTTACTTCCTTTATTAACAAAGCCTGGTTTAGATTTTAAAACTTACATTCACAAAGTAGGTATGGAACAGAGATAATCAACTAGTAACACACATGATCAAATACAGGCTATAGAAAAGAACGTTTGTTTCCTAAGCTTGCAGAGACCAGTGCCAAAGGGACACGAGGTTAGATTAATTTAGTAGGCTTTTCCTTTCTTCTTCATTATTTGTCCTCAAATAACCATTTTTTCAACTAGTTTGTTTAAAAAAATAAGATATTTTTTTTTGGTAAAACATTTGTTTAATGACCCTTGAGCAGTTTGCCATCATTTATGCAGTTAGCAACTCCACACGATTCCATATTCAAAGTATTTACTTCTGATAACCAGGGAAAATCACTTGCAAACTAGTGAAGATAAATCCTAACTTCTGACCAATTATTCCATATACAATTAAAAAATCATGACTTACTTCTTGAGGTACTTGCACACCATTGAAGCCACATTTTCACAGTTCTTTTTAGTGGGACAAAAGATTAGGCAGGAATATTTAGGAATAACTTCAGTAACCAGTGCAACGATGTGATCAGGATCTGCTTTCTGCAGATTACTAGAATACTATCACAAACAGATTGACAAACATTTAAACTCAGAAATTAATTCATAAACCAAGTATTCAATACTTGTTCTCAACCTTCACTAGAATACTCTCACTTGCTTTAATGTGACATAATTGCAAGAAGTTGTAGAATAAGCTTTTCTCCTAATCCTCACTTGAGTTTATTAACACATCTAGCTTTAACTGAGGGATAGATGGATGTAAGAATTGAATGTTTTGCTTCTTCCTCTTAATACTTCAATTTCTTTTATCAACACCATGGTGATGTTACTTGTGCTACTATTGCCAGCCTACCATAACACACATTTTTATTTTTAAAGGTTGAAATGAATCCTTACAAGGCAGTAATAAACCGACAAAAAGAGATGTTGTCCGACAACACTCTCAAAACCAACGAAACTCTCAAAAAGAGATGTTGTCTTTCAGTATCATCTAAGAGTGATCAACTGTTGAGGAAATTATCCCAAACCATAAAGCACTGTGTATCTGGAATACTCAAACTCATTGCTCTTCACATGTCAAAATACTGAAGAAACCTTTTAATGAGCGGTAAAGAAGTGAAAATCAAGTTGAGTGTTCATTACTTTAAAGGCCTTTTTCCTCCCCAAAGCCTACCATTTTCTCTCTCATAGGTATTACAAATGAATGATCATGTTTAAGTAATTTCTTCAGTAAAGGTCTGTAAACAAATCAGTGTAAGAACCAATACATTTCACAGCTAATTCAAAGAAACTATAAGCACTTCAGTCTTACCTTGAAATTAAGGAGACGTGAAAAAGTAAAGCCACTTTCTGTTTTGCTGTCAACTGCATAAATGTTGCCTCCTATCTTTATATATTCCTTTAATTCTACCTAGGGAGATATAAGCCATAAACAGAAACCTTAGTTGAATTACCAAGCCTTCTCTAAAGATTAAGCTATTACTGATGTACAGCTCATGTTTTTTTCTAAGCATCACATCTCATATACATACTTCCATGCAGACAAGCACAGACTCTACCCCAGCAAGATTTTTTTTTAAAGTGAATTGCTTCAATTATCTGACTTGAGAAAGTGTCTATTTACAACAAAGAATATGACATTGTATCCCATGAACTATTCATAAACCATTGTCATGACAGCATTCAAGTACCAGTAGTACAGATTCTAGTTATATCAAATGAACTGCAATGATTTATCACAGTAGCTGTAATTTAGAAATTGATTTAGATAAAATGACACAAATGGCTTAACACAACAATATAAAGGTACTTGCATTTGTGCATAGTGCAATTTATTGTACTGGTACAATTGCAAACAGCAGCAGGCATCGTATTACACTACAGCATGAAATTAAGCACAAAAGCTGCAACACAATCCTGAACAGATTTGCTATGATTTTAAAGCCAAATATCTTCTTTACTAATTTATGGTATCTTGTATACAGACCGGTCTAAAATTATTAGTATAGTACTCCGCTTGCAAGAACTTCTGCAGGTCTCCAACATTATTTAAAGTTGCACTCATGCCAATGATCTGCGTGTTTTCTGTAAAACAGAAGCTAACATGAATTTATTGCCCTGTTCACAATTTTTAACACTTCTGCTCAGCATCTAATTCATAAGCCTCCTTCTTCATCATTAGTCTTTTTAAATGCCAAAGTACCAGGTCTGAAGGGGGATATAGCTAAGAAATATTACCTGAGATGTAAACATAAAAAAGGAATCCTCCCCTATAGAAGCATTTAATTGGAATGGCTAAGGGGCTCCTACGAAGAAATGGAAGACATTTGACAATACGCAGGATTTCTTGGGAGAAGTAGTGTCAAAAAAGCTTCAAAACCATCCAGCCCATCATTACAAGGTCAACTGACTAACACTCAAACGAGTTAACACTGTTACTACGTGGAGTCATGCCATGCTTTTCAAAAGCAGCCAGAACACCACAAATCCAGAAAGCAAAAGTATGACTTCTCCCTAGAGGAAGTAATAAAAATATTTTAATAACATTAATTGCAGCCATGACTTACTACTAGTGTAAAGAATTTTCGCAAGAGTAATTTCCAGTGTTGCTCCACGACTTCCCTCACCCAGCATATGCAACTGTGCAAAGAAAGGAAAAAGAAAATGCAAGAATATTACTAAGTTAAGAGTATTTCTACAAAAGAAACCAAATTATGTAGTCCTAAACAAATATTACAGGAATGTGTTTGTTGAGCTTCTTCATGACACCCCTCTGGTAAATTTTGACTGTTAAGCTCTTCCAGAAGTACAGCCTCACTGAAATAACACTTAAGAGCCACAGAAAAACAGACCCAAGAGCAAACATAGATTACAAGACCTACCTTCCATTTAACTATACCATAACTGATAAAAACAGTTAACTCCTGACAGCAAACAGTGTGGAGATGTCTGTAGTCACCAGCCTAAAATGATTTTGGTTGTAAACAGTGTTAAGCAACACTTACAGTGGAAGTTAACATCAAAAATTTTCTAGCAGCCAGCTACTTCCAGAAAAAGCAGAAGTTAGTTCTTAAGCTGCCTTCTGTTTAGAAGCTATTATGTTAAAGTAAGGCCAGTCAGCCCGAATCATTCCATGAATTGAACATCCCTGTTAGATGTAACACATGTGATTCAACCCCACAATCCACCCTTAGCAGCACAACTCAGCCACACCAGTAAAAAGCAGAATAAAAGGAAATTCTCACAGTTAAATGTAACTTGGGTGGGGGGTTTTTTTGACATTTCATTTAGTCATTATTAACATTAGAGGCAAAGCCTTAAGTCTTCATGCTTAGGAGTTCAGTTCTGGGATTCATAAAATACATTCCGTATAATTAAAATAAATTATTTCTTTTCTAATCCATTAGAGATGTCTAATTGACAAGCAGTTACCAAGTAATGCACCATCAACCACTAACACAGTAGATCTTTCAATATAGAATCTATTGTCCTGATACAGTATCAAATGCTTCAGTTAAAGAAAAATTTGAGTATTACAAAATTATGTATCAATGCAGAAAAAACTCAAGTAGTAATAATGTAACGATAAGCACACAAAACAAAACCAAGTAATCAAAAAACCTGCTCTTTGCTAATAACTGCATATTATAAATATAAACATTCGCATATTATAAATCTGAATAAATCTTGTAGCATACCTCATCTACTACAACCAGGCTGAGGTCATCAATTCTTTCTGTTTCAATTAAGGAATTCACTAGACCATGTCCTTTTTCTATAGTAGCAATATAAAGAGACTTTTTTATTCTCCTCTTAATGGGTGGAAATCTTCCTTTACTTCCCGCATATTCTTCAACCAGGAAACCCAATTCTATCCCAAAACTTGATAACCCCCTAACCTGTAAAAACCAAAAGATCATTTAGAGAACAAGCTCACACTCCTTTCAGATTTCAGACCTGCCTCAAGAACTCAACCAACACAAATCACAATGAACTGTCTTAAATGATGACAACACATGAGCTATGACTACCTTTTCCAATTGCAAAGCTGAAGCGCTTACAAACATTATCAAGCTTGGGTTACATCTGTTCTCTAAAATTAACTTTTCCTTTATATCAAAAAATTTCTTTAGCAAGCTGGGGAGTACAGCTCTTAAGACTGCAGAACTATATGTAACACTCCAAAAAGCTATTATTTCAAAATTCAACACACTTTATAACTCAGCATCTTCACCTCAATTTAAGTCTCTTTTATTGCAATATTACTGACCCTCAGAGCAGCATTTAGGAGAGAAGTCACTCACCACCATATATCTATGAACATCATGGAGATAGCTAGAATTAGTGTTTAAAACCAGACAAATAACAAGGTATATCACAAAAAATAAGCAGTATCAGAAACACTGTATCCAGACCTTTTCTTGGACAATGGCAACATATGGCAGGATCATCAGAACATCTTTCTGCCTGCAGAGTAATTCTTGCAGAATTATTATTTCTGCTACAAGTGTTTTTCCACCACTGGTTGGTAACGAGTATATTAGATTCTTTCTTTGCTGCAGAGATTCTAACATTAAGCAATTGTGCTGCCATTCTGCAAAATTAGAAAAGAATTATTAGCAGCCTCCAGGGCCATGTTAACAAATATCAAAATGCCTATGTTTCATACAGAATACTTTAAGACTAGCGTCTAAGAGTTTTTCTTCAATAAACTGCTAAAAGCTTTCGGTGATTGAGCCTTCCAAAGTATTCTATAAGCCATATCGACCTTTCCCACCCACCTAAAAAACAAAAATAACCACTTAAGAAAACAAAACAACTTCCTAACATGCTTTACAATAAATATTACCTTAAGTATTTTTACAGTGTAATGGGTAAAACAGGCAACACTTCACTAGCAATTTTTTTTTCAACAAACCATTAGCTACATTACCATAAAGTGTTTCAATCCCTCGAAACTGTCTGAACAGTTCTTTAACTTTGCTAGGTAATCCATAAAAAGGGCCTATGTCAACAGAAGATGATTCTATAGTTTTCCTAGCAACACAAATCTCTTCAGATAAAACAGCTTCTTTAAGCTGCTTGGTCTTAGAGACCTGCAGAGTCTGAGCTTTGGCATTTCCAGTCATAGCACTTTTCAGATTATCTTTAAGACTATCAGTTTTAAATAAAGCACACTTAGAGTGTGAGGACAAGTCAGTAGGTCTGTTCCTGTGTTCAGCATCAGGACAAAAACACGATGGACTCCTGATTTTCTCTGAAGAATTCTCACATTTACTCCTTCTCTCTGAGAGTGGAGATGTTCTAGGACCAGAAGAAAGTTCATTCATTTTTGCAAAATACAAAAGTTGTGATGATGGCAAGTCATCTAAACCAGATTCAGTTGGTTCTTGATTGCTGTCCACCAGGTCATTTTCATTCATTTGGAAAGCATCCTCTTTGTCAGCTTTAAGGACAACCATGTTTTCTGAAGTAGAAAAATTATCTTTTTCCTGGTGAATTCCTGACTGAAGATTGCCAAGTATGAGTTCTCCATCTGCTTTAATATCCGTATTTTTATCCTGCAGGTGTTTGTGCTCTATATCATCGATTTGAGCTAGCAAAGAATCATTTCCATGAAAGCTGTCATAGTCGCCAAACATATCTTCTTCGCTATCATTACTACACTGCAAAAACACAAGTATTAATACACCAAAGTAACACCAAAGAGGGCAAGCATAACTTGTACAGCACACACATCAGATGCAAGTCATTTAATTCTTCCCCAGCTTAACAAGAAAGTGAAGTGTTTTTCTGACATTGCTTGTGAGGAAAACCTAGCTTAACTCTAAAAGCAATGCATACTTTAATCCAACGGAACGGCAGCCTACAAGCAGACATGATGCCTGCAGAGCTACTCAATAGTGTTGTTTTTGAGTTAAGGCCAAAACGCATCCCCTCTCACACAAAGCAAGGCCCTCCCCGGTCAGTGTCACACAGGCTCCGTCTGGGCTCAGCCACCCTCCCAGAGTCAGGAGCCGGCCCGCACCCTGCCATCCCCGTACCGTGGCCTCTGCCGCGGGCCCCTGGCCACCGGAGCTCAACCTCTTGCGAGCCACCGGCGAGCAGACAGCGCTAGGCCGCACCGGGGCCTGGTGCCGCTTGCGCGCAGAGCCGGGGCAGCTCTTCCTCCGTACTGCGAGGCTGGGCTCGGCCATCACCGCCGCCCCGTGCCGCTGCAGGGCTGTCAGCCTCCGCCCCGATGCTGGGGCTGCCAGCAAGCGGCGCAGAGACCGTCACGGCCGCGGCAGGACGCGGTGAGGGCCGGCCGAGCCGCCAGGGGAAGGCGGGACCGCCATGAGGAGAGGGGAGCCCCCGCGCCGTCTTCCCCTGACCCAGCCGC
>JAVJGI010000001.1:16978224-17083160 GCA_035590275.1 Ibycter americanus | reverse complement strand
CGTCCCTCGTCCCCCCGCCACGCGCACCGCTGCCCAGCCGGCTCCCGGTGACCCCCGGCCATGTAGGCGCAGCCCGGGCCTCCGCCGACGGCCACCGTCACCATGCAGCAGGGCTACGCGGCCGTCCTGTGTGAGTACAGCCTGGGGATGGGGACCTGGGTGGCTTCAGGGGGTCACCTCGCTGGGTGTCCCCGGGGGGGGGTTGACGCCACTTGCTTTTGGCTGCCCAGGTGTCCTGGCTGTGCTGGGGCTGGAGGCTGCCGCGCCGGGCGAATGCGAGCTCACCCGCCTGCTCCAGGACAAGCTGCAGTACGAGATGCGCCTGCAGTACATGGTAACCCCCGGTTTCGGGGCGGTGGGGGGGACACGTGGCATTGCCAGGCTCCGGTTTGCTCCGGGTGGGGGACATGGGAGGGCAGCACCCACTGCTTCAGTGACCGGGTGCTGGGGGGTTGATTTATTTTTTATTGGGGGCAGCTTGTGCCAAATGGTGCCCAGGGCTGCTGCTCTGGGGGTTCACCACCATGTCCAAGGGCTTTTCCACTGGTTCCCTGGTGTCGTGCCAAGGCTGGCAGGGACATCCCTGTCACTTTGCTGCCCACCCCTGTGCTCTCCTTCTCCGTCTTTCCAGAAACACTACTTCCCCATCGACTACACCGTCCAGGTCCAGTACGAGGAGGTGCTAAGGCCGTCCAACATCACCCGCCTGGTAAGATGGCAGCAGGGGACAGCCCCATGACGGGGATGCTCCAGAGCCCCACGGGGGCCACGTGGGTCTCACTTAGGGCACCCTCTCGCCCACAGCGCAACGGGACGGTGTCGGAGGCGGCACTGCGGTACCTCTGGTTCCACGTCAGCTCCCAGGCAGTGCTGCGGATCCGTGAGGTGCTGCCGGAGAAGCACCCATCCTGGAAGTACACCCAGGAGCTGTGCCAGCTCTTCGATGCCCTGGGCAAGGAGTACAGCAAGTACCGGCAGGTGGGGAGACTGTGGGGCCCCCCCCAGCCTGGCCGCACACGCACACGCAGCCTTGCACACCCCTTGCAAGGATGCTGGGTGCACACACAGTGTGCAAGCACCCGGTGCCGGTACATGCAGACGTGCGTGGTGCGTGCTCACCTGGCACAGGTGTGGGGGTGCACAAGAGGTGCACAAACACACACACGTGTGTACTGCGGGGGCACACACCCACGGGTGTAAGCACTCGCGGGGGGCACAGCGTGGGCACCCCCCTGCGTGTGGGTGGTGTGGGAGGGCAGGCGTGGGCGGGCTGCTGGGGGACAGAGGTTGGTACCCGGGTGCAGGGCCGTGGGGCAGGACTGCGGGATGCTCCACATCTGGCATTGGTGGTTCAGTGGTAGAATTCTCGCCTGCCACGCGGGAGGCCCGGGTTCGATTCCCGGCCAATGCAAAGTGACTTCTTTTCTTGCTTGCAAACCCCCCTTGGGGGACCGGCAGGGCTGGTGGGGGGAGAAGTGGGACCCCCACCGGCACCGTCATGGGGTGGCACTGCCACGGCTGGAGGGGGGATCCTGCACAATGTGGCCCCCAGTTTCATCCCCATTTTGCCGGTGGTAGTACCTTGCAGCAGCGGTAGCAGAGGTCCTGCCTCTTCTTTGCGGCCTCGATGGAGCCGCTGCACCCCGGAGGTGGCTGCATTCGGGAGCTGGGTGAGGGTGGCTGGTCACAGCTGGGTCTCAGGGTGAACTTGAAACGTGGCTGGGTTGTCCTGTGCCGTGGGGCAGGTTCTGCAGCCCCTCTGAGGAGAGATTGTGCGCTTTGCTTGGTCATCTCATCAGCGTGTTAACTCTGAAGGCTAATGACAACCGGCCCTCGCTGGAGGTGGTGTCTGAGGCAGCAGGAAGAAGCACTCCCATGGCCGGAGCCCCCGCAGCAGAGCTGTGTGTTGGGGTCCCATCCCTGGGGGGTTCACAGGAGGCAGCGGCTGTCTGTGCTGGCCCAGCCCCTGCTGGCCCTGGTTGCGTGGGACAGGGCTGTGGGATGCTCCACATCTGGCATTGGTGGTTCAGTGGTAGAATTCTCGCCTGCCACGCGGGAGGCCCGGGTTCGATTCCCGGCCAATGCAGCTGCTCCAGTTTTTGCACTTCAGTGTCCCTGGGGGGGCACCTCGGGGGCTGCCACGGTGCCTGGAGGTTTTCCCTTGGGCACTCCTGGCACCCTTGGTCTTGCCGGGGTGCCCCCGTGTGGGGTGCCGGGTGCTGACAGGGCCCTTCTTGACTCCTGTGGGGCTGTGGCAGGGGGCTGCTGTGGGGCTCAGTGGCAGAGAGGGGCCCTGGCTTGGTGACAGTGACTGGACCTGGCTTGGTGAGGGTCCCTGGCTCACTTGCAATGAGGGTCCCTGGCTCAGAGACAGTGGAGGACGCTGGCTTGGTGGCAAGGAGGGGCTGCCTGGGGCTGGGAGTGCTGCGGCACCCCGGAGGCAGTTGCATTTGGGTGCTGGGTGGGGGTGTTCGGTCACAGCTGGGTCTCAGGGTGAACGTGAAGTGCATCTAAGTTGTCCTGTGCTGTGGGGCAGGTTCTGCAGCCCCTCTGAGGAGAGATTGTGCGCTTTGCTTGGTCATCTCATCAGCATGTTAACTCTGAAGGCTAATGACAACCGGCCCTCGCTGGAGGTGGTGTCTGAGGCAGCAGGAAGAAGCACTCCCATGGCCGGAGCCCCCGCAGCAGAGCTGTGTGTTGGGGTCCCATCCCTGGGGGGTTCACAGGAGGCAGCGGCTGTCTGTGCTGGCCCAGCCCCTGCTGGCCCTGGTTGCGTGGGACAGGGCTGTGGGATGCTCCACATCTGGCATTGGTGGTTCAGTGGTAGAATTCTCGCCTGCCACGCGGGAGGCCCGGGTTCGATTCCCGGCCAATGCAGCTGCGTCAGTTTTTGCACCCCAGTGTCCCTGGGGGGGACTTTGGTGATGTCCCCGTGACCTCTCCCTGCAGACAGATGTGGAGGCGGTGGTGGCCGACCTTGTGAAGCTGGTTCACAGCGCGGGCTCTGAGAGCCGGAGGAAGGCTGTACGCCCCAAGGCGCTGCTGGACAACTGCCTCAAGGTCATGCGGATGCTCTACACTGCACCTTGTGAGTGGGCACCGGTGGGGGGGCCTTGGGGAGCGGACCTGCCACGTCTGGGGGTCCTGTCCCACATGGCAACTCCTGTCCCCTCTGCCCAGGTCGGTGGGAGTCCACCTAGCACCACAGAAGATCCCTCGCTCGATGCCTTCTCCTTGCCCTGGAGCCTAGGATGCTGCCTCTGCTCTGCCCCGCCCCCTCAGCAGAGCCCCCTGGGGAGGTCCCCAAGGAAAGTGCAAAGCAGGGACAGATGCCACCCCTCCGGGACCAAACGCCACCTCTTCCAGGACTGTGGGACTGTGCACGGCCATGGGGTCGACCCCATCCAAAATGCCAGGCACCTTCTGCATGGGTGCGGGGCTGAGGGGGCTGGGACACAGCCCCCGCCGTGGGCAGGCAGCTGCCGGCTGCAGCAGGGGTACGTGCCGCCCTGCCCTGCCTGCAGTGGGGGCAAGGGCATCACCCGGTTCTTCTCGGTTTGTATTTCTTCCTCAGCTTTCATTAAACACCAGTTAATTCTCTAGCGTTGCAGCTCAGCTTCCAGCCAGGTCCTGGGAGCCTCCAACCTTACTCAAAATAAAGGACCAGCAGAGAGAACCCCAGCTGCCGCTGCTGCCTCCTCTTTTGGGGTGCCAGTCCCCCCCCTCGGCTTTGTGGGAGCGATACTCGTCCCGACACAGGGACCCCCCAGAGCCAGCGCCTGCCGAGCTGCCTCCATCAGCCCCGGCTGCTTCCCCAGCAAGAAAACATCTGGATTTATTTGTTGTGCTTGGCAGCGCGGTGCAGGCGGCATGCCGGAGGGGCTGGGGGCTGGCCAGCTGCCTCTCCCCTTCCCAGCTTAGCTAATTACCTTAATCAGCTATTAGAGCCTTTAATTGGTGTAGTCCTGACTGCGGACTGCTTAGGCTTACAAGTCTATGAGAGTGTGCAGGTGAGGCTGTGGGCACTGATGCGTGAGCAGATGGAATGTCATTGTCGTTGTCGTCGTTGTCTTCCTCCTCCTCCTCCCCCCCCTTCATGCCTAGCGATGGTTCATGTTTATATAAAGCTCACACAGAGCTCATATAAAGCCCACCAACTGTGATCCACCGCTTGATAAAGGGCTTTAATTAGAGGGACCCCCCTCGCCCACCCCTGCTGGCTTTAACAAATAGCCCCCAGGTGGTCCAGGGCCCCACCTGGGGATGCCTGAGCCCGTGGGGCTGAGTGCCCACCTCCTGCTCCCTCGTGTCAAGCGTGGGAATGGCCCCCCGTGCTCCTCCACCGTGGGAAAACCAAAAGTGGCCCCGCAAAATGACCCGGCTGGGCTCCAGGCTTGCCAAAGCCCTGCGTGGCCGGCCCACTTGAGCTGTTGTGACATTTTTTTAGGTCCCTCTTTTGAGACATGGCTTCAAAAATGTCAACGGAGTGTCACCGCGGAAATGCACTCACACCATGGGGAATCAGAGCCTGTTTCCACTGTCTTTGACGTACCATGAGATGGGATGGATGCAGGGAGGGACAGCCCAGGGTGAGGTGCGGAGGTCCCAAAAGACATCCCTAGGGACATGCTAGGACCTGGGAGATGCTCCTGCTGTGAAACCCCTGGCTGCTGGACAAGGAAGAGCCTTTGCTGGCCTTGTACCAGCAGAAAAAATGCCTGTCAGCATCCTCAGGGTGGGCATGGAAAGGCTGACTGGTTTTGGGGAAGCTCCGGTAAGGCTGCCCCGTGGTCGTGGTTTTGGGGCTGCTTGGGTGCCCCCAAGCCCCCACCCAGCGTGGCTTGTGGCCACAGAGCAGGGACATATCCAGACGTGCCCCTCAGGACCCCAGGGATGCCCCAGCAGAGCCTGGCACCAGGATGCAGGACCACGCTTGGAGCATCCTTCCCTCTGCTGCCCCACGCTGCTCGGTACCCCTGGGGGGGCAGCGACCTCAGCTCTCACCCCCCGAGCAGGGGGTCCCTGTTCTCACCCCACAGAACCAGAGCAAGCCTGGAAATGGAAATTAATTAACTTTACTGAGCTTGGTGGCTGCCATGGCCGGGAGCTGCTCTCACCAGGGCAGGCTCTGCCCTCTCCAGTCCCAGAAGGTGCCGTTGCTGGTGGCCGAGAGCTGGGCCAGCAGCCGCAGGACGCCCTGCACGCTCTCCTCCACTGTCACTGGGCCCTGCTGGACTCAAGCACATGGGGGACAAAATGAAGCCAAACCCGCCTGCTGCCCCCCCAGCCCCGGCCTGCGGCGCGGTGGGATGCCAGCTCCGGCCGGGGCAGGTTAAGAGAGACTGGAGATGCTCCAGCAGCCAAGGGATGCAGCTTTGCACAAGTTAATTGTCCCTAATTTGGGTGCTATAAGGACGGAGGTTAATTTTATGGTTCCTAATAAAAAAGTGACTCCTTTGTCCCATCCCTAGGGCAGCACAGGCGTAAGCGCTGCCCGGCCACGCTGCGAGGGGCTGCTCATCTCCAACCGCACCTGCCTGTCCGGCACGGTCCGAGGAGAGGGATTTGGGGTGATTGCGGCCCCGGGGTGCTGGGGGTGCTGGGGGTGCTGGGGAGGCAGCCTGGGTGCAGCCCTCCTGCCAGAGCCGAGCGCGGGGTGCCCTCTGCTGACGTGCGATCGGGATGGGAAGTGGAATAATAAAAAATAGGGAGGAAACGGGATGGTTTGGGGGGAGAGCCGGGAATTGGTTCTTTGCTGCAGCGGCTCAGCGCCACTGGCCCGAGGGGCTGCACAGGGGTGGGAGCACCTGGGAAGGGGTGTCCGGGAAGGGGTGTCCGTGGGAAGGGATGCCTCTGGGAAAGGATGCCTAGGGAGGGGATGTCCATGGGAAAGGATGTTCATGGAAATGGTTGTCCATGGGAAGGGATGGCCCCCCTAGGAAGGGATGTCCATGGGAAGGGATGTCCATGGGAAGGCATGCCCACCCCCCAAGGAAGGCATGCCCCCCACCCCCAGGAAGAGATGTCCACCCCCCCAGGAAGCGGTGTCCGTGGGGAGGGATGCCCAGCCCCCAGGAAGGGATGTCCATGGGAAGGGATGCCCCCCCCAGGAAGAGATGTCCATGGGAAGGGATGTCCATGGGAAGGGATGCCCACGGGAAGGGATGCCCACACCCCCAGGAAGGGACGACCCTTCCCCAGCAAGGGATGTCCGTGGGAAGGGATGCCCCCCCAGGAAGGGATCGCCATGGGAAGGGATGCCCATGGGACTTTGCCAAGCCAGGGTGGCCACGCACCTCCCCTCACTCACCATCCCCTGTTCCAAGGGAGGTGTCACACAGCCGGGGTCCACGGACACGCAGAGGATCCCGCTGCCCCCGTACTCCAGGGCCAGGCACTTGGTGAGCATGTTCAGAGCAGCCTGGAGGGGACAACCCCAACCATCACCATCATGGGCTGGCAGTGCCATGGCAGGAGGGGACCCCCCATGTTCCTCCCTTCTCTCCCAGCAGCGGTACCTTGCTGCAGCGGTAGCAGACGTCCTGCCTCTCTTCCCAAGCCTCCACCGCCCCGATGGAGCCCAGGATGCTGGAGATGTTGACAATGGCAGCTCGGCTGCAGCTCATCTCACGCTGCCCTTCAGCCTTGGCTGCTTCCATCAGCAGGGGCAGGAATGCCTGCAGGGGATGGATGCTTGGGCATCACCATCCTCTTCCTCCCTGCTCCCAGCATTTGAGGCAGGGGGTGCCTGTGGCCTCACCTGGCTTGTCTGCAGGGGCCCAATGGTGTTGGTGGTGTAGACGAGGGTCATGTTCTCTGCTGTCTCGGTGGCCAGCGTGCTGCGGCGTGTGGTACAGGCGTTGTTGATCAGGAGGTTGAGGCCGGCGCTTCCCACCTCCTCTCGCACCTTCCCGACTGCCGCCTTGATGCTGTTGGGGTCCGTCACGTCTGCAAGGGGACAGCAGGGCTTGGGACCGGGCTGGTGGCCATGTCCCCGGCAAGATGCTGCAGGACATCTGGCAGCTCCCAGCCATCGAGCCGGTGGCGACCTGGTTGGGCTGAGCCAAACCGAGGGACCTGCCCACTCAGGTGGCATTTCCCGGAGCCACCCACGGGGTGCCATTAAATCCCAAGAGGCTTCGTCCTCATTCCACCCCAGCACCTACCTAGAGGCAGGACCACGACGTTGGGGTTGCCCAAAGCCACCTCGTTGATAGCCTGCATGGAGAAAGGGAGGAGGGGGGTGTCAGGTGGGGGGCTCAGTGGGAGGGTGGCCCTGCGGCGTGCCGAGATGGGAACCAGGCAGCCCCACGTGCCACAGCCGACAGGTTTTGACACGCTCCCGTGGGAGAGAGTGGGGACGAGTCGCTCCTTCGCTGCGCCCAGCAGCTTCAAAGCCACCGGCAGCAATACCACCGGCATGGGGGCTGCCACAAACCCCCTCCCGGCACACCCACCATGCACTTATCTATGCCAAGAGGAGAAAAAAAATTAAATACATATAAACATATGTATTTTTTCATGCCATTCACGGTGCGGGATGCTGACACCCAAACCCCCCCAAAGCCGGGTGGGGACGGTGGCACCCCCAGGTGCTGCGTTTCCCAGGCTGTCCCAGAGCTGCCCCCCCGTCATCCCCCCAGTGCCCCCCTTACCTTCCCCTGGGGGTCCAGGCAAGCGGCAAAGAGGTGCCGAGGGGGGCTGGGCTGCTCCAGCAAGCCCTTCAGCAGCCCCAGCCCCAGGCCCCCGTCACAGCCGGTCAGCAGGACGCTGCCCACACCGAGCCCCTCCATCCCGCCGCTCACCGCAGCTGGTTGTGCCGCCCCGGCAAGGTTTGGCAATCGGCCTCGGTAATTCAGGAGGCGGCAACGCGGGTGCTGCTGGGATGGGTGGAGATGCTGGGGGGGGGCACCGCCTGCACCCCCTCTCCTGGGGGGGCTGGGGCTGGGGGATGCTCTTCTGCATCCCAGAGGTCACCCATCACCTTGACCATAAGGATGTCTCACCCCTCTATCACCCCACCCCCCGCCCCCAGCCATGGGCACCCCCAAGGGGTGGTGGGACCGTCCCACCCGTCCCCCATTATTGGGGTGACCCCAGGGTACCAGCACATCCACACGACCGCAGCTGAGGCTATTAATTACAGTACAACCTTTATTAATACTGGAATCTTCACAGTGCATTCGTTACTTGTAGCAGTGACTATGGAAATTGAGGTGGGGGCAGGTGGGAAAGAGGGGGAATTACCACCAAAAAAAAAAAAAAAAAAAAATTAAAAGAAAAGAGGGAATGAAAGAAAGAGAAAGAAACCTGGCAGAGGGATGGGGAGGGGGGAAGCGGCACAGAGGCGCGAACATGGAGGGGAAATAAATTAAAAAAAGAAAAAAAAAAAGGACCAAGTTAACAACAGCACCAGAAAAGTTACTTCAGTCGAAAGACAGGTCGTTTTTTTCTCTTGTCCAAGGAATTTTTGTTTTCTGTACAAAATAAGAGACCCCCCCCCTCCCCCAAACCCAAACATTTGTCACTTGGCATCAGCGGTTCTGGGCAGGAGAAGGGGGGGGGGAACTAAATCGTTATTCCTAAGGGGGAGGGAAAGGCGGGGCTGCGATGCGACAGACAGCGGGGCGGTGGGGGGGCTATGTACAGCGGGGGGGGCCAGGGGGGTTGTGCTTTCCTCCAGCCGCCGGCAGAAATCAGCTGCTTTGCTTCGGGGGAGTCTGGGTGAAACCCCCTGTCCCCCAGACCCCACCCCAGCAGGACCCTGCACAGGGTCTGCAGGTGCTGAGGGAGAGGGAGGGGGCTTGGGGGGGCTGGGGGGGTCCCCAGTGATCCCTGGGGGGCGAAGAGGAGGTTCGGTATCCTCACCCACTGCATCCCAGTGTTCCCCCAAGTTGGAGGGGGCTGCAGTGCATGTCCCCCCGCCATCCCCCCGCCCGCTCACACAGGTGTCCCCCTGTCCCCCCTGCAGCCCCCGCCCCACTTCTTCTGACCCCCGCCATGGGGCTGAGCCGTGCTGGCCTCCAGCAGACAGCCGGGGGGGGCTGGGGACAGGGACCCCCGCTCCTGGGGCTGCTCCTGCCGTGGCCCCGCTGGCACTGGCCCCTCCTGCTGGGGCTGGGGGGGGGCCACCTGCCGGCGCCCGGGGATGGGGGGCAGAGGAAAGAGGAAACAGAGAGAGGAAAAGAGAGAGGGAAAAAGGAAAAGCGAAAGAAAGGAAAGAGACAAAAAAAGGAGCGAGAAAAAAGGGACAAGAGAAAAAAAGGAAAGAGAGAAAAAGGAATGAGAGAAAAAGAGAAAAAAGAAAGGGAGGAAAAAGATGAAAGGAAGAGGAAAAAGAAGAGAAGAGAAAGAGAAGAGAAAGAAGAGAAAAAAGAGAAAGAAAAGAGAAGGAGAAGAAGAAGAAAAGAAGACGAAAAGAAGAAAAAGAAGAGGAAAAGGAGAAGAAATTAAGAGAAGAAAAAGGAAAAAGGGAAAAGAAAAAACAAGAAAAGAGGAGAAAAAGAGCCAAAGGGAGAACCAGTGAAGGCAAGATGTAAGGCAAGGCAAGGGCGCGAGGGGAGGGGAGGAGACAGAGGAGCAGAAAGCCGGGGGCAGCGAGGGAGGGGCCGGGGCCGGGGGCGGCCTTTCCCGGCGGCCTTTCCCGCCCTGCCCGGCGCCGGGGAGCCCAGAGATCCCAGTGCCCTGGGCTTGCCTCGGGGGGTGAGGGCTGGGGAGGAGAGGGGGTGGGTTTCGTCTTTTCTGGCGTTATCGGTGTCCATCTGTAGCTTTGGAGGTCAAGCCCTTGGGCGGGAACCTAAATCTGTGTGAATTCAGTGGTTGTGCAGACTCTGGCGTGTGCTCCTTGAACCTGGAGGAGTGCAAAACAAACCTTGTTCCCTCAGGCTGTACCATGCCCTGGGTGTGATTGTCTCTGCCGGGTGTCAGCTGTTCCCCACCTGAGAGAAACCCTGCCAGGTCATGCCTTTGGAGGGTATAAACGCCTGGCAGCATGCCCAGTGCTTGCCATGGCAAGTGCCAGGAGTGCTGATGCTCAGAGGTAATGGACTCCAATCCAAGTTGAGTGTGGCCAGCACCCTGGTTGCCATCTTCCTCCAGATTCTCTGGGAAGGCAAGTTTCTTGCAAAACAACTGCTTTCTGGATGGGGGATAGTTCATAAGTGTGTGAAGATGCTTTGTCTGAAGCTCGCAATGGTGGTGAGGAAGAGTGTGTTAAAATGGCTGGTGGAAATGATCTGGTTAAATCTTTATTATGCTTTTTTCCCAAGGAGGAGGGCAACCCAAACCAACCAAACAGTTGCAAGGAGGAAAAGTAAAATGATGCAAGGCACAGTCTGTGGCAGTGCAATATACGTCAGTATGTGGCTATGGAAAGTAGGTTTTGTCTAATTTCATCTTGTTCTATGAGGTTTTCGGTCAAACCTTGCTGGTGTACTTCAGTGCCTTCAAGATCCCTGGTGTTTGGCTAAAAAATAAGAATGGCATCTGTTAAATACATCTTAAGTTAAAATGTTTTAAGGCTTTAGGTGAAAAGGAATCTGCTGAAGTATGTTCTGGGGCCCTGCATGCCATGAGGATAACCCTACATAAGGGTAGGAGATGCAGTTGTTGCTGGAAAAAAAATTTTAGACAGCAGAAGCTGAGGAGGTGAAGGTCACACTGGCCTGAGGGAGCAATCCAGATGGCCTAGTAAGATAGTTTTGTTTGGATGACTTGCCTTCACCTGTGATTAACCACAATTTACATTCTTTATTCTTAGTTCATTAATCATTATTTTTTAGTGTCATCAAATGTTGTGACAGGAGGTGATTCAAAATGTCTTGGGTAGAAGCATGGAGAAGCAGCTGACAGCATATCAGTGATGGTGACTTGTAAGAGGGCTTCTGATGCCTAAGGGAGGAAGCAATGACTTATCTTGAGAGTTGTCATTACTTTTGTTTTAAATACTTTCTGGAATTACATGCCATTGATTATGTTAAACTATATTATATTAATACATGATTATATTGTACATAAATGTTATCTCTATAAAATGTTATATCTATATAAAGGAAAAGCCAGTGACAAATTGGGAATTCTTCTGAGGAGAAGAGTGGTAAGTTGGACTTGCTGCCGGAGAGTGAAAAGACTCAATCCACCTAGGTTTTTAAAAATTATTTAATTTAATTAAAATTAATTTACTTAATCTCAACTTGGCCTTGCTTTGCCTGCGAATTCTTTATGCCCTCAGAATACCTGCATGGGGAGAGTCCCTGAAAGAAAGTGTTTTGCTGTAAAATGTCTCCTGTTCCTTGACTCACATATCTGTCTTGGTTAGCAGCCTGACAGAGACAGGGTGATAGTCTGCCAGTCAGCTGAAGCAGCACCTTCATGCAAGAGTGCATGAAGATATGCGTTGTCGCACCTGACTTTTCCCTGCCGAAAATCATGTTAACAATGGAAAGTGTTAACCTTGTACAGCTGCCCAGGTGTCTGACACTTCCTGGGCTGTTGAATTGAGTATGCAGGCTTTCTCCTGAGAAGCAGTAGTCTGTTTTGTGGCTATGTTGGGTCATAGGATGCTGCAGTCTCTGATGGCTGAGGCCTTTTTCAGCATAGTGGTTAAATTAATAGCTTCCTTAAGGTTCCTCTTTGGCTTCCAGCCCTGGCTCTCCCAGGTGGTCTTCCTTGTCTCTTTGCAGGATGGTGGGCAGATTTTTAGGAAACTGCTTGCTTCTGCCCATGGTTTGCCTGCAGAGTACTCAGTCAGGATGGTTGTGTTACTGCTGCCTTTGTTGCCTCTTTGATGAGTTAGATTGCAGGAATTGCAAAGTGGTGGCTCTTTGTATACCCCAGCTGAATACCAAGTTGTTCTCTGGCTTTGTCTGTTTGTATCCCATGTGTTGGTGTAGTGGGAGGACAGGATGGGTGGGAGTGACTATGTGGTTTGTTACCTACACAGCATATGTTGTCAGGTAACAACATGTGCTTATTAAAGCTAATCTGTTGTGAGGGTCCAGGTCTGTCTACTTGGGCACCATAGTTTAGTGACTAAGTAGATGGCGAGTCTGTAGTTTGCTGTGGTATGTCTGCTGGTCCACTGTTATGCCAGATGACAGAAGGCATATAAAAATGAGTCTGCGGTGTTCAATTGTCGTCTAGGCTGTGGTGTGGAGCAAGTTGAGGATGTTACTGGACTTGTGCTTGAATTTTTTTCCTGTCAAAAAAAAATATCTGTTCCCACTTCTTTCAGGAGAGCAGAAGCTTGTTCTCAGTGCTGCAAGCATGGCCAAGAAAAGAGGGGGGGAAAACTCCTTTTAGGAACAAAGTGTTCTTTGACTATCTGACACTACTGACAAGGGAGATCGGTTGGTGTACAATAGCTTTTTCTCTGTGCTGGGCTGCCTCAGCAAGGCACATGCTTCTAAGCAAGATGCAGCATGTACGGACAGCAGTGTTGAGGATGTGCTTCTGCTGGGTTGCATTGTGGATTGCATTTGACCCTTAAGGACTGCACCAGCTTTATATGGAGTATATATTTTTTTCCCATGTGATTACATTTTTTCCAAAGTGATAGGGGAAAAGAGCAGAAAAGCATAACCAGCTATGCTAATACCAGAGGAATGCAGGCAGACTACTTGCTATTAGAAAACCTGCTTCCCCCATCACATAGTTATTCCTTAAAGTACCTTAACTTGCTTCTGAATTGCCTTACCAAACTAAGCAGATTTTTAGGAAACTGCTGGCTTCTGCCCATGGTTTGCCTTTCGGTGTTAATAGAAGGATCTCTGGTACAACGTTAGCATGCTTTTTCTTAAATGTTGGATTACTGCTACAGAAGCATCTCCAGCAGCTGCTTGCTCCTACAAGAAGCTAGTTTGGGCTAGACACTTGCCATGCTGTTGCTTGTGAAATCACTTGCCACAGAAATCTTTCCTGTTGCTGAAATGCTGGGGACTGCCTCTGGCAATCATCACAGTGTGCTGCATTTCTCCCTGTTTGTTTTTAAACATCATCAGATAGCTTCCAATTTTGAATTTAGTGCATCTTTACCTCACGGTCTCATTTTTCCTCTGTTGTAGTCCATTGCCTCTTTTATAAGCTCTACTATGAGTTGGGGCTGATAAGTCCCCTGCAAGTATGCCATTCGAGCTCTCTTGCCAAGCAGTGGAGAAATCCAGCTTTTCAGAAAATGATTTGCCTTTCATTAAGGCCCATAGAGCAGCAACTACCACAGAGTAATCTATTTTTCTGTTTCCATCAGTTTGGAGAAAATCTGGAGGACTACTTTTGACTGTATGCCTATATATTTGGCAGTAGCAATGAGCACCCCTGAGTGGCGATCTCTGCTTGACAGATTGCAGCTCACCTTGTTAAGAACCAATTTCAATACTCTGTGGTGGTTGGGGTTTTTTTATTTGTTTTTTCTTGGCCCCCCCCCCCCCCCATCTGCTGGTGGGTTTTTTTTGGGTGTGCCTGGCTCCTTGAGGCAGTAGCGTTGACGACTCAGCAACACTTGTACAGACTGCCCTGCTTGTTCTTTCTAATGGCAAAACATTTCTTGTATTTTTAAACTGTGTTACTTAGGAAATACTGAGAAATGAGGTGGCCTGAGGGAAGTAAAGTTATTAGGTCACACTTGTGTTAAGAAACAGCCTGGCTATAAAATAACACCATATTATTGTGTATTTTTGGGCTAATGGTTTGTTGATGGCTGCAAGCACTTCGAATAGGCACGCACATGCACCCACCCACACACACACCTACCCCGATCTCCTGAGGCTCTCCGATTGTGGGGCTTGCAGTTAGTAGAGAAGGCATTTCTTGAGTGGTTGGTTTTGCTGGTTGCACTGTAATGCAGAGTAGATGCTTGAAGTCATAGGTGTTTTTCATGTCCTGTAACTGATCCATCTGGGTTTAATAGTGGCCCCTTGTAACAGAAGCAATTTCAAATAGCTTATTATGCTGCCCTGCAGGGAATGTGCTTTTGCTAGGCAAGGGTATAACATATTTGGCAGCTAGGAGGTTCCTTGCATTGCAGATGACCCTGGCAATGTGAATGGACCTAAGATTGAGAATAATATACCTGTGGGGGGAAAAAGGACCCTTTGGTGCCTGTGGCTGTGCAGTGTAGGTGGTTACATCCTGTCCCAAGTATGCCACGCTGCAGCATCTTCCCATGAACTACTATCAGGATTGCATGTGGTGCTGGGTATAAGGGTGGGGAACAGAAAAGGAGAATGTGTAAGCTAGTAATTGGTGAATCACTGTGGTTTTTTCATGGCTTCCTCTTTAACTCACTGGCCTCTGAAGCAAGCTTTGCTGACTAATGTTGTTGCGCAGTGTCAATGAAGGCCTCTGCTGTGTAATTGGTATCCTTCAAGGGCTGCTGGGCAGATGAGAAACAGAGAGCTCTGAAGTGAGAGAGTAGCTCTGAGGGCTGCCAGCTCAGATGCTAACAAGAAGCATGTCTTGGAGATGTGCCTGATGTGAATGACATGCCTTTGTTTACAGGGCTTTGACTGACTTTCAGAGTAGTATTTTAGCAAATCTGCTGCATAATCTTGAAGTATATCCCTGGGCTGTATTAACCTAGACCCCAGTCCTACAAAGGCTGTTATGTATCATTTCCCCAGGCTTAATAATCAAGGCTTCTTGCACGTTAAGTAAGGCTGGCAGAGCTGGGGGTTACCCTCTGCTGGGTTTGCATCACTAGTTAATGCAGCATCTTTCTGGTCAACAACTCTGATCTGAAACTGCTCTCAATTTCATAGCATGTGAATGCTGGGATTTCTGATACTGTTGATAAGCAAATGCTGTTCAAAAAAAATAACAGCAGCTCTATTCAGAGCTTGCCTTAAAGTAACAGTTTGTGAAAGTGGTGTGAAAGAGGCTGTTTGGCATTTCTGTTGCTGCTGCCCTTGGTGTTTTCCTGTAAAGTTGGACTCTGTTGTTCTTTGGATACCTGTCCACCAGGAAGGACTTGCTACACAACTCATGTGTGCAGAAGAATTTGGAAAGATGCTTGGAGGCAGTGACAAAGATGTCCCATCAGAATAGGTGACCACAGAGGACCTTTTGCCCTCACTCGGAAATAGCTGCTGCTCTTGGTGGTGGTGTCTTCCTCTTCTCACACAAAATAACCCAATAATTGGCATGCAGATTTTGGTGCATTAAACAATGTAGCATTACATGGGAGGTGCTATGAAATCTTTCTGTTGTGATTGAGGTTTGGAAAGTCTCCAAGGAGGAATACTCGGCTAAACTAACATATGAACTCTTGCCCTGAACATGACCTGGCAATGCCTTTTATAGGGGAACAGAATGATCTAACTCCATATGACTGCGTATTTCAGTCATCATCAGTAATTCTCTTCTCTTCTGAATAATTGTCAAGCATTGCTATTAAGCGAGAGGTGATGTAAAGGTGATGAATGGGGTGAAAGGCAAAACTCCTTCCTTTAAGGAAAAGGGGGAAGTCCCTGAAGTGTTCCTGATGACTTGTGATTGATCCTAATACAGTATCTCTAGGTATGCTCACATGAAACAACGTGTCAAGCTTGGCTTTGGAGATAGTTGTCAGATAGGCAACTTATTTGGAGATAAGAAGGGTTTTTTGACATCTGTTGTCAATAACGTGTGTTTTTTGCTTCTGAGATCTAACTGGATCTTTCACAATTACTGCATAGGCCTTATGTATGTGGGAATTGCATAGTGATGCATAAGTGAAATTGATCTTTTGGCTATTTTTTGTAGGCTGTTGACTTGCTGTGTGGTGGTTTGAATTTTTTTAAGGTGCTGATAAATTAGAAGCCTTTCCTGTGAGGAAGGAAACCTTCTCGGGGAAAGGTTGGTATGTTTTCCTTGCCTAGTAAAGTGTAGGCTTTTTGAGACTGTGCCTTGTGTAATGAAAGTATCCAAGCTACTTTGTCTTGAGCAGCTGGAATACTAAAATTTGAAAATCAGACCTGTGGTGGTATTTGTGTAGTTTCTGTGACCATGCTGCTTTCTAACTTTATGTGTTAGTTTAGTGGGGAGCCCCAGCTGCAGAACTATTTTTAATCTCTTCAGGAGGCTGGTGTGTTATACTCATTCCCCAAAACTGCTTCAGGATTTCTGCTAAAGACTTAGGTCTGCAACAAGGTACTTGAGCCTACCAGCTCAGCACCAGCGTGCAAGCTGGGAGAAGCCACTTAGGTTTGTGTCAGTGTAACTGGTAAGTGATAAACCCAAAAGACCTGCCATCTGCTTTTTGCTCATCTCCTAAGTAGAAGAGGCTATGGCTTATAATTTTGTTTCATGCTTTTTGATCTCTGATACACAAATATGTTATTTTCCCCTCTGTGGGATGAATCAGCTTACATTGTGATAGCTCTTTGTAGCATAAAGCTGTTCTTGAGTATAGGAACCAGCTGAAATGGCAATGGATGGTGCAAATCCCTAGCTAGCAGGAAGGAAGGGAGATGACTCATTGCTGCATGTGGTCTCTCTTTTGTTTTCCAGACTGGATATAAACAAGCTTTTCACTTGATCAGAGTTCAAATTTTGGCATTGATGATAGTGCCTTTATTTCAGGTGCCTGAGCATAAGTGGAAGGATTAGATTAAGTAAAGTAAAAATATCTTGCTGCTTGGTTGCTGGAACATACATAGTTTTTGGAAATAGGGTGGATTGAGGGAAGAAAGCTGACACGGAGGACTTAAAACTCGTTTGCTGTAGCATGTGGTAGATGTGGGCCTTTAGGAGTGCCCAAAGGCTCCTGGCCAAGAAGGGAACAAGAGGGGGAACTGGTCTCGTCCTTGCTGGTTTTATGAAACATGCTTAAATCCACTGGGAGATCTGGCACCAAAAGTAAAACTGCCTCAGCTATTGACATGTGGAGCACAAGTCAGCTGTCCCCTGGAACGCTCTGTGCAACCTTTGTACAAGATGCCACACAGCTGTCAAGCTTGTGGCAGTGCTCCCATCTCCTGGGCAGGCATGGGTAGAGAGTAAAGGGAACTATCCTCTCAGTCTTTTTTTTTTTGTCCCTGTCCCCATCCCCATCCCCCAGGTAGGGTACTGCAGCTTTCTGGAGTTAGATGAACTGGTGGACCAAAGGTCAGACTACTTTGGAAGCAGGAATGTGCTTTTCTGAATAGTATATCTGAATTTTTTGAATTCTGAATATTTCTGAATAGTTTATCTGAATAGATAAGTGCTTCTAAGCAGTAGAAACTAACTTGGGTAGCATGACCCTACAATTTCTGTCTACTTTGGGAAGAGTCCACTGCCTCCTTTGCATAGCAAAGTGTCAAAAGATACTGCAGTGCAGTAGGATGTTGCAAGCTTTTGAACATCACAAAGGCGTGTCTCAATAGCCTGTGTCCTCATGGCTTGGTGAGGCTCAAACTTCTTGACACTGTCTAGCATGAACCTGTAACTGCAGGATCTCTGTGGCAAGAGTGTTGTGAAGGGAGTGTTGCATGCTCTTTCTGAGCACCAAACAGAAACTGTTCTTGTGGGTTTTGCACAGCAAAAGGTGGTAGTGCTAAGTTTTGATTACCCATTTGAGAGGATTTGCAAGATGAAAACTTATTTTCTCAGCTAGTGTATATGGTTGAGACCATTAGCAAAGTGTGTTTTTATTCTTCTATGTAATAAGTGACTTACCTGCTTGTGGAGATTTTAATTTTTGAATACAGTGGTTCAGGTCTGGTCAGAAACGATTCTGTCAATGTGTTTGCTGGTCAGCATGTACCCCCAAATCCATTTAGTAGAAGAAATATAGAAATGGAGGTATTGTGAATAGTTTCTTCCTTGAACAATATTTCGTTTTGGTATTTCCCACAACTTTTATGGCCATAGCACTGCTGAGGATGGTGTGTAGCCAGAAAGTACTGGGTTACTCCTACAGGTAAAATTAGTTCTTGCAATAGCTGTTGCCTTAGCAGCAGCAGAACCGAGAAAACAAGTAAATATATTGGCAGGGTAGGCTGTGATTCAGCAAGACCTGATACAGTAAGCAGTCCTGGCTGTTTCTGGGAAGTTACGTGGTAGAGATACTGCCATGAGTCAGGATAGTGACTTTTGAAAAGGGAACTGCATCACCAAATGCCCCACAGCTCTGTTGGAGGGGAAAGGTGGAAACTGCATGGTTTAACATTGGTCTGGAACCTTTCTGTGCAGACCAGAGGACCATCTGTATGCTGTTAAAACAAAGTATGCATGCCTTTGATACTGCTTAAGTTGTTAAGGTTTAAACAGGGTAATATCCTGATCTTTTAATATGAGCTCATTTCTGCCAGGTCATCTGTCTGTCTTAGAAATGCCTGTTATAACAGTACTCCTTAAAACAGGATTAAGTCTCACGAGGGAGGAATTAATGTGCGTAATGGGGAGCCACAAAGTCAGTCCCCTCTGGCTGAGCTTTCCATCCCTTTGCAAAGCTGCCATGTAGGGAAAGCAAGGATCCAGGCCAGAAGGGCTGTTCTGTCATCACAGGCAGGCTTTGGGATGGCAAAGGGGTTGTAATCGTTAACCCAGTAAAAATGAAGCCTGACGTAGGAGGTAGAAGGGCTATTTAAAAGCACTGTATGGAACAGACTCAGCTGAAGGTCAAGAAAACCTTTTGGCCTGAGAACAGGTTAAACTGGCTCCAGCCCCATGAGGGCTGGAAATGAGAGGAAGTCTCCTGATGCCTGTGTGGTCCTGCCACAGGGGTTTGGAGGGAGCAGAGCTACTGGGAAGCTTTGACACTCCTTGGGGAGCAGAGCTTACTTTATCACCTACTTCAGTTTCATTCTCTCAGCCCACCCACTAGAAAAGAGAAGCTTAACCCCAGTGAGCTGGCAGCCATTTCCAACGGCAGGGGAAGGGGCTCTGCAGCTGTACACTAGAGCTGGTGATTTGACCTGTTTCTCTGCTGCTCAGACCTCTAAAATGCCGAGAAATGAGAAGTTGCGGAGTTGAGGGAAATCTCAGTTTTATTCAGCTTGGAAAAATCTTAGGTGCAATCCTCTTTGGACTGAGACCAAACTGAAATGAGACTTCCCAGGACCGCAAACACTGTTTTGTTTTTTAGCAGAGTTAGCTGTGTGCAGGCCTCAGTTTGACTTAATCCAGTTAGGGCTTTTTTTGCTTCAGTATGGTGAAACTACTCTGTAAGTAGACAAGCTGAGTTGCGATGTGTCTGTTGGCACCCTGAACACATGCTGGGTGCTCAGGGACTGTTGTCTAGCTCAGTTCCTGGAGCTTTCCGTGAGGCCATGACTGGCTGGTGTGCAAGTAGTAAGGCTGACTGAGGCCTATCAGGCTGTTGTTGGCTGTGTATCTGAACTGGAACTGAAACAACTGTGAGGCACTGAGTCAGCTCTCCAAAGACTGGCAAGCAGAGTTGGAAAGTACTGACTAGCACTGAGTGGGTTTTTTTAATTAGGTACACTGCCTCAGTGTTTCTTCAGAGGAGCTGTGTGTGGGTTTGTGGACACATCTGAGGAAGATGGGTGATGATTATCTGGTGACAATATTATTTGAAAATTACTTCGATTAACTGTTGCTTTTTTAGGTGACTTTTCTTAAGTGAATACTACATTTGTGAAATTAATGTTTTCTTTCTCTTCAACAGTGGGCCACTATACGGATAGAAAAAGGTGTCAAAAAGCCACAGCCACAGATGCTAAAGACTCCTGCTGCTAATGGTGAGAGCTTGGCGTAAAGGCAAATTGATAAGACTAGAGTTCTAAAGTAGGAGAACTGAGTTCTTTTCAAATGGAGAAGTTAAGATGTATACATGAGAACTGGAAAAGAGGTGGGGTGGTTACAAGCTAACAGATACATCTAATTGTTTTGCAATGTTGCTGGCACAAGAACTGTTCCCGCAGAATGAAATGCTGCTTTTGTTGGCTTGTACTGAATGGCTGAAAAACCTGGGGGTGAGGAAATGAAGGGTATGAAAGAACATTCTTTAACAAAGCAAAGTAGAGCTTAAGATAGAGACTGTCCTCAGCTGAAAGAGCTTTTTGAGTTACAATTTGAACTCGATTTTTTTTGTTCTGTTTTGTCTTGAAATCTGTCTTTAGGTTACTGCTTGCAGGGCTGCTGGTCAACTGTCTCAGTCCTAACAGCATCAGAGTACACTTAATCTCTGATAAGATCTGAATATTTAGTGGACAACACTTTTCTTTCCCAAGCTCCATGCTTTTTCTGTTGTAGGAGTGCTGGATGCGAGTGTGTGGTGTTACACTTGTTCCCTTTTTTCAGTCTGCTGCTATTCACCTTTTGCCCCCTGGAGTTATCTTGGTGTTTGCCAGAAGAACTTCTTACACTCATCATCTGTAGAAAGACAGCTGAAGAGTTGCTTCATATTTCTTCCTTTAGCCTAATTTTGAAATTGGTTCTTGTACTATATCTTAACCCATTCTGTGCGTGTGTCATGGTAGGCTGTACTAGGTCAGAGTTGGCTGTGAGACTTTGGAGCTACAAGTGTGGTGAGAGCAGTCTGTGTTTGCCCAGGAAATAGGAGAAGGATGAACAAGGCATTGCAGCCAGTGCTTCGTTTGGTTCCTACTGGCCTCAGCCTTGGTATTGATTTGCTTGTTTTTGACAGCAGTGTCAGCATTTTCTGGGTGCTCCCTCATTAGGCAGCACAGCTGGAAACAGGACCAGCTTGCCAGTTAGCAGACAAGTCAGTTGTTGCCTGATTCTACGAATTAGCTCATGCAAACACGATATGGGGACTGATATGCTGAACGGGTTGGCTGTTTCATCTCCAAAGGAGTATTCTTATCAATAGTGTAAACACTGGTATTGTACTGTCTGCAGGCCAGGCCCGAAACAGGCTTCGAGGGTAGCAGATCCAACTGTCAGTTAGCACCTGTAATAATAAACTGGAGGTACTGCACATCAGCTCTTAAAACAGGTTTTATTTAATTGCTGACTTCAAAGTGTCTGAGAAAAAGTATATCCCATATCGCTCACCAGTGTCCTGAAAGTTGTGGAGTTTTTTTGTGGGTGGGGGAAGGCAAGGTGTGTGATCCTTCCAAATAATGTCAGTTCCCTGCGCTCTGTTTCACAGGTTGTCAGTGATGCAGCAAGATATCCTTTTTCTTCCTGTAAGGGTGATAGTGTCCCATCATGTCATGGGTCAGTGAGAGGGCAAGATCTCAGACTGTGCTGCTTTAGCTGCACAGTAGGAGCTTTTGTCTTCCTAGACATCTGATCTTTCTGGTACATAGGGGTTTTTTCCCCTAGAAAAGAAAGGTAAAGGGAGAGAGGACCTCGTAGATTATGTTCTATGATTTATCTTTCCATAAAACTACAAGTACCTATTCCCCCTGTATGTGTGACTGAGAGGCGTATAGTGCTAATACATGCTGTAGATCAGAACTTGGACTAACCTGAGTGCACTCTACTGTCTGGAGCATTAGTGATAGTAAAAACGGCCTGAGGTAATTCGTATAGATTGCATGCAGGCTGTGTTCAAGTAGTCTTACGGATGGGGACACACGATCACAATGGTGGCCTGAAATACACTTTTTAATGTCCTTTTTATATTTTAATTTAAAATTAACCTTTCCCCACTGTAGGTGGCTCTTACTGCAGTAAGCTAGAGTCTCAACTATTCCTTACTTGAGAAGGTATGGGGAGCAGGGGAGATGTGGAGTCTGCAGCACCAGGCTGTGCTCTGTATATTGCTCTTTGGAGCTTTTTAACCACAGGGCTAACTGACTTGTAATTAGGAGTCTGGGTTCCTGTATGTCAATGGAAGTACTTGGGGATCAGGGCAGGTGTGGGTCTAACAGTGCAGCATATAGGTTGGCATTCTCTGAGGTGACAGAACATGAGCAGGCAGAGAGGCGCAGTTGCATTACACAATATTTACTGAGGGAGGAGAAATTTCCAGTGATAACGAATGGTGGAGTACCTGATTAAAACAGGGTGAAGGTAGGTGTTGGCATCTGTGTACGCATATGCATGTTGAGTGCTGATGGGGGGAATGTGTAATACCTATTCCATCTTTCCTGACCATTCAGTACTCACTAGGAGATGAGTCAGGATAGGAGGGAGCAGAGCATTGCAGATGCATGTGCGAGGGCAAGTTTTCGTGTTCCCGGGCAGAGCAAAAATGGTCCTCCACAAAGAACTTAAAATCCAGTGTCCCTCGGTATGAAAGAGAGAGAGCGTGACTGAGGGGACATCACCTTTCTCTGCAGTACCAAATCCAGTGTATTTCACATCTGTTGGCAGAAATGGCAGCCAGTGCCCCTGCATTGGTGGTGTGATAGGAAGTAGTCCCAAGAAAATTGTTGGCTGGTGTAGTTGCTATGTGGAGAATTACCTGGTGCTATTACCTCAAGGTCCCTCTGTGTTAACAGGGCAGCATGTTTATGTGCCGGGCCCAATGGTAGCTCTTGGCTGAGCAGACACTTGTAGGGTAGATGTCTATCTTATTGCAGCTGAATAACCAGCTCTCAGCTGTCTGTGTGGGTGTTGGCTGTGTTGGTGGGCAGTCCTCTTTAAGCTGGTGGGTTTAAAAAGTACGAAGGTGGTGTTAAGTCAGAGTTTTAAAACTGACATCCACTAAAATAAAAGCTTATGCAAATAATGTGACTGTAAATAGTGTTGAATTTGAGACTGGTATAATTAGCTGACTAGAGCATATGAGCTTGGAGGCTTGGGGCTTGTGCTGTGACACTGAGGAAAGCAGCAGCTATGGCTTTTTTTTTGGTTGAGAGTGATGTTTGCTGTACTTACGCATAATGCTGTCTTTGGCAAACTCAGCTCTGCCCATGGCCAAGGGATTAAAGGTTGTTAAATGTTACTTCAGATTATGAGAAGGCTAAGTACATCGCCTGAGCAGCATGTGTTTTAATTATGTTCATAATACCTTCAGGTGCTGCTGAGATCTTGGCTTGGAGTAGCTGGCCCCAAGGCTGCGAGGCAGCTTGCGCACGGGGGTGTCATGTGACAATGACAGCACAGGGTGGTGGGGCAAGACGTTACACCTGTGCTATCTTGACTACGCCAGCAGTCTGTTAAACTTGAACCCTGGGCTGGTTTCAGCCAAGAAGCAGGAGCCAGGGAAGCCAACTGCTTGGCTGATGCTGGATAAGGAGGAAGTGTTCCCATTTCTCCTGGGAACTGGAGAGAAGAGTGGTACTTCTGTGATCAGTGCTGGAGAGTTCCCCTGGCCAGTTTCTTGGCTATGACCTGTCTCCTGCCCCACAGCAGCATGGAGCTGATAGGCTCGCTGACTCACCTACAGTCCTGGATGTTTCACGGTTCAGAGGTTTAAGGTAATGACCGAGAGGAAAAATTGAACCACAAACTAGAGCTCTGGTTTGTGTTTAAAATGCAACACGAGTGTAGTCTATACTGCTAAATGTTTGATGTGTTACATGTTTGTATAATTTAGATCCCGAAGGACATATGAGTGTTTGGGTGTGCCATATGAACAATTTATGTTTATAGGTTAGTGATAGGAGTGCTATCATGCTCAGAATGCACTGAGATGGTCTGCTGGTGGAATTGCAAGTCGTGGCTGCCAGGTTCAGAGCTGAAGGTGCTAATAGGTTTTGTTGTAGTGTAACATCTCTTGCATGTTGTTCTTTAATGTTTACCTCAGTGATTTGTGGGACTTGTGTCTTAGAGCTTCTTGTGTTATCCCATATGTGTGCAATACAAAGATTTTTTTCCATGTCACTTGTAATTTAAATGTTACACGTGATTTGTACAGCAAATATATTCACAGAGTTTTTCCTGCTGGCAAGACTTTCTTGGGGTACAGATTTCCACATTGTGGGACTTGTATTTGTGGGAAACTGCCTAGTAGGTTGAAATAGTCAGGTGCTTCCTCCTTTTCTGTGTTTTTTTTTTTTTTTTTTTTTATCTCAACATGGAAACACAGAGATTATGCAATTTGTGAGCGTGTGTCTGACAGAGTGACAACGTGAACTTGGACCTCTGTAATCCTAGTTCAATGTCTCATGGGATAGTTGTTCTGGTTAAATGTTATTCTGGATTCCTTCAGTCATCAATTTTTGGAGCCAGACCTGCTTGAAAGCAACTACTTGATCTTTATATTTAGCTTACACAATTTGTCCTTGCCTTTGTAAGCTCTAGAGAGAAATTGGTGCTTATCAGACCATAAGTATAAAAAATGAAAAGAGGAGGAGGAGAGGGAATACTTGCTGTTTGTACTGCAGTTCTGAACTCTCAAGGTTTCTTTTATATTGCCAGGCATTATGTGGGTGCAGTTCAACTGAAACACAACTGTTAGAGCTGAACTAAATTTTATCAAGGCAGCAATAGACACAATTTTCTTTGATGTGTTTTTTGGAGGCTTTTTCTTGGTTTGATTTAAACTCAAATAAAAATTAGTGTGATCCTGTCTGTGCTTATAGAAAAGACTTGTGCTGTGAAGGGAGGGAGGTACATTTGGTTCAAAGCTGGTCCGTGCACAGATGTCAGGTAGCAGTTGTGGTCTGGGGCTTTGGCAGGTGGTAGTAGAGCACATCTCAGCTGAATGTGCTGTGGGATGCCAGAACGTCTGATGAGAGATGGGCCTGAGGAACAGGGAAGCCTCCATGGAGGAGACTGAATGCCCTTAAATACACGGAGCACCAGGAGAAGGGAATGGAAAGGCCAAGGTCTTGCTTGGTTTCCTCTGGAAGTGTAAGATGGTCTTGGATAAAGTTCCTGAGTTGAGGACTTGTCAGATGGTGGGAAAGGGTTTGCCTTCTTGCTTCACCTTCAGGAGGCAGCAGAACTTGATATATCTGCTGCTGAAGGTGTTCATGTGAGGAAGGGGATCCAGAACTGGCCTACTGACGAGTATGCTGTGTTCAGCTACCCACCTGATCTTGCTATCATAGGAGGGGGTCTGACCGTAAATTTGTGTCCTTGAGTAATGCAAAGTGGTAAGTGATTTGGAGCATGACTGTTACTGTATAGAATGATTTCCTTATAGGGTTACCCTTTCCTTCCCAAGGTATCATTGAAAGAGATGAAACGCCTATGGAGAAAGAAATTGCGCGTCTGCATCGAGTGGACTTCGAATTCTCTGACATATTCTACTTCTGCAGAAAAGGGTTTGAGGCCATTGTGGAAGATGAAGTCACCCAAAGGTTTTCCTCTGAAGAGCTGGTCTCCTGGAATCTCCTCACAAGGACTAATGTCAACTTCCACTACATCAGCCTGAGGCTGACTGTTGTGTGGGTCGTTGGGGTTATAGTGCGGTACTGCTTCCTGCTGCCCCTGCGGTAAGCTCATGGGTGCTGAGGGGTTTTGTCAGTCTGGGAATGTAAATGTGTGTTTTCTTGGGGAATATCATCTCAGCTCTTTTAACCCAAAAGCAGCATTAGTAGATAAAGAAAGATGAACCTGCTTAAACTCTTCTTTGAATGGTTAAGAAGACATTCAGAACACTTCTATCTTGCCATTTACTGTGGAGAGTAGGTTAGGGCTAGTGGTCATCTTTTTTTCTGTGAATGCTTCCCTTAAGTTGTGTATTGGCAACATAAGTGTAAGTTGAGCAAGCTCTAAAACTCCCTGACACTACATGCATTGGGGTATCTGAATCTGCTGCCTTTGCTAGACCATGATTTTGAGCAATGTGTTGGGGAATTACTGAGTTATAGAACTGGATATCTCGAGTATCTGATGAATAATTGAATTCCTGCAATCACTTTCCATTTTGAAAGGAAAAGTGATACTAAAATGAGCAAAACTACTTATTTTGATTTAATGTCTATTTTGTCTGTAGCTTTACTCTTGCTGCCATTGGGATTATCTCAATGATTGTGGGGACAACAATGGTAGGACAGCTGCCAAACAGCAGGTAGGTACTGTGTTGTGGTGTGTAAGGGATGAATTTGCCGCGTTGGCATCAGTGCAAACAGCGCAAGATTAGGACTGGACAGATGTCACAAGTGATGACTACTGATAGTTCACCCACAAACTTGTGGCCTTGATTTTAGTGGCATTTTGAACTTGGGCTGAGGTTGGCTTCTTGCCAGGCTTAGCATTGAGAGTGGTGATTTCTGATGGGCTCCTCTTGCTGTCCTGAGAGACTCACGGGATAAAAAAATACCTGGTGAGGAGATGACAGCCTTGCCTAGGTAAGTGAGACCAAGGGTCTCACATGTCTTGGCTGAGCTGCTGTAGCAAATTGAGTGGTAGAGCTGGGAATGTCCCTCTGTGCTCTAGAGTACCAGGCAAATTTCAGCGCTGAGTTGTGTTGAGGCTGGAGAATATTATATGTCTGTCTAGCTGCTTTCCAGGATGCTCCAATTGCCTGTGATTTCTTTCAGTGTGAAAAACTATCTGAGTGAAGTGGTCCACCTCACGTGCTCCCGCATCCTTGTCAGAGCTCTGTCTGGTACTATCCATTACCATAACAAGTGAGTAAGCTGATGTTATGATAGCAGAAGTGTGTGTATGCTTCCATGTGTGTGACTATCCTATTTGAAATGGGGCAGCTCTTTTCTGACCTGCAGGTTAATGTCACACTAGATGCTGACTCACCTGACAGCTTTATGGAACTGTTGTGTGTATAGTGTGGTGGTTAGTGCACTAGTAGTCTAACAGAAAAATTATGTAATTGCAGGGAAAACAAACCTCAGAAAGGAGGAATTTGTGTTGCCAACCACACATCACCGATAGATGCAATCATTTTGACAAATGATGGATGCTATGCAATGGTATGAGGAGATCCACGATGACCACAGCAGAGAGAGAGACCAGGAAAGGGAAAGGCTGCGGGGTATTGGTTGCGGAGTTCAGTTCATCTCTACTGTGAAACTTAACTTGAGCACTAGGTAGTGGGTAAAAGTATGAATTGTGTTGAAATTGGTCTACGAGTTACATGATGGTGAAGTTGTCCTGGCAGTGTCAATGCTAGGCTCTTCACCTGATGAAATACTTGAGAGATGCTTCCATGCATGCGTCTAGATCCTTTCAAACATTTTAATAGTTTTTGTGGGCACTGCCCAGTCCTGATTTGCAGTCTCCAGTGTGCTTGGGATTTTTTTGAGGGGGATGCAGAAGAGGAAGTTCTGCTTTTCAGGTGTCTTATATGCTGATGTGCCTTATTGGGCTTGCAGGTTGGCCAGGTTCACGGTGGACTAATGGGAGTTATTCAGAGAGCCACTGTCAAGGCCTGTCCTCACGTCTGGTTTGAACGCTCTGAAATCAAAGACCGCCATCTAGTGACAAAAAGGTGAGGTGTGGGTTGGAGCAGGGGATTGCACCGCTAGTGCAACTCTGGTACCTGCTAGTGCCTGAGAGGCCACGCCGGGGTATGTAATCCTCGAAGAGTTGTTGAACAAAGACCCAGATGAGCAATTAAAGCTTTGGAAAGACAGAAGCCCAAGAAGCTGATGAGGTTGCCCTGGGAAACAGGGAACTTGGAACCTTGGGATCTCAAGAGGGCAAAAGGCTGACTTGCAAGAGCATCTTAGAATCATTTAGGTTGGAAAAGACCTTTGAGATCATAAAGTCCAACTGTTAACCCAGGACTGCCAACTGCATCACTAAACCATGTCCTAAGCACTGCATCTACAGGAGCCATATCTACTTGTCTTACTCCAAATGATGACTGCTGCTTGTAAATGCTAATCACAAGGGCACGAGTTATCTGTAATTGCACATTACTGCAGGTTGGAATGATGCAGGGTATTGCAAATTGGTAGATGTCAGTAGGAGTGGAAGCAATCAGTATAGTAGTGGCTCAACAGCAGTTATTGGAGTGAGTTGGAGGGTGGTAGGCAGCAAACCAGATCATTCAGAATGACCTGAAGATGCTTGCTGCTGTGGCTGTGGTCAAAATGTTAAGTTCCCAGGTCACCAGGAAAGGCTTGAAAAGTTTATACAGGGTGAAATAGTTCAGACCAAAGGTTCCGGTAAGGTCTGGATTGCAGCAGACTGTCACAAAACATCTCAGTTGGGTAACCATTAGCATAATAACTAATGTCTGATGAATTCAGATACACTTTTAAAAGGCTGTGAATATACTTCAGATTCTGGGACTTTCTGTTGAAAAGAAATACTGATGAAGTGGGCTTTCTGTGACATGAACCGTCTCAACTTCATTTGAAATTGTGAGCTAGAAATAACAAGCTTTGCTTGTTTGAGTGAGGGGCAAAAATGTGTCTAGTTATACAACTGAGCTGCTTACAAAGGCAGTCTTTTGCAAATGTCACCAAAGGCATACACATGAACACTGTAGTACAGCGATAGAAAGTTCTCCTAATTTTTAAAGAACTTTTAGGTTAACTTTAGCAGATTAACTTCTTCACCACCTCACTGACCTCTATGCAGCAATACAGTTTTGCAATGTCATCCAAGTGTTATTCAAGTAGTGTGAGCTGTAGGTGTTTTAAGAGTCTTCTTTTTAAGAAACTTGCTGTTAAGCAAGCAAAGCCTGAATGGACTGCTGCACAAGACTTCTTGTTTTTTCATTTGTTTTTTTCTTATGTAGACAATTTCTTGCAGGTTGAGTTGATGAGAATTAATTGGACTGAGTTAATGGCATACATTTGTTGGCTTCCCTGGCAGTCATTAATAAAATAATATGGAGGAAAGCAAGCAGGATGTTGCCTCAGTGTAATGCACTGGGGCCTAAGGGGTGGCTTGCTCAAAGCTTCAGGTTTGTCAGAAACAGAAAAGCAAGTGCAGATTGATGTCCAGTAAAAGGCTTTAGTTTCAAACAAATGTGTTCTACATAAAGATGTTTTTAATGCACCTGTCTGGGGAAAAACAGTGGAAAGGAGCTGTTTTTGAAGCTTTTCTTCTGCTTCCACAGACTCAGGGAACATGTGGCGGATAAAAGCAAGCTCCCGATCTTAATTTTTCCAGAAGGTAAGAAGCTGAACTGCTCTTTATCTCCATTCAGTGTAGATTTCATTCCTGTTGTCTCTTTCATGGCTTTTGGTGCTCAAATGTGCCTGGTGTATCAAGTGTACCTCTGGCTTAGGTATTATTAGGGCACTCCTGTTTTTCATCTTTAATATGGGATTACACAAAGACAACACAATACTGTCCCTGGCTGTTGGATCTCCTGACAGAAGTTGTAGGCAGAAGAATGGGAGGATTGTTTCTTTTGTCCTGTGAATATCAATTCACTGTCCTACAGATCTAACCTCAGCCTGGTGCTTTTTGTCTCATGCATGTTCTGACTTTGTTCAGGGAGTTAGTCACAAGACAGAGAATGAAAGCAAGCAGGGGAGAGATGCTTAACTTGGCCATAAAGGGCCTGCATTCGCTCCTTCATGAGCGTAAGACCTGTATGTTGATGTGGTGTTGCTACTGAAATGTGGTAGGCTGTGTGAAGTAATGACTTTAGTTTCTTCTCTGGACAGGCACCTGCATAAACAATACATCTGTGATGATGTTCAAGAAGGGAAGCTTTGAGATAGGAGGGACAATCTATCCTGTTGCAATCAAAGTAAGTGGAACTAGCTAGCTGCTGAATATCAAAGTTTGGGATCTATTTTTGTCAGGATGGTAAGAAGCTGTCTCAGTATGGCTGCTAATGGAAGTACAGTAGCTCTGGCAATTGGCTACATGCCATGGATGACTCCTAGTGTATAAGTGGCTAAAATGACAATGTGAAATCATTCAGCCTATGGAGCCTGGGTGGTAGGACCTGGTGGGGTCAGGTTCTTCCTCCAGAAAGCTGGAAGGAAGGGACATTCAGCTAGTCTTTCCTGGTGCGGAAGGGAAGCGAAGCTTGCAGCTCGCAGCAGACTTAGCTCTCTTAGTTCAGGCAAATGGGTGACATCTGCTGCTAATAAACACAGGCTAATTCTTCTAAAGCCTCATTCTAAGCAAACATGTCAGTTGTGAATTTTCTTGTACTCTGACATCTGACTGAAAGCATCCACCTCAGACCATCACAGCCTGTCTCAGATCTGTGGGGAAAGGGTTTTATCATTTGTTTTTTTGTGATCCCTTACAGTATGATCCTCAGTTTGGAGATGCATTCTGGAACAGCAGCAAATATAACATCGTGAGCTATCTGCTGCGAATAATGACCAGCTGGGCCATTGTTTGCAATGTGTGGTACATGCCACCAATGGTTAGAAAGGTAATCTAGCATCTGTTTAATTCTTAACTATTAAAGAACCTGACTGTGTTGCAAGTGCCTCTTCTTACTCTTTTTTTTTTTTTTTTCTCCTGCAAAACTCCTACCCACCCCATGTCTCCAAATTAAGAGTTTTATACTGTACTTTTTTTAGTGTTGACTTTGATGTATGATTGGACTTAGCTTTTCCTGATGCAGCTTGGTACCATCAGCAGTGCATCATATATACAAAGGATAGCAGTAAATACAGTGCTGTTCACAGTAGTGATGCTCCAACAGGATGGAACATTAATAGCAAAGTTTTCCCTTAATTTCAACACTTTAGGGGAAAAATGAGCTAAATTATTATCATACTGGAACATCAGATCGTGTTGGAATGATAAGGGACAGATCATTTGGCAATGAGCTAATTTGATGAGGCAGCAGGTGTTAGGGAAGTCTGTTTCAATTCACTTCTCTCTGCTTTGCTTATGTTGAATTTATGACCCTTGAAGGAAGGCGAAGATGCTGTTCAGTTTGCCAACAGGGTGAGGTCAGCCATTGCTCGCCAAGGAGGACTGACTGAACTTCCCTGGTGAGTGATGCCATCCTTGTTGAACTTCATGGACTGTCTGTTGTTAGTTTGATTGAGATATTCTTCCTCCCTTAGCTTTGTGACAGGTAACATTCAACATAACTTTATTCCACTCAGGAGGAAATGAGGGAGTAACTTCATGTGTATGAGAGTAAAAATAAAAAAGATACATAAAGTCTTTGGAGCATGTAGCTCTCATGCAGTGAGTTTGACCTAAAGGCTTGATACTTTTGAAGATGGGTCTTTCGGAGTTGTTTCTCATGTAACGCTCATGCTGAGATTAAAGAACAGAAGTGAAGTTATTTGGCAAAACTGATGAACAACAAATAAAACACAGGGCTTGAGGCTTTCTGCTCTGACTTTCTTGTGTCCTACCTCAGTAAGTAGCAGCATAATGCCTAGATTTCATAGGACTGTATGAAACAGACTTGAGAGCAAGATTCTGATGAAGAGAACAGGAAAGCGGATTCAACTATGAGGCCCAGCTGGCCCTCTGAACGATATAAGGCAAGAGACAGCTATGGCGTTGCGCAAGATTGACTGCTTCTACAGTCTAGGGAAATAGCATCCCAGATTGGCAAAGATTTCTATGGTAGGTGCAACCTGTTACCAACATGAGTAGGCTGCTTTAATGGGCTAGACTCAAAATTTGGACTGCATAAGCATGATGGCTTAAGGCAAATGTATTAATAAACTTGCTTAAACTTGGATGTTCTAAAAGTTCTGAAGAAAAGCCTTCTTAATAATCTTTTAGGTGAAGGCTCTAGAGTTGACTAAGATAGTTAACACAGCTCATAGTTTGATAACGATAGTGGTAGTGATCATGATGGGTTATTTTCTTTCTTGCTCTATTCCAGGGATGGAGGTCTGAAACGAGCGAAAGTCAAAGATACTTTCAAGGAAGAACAGCAGAAAAACTACAGCAAGATGCTAGTGAGAAATGAATCATTAGGAAGTCTGTCTACAGGAACAGAGTCAGACTGAACGGTGGCTCTTGAAAACCAATTTTGCACAACCAGCCTTAGCAGGAATAATGTTTTTTAATTAAAAAAAAAACCAAAAAACAAACAACCACCAACCCCCCAACAAAAACCACCACACAAACTGGAGCAACAAAACCCTTCATCACGTGTATGCATATTCTCTGTGTGGCTTGTGCAGAGCCTGCCAAGGGGCAGTGTCTCTGTAGCGCTCCCTCCCTTTTCACTCTTCTCACTCCGCTGCCCCTCCCCATCTTCATGTGGTGATGCACTGCAGCTCCTGGTATTCTTGAGCTGAATGTGTGGAGAGTTAAGAGACAAAAGGAAAAAGGCACCACAGCTTTTCTGAGTTTGTAAAGATGAAGCGAAGTACACTGAACAGATGCTGTCAGGACACTGATTATGAAGATACCTCTTGTTCATGGTACTTTGAAGGTTTAAACATAACATTTTTGGCTTTTTTTTCTGTTGCTCACAGACTTTTAGTTGTGGATGACTTAAATAACATGTTTTAGGATGTTGTCAGAACTGTAAGATTGATTCTTGTGGTTAGCTTGCACCTGGAAGTGCAAGGGGAGAAGGGGAGCAAGGGCAGCAGATGGGAAAGGAGCTGCCCTGCCAAAAGCACAGTTCACTGACCATGAGGAATTTGGTGGCCTTATAACATGGTATTGCCTTATTGAGAACTGCTGTGTGAGGGATCATAAGGGGCAAGTCCTCAATCTCTCTGTCCACTGCTACTGTTGAAATTGCTTTCTTGAGATCTGGAGCTGTAAAGGTAAGATAACAGTAAGCAGCTGGATTATGTAGGCTATGACAGATTAATTTTTATGAAGTGGGTTTTCAAGACTACCCTTCTGCAAAAGTTGCTGTTAATGGCTTAAAGATCTCAAGAGAGCCAGTCCAGAAACACATTTTGTGTTGATCTGAGCTAGCAATAGCTATCACAACTATAAGCATAGGATCCATAAGTCACCTATGATACAAGAAGTGGCATGTTCACATCTGCGATATATTGCTGTCTGAATGTAAAGAGAAATAAATTCTATATTTCTAATGGGTCTGGTGTGGCATTTATACTCTTCTCTAAATGTGTGTAAATAAACCAGTTATACTTCCTGAAAACTTAAAATTAGGGTCATGGAAACTTCAGTCACTGTGACATAAAGGACAAATTGTAGTTGAGCTCTTGCCTTGTTTCTAACCTGACTTTTTTTTCTTCCCCTCCCTCCCGCCCCCCGACTTTAAGGAACTTCTATGGCTTCGTGTTTATACTTTCTAGAGTAGGAGTGACTCATCATGCAGACTGAACTTGAAATTACAACATGAAGTCACATTAGGGAGACTCAACTAATGAAGCTGTAATTAACTGGAAAACAACTATGAGCTTCTAAACTTGTAACAAACAGAGTTCATTTGTAAGTAGTCTTTTCCTGTAGCAAAGAGGTTTTAAATTTAAAGCTGAAAAAACATAAATTACTGGTCCACAGCTAATAATCAAGTTTAAAAACCTGTTAGAACATAGCCTACCAAAAAAGGGTTCCTGGTCTGGTTTCCATTATTCCTCAGTCCATGCACTTAGGCAAGGGCAAATACATTTATTTATTGACTATTATATAGGCATGCAGCATATTGTACTTGGTCTTGGAAATCTGCTTATGAAGCCTGTGGGAGGTATGTAACCTTGGAAGAAAATGCTGGAAAGGGGCTTTTAGAGAAATGTGCAGGCCTTTAAGAACAAAATTATTTACATTAAAAAGGTTAGAGTGATAAGATGAGACAAAGCAAAGGTTTTTTTGCTTAATGTGAATCTAGTTCAACTTTGAACTGTTATACTATGAAGATGAACTAGTCATGCAAGCTTAGGGCTAATGAATGTATTTTTCATAATTACAGATACTAGCTGTGAGCTTAAGCTTTCCTGGACTTCACTCATGGTAGGAAGCTTTGTAAGGACAACTTACCTTTTTTTAAAACATGCCTGAATGTGTGCACATGCATACTCACATAAAATACAATTTAGGTAACATTTAAAAATCTCTTTATGTATAAATATTGGTGTGTATATATATAAAATACTTCTTCTAAGGTATAGATTGTGATGGTATTCCTCTGTAGATGGAACAGGAATTGCTTTGCTGAGGGCTTAAATATATGATTCGTAAGAGTGTCTTCAGTCAGTTTATGTGCTGATGTCCCTCTGCTTCCTGCTTTTGGAGTTGATAATCAATTACTGAACTGCAGTGGTTTTTGAAATCTGAACTGTGCTCGCTGGGATGCCCTGGTAGGTGTACATGTTTACAGCAACAGATTTGTAAGCTTTGGGAAAAGTGCCAAAGCAGTTTGTTTCTTGCTTAGGGAAAAACTGAATTTTAAGGCAAAAAGCCCTTCTAAGTCAGAGGATGATGACAATAAGGTTATATAATGACATTGTAATGAAATGTTGTCGGGCAGGCCAAATGGGATTTTTTGATTTTCTTTTAGAATCTGTGACTTCAGCAGACTTACAAATAGTCTCTACTGAACTGATTGTTAAACAAAATCTGCCTTGTGTTGGAGAGAATTTATCAAGAAAACATGTAGATTAGCTGTATGAGTAGAGTATATCTGTGCGGCCTTGAGAAGAGGCATCAGTTCTTAATTGCTGTGTGAGCAAAGAAAATGTAGGTAACGAATAAGCTGATATGATTTCTTGAACCTACAGTTGCCCATACATTTTTACTAAGCAAACTGTTGTCTCGCTTGTTCTTTGACTCCATTCCTGGCAAGACTTGCTAGGTTTTTGGTGTTGTGTTCCTATACTACTGATCTGTCTCTGAAAATGTTGTGTTCAGGGAGTCTGTGTAAGCAATGGTGACTACTAATAGATGGTTCTGGACAATGTCCCAAACTTGTAACAACATGAGATCTACATTCTCTTAGTGGTTTGGAAATGAGTCTATTAACTTTAGAGATGTATTTTTATAGGGCAATGATGTGTACCACAATGGCTAATAGCAGAAGGGCAGCAAATAGAAGATACCATTTTGCTCAATGCCAGTTAAGCTACTGTCTTCTTTCTATTACCTTTGGAAAGCTTTTTGTGCAATTTTTTCCTTTTCACCTAGTAGATCTGGGAAATGTTGCAGGCGAATTCAGTTGGATCAGTAGAGACAGTTCAAGAAATCCATGCAGCAGTTGAAGTCTTAGTTCCTAGTGATTCTTATTTAAGGATCTAAGTCCATATTATCATTTTTGATTAGATTTAAAGGAAGATCTTTGAGTTTAGAGAAGGAGTGGCCACTTTCAACCTCTGACAAAATATGTATGTTCCTCGCTGGCTTTGGGCAAAGAAATAGTTGGTTTTAAAGAAGGTGATGGAATCCATTTCAGATGTCATTAATTCTTTGCCTGTTGCTGAAATCTGCATGCTATTTCTATCCTGAACACAGTGGATATAGCCAAGGGTGTTTGTATCCTGTTAAACTGCTCTGCCTGTAATACATTAAACATACGCAGGCTGTTATAGGAAACCCTTGCTTGATATGAAGGGGACTAATGAAAATACTCAAATTGAGAGTCCTTGGAAACTTGTTAGAAAGAAACTCAGTATTGGCTTTGGAAGCTTCTGGGTCAAAATCTAAATTATGTTATACCTTGAGATTTAAGCTGCTTAAAATGTGTTTGTCCTCCCCACTACTGAACAGATTGATAGATGTTTCTGGTTAAGACTTAGGCCGTGTTCCCCCTGCTGCCCCCTCCCCCCCCACCCCCCCAGTATTTATCTGATATTACTTGTAGAAGACTAAGCACCTTAGTGCTTACTTATAAGGCAAAGTATTTCTGAAGAATTGGAGAGTCCAAATACTATCCAAATCAGCAAATTCTTGCTTGAGGAAGGAGAGGATTTTAAGCAGCATTGAGGTTTTTAAGGAAAAGGCCAAAGAACACCCTAAAGACACATAATGATAATGAAAGCAGACTTCAGCTATGAAGACTTGTCCAAGGTTCTAGTATTAATGCCCTAGAAGGAGTTTCCTAGTTACAGATTTGTTTTGTGGATGTTGGACATTAAGTAGCCGCTGTGTAAACAGAATGCAAAATTGTTGGTACTAGCACTAAGGAAGCCTGATTTCATATCAGACAAACTGAGTTGTGTCTCAGTTTAGACTGCAAGCTCTAATTGAAGTTGTGGTGTAATACGGTGTTTTCATAGAATCATAGAATGTTTTCGGTTGGAAGGGACCTTTAAAGGTCGTCTAGTCCAGCCGCCCTGCAATGAGCAGGGACACCTTCAACTAGATCAGGTTGCTCTGAGAGAGCCCTGTCCAGTGTGACCTTGAACGTTTCCAGGGATGGGGCATCTAGCACTTATCTGGGCAACCTGTTCCAGTGTCTCACTACCCTCATCATAAAATAATTTCTTCTTTATATCTAGTCTGAATTTACTTTGTAGTGTAAAACCATTACCCCTTGTCCTATCACTACAGGCCCTACTAAAAAGTCTGTCCCCATCTTACAACCCCCCTTTCAGGACTGAAAGGCTGCAACAAGGTCTTCCTGGAGCCTTTTCTTCTCCAGGCTAAACAACTCCAATTTTCTCAGCCTGACCTCAGAGGGATGAAACACCTCTCCTGTGATCACTTTTGTGGCCCTCTTCTGGACCTGCTCCAACAGGTGTGTGTCTTTCCTGTGCTGAGGACTCCACAGGTGGACGCAGTACTCCAAGTGGGGTCTGAGTAGAGGGGCAGAATCACCCTTGACCTGCTGGCCATGCTTCTTTTGATGTAGTTCGGGATACAGTTGGCTTTCTGGGCTGTGAGTGCACATGACCAGCTTATGTCCAGCTCTTCATCCACCAGCACTCCCAAGCCCTCCTCAGGGCTGCTGTCAATCCCTTCATCCCCCCAGCCTGTATTGATACCTGGTGGTGCCCTGGCCCAAGTGCAGTATCTTGCACTTGGCCTTGTTGAATCTCATGAGGTTCACGTGGGCCCGCTTGTCAAGCTTGTCCTGGTTGCTCTGAATGGCATTCCATCCCTCAGTTGTCAACTGCAACTCAGCTTGGTGTCATCTGCAAACTTGCTAAGGGTGCGCTTGATCCCACTGCGTCATTGATGAAGATATTAAACAGTATTAGTCCCGATACAGCCCCCTGAGGGCCACCACTTGGAGCATGGATGTAGGCCAGTATGTGCTGCAAAACATGGATCTTGACTCAGCCATGTGCGAGCATATGCAGTTGTGCAGGGAAGCTGCTAAAAAGTCTCAGAGATTATTACTATTGATTTGGATATCTGTTCAAGCCTAACAGTGACGGTGAACTCTTGATTTTGTCACAGCTGTGCTTTTTGGCACTGCTGTTCCTGAAGAATGTGTCCATGCCATTACCAGGTCTGATTTGTTCCCGTTTAGAATGTTGTTTTTGTTTCCCTGAAATGAACATAATAAAAAAGGCAGAAATGTGACCTCAAGAGTCAAGATACAGACTCTAATGATTGTTCACTGTCTCCATCTTTTTATTAGATTTTCTGAGGCTGTTTTTTTCCCCCTGATTTGCTGGATAAAATCCATACAAATGAAATACAAACACAGTCAGTAAATAATAATGAAAAGGTAAATTCATTTTACAGAGAAGCCAGTGCATGTAAGACATCATCTGGAATGATGGTGACTATTAATTTTTTTTTTTTTGCACAGATCACAAAGCTATTGCAGTCTTTCAAAATTAATATCTGGCTTTTAGGCTCTATAACGGTTTGTGTGACCTCATTTTACCCTTTGGCTAATAAGAAAAATTATATTGTTTTCAAATACAAGACAGACACGAGATATAATTCCATGGATAAGACTGATACTTCTGTTAACTAGCATGAGATAGGCAAGTGTTTGGCTCAGTTTTCAAAATTGGAGACTGGTGATGGGACCACCTTCAGGGCAGGAGGGTGTGGAGTGATCTGCATCCAAGCTTCAGTGGAGCTGCCCCACAACATGGTGAGGAGGCACAGTGAAATCTGCCTGCCAGCTTCCTATGTGTTCTCTGTAGGCCAGGCATGGCACAGGGGTGGAAAGTCAGCTAGAGGTAGCCAGGTTGCAGCTTGTGAGCTTCTGTGGTGGAAAGGGCCACCTGGCCCTGCTGAATTCCAGGACATTTCCAGTGTTCTCAGCAGCAGCAGTGACTCTCTCGTGTCCTGATGCCATGGTGGTGTACAACTCACCGGCTGGCCTGTATCCAGTTTTTCTCACACACCAGATGGTGTTCTGTGTGCATAGCATGTCTTAGAGACCTAACATTGTAGGGATTTTAATTTTGAAGAGAGTGTGAGAGATTAATAACCCTTAACTTCTGTGAATTGCTCTGCCATGTGATGTCTTGACACTATTCCACCAGTGTGACTTTGTTTGTTTTACTAGAGTCATGTCAGTTTAAAACAAGAATGGATCTCAAGAGCAATGTTTTTAGCTATACCTTGGGTAAGTGTCCTGTCTTAGTACTTAAGCTTTTAAATCCTGGTAGTACCTGAGTTGTCTCACGTAAAAGCAAGTTGTGTGGAAATCTAAAGGAAATCTGCTTTGAAACCTTGAGGCCACCACCCTAATCCAGCTATATACTGAATGCGTTGCAGGACAGAGACATCCTTGCCAAACAGTCCCATCTCTTAGCTGATGACTGCATGGGGGTTTATTGGGTTTTGTGGTTTTTTTTCCCCCAAGTTACATCCTTGTGCAATGAATTGGCTGGAGGGTAACTTATAACCTTATCTTTCCATAGAACAGTGGAAATGTTCTTGCTTTGGGTAGTGAAGAGGGTTTTGGGATGAACCAGTGCTGAACTAGGATGGGAGTGGGGGTCTCATGCCTTTTACCAGTCAGTCTTCCTTGAAGTTCTTAAGAGTTTTCAGGTAAAGGGGATTCTTACCAGCACACTGCCTGCCACCTACAGTTTGGGGCCCTGTGTCAGTATCAGGTTAGACGTGCCAAGACTTTCTGCCTCTGAAGTGACTTGTTGACATGAGTTAGAGCTTTACTGCACAGCAGCGGCTTTTTATGTGTGTGTTGCTCGTCAGGACTTCCCACCTTTCTGTATTTTTTGTCATGCGTTTGTTCTAACCTAGGTTTTATTTTTGTTTAAATGTTCTGTGGCTGTGCAATTTCATGCCTGATGTTTTGGGTTTCTATTTCAAAAGGAAGGCAGAAGTTTTGTCACTGAAGAATGATGTCTGTATGTATTTTCAGTTTTGATCTTTTCATATTGCTTGCCCCTGGACTTTGTCTCTTTACCTTCATTCCCATACAATAGCAAGTCACTGTCTCCTGCAATTACATAGAAGAACGATGAGATTGGCCCTGTGTTCTCCTCACTTCATCCCAGGATAATGGATTAGTCCAGATGCTTGACAGCATTGCACAAAGTGAGCGTGATGGAGTGCAAACCCATGTGGGGACAGCTCTAGCACAAAACAACCCTTGCACGCTATACTCTAATTTTATTCCTCATGCTTCATCTCGTGCAACGGTTCCACTTAATTATTGCACTGCAGAAGTCGGCTGTCTGGGCAGGGATTAATCCTTTCTAACAATTGCAATCAAACTTCCACTCATGCACTCGACTCCTAATGCTGTATTTGTGCTTAGGGGAAGGGAATTCAGAAGCATGGTCTCTTGTCAGCAGCAGAAATTTCTTTTGTGCCTTGCTCAACAATAATAATGGTACCTGTCGGGGAGGGAGAGGAAGAATCTTGTTTAGGAGGTGGTCAGTCCCCAAGTTAGCCATGTGAAGAAAACAGTGATCAACCAAAGTCCCAAATCCACAGTTTATTTAGCTGGGCTGGCTTAGGGTAAAAGTTAAATATTTTGTCTGGGTTTTGGGAAGGGTTTAGGGAGTGATGGAGGGTACTCAAGGCTTCTAGGGTTGTTAAGTGCCTGGTGAGTATTAGATGCTGTCTTGGGATGCCTAAAAACCTTGTATCTTAATCTTCAGGTGCCAAAAGATCTTTGGAAATTGTCCCTGACACCTTGAGAAAGGTAAGGCCTAAACATAAGTCTTTCATCTTAGTAAGTTCAAAAGTAGCACAGGCTTGGACTAGTTCGGTGAAACTAAAATAACACATGAATTAAAAAGAAGACATGACTGGGGAGGGGATGCAGTTATGGCGTTTGAAGTAACCTTACTGCTCAGAAAATCTAATGCTCAAGCCAGACTGCATCTTTAGTTTGTACTCATCTCTGTCTTTTGGAGCTGTGCTGGGCAGTCTAATGACCAACTCTTCATGCACCAAAGGAACAAAACCTTTGCTTGTGTTCAAGCTTGAGATGTTGTCCTCACAGTTTTGAATATGTTTTGGTCTCGGAATTCACCTGTGCTCCCACTTCAGTCAGTACAGGATTTGCTGTGTTTCAAAGGAGCTCAAAAAGAGCCTTGAAGATGGCAGCAGTGTTTGTTTTTCATCCTGCTGCACTCTTGAAATCACATGCACTCATTTATCTCTTCAAGGAAACTTGTGGGGAGTTGATAACCAGTGCTATCTCGGGGCTAGGATTTCCAATTTCCATAGACATGCTGATTTCTGGTCCTGAAGTTATTTGAACAGGGTGTTTACTGCTGTATTTGCAGAGGTTTTCAAAGCACACTGGGAGGGCTGGGGTAGTTTGGCTAAGGTTTGTACTAAGGGCTAAGACTGAGAGTTAACTTTTACCCAGAGTGGCATCACTGTCATGTTATCATATAGTGTAAAGAAAAGATTGAGGTTAGATGCATGTGTGTGCTCACTAGCAAGTACTAACCAGCCTGTCTGATTTAATCACCATTACAGGTGCCATCTCCAATTGCCAAAATTAAGACATGCTGTTGCTTTTTTTAAATTACTGTTCCCATTTTTATACAATAATCAGCCTCTGGTATAACTACAATTCTGTCAAATGAATTTCACATCCTTTTAAACTGCATATACTCCTCATTTTAGGGTCTTTTCAGATACTGCATCTTCCAGCGGGACATTGGCAGTGAGTGTCTGGCATTTTTTTAAATATATGCATATATGTATGTTTCAAGATCCACTTACTGATGTCCATCTATTTCACAGAGCCTAGAGAGGTTATGAACCCAAAATTCTGCCAGAATCCATTTGCAAAATCCAGATCATGAGCTGTGTAGATAAGTTTTACCACTTTGAATCCTTCATGTTTCATGAAAAATGAATGTGCCTTTGACATAAGTGCCGTCGTGTGCATGGTGTAAAATCACCAGGCTCCATTTTCACATCTTGCCTGATTGCTTGGCAAAAAGCTCCTGGAAGTCTGCATTACCTCATGTTCTGTTAGCACTCCTAGAGAAAGAAAATTCCTAGCATTGGGACCATTTGAGGCTCATTAGCAACTCCTCCAGCTCATTAGATAAACAGCTTTTGGGGACATGATTCCTTGTAAATTTTCTTGAAAAAGAATAAAACAATTGCATGTAATTTGATAAAAGCAGATCCACATGCTTTCCATGTGGCCTGAAGGTTTATGCTAATGATATTCAGATTCCTAATTTGCACTGGAATTTCTTGAGGCTTTAAAGTAACAAAAAAAACCCCAAAACCCTCCAAAAAAACCCCAAACCCCAACCCCACTGTTGTGTGCACCAATAATTTAAAGATGACGAAGGTGTAAGTAGTATTGCAGATGATCAGATACATAGGGAAATGGGGATTTTCATACTCTAATGATATTCAAATCTGTATGTAGCAATTCAGACATTGCTTCTCTGATGCACTGTGCATCAGATGTAGCAGTTTTACAGTCATTGCTGATGGCAGCACCAGGAACTGGTACTGGGGATACTGCTACTCTCACTTTGGACTTTGCTTTGTAGGAGCAAATAAGACCATTTGGCTCCTCCTGCTGGAAATACACACCAGCTTCTTGCACAGTTTGAGTTTGGTCTGGTTAAATCATAATAAACTTGTATTATAGAAATCCAGTTTAGGAAGCCAGCCAAGTACAGGCTTATTGTCAGAAAGCTAAAACTGTTTACTTAAGCCTGTACTGTCCAGCTTTGCAGAGTTGACGTGGCTTAACAATTTGGGACCTTAAACTGGATTAATCTTTGCTTGAGATAGCTTTATTTGCCTTGCTACATCACCAACTGAAATGAAATTGGGGAAGGATGGAATCTGTGTAAATGGACCCACTGTTGAGGCTTACATGGTGTTGCATTTTAGCCCCTTCTACGTCGGGCCACCTGCCTCACAGAAGGTTATGTTACTCCAGCCAGTTTTCTGGGCTTGTTGCAGGCTTGTTGCCATCCTTGGGATTTTCCTTCAGTGAGGCAGCCTTCCTCATTTTTTCTGCTGTTACGTTCTGGCTGTTTGCAGAGCATCTTTTTCTGGAGGCTTGAAAAAGGAGAGAGAGAGATACCAGTAAACAGATAAAGAATAAGGTTGCTTGTATATATCACTGTGGTTCTTTAAGAAGATGGACTCTGTAGGGAGTAAAACTCTCAGCCATTAAGAAAATTGCTATTTGAATTGCTTGTGACCCAGAAAGAAAGCAAAAGAAATACATCCCAGGATGCGACAGGAGAAGTGCTGTCTTGAGAATGCCCTTGATAGCCCTGAATTTTTTTTCATGGGCATGTGATGACAATTCCAGCAGACCTCATTACAGCTTACAGAATTTCCTTGCTGCAGCATCTCAGACAGCCTTCTAATTGTGTGCATTTGTGTGTGCGTCCTGAAATGAGGGTGGTTATTTTGCGCTCTTAGCAGAAAGGTAAAATAAACTCTTAAGGATACGGTTTCAAGGAGGCTATTATGCTATTGAGCATCATGTTACTTTACACAAGGGTTTGCTCATTGTTTTAAAAACTGTCTGAAGAGGATGCTTTTTATTGCATATATCTGCTTATGAAATAATGAAAAAAAATTTTCTCCACTTTTTTTTGCTTTAAAGGTTTCAGTTCTAATGCTTTCAGATCTTGAAGTTAGAGATATACAGTATTTAAATAGAAAGATTTTTTTTAACTGCAAAAATGCAAATGTCCAGATTCAGCTTAGAAATCAGAACACAAAACACAAAAATAACAATAATAGAAAAAACCTCCAAACACAAACCCAAAGTCTGCAAACACACGCAACCCAAAAGCCTGGGCTGTGCTGTGACAGCAGTTTCAACACCACAAACAAAACTGGAGGCACCCTGATCTTGCAAAAGTTGCAGACTTCATTTTAAGTCCTTCTGTAGCTGCTGCTATGTAGTTTACTCCAGGTCCTGGCAACACTGACAAGTGTGGCAGTGAAGTAAGCATTACATCATAATTTTTAGGTTACCAATGGAAAGATGAAACTGTCTATGAAAGTTGTCTTTATAAAACCAAGGGTAGAGTCCCACCACATGGGCAAGAAAGCCACTATGCAAGAGGCGCTTGGCCAAAAATATACTTGGGCTGAAGCCAGAGAACTGGGAAACTCAGTCCCTGTAGATAACTCCTTGAAAGAAATAATCCTGTCTGTTGTGAGCAAACTATGGGAAAATCAGTCAGGATGAGCAGGACCCAGGAAGGCCAGATTTTTGCATGTGTGTGAAATTGGATCTCACAGTCTGGCGGGTGCATGCCCACTGCATGCATGCTGCAAGGATGTGTATACAGTCACCATCTACTACGTCAATACTTCTGCATGGCTGCGCTATGCAGAGCTGCGGAGCATTGGTTCAACTCCAAACAGTTCATTCTACAATAGCCTTGTGTCTCCAGACAGCTGTGGAGCATATATTGCATGTGTGATAATTTCGGCAAACTTTTCCTTCACATTTTGAATTTTCACAGGGAAGAGGATGAAACTTCCTGAAATGCTACAGTTTTGTTTTTGGTTTGGTGGGGGGGAAAGCAGGCTCAGATTAGAGTGGTGGCAGGGTGGATGTATACTACTGTCTATGTGGATAGCCAGAAATCCGTTCAAGAGACTCAGAACTCTTGGTTGTCATTTGAGAGGGCAAGCATATTTAATTGATGTAGGTGGTGGTTGGATGAAATCCTTGCCTTGCAATATAATTATGTGATTCTTAAAGTGCCTTTTCTTCTTGACGTAAGATCGTAGAGTTGTAGAATGGTTTGGGTTGGAAAGGACCTTAAAGATCCTCTAGTTCCAGCCCCCCTGCCACTGGGCAGGGCCAATTTCCACTCGACCAGGTTGCTGAAAGCTCTATCCAACCTGGCTGATGATGGTGAAAGAAAGATCGGCTTGCTCGGTGTTCTGTAGCTTTGTGTGCACCATTTCTTGTAACTAACCTTAAATCTGCTTTCTGAGACACATCGGCGGGCTTTCTGCACCTGAAATTGCCGAGTAGGAAGCTGATGAAGGACTACTGGTGGGCACACTTGGTCTCTGCTACTTTTGCATCCCCTTCAAGTTGGAAAGGAGCTGGTGTTTTACAGCACACGCAGCTAGGGGCCAGCACCAGCTCACGTTTGCGTTTGCCTGACAAGTGTCTTCCCTGGCAGTGCCGTAAGCAATAGCAGCTCGTCTATATGGTGCACTATTTGCATACTCTAACGAGATGGGCTATAATTGGCCTTCATTGATTTTGTTTTCATTGAGCTAAAATAGAGTCAGAGCTTCTTAGGGAAGAAGAGCTGATTGATTTGTGGTAGGATTCAGACCTATTCAGTTGAAGGAATAATTAATTATGTTCTTATTTAGTAATTGTCAGGGTCTAAGTTTACTCTTACCTCTTAAGTAGACACTGCTGAATTTTCTCTCTAGACTGTGTCTCTCCTTTTAAAAGCTGGGATAAGGTGCCAACATATGGAAGACAGTTCACAGGAAATGCTCAGCTCATTTCCTTCTCTACCCCTTCATTACCACTTCTTTTTCTCCCCGTGCTTCCTCCCTACTTATCCATATGCATGCCATTCTTCTTTCCTGGTGTTAATTGATCGGCTCCATTCCCTGGCAATTTTCTTTTAAACGATTCCAAGAAAACACCTTTTTAACCAAAAGTTGGAAAACAAAAAAAAAAAAAAAAAGAAAATTGCTTGCTTAAGAAAATTTGAACAGTAACATGCTGTTAAGATTTTTATGATTTTTTTTATTTTTTTAAGTCAGGCTCTTGCCCAAATGAAATGCTTTCTTATGTTGAGTATGGGTGTTGAACAAATACATCTGCGTAGCTCAGGAGCTGGGGGGTGTTGATGTTGTGCTGTTACACACTCATAAACTTGAAACAGTGGATATGTTTGTGTACGAGTGAATGAGTTATGGTCTTGCCAAAACTGGAAGGGTACTTGTCCTTCCTTGTGTTTTTCTTATGAAGTATCCATGTAATTAAACATTAGCACTGAGTGAGCAGACAGTGCTGTATGGCAGCGGCAGATTTTATGAGCTGTTTCAGTAGAGTTGAAAGCAAGGTTTTAATGGCCACATACAGCAAAGTTAGCATTGGCACATATGTAACAAAGATAATGTTTAGTACATTTTCTCCTCTTCTTATCTTGTGCTTGCAGCGTAATATGGTGGCAACATTTGCTCGGGCTTTTTAAGTGGTGGATCTTATTACAAATATAATGTTAAATGCTAATGAATTGAGTCTGAGTGGTTTCTGTGCTGCTGCCAGGAATGCAGTGCTCAGTAAATACCTTGCACCGTGCAAGTAAATGACAAAGCAACTCCCGGGACAAACAACAACCAAATGCAAGAGATCATTCTTTGTAACAAATCAGTTCTTAAATAGAAGGGTCTTCCACTGGCTTCACTGGACGAAGCCTGCTGACTCAATGAGTGCACTGAAGTGGACACAATTACCAATAGTTAAGTAGGACACAACCCTTGTGTGGCCTCAAGTCCGTTGCAGTATGTGAGTTGTAGGGCTGGGAAAACCAGAAGAGAAAATTACTAAAAAAATAATAAGGGGTGAGGTTGTGTTGGCCACTGGCTCTGAGGAAAGGGCCAAGTCAGCTCTGAGGGGAACCATCCAGCAGCTCCAGTGTCTGCTGTGGGGGTGAAGTCAAAAGTGTGTAGGCTAACCCCTGCCCACTTGCTGCCTGCTGTACTGGAAGAGAAGCAGCACTGCTGCAACAATTGTGTCTCAAGTGCATGTGGGCAGTATTGTTGTTCAGATGGAGAAGGTGCCTCTAGACTCTTAACTTGGATATACTTAGAGGGATGCAGTTTCCTTTGGGAATGCTACCTCTTTGCATGAGAGCTGGTGGAAATCTTATGGAAACTGCCATGGAAAAACCACGACGTTCCTTTTCTTACATGCTTCGCAGAAAGGAAAAAGTTGAATTTGGAAGGATCTTAGCAAAAATACTATGTTAACTCAGCTGTGTTAAGGTTTCTCCTTTCTTCCCCCTTCATTTCCAAGGAAAAGTAGGAGGAGAAACTTTGATACACAGAAAAATCTTCTTCCCAGTCATCAGTTTCCTTCAAAAAATTATGAAAAGATAGAAAGAAAGTAGATTCTGAGGTTTTGTCATATTTTTTCATTTTGGAAGAAGAAAGGTGGTTTTTTTGCATGGAAGATCTCTTATTTAGAAAAGTTGGACCAAATTTCTTTAGCGGTTTGGGGAATATCATTCCTACTCATTTACGTTTCCTGGATGTGAGCAAATTTCTTTAGTCCTACTGTATGGAAGGAGATCCCACAGAGAGAGGGAAAGGACTGGAGGCAACGTTCTTTAAACTGATGTCTGAGTGGGTTTTGTATGCCATACTACATCTGAAAAGTTTCCAAGACTGTGGCGAAGTCACAGCTAGGTAATAGCTGCATAGGATCCAGGGCTGTGTAAGCTTTCCTGTATAATGCTGGGATGAGTAGCCACCTCTGGATAGTATGTACAACCCCTTCTCCAAGCCCTACTGCCCCTGCAGATCTGTGAGCTGTCTGTGGGCCCCAGCACTGAAAATGCTGGTTCCTTGCTTGCTGCCTCGCTTTTGGGTTATATAATCTTTCACTACAGCTGGTGCTTATGGACTATACATATACACACCATCACCACCCTGCCCTGATGCCTGCCTTGCCCTGGCATGAAGGATCCCAGACCCTCTGGCTGTTTGGTGGCCTGTGCAGCAACTTTCATGTTAGGAATTGTACTTTGACTGGGATGCAACGTTTTGTGGGAGGCCTTGGAGGCTGGAGTCTGAAAGAAAAGAAGTTTTGGGGGCAAAAGGAAGTAGGAGGAGACAGCTGTGTGATCTTATGGTGGTAAATCAAAGTCAGTGCTGACCAGCATGTTCCTTTGAATTGGACACTCCCATCATCTGAGTTATTATCTTTTTGGCAATGACTTTTCTCTAAATCATACTCTATATTACTCTGGACAGTCCTGTTTTGAGACCTTAAGGTCACGGGCTTCACCATTTCCACAGAGTTGTTTTTTCTCTTCTCTTTGTTACTGCTCTGTTTTAAGGAGCAGAGATGCATTGCATTGCCTTCTTTCCTGTAGAATCTTCCTCTGTAAAGTTGAGATGGTTTATCATAAAATACCTTTTTGTTAAAAAAGTGAATGGGTGCACCATACCACAAGACAATTAGCATCATTTTGTGTCTGAATGTTTTCCAATAGGGAATTAACTTGTGTGTACCTCCTGGGTTTTCTATGATTTGTGCTGCCATCTTGCTGTTTGTTCTGCGGCAGAGGCTGCAGGTCGTTTCAGAGCAAGGAAGGCAGGAGCTGGGATATTTTGCACATGTACTTTCTAGCTTTCATACACCAGAAGCCTGAAGGCATTTCCTTCCTACATTCAATTTACCAAAGGCAGCTTTCTTCACTGCATATGCATCTCTTGGATTGGATTCTTATATATTTCTGCCTTGGGACAGCGGTAGCACTTAGGGCAGACCAATTCACTTGTAAAGGTTACATGGTGTTGTCAGTATTGTGAAATGAATGTGAATTCCGAGTGCTCGGTAAGAATTTTCCCTTTGCTTTCACTGAAAGCAGGATGAGGTCTTAAACCTCTTTAAGATTAAATGTGTTTACAGGCCTTTTAAACTTCATATATTTGAGGTGGACCAGAGCTTCCAAGGCTTGTCATTTCTACTGGACTGATTGCCTTGAAAAATGAATTTTCTGTGCTGATATGCTCTGGATAATGAATGATCAGCTCAGGAGAAGATGAGCACCTTGGGGGTTGTAAGGATTATTGGGCTGCCTACCCTGGAGCTTCAGCTATTGCATTGTAAAGATAATGAATGATTAATTGATCTCATACTTTGTACTTAACTTAATTGGTAGCAGTGCTTTGGCCGCACTGGCTGGTGTAGCAACTTAGCCTTGGAGGGTATACTCATTCTGAGTCAAAAATATATAAAAAAAAGTGAAGGGGCATACAACAAGGAACAGAAGGTACCACTTCACTGGCCCATGTAATTGTTGTGGGTAAAATGGGAGTAAGGGGAAGAGCTGGGAAAGGGGACTACAGCAAGAATGTTCCCAGCTGGGAAGATGTGGAAACTCCCCCTGTCTGGAGAGAAGAGCTTGCATTGCATCCTTCTCCCTTACCAGCTGAGACCTCAGTTTTTCTCTTTTTCAGAAGAATGCAGAACTATGTTAAATGTCTAAAGTTTCTCTCTCACATAATATCGCTGTACCAGCCTCTATCTAGAAAGAGGCTGACCCAGGTATCTCTCCTGGGTATCTGCTCCTTTACAAATGAATTTATTGCAGTGAGCTCCAGCTACAAGGGCTTGTTACCGCTCTTGTGTTATTTCCTGTTCCTGGCATTACTGCTCAGGTGTTCTGTGTCCTTGGTGGATTATTAAGCCCTGTACTCTTGTGTTTCAAGGGGTGAGTTACAGAAATAAGTGGCTGTTAAAAGAGGCAATCGGCCACAGTAAGTCCATGTTAGACATGAAGTTAGTTCCTGTTAGTGTTGCCTTTGTGTTTGTTTGTAACCAGTAAATCTCTATTTTCTGCTGTTGTTTGTGTGGTATGTAAAATAACTTGCCAGGTCTAAAGGGAGCACTGGCAGCTGTGCAGCTCTAATCTTGTGTGCAACAAGGGAGAGTCACAATCACATTTTGTCTACCAGTCTGCCAGAAACCATCACACGTTCATTTCACAAAGTGGAAGGGAAAAGCTCTGCAACTCCCTGAAATAAACCAGGGAACAATCTGTAGAACTATGTTGTCTTTCCTCCTTCCTGATGAAAAGAGAAAGGATCCTATGACTTGCATCAGTATAAGATGCTGGAATTAGGTGCTTTCTGGGTTGTTCACCCATCATCTTACCAGGTGAACCTTCATTGTGATGAAGGTGGTGGTAGTAACATATAATGGTTAGAATTGTTCCTCTTGCCAAAATTTCTCACTAGTTTGGGAAAAGGCTAAAGTAAAGCTAGTAAAACTGCACTTGAAAATGAAAATATGGGCATTACATTGAGGAAAAAGGGTTGGGTGGGTGGAGTATGAACTTGCCAGTACCTATGCAGCAATCTTTATGACAAGGGTACTGATTTGGGGAAAAAATCCCTGGATCAAAGTAGTACAGCTTTCAGCCAGATTTTGAAAAGGACAGACATCTGTCATTAGTGGCTCGGAGATGTGAAATCCTGTCAGTGGGAAAATAAGGCAATTTTCTAATGTGCTAATTCTGCTTTTGCAACTTAGAAATAATATAACAAGAACAATATAATAATAATATAACAATATAATATAAGAAACTATATAAGAGTAAAAACAGATACAAATGAGTATGCTATGATGTTAGCAAATGGAGGTTATGTTAATCTTGGTATGAAGAGTCCGTGTATGTTGTTAATGATCAAATAAAATTGCTCTTTAATAATCATCATACATAATATTGACCCCCACAGAATTTTCCACCCAGATGCTTCAAAATGTTTTATGAACCTTTGAAAATCACAACAAGATGAGGTAAGAAATTTTGTCTAGCATAGTCAGTGGTGGGGGGAAATGAAATCTGGGGTCATAATGGCTCAAAAGCTTTCAGTGAACAAAACCGAGTTGTCCTGTGAAAAACTGGGATTTCTTGACTTGGTCTGATGCATGAAGGTACACGTTCACTGATGTTGCTAGAAAGCGTCTCTTCTCGGTTAACTGCAGTTGGAGAGCTGCAACAAAACTTAGTAGCTCTGTACACCACTTCTGCTGCTAAGGAGCAACTTGTTCTTCATATCGTCTTTGGCATGTGAGATGCCCTCAGAAGATAGTGAGCATTGTGTATTTCCTAGCAATAATGTGTGAAAAATCTTTTAGGTTGGTTTTCTAATTTGTTTCTACTTCAATTAACTTTTTTAACTGCATGTCTTGTCTCATAAAATGATGAACGCTTTCCAATTTATTGAAACAGTGGTTCTATAAAAGAACAATATGCTTGAGCAACCCTTTGTAATGATACATCATCATCAACCTTAGTAATGAGTGGGAGAGAGATAGGGCTGGTTTTGGCTCCATTGAAAACATTTGTAGATTTTATCTGGAACAGATTTTATTAAAATTGCAACAAACTTTATAAAGCCCAATATACGCTTCATTAAGGGAACATTACCTTACAATTATGATTAATTAGATTAAACTTATGAAAGTGTGTTATTTGTTCAAATCAAAAGGGTGGCAGGAAAGAATGATGGATGATGAAAGAGTGTGATAAATGAAGAAAGCAGCTGAACTAAATTGAATGTGTATTCATCCGTTTTCACTTCATAACTAATGATAAATTGAGCATGTCACATTTAACAATACATGTCTGAGCTTAAGCACAGTCCCAGCTCCTGTAGTCTAATGTATTTTGTCAGGTAGCTGCATTCAGGGGACGTGATATTTTGTTTGGAGAAACCTATGCAGTTCATTATTTATCTGTCCCTGCAGCTAAAATCACAAAGCTCTTGCTCTCTCTTGAAATGAAATCACGGAAGTTTCAATTAGGATAGAGTTGTCTAAGAAGCAGGATTTCACTGTGAAGTGTTAATTTTACTTGAAAAGCAAGTGAGGTATTGAAAATTGTGTGTTGTTGACAAGAATAATTTTTGGGATCATTGCAAACTTGAGCAAGCCTGTGAGGGTCGGAGTCTAACGCATGGGCTCACAGTCACTTGTGCAGCCACTTGAGAAAGATGCTCTTTAGCACCAGCTGAAATGTCTGAATTTGGCCCAGAAGACTCAGGGACTTTCTGTGGGCAATGCCTGGGTGCCTTGGGATGGTTTTGCAGGCTTCTGAACTTGTACCGTGTTTTCTTCTGGGTTAACCATTTTTTCCTTCTGCCGGTCAACCTAGAAAAGTCTTTCTGATGGTAATCAGCAGTTCTACTTCTGTTCTTGGTTGTAATAGATGTGAAGCAGGATGACAGCAATGAGCGAGTACTGGGGAGAGGTTCTTAATTTTGTTATCATGAAAACCAAAAGGGAAAACATTTTCTTCTTGGATCACTAAAAGCTTTGGTCAACATTTCATATCAGAAATGTTGGTTTAGCTGACTTTGGTGTTCTAGTCCTCTTCCAAAAGTACTCAAACATGTTAGGCCAAATTCAGTGGTGATGGATTGAGCTCCTGAGCTACACCAAGGATGAATTTTGGGCATAAGATGTTCAGCACTTTCAGGAACAGTTCAGCTGTGATTCTGCAAATCCTTGTGTGCTGTAGACCAAGGAGTGAGAAAAGATTGAATAGTTTTAAGGAGTAAAGGGAAGCAACTGCAGAAGAGCAGAATGCATGAAATTATAGGTATGGTCCTCCAAAACCAAAATGGAAGGAAGTTGTGCATCTCTTAAGAGCACTGGGCATAAAGGGATGTGCTGTAAACAGGTAATGAATGGAACTGGGGAGCTAAGCATGGGCGTGTGTCACATATAGTGGTAGCCAAAGACTGTTGGGAAAGGGCAGTCTCTTGTCTTTTTTGGGGTAATTAGAAGGGGGTGCCTTGTTGCTTTAGTTTAGGATCAGAGACCCCTTTTGCTCAACGTGCTGTTCCTAAAATGTTATGTCCCCCCTGCTTGCGATCCAGTCTCTTGACATGGGAACTGCACTCTGTGCCCCATCCTTGTCCCTTGCTAGGAGCACCCTGTGGAGTTTGAATGACAGTTATATTTTTGAGCCTTTAAGTCAGGAGTGGACCAAAACTTATTCCTATATGGTGCTGCCTGTAAGACTGGATATTAAACAGGTTCTGGACAGTTAAAATAATTTAAGAAACTTAGATTTAACTTTGCTAGACTTTCTAAATTTAATGATAAGAGGAAAGGAATTTGTGTGTGTAAAAGTTAAGAAAAAACTAAAGACTACCAAATAAAGGGAAGCACACTAATGTTAAACTTTTCCGCCAGTTTTAGTAACGACATCATTCCTCTCTAGACCAACGTCAGTGTTTTAAGTGGCTGTAGTATTGTTCAGCCCTGGCCTCACATGGCTGGGGGCTTTGTGGTTCTGTGCCAGACATCACACCTGGATGGGATGGGTGTGGGGAAACTTCTGTAAAATCATCTCTGCTTTTCCTTGGTCTGTTTCCTAGGAATGCTGTAAAATGTTTTAGTCTATTTGGCTGAGGAGTGCAATAGAGAATTTCTTGGTGTGTAAAGAAGTAATTTATTTACACCTGTAATCACCACCCATAAAACCAGAACCTGACTGCATCGGACTATTGAAGTCTTATCCTTTGGGAAGGCTGTGTTAACACATGGCATAGAATTGGCTCTAGCAGTCAGGATAATAGGAGTAGGATTCTGTTTAAATTATGGGCTTTGTAGTGAAATTAATTCTACAGTTCAATTATGTAGCTACTGGCCACAAAATCTGAAGGAATGTAATGTAAATCCTGTGAAAATTAGCAGTTTTATTTATCCCTCATTCCATGAATGCAGTTGAGTGGGTTTTTTTTTTTTTTGTAGCAGGCACATGAAGAGCTAGCTTTGTGATTGTCCCTGGCTGTTATTAGTAATGCTTCTCAAACAATAGTTTATGAGTGCCACAGAGATATTTCTGACTGTGACCTGATTGATTGAGGTGGATTTTTTGAGAAATGGTCTGTGCTGCGAAGATATTTAAGGCCTTAGGAGGTGGAGGTAAGTGGACAACATGGGTTGTTTTAGACATCTGAAGCTTCAGTATGTCAATACCTGATTTTTACAGTGAGGCCAGATTTGGATGAGGAAGAAGGATGTGAGGTGCTGGGCTTCTTTTTGGAATATTCCTGCAGGGTCTTTGGGGTTGTGTCCTTAGCGCAATGCACTTGTGTCTCTGTATTGCCACCTCTGCAAGCCCCTTCTCTTTGAGCTCTGCTCTGCAGAAGTTGCTGTATTCTCTTGTAGAAAATAGTGAATTGACTAAGCAAGATGAGAAGGTAACTCTTCTGGAGGAAATGATGCAGACTGTTCAGCCCCCTTGAGGACATCACTTCTCCGGCGTGCCACCGTTTTGGGTGGCCCAGTTGGAGACTCCTTGAAAGGAGATGGCTCTGAGTACTTTCTGGGTGTCAGATTTCTCCAAGGCTTTGCAGTGTGAGCTCCTATAAAATAGAGGTACTGAAAGTGACTCTCTTCTTAAAAGGTAGCCTTTCATCTTTAAAAAGCTATGTAGGCCACCCTTCCCCCCATGGTTGTGTAGAAGGAGAAGGCACAGAGGAGACGGCTGTAGGAATCATTAAAGTGAAATGTGAGTCATGTTCATTAAAGGCAAGCTAGCAGAATGTCTTATATTAGTGGCTGCGTAATGATTAGAGCTTCCTGTAATAATGATGATGGCGATTCTACTATATGAATTGAACATTCATTCTAAGTTAATTCACATCCTTTTAACTAATAAGTTATTTAAGGGAACAAAAAAAAGAAGCCCTTTTTAGCTCATAATTTGAATAGACTGGTCAGAAGAATACTGAAATAGCAACGCTTCCTCTGTGCTGGTGTGATTCAAACACTAATCTGTATCTAAACTTTGTAGTGAAGGCATGCTTATATTTATTTATTTATAATTCATTGCTTCTCTGCTAAATACTAGACCTTCCTCCCATTGCAGATTATATGTGTGTTCACTAGCAATATGTTCCTAGTCAAGATGATGATAAAGAGCTTTATTTTTGTGTGAAATTATTTAGAGAGAACTTCAGTTTGATTTTTGTTATTCTGAGGCATGGCAGGGAGACAAGTGATTTACTGTTTGCCTTACAAACGTCTCAATTTTGAGCAAGAAATCATTGTCTATAAATATTTTTCATCAGGAAAAACAATTTACAAAGGGAAAAGAATTATTTATTGTATACAGGACATAGAAAATCAGAACAGCAAGATGAGAAGGTAGGCAAAATGTGTAGTTTGAATACTGAAGGAAAACTTTGGTGGCAGCCATGGCTTTGCAGTAGTCTCTCAGCAGGGAGGAAAACCTGTGGTCAAAGCTGTTTAAAGATAGCCTGGGGTGTAAAAATGTACATAAACTGCCCCAGCAGACTGGAAGATGAATACAATAAGTTAGTCTTTTGTGCTTGCAGCTTTGGTCATTCTGGAGATCTGGACCCATTAGCAAGTTGAGGACTTTAGAAATTGTGTTCCATTGATGTCAACTTCTGCATGTTTGCAAATTTCACCTGAACAGTTCAAGGTCTTTGAGTTAATAAGGCGGGTTTTCTCATCATTTTATTCAATACCTTTGCCTTGCAGTCAGAATGGGTATGTCAAAGACAAGTTTTGACATAGGTATAAACACTGTACAGAATGCCTCAGTGTTTGAGTTGGGAGTGCTGCTTAGAAGTAACAATTGAATTCTTACTATAATTTCCTTTCTGATTAAAGGATTATATTTCTTAAAATATTTCTTGCATTGCAATACATTTCAAGATTAAAATAGTCAAAGCCTCAGCTCTGAACACTACAAGAACTTGGAGGAGTTCCAAATCATGTGAACTGAGAGGTTCAAAGTGAAATTCAGATTAATATAATCTGGTTTGAGCCTGGACAATATATTCTGATGCCTTTGTACATTCAAGTTTGTTCAGATGAGCTCTAGCATATAATAGCCTTTACAGATTAGTTTGTGCAGAACTGTAAACATGTAGGAATTGTGAATAACTTGTCATAATTTACTCTTTAGGTTGTGGTCTTGTTTCTGACATTCAGTCTAATCTGCAAAGCCCTCAGAGTCAATCTTTATCTTCTATTTAAGTCATCGCAGGTATCTACTTCCTTGTAAATTATTCACTTGATAATGAACATATGGTTATTTGAGATGTAACTCAAATTAGTTTGGAGAATGTTTCCTTTCAGATGCTGTAACACATTCTGGAGGAGAACAGCCACAGAAGGAAAGCTGGCTGCCAACTGGTTTGTCTTGGAGGGCCCGGCAGGCTGAGGGAGCTGTCCAGCGATGTTTTCTATATGAATTTTGCAGTGGTGATTCTTACAGTAATTTTTTTCTGTCCTTAAGATGAGAGCTTTCCTGTTTTCCTCTTCAGAACTACATGCTAATCCTTACTGCAGTTAAACACGCTCTGGAATAAGCAGTACTGGAATCCACCCCAGATCAAGCTTGGATAATCTTGTAATAAAACAGCAAGTACTAGCTACCTTAGTAAAAATAGGCTAAAACACTAGCACCTTACTATGTTATGATGCTGCAGATGACATTCACACTTCAGGGTATAACTAACTTGAAATGATCTTTACAATATGGCCCTCTCCTCATCCATAGCCCTAGAAAAAAGTCACTTGAAATTTCTCATAGGTACTAAGCAAACAAATGTTGTCTTCTTTAGGGTTTGGGAATACACTGCTAATCACCAGCAGGATATTTGGAGACAGAGTCCTTTGAAAGAGGAATATTTTTTTCCATCTTAAAATAGTTTTTGTTCAGCTGCTTCTTAAAACTGAGTTGTCCTCAGACTCAGTCTCTATTTAGTTCTTCTTGCATAGCATCTAACATAGGGTAAGGTAAGGTACTAACTTCAGTAATTTCTGAATGCCTCTGAAAATCTTAGTTGTTTGCATATGCTTGGACATGGGTCTGGAAGACATGGTATCTTGCACCAGCATGGTTAATAATCTTGACCTGAAATCTGGCAGAATTTTATGAAAATCGGTTGGTGAATGATGGAGTCTAAATTCTGCTGGGTGAAATACAGAGATCTGGCAGCACACTCTGCAGTTTTGAACTCTTGGTAGGCTTAACTGTTCTGATTTTAAGCCATATTGCCTCCCTTAAAAGTGGTTATGTGCTTTCATCTTCTTCATTGATGACAATATCCAAACAGAGTTATCATGTACTGTGATATAAATATCAAAGAATGCTGGCTGTTCTAACCCAAAACATACATGAAGTAGAACATGTGGAAAGGCCTATTATATCCTATCTAGTGCTTACATGTTGCAGTGGAATATATCTGGATGTCAGGAAATGAATCAATAGTCAGGATGATAATGATGAAAAAGGGTGTTCATGGACCATAATTAGTGATCCGACTTTATTTTTTTGCCAACAAATATAATGTTCTGGTGAATTTTAATTTTATTAACCTCATCTTAACACTATCCAAAAACCTGTTATTTGCAGGAATTAGTCATGACCTGTCATCTCTCTACAGTGATGTTACCATCAGTCTTGTTTGCTGTAATCTTCCCATGTTGACTTTGAAAATTGCATCCAGCTTTACTATGAAACTCATGAAGAACTCTGCTTTTGAGCAACGGTCAGAAGAACTTCTTATCCTTCTAACCAGAGCATTCACATACTTACATTTAGCTATGTGGGGAGCCACTTGGAAAAAAGGAATTTTCTCCTCCCTCTCCTCTTACTTTCCTCCTTCCACTGCCTTTCCCAACACTCTCCTTTACTTCCACCTCCCTTTCATAACCTCATCTAGATACCTATTAGCTCTCTCTTTCAATAACACTGCTCTGGCTTCCACGAAAGTGCTTTTTAATGTAGGAGATGTACTTCAGCCATAACACCAGGGTCACTTTCTGAGTAACATTTTATGGGATTGATTAAACTTTAACACCATAACTGCTGACTTTATAGGCCAAGGAAGAGACACTGAGTGCTAAGCTCTGGATAATTTGTGCTTCACAATTTTTTAAAATCAGATAGAGATAGAGTTTAATGTGTTTGATAAAGCAGCCCTCTATTTTTTCCCAGTGTCTCCTATTTTAAAAGACCCACAACATTTAACATGAAATAATGTCTTTAACACTAATGAAGTAAAGTTATAGTAAATAACCATATTAAAAAAAAAAAAAAAAGTGTTTAGCTCTATGGGAAGAATAAGAGAAAAGATTTTATTTCCTCTCTCCTTGGCTCCAAATGTGAACACCTCATATTTTTTGTTATTGCTAGAAAGTGAATGAATGGGTGCTGTTGGCTGAGAGTTGATGTTGCAGAAACATGTCGTTCCTTCTCACTGCAGATTCTCTCCTTGCTGTGACTTTGGTAGGATAGAAAAAATGGCGGTTTGCTAAATTAACAGAAGACCCTCAGCTCTCTTTAAATTGCTTCTTTCAGTGCACATGGGCATTGCTGCTGAGAAATTGCTGGACGGTAGTACATCTCACCATGTACCAAGAAAAAAGATGAGTATGAAGGAGTGCTTGATGGATGAGTATGACTGCAGATCTGAGGACAGTTCCCAGGTTGGTTGCAGTCTCACGTGACTTTAAGCAGATTATCTGTAATTTCCTCATCACCTCACCTGTCAAGTGGCTAACAGAGCACTTACCTGCCAGGGTTTCCCTATTTTTTGCCTATGGGTGACTCCTCTGGCTGAAGCTGACACACTGTTCCTAATTACACTGGTACATTTGCCCAGCAAAAGGGAAGTACAGTTGTACTTTTTTGTGGAGTCGAGTGAGTTAAATCCAATGCATGACTGACCTCAGGTGGGAGAACACAGAGATTCGGTTTCATCCTGGCTGAGTGACTCAAATGCAGGTTCTCTCGACACCCTGGGGACATACTCAGGCTGCTAGGGTGTGCTGCAGCCTGTGACATTGGTGCTTCCCTGCGCATTTTTATTCTGTTAGAGCGACTTAGTACAGGGATGTTGGATAATGCAGTGCAGATCTGTGTTATGAGCATAAGCTTCCATTGGGCTTTCTGGGCCTCAGGTAATAAATGATAGTTAAAAGTTGTTCACGAATCCCTAAAAATATTCAGCCTGTGTCATGGTGAAACCCAGGCACCTTCAAGGTGAGGAAGACCTTCCCAGTTGGAAAAGACAGCTTGGTATGGCCAGTGAATGCAGTTATGGCCCGGCATCAGCAGATTTCCTGATGAAGTCACAGTAAGATTGCTATTTTAGAAAATCAATAACATGGTTAATTGTCTTGTCCTAACATTTCTCGGGAAGGGTAATTGTACAGCTTAAAAAAGAGCCAAATTTTAAAAGCCTTGTGGCTTACCATTTGAGTGGAAACATTTTTAAATTGAAAGCCAACTCATGCTTGTATTGCTAACTTCCAGAAAAGGGTTTACCTACTTGAACACCTCAGCCGATTTGCCCACTTGATGCTCAAAGGAGTCGCATGGAGGAGTTCTGTCTCTCCTCTGAATGCACAAGAGACCAGGTTTCTGTGAGCCCTTGACATGATGCTCTTCTGCCTGGGCCATTGCCAGTAGCACTGACCAACATCTAACTTAATGCCTTCTCCAGAGGCGGGTGGTAGCGGGAAGGGGAAGGCATAGCGTTGAGTTAAGGGCAGCTCTCTAGAGCTGCTTGAAACTGTTCATCAAAAGCACAATTACACTGTTGAGAAGGATTGGCTATTACAAGTGATGTAGAAGAGGCAGCCTGTGGTACAGGAGATCCCTGAAATATTCATTGCTGGAAAATTGGAATAACACCCAGGAGAAAAATGCTCCGTCTTGGTCTTATGCAGTTTCCTGAGGAGTCTGCTACTTGTAGCTGTAAGAGAGAGGTGCAGTACTGAATGGATCTTGAGTGTTCTTAGTACTTCTGAAACTCAATTCTAACCTTGTAACTAAAACAGTTTGATATAAGCCTCCAGGCAGCTCCATAGCACACAAAATAAAGGTTGCTTTATTTTCATTCCCAGAGTTAAGCATATGAAACTTAGCAGACTTCTTTGTTTGTTCAAGTTTCTGGGTTGTTTTATCCTTGCCTCTCTGCCTGAAAAAAATAAAAGAGGAGCAGTTTATATTTTTTCTTTTTTTGTTCTTTTTTTTTATTATTTTATTTTAAAGCTAGTCATCCACAGTCTGTGGACTTTTTCTGTTCATAAAGAGCTGCATATTCATAAGCCAAACCTTGTAATTTTTAAGATAAGGAATGCAGTCCAAGATCCCATGAAAGTAAAATCTCTATGAAAAAGCCAAGTGTGTACTTTCTCTGGATTACTGTGCTTTCTCAGCTGCAGCAGGACCCAAAGGTTGCTATTTCTGTGCATAGGCTGAACCCAGGAAAGTTCAGATTACTTGTGGAAACTGGGAGGGATCTTGATCAGTGCTTTCTAGATGGAATTTCATAAGTTGAGTGTAAGGTTGCAGACAGTAGAGCCTTGACTGCTGGAAATTCACTGTATCAGGTGCATGCTTCCTCTGCTACTTTTTTATCTTTGTTGTTCTTCATGTGGATTTTTTTTTTTTTTTTTTTTGTCCCTGATTTTATACCTTGCCTTCCCAACTTCCCCAGAGCTTTTCCCTCTGCTTTTATTCTCTGGCTACTTCTCATAGGTGTTTCTTTTGCCTCCTTAAACTTCATCTTTCTCACTCAACAAAGGAGTCTAGTAAACATTGAGTTTTTTCCTTTCCACACTGGTGAATCGAGCTGTATTTTCTCCTTAAGTCAAATTTATTTCTTAGATAATTTCCCGCTAGCTGTTACCTTCTCTCTCCGAATCCATACAGGATTTGTTACTTGCAATTCCCCTTCAATATTTTCTTTGCTCTTGAGTCTTGTGTCCTTCAGCATGCCACTTAAGCTGATCGCTGAAGTCTCAAGAGGGCCTGGCAGGCACTGTTGCTGTTTTCTGATCTTGCCAACAGTAATATTTCTTCCAGCCAAGGCCCCTCATAATTCAAGTGAGGTCGGTCAGGACCCAAGAGCTGAACCTGTCCTTTCCAATGAATCAGCAGTGGGGTTGAAAGAATTTATGCAAACCATCAAAATGATTTTGTTTGTTCCCCTGTTGGGGATAGGTCTCATAGCATCACAAGTTTTTTCTTTTCTGCAGAAAGCAGCAAAAAGTGTAGGATCCGTTAGAGATCAGCTCAAGCCTCCTTCGTCCTAGATGTGGGCCTTGAGTCAGTCCTCCTACTGCACAGGAAACAGAAGAATGAAGCTAAACCCAAACATCTTAGGTAACAATTTATCACAAGCCTGCTTGTTCCTCATTGGGGTTGCTCACCACCATTCAGCTCCTGAGAGCCCTGTCTCTCACTTAAGGGAATGTAGTTTTTCTTTTAGACTGTAATTCATTGCCTTCTCAGATAAAGGCACTAGACTGGGAATTTGTCTCTCGCTGTGCATTTGGTATTTTTTAGAGACTCTCAGAAGAGAGAAGGAGATATTTTTCTTAGAATAAGCTATACTTTCAGAGTTAGGTAGTATGATAAAAGTCCATCTACCTGCTATATTTGTTCTATTGAAATTAAAGCTGTTCCAGACACAGAAGCATATATTTTGGTGCCACTGAAGTTTCCGAAGGATTTGAGATCTGACTCCTGGTCCAAGCCTGAATTTCTGTTTTGGGCCCTCATGTCTTAATGAGGTGGGTTATAAGACAGAGAAACACAAAACAGAGGATTGGAACCCTCAGGGAAAGCTTGTCTCTACAGAAATACTACGGAAAAAAATACCTGAGAGCGAGCTGTGGAGCCCATATGGTCCAGATCCAATTCCAAGAGGTGCAGATGTGGTCCGTTCTTTGTTTCAGTCACTTCTATACCAAGTAAAAATGTCTTTCATCCATGTAAGTATCCAAATAGTCTTAAATCTGGGCTGTGTTGTCTTTGCTTACATGAATGGCACCTCAGTTCCTAAGCAGTCCTTGACTTGTTGGTTCTTGCTAGAGCAAGGTGCCACCTGAACAACCTGATGGTTGTGATCTACCCATGACACGTGAGCAACACAGACCACTTTAAACTCACACAGTAAGTTTTTGCACACTTCTCTCTCGAGCATGCTGCCAAAGCAGACATTAATCAGCTTTACTCTAAGAGTTAGAATAGAAACTCACTTGTAAATTACGACCATTACATTTCCGGCTTAAATTTCCCTACTCCTTTAAGCTAATGTTTTAAAAGACTAACACTATCATTCTGGCAAGAGCCACGTCTTGCCTTTATATCCATTTGGCGCTCTCTCTCTCTCTTTTTTTTTTTTTTTTAAGTTGAAGAATTACATTATCTCTGTGAAATAACTTTCCTTCTTTAGTTGTTCAATTTGATTCAAGGATTTTTGATTAAACGTTCAGGGGTTATGAATAAATAAGAACCAGCAGCCCAGTAATTGGTATATCATTACTCCCTAGTAGCACATTTAATCCTCAGCTTCGCTGCACCACATAACCTTTTCCTTCAGTCCTCCTCCTCCTCAATATTGCTTACAAAAAAGAGGGGGGAGGGGGGGGAAGCGCAATGTCACTGCAAGCTTCGCAAGTTACTATTAAAATGAATACTTTTTAATTTCTCTGGATGAGATGGGGCCCTGTGCTCTGGGACAATGCTGATGGATGACATTTTAATGCAGCTGAAATGTTATTTTTACTGAACCAGGGAAAACTATAAATTTTGCTTCATTGCCACTGATGGCTCTATGCATAAAACTATGGTGGCGCCCATTGCCCATGAATAATCACCTCAGCATGGCAGATGTTACTTCGCGGGGAAAGCAATTCTTATGCCGAAGAATTGTGGAAAGATTAATTGTCTACAGCTGTTTCATGGCCCACAGCAATCTTGATACATTTATGATAAGTTTAAGAGCTCACTAGAGGCAGCTCCTATTCCCTGTTGTGAACCGGGGGGGCAGGGGGAAGCTGAATGGCTTTATTTTGACACCTGGAATCATAGAATCTGTCAGCTCCATTACAGCCTTTATAGAAAGCTGGCTGTTGGCAGGTTTGGGATGATTGTGAGTGGGCTAAGATGCAGGAATTATCTAGACATAGATAAAGAAAAGGAGACTGAGAAGAATTATTCAAATTTGTGCAAATGAATTGCTTCCATTTTTCCTCCCTCTGCCAAGTGGAAATTGAACGTAACCCGCTCTGACCTTTCTCTATTAAGTGCTGCAAATTGCAGTAAATGCATAGTTCTGAGTGCCCTAATGAGACAAAGCTCTAGCAATGCCTCATTAATAAGGAAAGTTTGACCTTGCTGGTCAGCCCTTCATTCGATATTGAAAAGAAATAGGAAAAAAGAAGAGATGACCTGCTGTAAATTTTGAACAATACCTTTGATTTAGTTTGTATATACTCCCAAGCAGACACTTTACAACCTTTTTTTTTTCCTACCATTTTTACTATACAAGTGAAGAAGAGGTATTTACTTACTAGGTTCCTCTGTAAATTCATGAGGACAGTGGTGATTTGTGGCAAGAATGCACACGGACGGTCTGATGAAGCTTTTTTAGATGTGTTTTTAGTGTCCTTGTATTGATGAAAGAACATCTATACCCTCCATCCTACACAGGTTTGTTTTCCTTTTTTCCTCAGCCTATATCCATTACCTGTACCTATATCCATCACTGTACCTGAGTGCCAGTGTGTATTCGTGTGTTACTTGAAAAGAGTACTGCAAGAAAATCATATTCTATCCTTAAATATACAGTTCCTGGAGCAGGGATTGCCTCTGGGAAGGTGATGGGAGATGTTTGCTCCCCACCCTGACAGACAAGCTCTCTGATTCTGGTCACTATGCTGTCTCAGCTGAGATATAATTTAAAGGGCACAATACTTTCTTCACTGATATATGCCAATAAGCCAGCCTAAACAGCTGTACTAGAAAATCCCAAACCTGTGAATGCATGCTTATTAAGGGAAAAAGTATTGAATGATGGTAAAAATTAAGATAAGCTTGAAAGTTGATAAATAAATTTATGTAGGTCGAATGATTATAAACTGTGGTATTCTGTGGTCAGTCTCGCTCTTAGAAATCATAGTGGGTCACATATTGCAAATGTTGCAAAAGTGTATTTCCTTTTTGAATTACTTGTTTGTGATACACCTCCTTTTTTGATACTTAGTAGGATCTAGCTTGATTTTTATGTTCTTTATTTGCATATATACTTGTGTTATTTGTTATATATTGGTATTATTTTAGGTATAGAAACAATATTTTAATATTTATTTTAGTTATTTAAGCTAAATATTGTGTAGAAGAATGTATTTATCCATATTTATGTTCTATACATGTTTCTTATGTTCTTTGTGTTCATTATTTCAAATGCTTTAAGTCACACATTCAAGAAATTTAAATAAGCAGTGAGGCTTAGATATTTGCTTGCTAAAACTTGTGTTAGCTGTGTTATATGGCTACAAACAGTAAATGGATAGGTAAAAGTTGAAATCTGCTCAGAAATGGTTAATGAGCCAGCATAATGTCACTCAGTTTGCTGAAAAACTTGCAGAGAATAAGTTGACCAGCTCTGTTAGACATTCATAGTTCCTCCAGAAATTGCATCCCCTGGGATTTGCAGGTGGCAGGGGATGTGCAAGATGATGCCTTTTAGGGATACTGTAACAAAAGGGATCTGGATGGAGACTCTGTCGGTCCTGCACAGACCTCCTGCAGTAGTATCCTTAGATCAATTTTTGGAAATTTAGCAAGGCGTTGAAAACTCTGATCAGCTTTGTAAGTGGAGCAGCGACCCTCTTGAGGTGAAATACACTGCCATACAGAAAAGAATATGAGTATGTGTTTTGCAAGATCAAAACATCAAATATTGAAATGCTGACCCAGGAATCCAGTTTTGTCCACCCAATTTTGAAAATTTTAGCTTTAGAGGCTGAGGAATGTCAGGCCTTCCTTAATAGTATTGTTTTCTAGAGAAGAGCGTAACTACTATGCTTGCCATGTCCCTGCTTGGGACATGCTGCTGATGTCCAGGTGGCTGATGAAGCAGCGTTAATCTTGCAGAGGACAATGAGGATGTGTTTTCCTGCTTGATGGGCTAATTGTTACTGTTGCTCACAGGCACAGATACTGTTCAACTTCACATTCCAGTGCACTGTGACTGTCATGGATGCTAATGTTACAGGTTTCACATCAGAAACAGCGTTCAGAAGAGTTCTGAAAATTTTGGGACTCCAAAGGAAGGATTGTGTTACCCCAGAGTGACAGTGTGGCAGAATGGCAGCCAGAAACATTGTACTCAGATCTGATGGGGAAAAACTGAAGTCTGAAATTCCACTTTAAGAATCTGCTGATGACAAAAATTTCCCCTGAAAGCTTTCAGGAAATAAAATAGGTATGTTACAGTGGTTTTATACGTATGTGCTGTAATCGAGAGCAGAGTTGTGCCTCTTAACGTGGATGTCCTCAAATGCTTTGCAGCAATACCATTTATTCCATAGAGCTAGAAGTTGAGTTTCAAAGCCCTGGTTCCTAAATGGTAGTCCGCAGTCCATGAGATCATGATAAGTGGTCTGTAACAGGTCTCCAGACCTGTAACCTGGAATAATATTTATATAATCACAGATTTCTAAGCAGTAGTGCTGGTGGTGGAGGAAATTTGAGGGGTGACAGCAATCATCAGTCTAAAACATCTGAGAATCTTTGTAGTGAAGGGACATCAGCTGTCTGGTGAAGTCCTGTAAAAGGATTTCTATAAAGGAATCTAGGCAGGTGCTGTATACAGTAAAATTCTGTGTAATGGAAGGTATGAGCATATGGAATAAAGGAGTTTTAAATGGGTGGAATAGTTTTAGATAATTTTTTGATGTTTTATATTTCTAACTTTGCCATCCCTCTGAGATTCTACTATTAGAGCTCGAGTAAAAGGTCAGTAGCAGAATGAACACAGATATATGAGAACAGAATCCTAAGCAACAAGTATTTAAAAATATCTGTTTAATAGTTTCCTTGTGTTGGCATATATAATGTAAAGAGTGCAAGTGCTATGTACTTAGCAGCATTCATCCCCAACTTACTAAGATTGATATTTTTTATTTCTTTTAGTAAATTATACCTGGGAATAGATAGGATTTTCTCAATATATTAAAAATCTTCAAAAATTCACTAAAATTCTGCAAATGTGTCTTAAAATCAGTATTATTTGTGAGTGGGCCCTGACTTACACAATTTCAAATATACCTAAGTCAAGACAAGCGGGATAACTTTTTTTTTGGATATGTGAGCCTCACACCTCTGATTGGATAAGTGTAAAGCTTTGAATCAAGTTCCCCCAGTGAATATTTATACTTAAGACTTAAAATGTTCATTTTATATCAATATTTTCCAACATGAACTTAAAATGTACTGTTTCTGCAAACATTCCTCCAGAAGGAGTCATTTGTTTGAACATGGTGAAAGCGTCTCAAAAAAGGTTGCCCACACAGCTGGAATAATTTTGAATAAAAATTCTGATGTATTTGCCTACAGGTTGTATAATACTTGCTTTCCCCTCATAAAGGGTGCTATTTGAGCCTGATGAATAAGATTAATAATCTGTTGCCAAATTCTGCATTCTTCAGGATCAGGTTTTTAAGCGTAGCTCAAAAATTGCAAATATTTAGTAAAAGATTAATTATGTAAGAAACCTTTTTGCAGTCTAAAGTGCCTTGTAAATAGTAGAGACAAGTCTTTATTACTTGGGTGGGAAAATACAATAGTATTTATTCAGAGAAGCAGAAAAACTACAGAAGCAGCTAAAATGATCTTTTGTGGGAGCTGTCACTAAACTAAAATATGACATGTGATTTCAACTAGATGTTTTTTTTTCTGCTATAATTAACTTTGCCTTTTGACAACTCCTTCTGAGGCATATATTAATTAAATATGGGATAATGAATAGAGACAACTAGATCACCAGGGTATAAATCAATTGAGGGGTTCTGATGATACCATAAACCACAAGAATGGAGTATGTGCAGTTAATAATAACATCAAAAGACTGTGATTGATTTGGAACTTAGCGATCCTTCCACATTCATTATTATTTTATATAAAGCTTAAAAACGAGCAGAGTTTTATGCAAAGACAAGACAATTTTTCTCCCCTGGGTTCTTTGATAATGGAGAAATTGTCATTGTTCACAGTTAAAGAAAAAGACTGTGCATACTACGTGGAGCAGGATGGTGAAAGATCCTTGTGTGGTCAGAGAGAAGCCCTGGGACTAAGAACAGTTTTGCTGTAATTATTTATATACTCTCTATGGAGAATTTGGGACCAAGTTTTCTGGTGGTTTAAAATGCTTGCAAACCACTGAAATTTTACTTATTGATTATTTCTTTTATTTTATTTTTTTTTTTACCCTCGGGTTGTGCCCATTTGCCAGATTTTGTTCCACGGAGTCTAAGATCTTTTCTCTCTAGGTGACCTCAGATTTTTATTTTTTCCAGAAAAATAAACCCATACACTTAAGTATGTTTAAAGTATATAGATGCTAATAACATTTATTTATCAATGGTAACATTAAGGTCAAAGTAATGGATTTTCCCTGCAGTTGTGCCTTTTGCACAGTAAATCTGGATCCTTTTAGCTAGGCTGTGATGCTGTCAGAAGTGCATATGGAGAGGCTTTTAGCAGGTACGTGGCGCATTGGTCAGTGTCCTTACACCTTTCAAATGTGGTCAGGTATCTCTGGTCTATGCAATACTGTAAAACAAAGAAATAAAAGATGGCTCTGTAATGGTGTACTAGACAAAACGGTGGAATGTGATTTGGATATTTGATCAGATAAAGCACTTCAGAATGAAGAGTCAGGTTTGAATTTGTCAGTTAACTCAGCTATCCTCAGCAAGTATAAATAAAGGCATTAACTTGAAGTCTTTGTCCCCTGCTGCCCAGCTGCTTTCCCCAAGCTAGTCTGCAGAGCTTTCGCGCAGCTCTAGCATTTATTCTTTGCTGGTAACTTTTGAAGTTATAGTTACTGAAAAGAAAGACCCTGTAATCCTGGAGGGGATGTGAGCTCTGGAGGTTGTTGGCTTTGCAGTTTGGCACTTGCTGCTCCTCTAAACATTGCTCATTTTGACACTGATGCCAGCAGCTGAGAATCTGCTGTGTTCTATGTGCTTGAGGTTAAAGCCATGGTGTTGAGGAGAGGCTTTGGACACTGGAAGGAGAGCCAGGGTGGTGCAGGTATGAGATAGCATACCAGCTCCAACCCCTTGTGGAAAGCCAGGCTGAGCTCATAGGCCAGGAGGCAGCTACGACAAGCTGCAGCACAACCTTGTCTGCACAGGTAGCAGCAGGCTGCTTGAGGAGGGAAATCCCAACACACATAATAAGCTCTGAGAAAGGTGTTTCCCAAGCTGGGAAAAGCACAGGAAGCCGAGAAGGACTGTCAGATATGCAGCACTGTTTATCCAGCAATATAAAAGAAGGATCAAAGACCCCAGGGGCATTTTGGTTTATCTTGGCTGTCTTGCGCTCTAGCTACATTTTAAAACCAGGTTCATTTACATTTACCTTGCAGTTATAATTGCATGCACACATAATCCAATGTAACTGGTTGCTTCAGGAGCTTCTCTTTCCATGTAATCTGCTCTGAGTCCTGAAAGGAACATGCAGATGGCTTGGGCTCAAAATCTTTTTATATCAGCGTAAGTTGGCTTCCAGACACTTGGGCAAACACAACCATCAGTGATTTTTAGAAATGTCTATCTGTCCATCTAAAATGTAAATTTGCTGCTAAGGACACTGCGTATAAGTAAATCACATTTTAAACATCAAATCCATTTTATTTGCTGAGGCTTTGGGCACATTTTAATACTGCAATGCTAGCATTTTAAGTGTATTTTTGTGAGGCCTCTAGAGCGCTGTCGCAGATAGGCACCGTATAAATAACATTTATTGTTATTATCATTGTATGTCGTATTCACTCTGTTTTGCTACCATTAATAAACCATTCAGGCAATGTTGTTGTAATGTATAATATTAGCAGCAGCCTCCTTTGGGAGACATATAACCGGGTACTTAATATTCTAGCTGTTTCCTGGGCCATCTCTCCACAGGCGCAGACGCTACAGAGTGTTCAAAGTTCAATATAAAAAAAATGGGCTGGCTGTGCAAAGATCACAGCATCTTACAACATGCCTTGCAGTAACTCACACCGTGGCCGTTGCTGTCAAAATTCTGCTACACTAGGTAATAGTAAATTAGTGAAATTGCCTCTAATTTTGGGAGTGCTATTTTGCTCCTTTTAAATTCGTCACTGCTCAAAAAAAATGCATTCACTAAATCCATACCCCCTCCTCCTCAGCCTTCCAGATAAAGCTGTTGCCCTGCAGCCCTCTTTTGGGGAGGGAGTCAGGGGGAAGGAGCTGCCTAAATTATGGAAAAGACTGGTGCTAAGGAAAAGCAAACTATGAAGCCCAGGGTTGTTTGAGGGCTGTTTTAATTTGTGCTGAGTATCAGAGCCTTATGAATATTCTCCTTAATGGTTTGCAAAGCAAAATCACTGTGACCTTTTCTCTTAATAAACAGTATACAAAACCCAACCATGCTTAGAACTGCGCTCTAAACAAGCACAAAAACAAACAACATTTTTGGATAATGATGATGATGTGAGTACGGAAGAAAAAAAGTATGTAGGAGTGAAAGCACCGTTGGATTAGCAGGTGGCTTTGCCAGCCAGGGAGGAAAGATGGGGGAAGCATCCCTGCTGCAGGGGCTCTGCAACACAATATAACCCAAATGCTTCATCGGCTCACAAGGCAAAACATAGCAGCTGGCAGATGCCCTTGAAGGACACTGCTGGTCAGATGGGCCTGGGGCAGGCAAGGGAGGTTGCTGTCAGTGCTCGGCCCCTTAAGGCCAGTCCTGGCAGCACCCACCCCTGGCCAGTCTCCATGGGCTTTCTTCCTCTAGTGTTGTAACCCTTTTTTGTGTTGCCGTTTTTCCTCTTGGATCCTGTCTTTTAACAGTCCTGCCTCACCTTTCCTATCCCTCTGCAGATTTTCTCACAGCTCTTCTGAGGCACCCTGAGTCACGGCGTTGCGGCTGGGACGTATCAGAGCTGGCCCGTGCGCCCCGGGATGCCAGCAGCTAACCTTGGGGGGTGCAGAGGGATCTCACGCCAGGCAGCCTCAGCACTGACAGGCACCCAGGTAAGAACACAAGCCTGTGTCTCCACCACTTTTTAGCTCTAGGCTCACTTTTCTTTCCTGGTGGCCTGTCCTACTCTTTACATTTTTCGGCTCTGGGAAATAAAACCCTGCTGACATCAGTTGCCAGTAATGTGCAGAAAGCCAGCATGGGCTCTTGGTTTGGAGGGCCCCTGTGCTGTGACCCCCACCCTGCCAGCCAGCCTGTGGAAGTCTCACAGGGCCCCTGCTGCCGGCCCAGCCAGCTCACCGCATGGGAGGTAGCTGGTGTCCTGCAATGGAAACACCTGCTTGAAGGTAAAGAGTGTGCTACCGACTCCTTCCCAATGCCATCAGCAGAGCCCTGTGGTCTTTCCAGCAACTGGTTTTTTTCCCAGTCTTTCGTTCCTCACTCGTTCCATGTAAAGCTTTAGGTGTAACTTGCACACTCCTGCATTACTTGTTTAATGGCCTCTCTGGGACCGATTGCTCCATCTCTTTGAACGTAAACTGCTAACTTTTCTCTCTGATGATGTGATCATCATCTTAGTCTGTATTAGACCATGTAAAAGTCCTTCCAGCCCTGCATAGCCCAAGAGAAATGTTTCCTTGCCTTTTCTTTGGTGGGAAACTGCATTTCAGAGCAGGCTGACTAGTGGGTTTTCAACCTGCACGCAGGATGGGAGGGCAGGGGGTTAGGAAGCATATCCTTTTCAAGGTCTAGTCCAGTGTCCTCTTTCTTACACAGACAGTGCTATCTGTGGAGGAATCTGAGTAATGGGCACATAGTAAAACAGCCATCTGAGACTGAAAGGATTAAATGTGGTGAAATGATGTAACTGTGCTTCATGCTTTTATTACATTCATTTCACTGTGTGACTGCTATTGGTAGGCACTTGCCTCTTGAAAATATGAATAACCAACAGACCAGCCCATGGCAATCCACAATTTCCTGCCATAGAATCACAGAATCAGAGAATCATTTAGGTTGGAAAAGACTTCTAAGATCATCAGGTCCAACTGTTAACCCAGGACTGCCACGTCCATCACTAAACCATGTCCCTAAGCACCACATCTGAGTTTTCTAAACACCTCCAGGAATGGTGTTTCCGCCACCTCCCTGGACAGCCTGTTCCAATGCTTGAAAGCGTAGGTTCAGCTGAGTGCAATCATGTCACCTGGTGAACTGTTCACAGCCAGACAATGATGCCATTTTGACCATTGGTCAGAAGTGCGGTGAAAGTCTTTGGGGTTAATGCTGTATATGTTCCCTAAATATTTCTGCACATTTGCAGGACAGCTAGTGCTAAAAAAACCCCAAATGGATAAATTGATTTTAAAAAGACAATACTTAAATTAGACTAGAGAACAATAATGGAATTATAAACAAGATATAATTAAGTTCCAAAAGCAGTCCTGGATTTCTTAAAGATTAGATGAGAGAGGAATATAGGATTTTAAGGATCATGGGCATCACTGTATCAACTCCCCCACAGAAACTGGCAACCATTTAATAGACACCATGTCCAGAAAGGCCCAAAAAGTTTTTAAGACTAAAAGGTTTCTGATTGCCAAGTGTGTTTCCTAGGTACTAAGCCAGATTGTAGCTCATGATGACAATGTTCTCCTAAATAGTGTCTCAAAAACTGGAGGACTAGTACCAGTGTGTCTCATTTGGATTTCTGCAGTTTGGTCACTCACTGGGTACAGCTACTGTTCTTCCTTGGTGGCTTAGAGATTTTATGTGTGATCACTTGATGGGAGTTTGAGGCTATTAAAGAGGAACAGAATACGGCAAAGCATGAGGAAAGGCGATGGGGCCTGAGCTGATCTCTAACTTAAATATTTCTGTATGCACATAATAAACATACTTCAGTACACAGGTCAGGTGGACTGTGCATATCTTGTTTTTCAGCAGGCTTCACCAATTGTGTCATGTATTTTATTGTGAGAATAACACTGTCTCCATTCATTACCACTGCACAGATGTGGTGCAGAAAATAAACAGCTGTTTTGCCCAGAGATTCTCTGTGTCAGATCTGCCAGCATGGAGATGCTGTGCTGATGTTACGGGTCTGGCGTATAGTATCATCTTTATTCCAAAGGAAGACAGGAAATGTTATGATATTGGAATAAGACCCTTGGCTTAAAATGTTAAGACTGCTGGGATATCACAAGCAGTCAGGGTGACACTCTCTCCCACTGAACTAAACATGGGAGGAGAGATCACATATCACTCTTCAGCATCTGTGTGCTGGCTGCTGCATCCTTCAGACCCTCGCTGACCCAGGCTGTCACTTGTAGAAATCCCAAGGTAGTGTGTAGGCCTCACGTTGTTCTTTGTGCTTATTACTTTATTTCAGCCCTTTCTTTTTCAATTTTGGGATTGACATGTGGCTCTGGTGGTGATGTGCAGTGTCATAAATAGACACCCTGCGTGCAGTTAGTAGCCTGGGAAATCAGGGAGTGAGCTGTTGCCCTTCCCCTCCTCCCCGCTTTGCCCTAGGCTGTAAAGCTCAGAAAAAATGGTGCGAGTCATAATAAATAGAATTATTTATCTATTTCATTATCTGTAAGAATATTATATGTAAAATCTAGCTTATTTTTTCTTTTGAAATCTTTAAGAAGAGTATCTGAATGGTAGTATTTAATCAACATTTGGTTTAGAGCTTTATGCAAAATGTTTGCAGGGTGAATCTGGCTCACTGAAATAATACAGTGCTGCAGGCTCTGACAGGCACCTTCCTGAAAGCCCTTCAATGGGCACTGACCTTTCCTGGGACTCTTCACTGGCCTTGTTGGAAGCTGTGAGTTAATTACCCATTTGGGCTTCACAGCAGCAACTGGGCCATGCATTCTCCCAGGAATGGGGAAAAATGTGATGCAGACAGGTGGGGGCGGGTAGCTGGAGGAGGATAGAGGGTGGAGAGAAAAGAGTAGTGAAAGCAGCTCATCAAAGTCCACTCTTGGCTGCTACCTGTTGATAGTGAAGAGAAGATGAATCACCAGCTTAGGTCTGTGACAGGTTTCCTGAGATGAGAAAAAAGGGGCCCAGTAAATGCATGCAGCCTTCTCCCATCATCCCTTTAATAACCTGTAATATCGTAGCAGGATATTTTTGTCACACCGAATCTGATTGATGGTCTTGGCTATAAGACATTACAAGTGTAGAGTAAATTGACCGAACACCTAAACATACAAATTATTAAAAGGAGGGGGGAGTGGGCTTGGGCCTCCTGGGGAAACCAGGCAGGCTTTAGTTAAGATGATCCCATTTCCAAGTGCAATTTATAGTCTATTGACTTGCAGCAGTGTCTTTTCAGATGTGAGGAAATTGTCATACATTGCAAATGAGAAGCTGTTTTGACATCAGGATCGCAGCGAGTGCCAGGAAGAAATGATATCAATGCCTGGTCTGTTAAGGTTAAATGAAGTTGCATTGTTGCCAGCAGATAGGCATTCATTTCCTTTTCTTCCCTGCCTGTCCCTGTGTACAATTACTGTGATTAGGATGAGTAACAATGTGCTTCTGACACCCATTGTATTGACAGCTCGCCTAGTTTTTTCCACTCAAGTGGCACTAGTCATTACTTAAACACTTCGGTATTTTGACAGGGAAGATCCATGCCTGCCAGTCAAGTGTATCAATGACAAGGCGGCCTTAGCCCCTGGACACGTACCGCTGAATTAAAGCAGTCAAAGCCATTGCTGCTGGAATATGATGAACCTTTTTAGAGACGGAACTCTGGCAAGCCCGTAGATGCACTGATGCACTTGGTGTGTTCTTCTCACCTTCTGCACATATTACTGCTGTTCATGTGCTCATTTTTCCCCCGTGTACGTTGTGATCTTTTTGAGGAAAGCGTGATTGCAAAGTAAATGATTACAGAGGGGAAAGAAGTCGAAATGGTTATGGGCTTTTACGTTGGGGGATAGTTTTAATTCAGACTATCCTGGAAAAGAGCATCAGTTAGCATGGGTAGGTCTGCCTGAGGGTTGAGCAGGCTAATGAAATGGGAGGTTGCCTTGATTTGTTGCCATGTACCCCTGTTGCAGTTTTAGTGTTAGTGGCTGTTGTTTACTTTCTGCAGGCTGCATTTTAAGTACTGTAGTACTTGGACCCGCTCTTCAAGGAATAAGAGTGCAAACCAGCTGCATTTCTGTATACCTCATGGCTCCCATCATGCTAGTGGTGTACTACTAGCAGTGGCAAGCAAGCCTTCATTGAGCACTGAGGGCCACTTCCTTGATCAGCACTGTGTCCCTTTACTAGAACGGGGCAGTCTTACATATCTAGATACTGTCAAAGAAACGATAATGTGGACTTGTGCAAGCAGAGGGATGTACATGTGAGACCAGAAGGCAGCCAGTTAGCTTGTGATAATGCTTTGCAAAGAAATCCAACAACTGGCAGGCTGACATCACACTTAGCACCTTTCCTTTGGTTTGGCAAACAGTCTTAAGTTCTCTCTGAATGCCTGAAGAAGGCGTCTGCCCTAAAAGGGCAGCAGGACGAATATAGATATTAGCGCCTAGGGTGAAAGCACTCTTGAAATAGCAGATTCTGCAGCCTGAATATATCAGGTTGGAGATAGAGGTTTTTTGGCAGTGTGACCTAGGTTATAGTATATATTATATGGGAAACTTTATATACGGTAGATGATCTAATTACAGGCAGGTGACACACTGCATACCATATGTGGCGTTTGTTATATATGTTGGATTGTACATGCTATCTTTCCCTATTGCGTGCCCTGAGGTCTTTTTCCAAATTATGTCTTTCATATGTTTAAAAAACCAAATAAATATACCAAGGTTCCTTGATTTTTTAATATTTTTGTTTATTTTTATTTACTATTAAGAGCTTTGATAGTTTGCGTTCAATTTTGAGAAGAACTTGGGAGGAATAAAAAAATAGCTTTGTGCAGAAAGATTCTAAAAATTGGAAAAATATTTGTGCTGGAGGTGAGAGGATGAAGGGAAAAAACTAACATACTTTGAACAGAAAGAAGTAGTACCAGCTGTGAGTTTTAATCAGGTCTCATTCCAATGTTTTTGAATACTTGAGTAAGTGCTAGGGCACATCCAGTTGCTTAAGTGTTATTGTGCTTGCAAAGACCTCTAAGGATTTGCAGAGTTCCTTGATTAGGTGAATATATGAGTGTGCACACTCACACAAAGATTTCAACAGGTTATTCTCAGAGCTACTGAACTAGTATTCTGTAATGCTGCTGGATTTTCATAATGTGCTGCTTCCCCCCCACCCACCGCCCCGCCCCAGTGCTGGATGATAATAATAAAGAAAACGGTTTGCAGACTTCTATTGGAATCCGAAAGGAGTCTAAGCTTTACTGGAAAATCAATTATGTAGTAGGCAAAGTACCCCATAATGTTCAGCAAAAAAATATGCTAACGTCCAGGTCAGTACATTGGAAAACACATTTATCATGATTTCCATGATAGCCTCAGCCTAGTGCGTCACAAGAGCAACCTCTGAACTTTCTTGAACCAAATAGTCAAATGGACAACTCTGCCTACTTAGCATTTTAAAAATTTGCTTCTCTTCTGAGCCTTGAACTGGAAGCCTCATAAAATGGGCCCTTCAATCTCCCCAAAGAGGTCTTAATAAACATTTCCTGTGGAGATTTTTTTGTTGCCTGACTTGTTTCTTTGACTCAGATCTAAAAAGGTCTTCATATGGGTCCCCAAATTTCTTTTCCCATTGATTCACCTCCGGAAACATTGACTATTAAACGTAATTAAATGTACAGAACACTAAATATATATACTATCAAATTACAGTTTCTGGCAGTCACAGGTTTCCTTTAAATGATTGCTTCTTTACTTAACTTGGTATTTCATATTTCTGTTACAGATTATCATGGGGAAAGCTGTTATGGTCTCGGCAGTGTTGTGCTCGGTGCTGTACAAATACAAGGTTAGAGGTAGTTAGATACAGTCCTTTCACTGAGCTATTTGCAACCCAGAAAATATGTATGTACACCTGAGCCAGTGGCTGTGCTGTGATGGCATGAGAAAACTATAAATGTCTGCACGTCAATCAACACTAATCTTACCTTTGCCCTTCTGGCACTTCCGAGAGCTCACAGCTGTGCCACAGCCTTCGTACTTGGAATACAAAACAAATTTTCAAATGAAAAAACAGCGAAGCTCCTGCAGAGCTGACCATGAGGAAGATGTATCACAACATGCTATATGGTGCACAGAACAAGTTAAATAGCCAAGGTTACCTTCTCTGATGAAACAAACATCTGTAGTCCTCTTCCCCTGAACATGGCCTTGTTCGGAGACCTGGGGTCTTACCTAGCTGCCTGTGTCCCGGGGTATATCCAATTACCCTGACGTGTATCCATTCCCCACTTGTCTCTTTCAGCATAGGTGGTAAGCAGAAATTGTCTTTGCTAAGTAGCTATACAGCTTCCAGTAGAGTATTTGAAATAAACTAGGGGGAGCATTTGGCATCCAGATTTGAATGGCATGTTCTCTCAACTTTAAGATTGAGTACTAATGTTGTTAGGTCTTAGACTTTATTTGTGGTGTCATTCCTTTGCACAGAATGGGCACAGCACTGGGACACAGCTGCACCTGCAGATTCCTTCACTAGGAAAGGCGGAGGATTTCCCCCTTTCACTGCCATGGCTTTTACCCCAGCTACATTCCTGAAGTGACCACAGAAACTGTAGAAAAACAGAGCAAAAGGGATCACTGAAAGCAGCCTTCTGCATTTCTCTGCCCCAAGCAGGCTCAGCGATACTTCTGTCATTCCTGACAGACATCTGTTCACTTAGAATTCAAAGATGTCCCTTTCTGGAGGCTTCACAGCCTGTCCAGGCGATGGGTTGGAGGGCTTCATCATCCTTTCCCATCAGAAAGCTTTTTCATGTCTAAACTTTTTTTCTCTCCCTGCAGTTTATAGCCATTCTTTCTTGGCTTATCCACTGTGAAAGTGGCGAACAAGTTGTTCCTTTCCTGTCTGCAGCAAAATTTTAATGTATTTTATGACTGTTGGGTCCCACATCCAGTTTAGCCTCCTCAGGCTGAACAACCTCAACTCTTTTGCAGTTGATAGCTTTCTCTCTATCATGTCCTTATGTATCTTTGTGAGGTTTGTTGATTAATCCATGTCATATTCTTTTCTGCAATTATAAAATTGGTTTGATAGTATTTTTTTATCCACTTTTAATGATGCTTAAGCATGAAGAGGATACAATGTATCTCTTTCCGTAGTCAGAAAAGCCAGTCTCACCAGCCTTCAGTAAAGAATAATCTACTACAGCCTCATCAATGCCCCGGTATCTTTGGCTAATGGAATCTTGTGACTTGTTGCCATTGATGGATGGAGACAGAGTATGCATGGATGAAAGGAAAACACCTCAGCTCTCTTACTACTAATTGTGATCTTGAGAAAATTCTGTATCTGGAGAGGGGAAGAAAAAAAGAATTTGATGAAAGTCTATATATTTTTCTTTTATTTGTGACTTAGAACAGACTATGTCCTGTTCTGGCAGTGAGAAAAACCAGTGTCAATCCTAAAAAGACATTCTACTTAACATCAATTCGTAATGAATTTCAGTGTGTGAGGGGAACGGTGCTATAATAGTGCCACTGCTGGTGTTTCTGTCGATCAGATGAGGTGGTTAACACACCCAAAAGGGGGCCTAATGCTTAGCACGCTCAGGGGAAAATAGGAACAGAAAAGCCCATCTGTCTTGGCTTTTTGCTTTTCAGTAAAAAGATGATCTCTCTTCAACATTTATTTTACGTATTGGAAGAAACAACGGCATAGGACTTTGTACTGGTGTGAGATGCCTGGAAGGTGACACTCACAGGTGTAATGCACTTGCCGTAAGACAAGCTAATCACAGGTGAGGGGGAATCAGACTCATAAAATATGCCATATTTTCTTGATATGTGGTAAGAATGCTGTGATAAGGGGCAGCCTTGAGCTTACAGTCAAAGCTTATCCAAGGACATCCTTCACCACCCTTGAAGCTTGAAAAGAAAGTGAGAAATCTGGGTGCGCTCTTTTGCATGGCAGTGTTAAGTTCTAGGTGAGAAGTGCAGAGACATCGTCTTGCTGAAGTTAAGCTGTGGAAGTGATGCTACTAGGACCTATTATGAAATTTATTTATTTTTAATCTTGCAGTTATCACAGGGAGGTAATTTTTTGTTATATTGTAGCGCACTGCCCTTCAAATCAATCCAGACAGGTTTTGGTGTCTTTTACTTCAAAATGTTATACTCCTCACATTGATTTGGTTGCTGATGTACCAAGCCCTGTCAAAAAGTAGTAATGAGCTGTGTTCATTGCTCTTTTTTATATGATTGTATAAAATGTGATTTTTTTCCCAGCTCATACGCTGAGCTGAGACTTAAATCCTTCCCTGCTGATCTGAAGGGAGAATGGATGAATAATTTTTTTTATAGTCAAGTTAAGTACCTTCCAGATCTTTAGATTCTGCAGCCACCTCTGACTGATAGAGTTATTTCCTGGACAGCTAGTAAACAAAGCTGCCTGGCAACACCCAAGGGACATAAGCACTCTTAAGCATTCTTTACATGTCTAGGAAAAAGCTTGACTGTAGCAGTCAACAGTCTTGGGGGAAATGCTAAGCATGGATATCTTCATTACTTTTCAATTAAGCAGCAAGCTTATGGATTACAGGAAACCCTTGAGGGAGAAGTTGAGCTCTGAATGTAGCTCTCAGGGGTTACACTGGGGAGAGTGTATCCCTAGAACAGTGTATGTTTTGGGAAAGGATCTCAAAGATGTGATTTATTGTCTGGAAGGTGCAGGGTGGAGAGAAACACCTTGAGAATTAGTTTTGTCTGACATTCTGCTAACTGAACAGGAGAAGCAGAGAAACCAACCCCCAGAATCACTGGCTGTTATAATTTCTCACTTACCATGAAAAAGTATTTCCTTGAGCTTGTGGTCTCATTAACTCATGTTCTACTCCTATCTGCAGGTTTCTTAGTACTCAATATGATTTCATAGTTTTTAGAAACCTTTCAGTTCCTTGAAGAACAGTTCCTTCAGGGGTGTGTGGCATTAGGGTGGCAAGATTTCCAGAAACAAGACTGGATCCCCGGAGTGTTGTGGGGTGCCTCCCAATAAAGCAAGAAGTTGACAATGCTCTGAGTTGGTTAGGGCGAATGATCTACTCATGGGGAAATATTTACCATAGCACCACTGTGGAAGGAGAGTGGGAAGAACGCCTCTGAACCCTAGTGTGGTCATTGCAAGGTGTAGACAGGGGCGGTTTGGGAGGTCCATCCATAACAATTGGCTTTTGAGCACATCTTCCAGGTATTGATGCAACCACAGCAAGAATGAAGTGGCATCTCATAGAAAGCACTGAGAGAGATACATTCAGGCTGTCTAACTGCTACTGAGCTGTTACCAAGACCTGATAACTGCCTGGAAGCCAATCTGACTACTTTCCCGTAAGGCACTATTGCAACAGTTTGGAAGAGGCGCCTGTGTGATGCAGCTGGCTGCCTGTGCTTTCCCAGCAAGATAGAGGACACACCGAATAGAATAGCAGAGCTGTACACTGCACTGAGGTGGGCTGTAATGGTCACAGAGGCAAGATCAAAAGTATCATTACCCTGTTTTGTTCTAGCATGATTTCTCCAGCTTGTAGGTGTTATTGAAATAAGGGGGTATATTATCTCTGTCACTTTGCAAGAGTCTATTTAGATAATGCTGTGGCATATGTTTGGAATGAGACCACTGCACCTCCTGGACCACTGAGTGGCAGTTGTCCTGCAGCTTCTATGAAAGGTTACTCTACATAAACTGAAAAAGGGCAAAAGGGAGTAAACGGAGACCATACCCGGTATATTGGCTGAGTGTCAGAATGGGATGATCTGTGATAGATGTGTGTGCAGTATGGAAGCATCACAGAGGGACAAATCTGGAAAAGTAAGAACACAAACCACTACCTGTTCAGTTGCCTGATAAATAATATCTCAGATAACGTCCTCTATGTAATAGAAAAAAGCACACATTGACTTCATTGACCACACAAAACTAAATGCCTTAAAGGTTAAGGAACAACTATTAAAAATGTGAGGTATCTTCAATTTATATTTCAGAACTTTATACCCATTATAAAACTGAAGATATTTTATAATTATGCCAACAACAATTAATTAACTTAACATCAAGTACCTCAGAATGATTGAATTAACAGTAAAATCATGATAAAGCTCCAGTTCGTCTTAGGGTTTTAGCAAATAATTTATTATCCAGTAAATGCTTAGACTTAATCACATGGTTTAAGAGTCACTATTTTTCTCTCTTCCTTTACATGAGTTTCAGTCCCAGTCTTGCAGTCCAAACTGAACTGCCATCTCCTATGCAGAGCTCTGCTGATTTCAGCAAAGCTCTGCTGAAGACTCAGAGTCAGTTTGAGTGGAGCTGGTTTCAGAACTGAGCCTGTGACTACAGGGGTAAAAAGCCCACATTCGTTTCTACGTCACAAACTTAATGCAATGCAATGCATACTTAAAACAATCCCGTGCTAAACTACCTGGGACAAAAGCAATTCTGCAATGACCCTGATGTCCCTTTGCTTGCCATCGAGGTTGTTGGCACCTAATACTTAGATCAAGTGGGTGGGACATGGCATTATTGTGATTGGGTAGCTTCTGCTCAAATATAGCCAGGAAAGCCAGAATGCACAGGGTTAATTTTCCTGTTGGATTATTGTGATTTTCATTTTTTCATCTCCTTGACATCAACCGCAGTGTAGAACTGCCTTGTAATCCAAATGGGCTTGCCACCAGTGCAGTGGAAACCACCCTAGCATTATATCACTTCCAAGTGAAAGTGGTTTGATCCCTCCACCTCCTCGCCTGCTTTCTGTAAATACAGTTCTTTGGGTGTAGAAATCATTGAGGGTTACTACTGTCAGAACCACAGGGGTGGAACAAGCAGTTCCTTTAACAGAGGAGCTGATAAAGTCTGACTCTGTGTGGGTCTGTCTCTCAAGAATGTGCTTCTGTGTGGAGTCTGAAAGGAGTTCAAGAGCATTTGTGTCCCTGATGGTGAGTTTATGTTGCAGCTTTGATCTCTACTGGGGCACTGACAGAGGCTTGCTCTTTCTCTCTCATCTCTCTGGTCATCCATTTTCCTAAGGCTGTGGGAATTCTGTATTGTGGAGAGCTCTCTGCCCATTGGAGTTGGTCAGAATGTGTTCTTGGGTTGGAAAGTGTTTGGGGAGGGACATCAAGACAGATGGATAGCATGACTGCAAGTTTTGTTTCTTCAGGAAACAACTTAGTTAACAGTCATAACCGAAAATAATATTTCTAGACAAAAACCTCATGTATAGCGCAAGGTTTAATACAAGAAGGAAGCAGGCTCAAAATTACTTGTGCAGTAGTCACACTTGAAAAAACCTTTTGAAATATTAATATATTTAGAATTTAACTGCAGAATTTAAAACTGCAGTATCATCCTGGTGTCTCCTTTTTTGTTCTAGGATCTTACACTGACTTCAGATATTTTTTACAAATCCATAAATAAGGGATAAGCTTTTCCTTCAACTCTACAAAAGATTTTGTATCTCAGCATCAAGATCCTGCCGTTCTTAATCTCAGGAAAAGTTCTTTTTCACTAAATCAGATGTGCAATTTAATTGACTTGGAGTAGGGAATATAGAGCCTATTACTGTTCAAACCAAATATACGCTGGCTGGGTATTTCATACCTAGTTTGTTTCTTGTATTGGCTTTTACAGCTATGCAGGACAATGGAAAATCAGGGTCATAATACTTTCTTAGGCAACTTTGTAAAACTTCTAAAGATGAAATCTAAATTCTCATTAGCACAAGACATCTTTGCTACTTCCAAATCAGTTTGGAGAATTCCTTTTCTAAATGTGTAGTGTCAAATTCTGCTCTCTTCACTCATGTCATTCCTACTTCCTTTCATTTTCTGTAGTCCTCAAAATAAATATGCTGAACTTGAACTTCTGTCTGCACAGCCAACACAAATTTTCACAGACAATGAAAAACTTCTGTCAAGTTCACAGGATGGCTTCTGCTGATTAGCCTCGTTAACCAAGGCTTAGTGCTCTTGCTTTCTTAGTTTTGGAGGAGTGACAGGATCTTAATTCCAAAACAGACCATGAGATAAAAATAAGTAGCAGAAGCACTGTGTTAGTGTCATTCCTTGTGGCTTTCTCCCCTTCAGAGTTTTGTAAGAGTTGCTTAGTTCTGTCTCCTGATTAATCTTCAGCACTTGAGCATGTTCCCAGTGATTCCTGGACAGATTATCTTGTCTTTTCATGGCTATCTGGGCTGTCTCAGACAGAAAAAGAAAACATGAATAAAGTAAGCCTTCCACACACTAGTCACCATTTCCTTTTGCATGCAACCAACCTGTTATGGGCCTCTGAAAAATCTGGCTATATAGAAATACATATGTTTACATACTGTATATATAAGTACAGCTCCCCCCTTCACCCATTTTCATCCATCATTTTATTTTTTTAAGTTGGCCCTTTCCAGAAGAGAAATAAAGCCAGGGCAATTGAACCAAATAGCTCAGATGGCAACAAAAAGGGGCACCTGAAGTTTAAATTACTTCATTGAAAAAAAGTGGCACAGAAAGACATGTGACATGAGCATGACACATGGCGGTTGTGTTTACAAGCATCTTTCCTAAGGAAGAACCCAAATAGTACTCACCATCAACAGTGGCCAAAGGAGAGAGGTGGAGCTCACTCCTATCTCAACATTAAGATCAATCTATACCAGAAAGAGATCAGATTGTTTATAACCTTTACTGTATGAGAAAGGGAGGGGCCATCCTGTTATGAAGAACAACAGGTCTTTACTTATTTACCAGTTTTTCTCACTTATATTCATATAAATCCATTGAATCCTGTCTTAGAAGTAAAAAGAGAAGTTTAGCTGCTCCTTGAACTTGTGAGTTTTATATGCCACAGTCTATTCACCCTGAATTTAGACTGCCTGTTCCCCTTTGATGGCACTGCCAGTGGCCATCTGATATTAAGGCAAATGTATTGCTTTTGGTTCAATGTCTTATTTCAGAAGAGATTGGGTGATTATTGAATGGCTATTCACTGACAGCAGAGGTGTGGATAGCTGGAGGTGAATACACATCTTGTTGAGGAAACAATCAGTATTGGTAAGGAGGGATTTCTGAAAGGACTGCTCAGAAGGACATCCTGGAAGGCTGGCGAGTTCCTAGTTTTCACTGCTTGGGAACCAGTTGTATTTTTGTAGTTGAGTTCAGACAGGAGTCCGTAACAGCATCTTCTGCTGTTACCCTTGCTGAAGCTCAGTGAGGAAACTCCTCCTGATGAAAAGAACAAACCAACAAAGAGTCTAGTCTGTTCCAGAATCAAGGGAAAAAGGGACAGGATTTTACAGAATTATAAGGATCTTAATAATGGGTATGATTCTATGTACAGAGGGCGTGAGGAAGAAGCATTTAAAGTGTCCTGGGGCCTAGGCTGTGTCCCTACATGGAACTCCATCCTCAAAGTGTGACTTGGTTGGTGGTGGACCCATACCCTAGATGTAGAGAAGGCAAAGTGGTATTCAATAGACACTAGACAAGTGACATCTATCTTTCAGGAAGCACTGGCCAGCTGAGGTCATGCAGTACATTTTGAAATAGTTGAAAAGTGTTCTGTGGTTTTTCCATCTCTCTGTTTCCCAAAGGTTCAAAACTGTCAGCTTCTGAACGACAGGAAACATGAGAGGCTGCAGTGCTACAGACACAGGCAAGCAGATTGGAACTACTCAGATGAGTGTGCAGCTTAGTGCTTTGGGCAAGTGTTATCCTCATTCATCTGCTTAAAACCAGCTTCAGGTACCCAGTAAAGGCAGGATCTGCCTTTCTGGGTGGAGCAGGTTTACACAGCCCTTGGAATAAGCAGCATGTGACACTGATGATTATTTTAATTTCAGGAAAAGAATGACTGTAGTGCCCTAGAAAGTTTTGTTTTGCTTTTTAAAGGGAGGTGTGTGTGTGTTGCAGAGGGAAAGGCTGCCTGTTGAAAACGAGAAGGAAACGACTGTTTTTCTCTAGATGTTTGATCTGACTGACAGCCCCTGTCTGAACTTACTAGTGATTTGCCATTTCATTAGCTGCCAGGTTTTCAATTTCTGCCTCTTGGAAGTTACACCGCTTTGAACAAGTCCCCACAGTAATTGAATTTGCCACAGAAATAGAACACTGGAAAATTTCATTTTCTTCCCCGCATGAAGGCAAGGAGGTAGACGCATATTCCTGCTGGACTGCTCCTCTTACTACCCCTCTACCTCCTCCTGCCCCCTTCTCCCCACCTAGCACAGCAACGCACTTGCTGATGGCGGCCCCCACCATCCACACACACAGAGTCACAAAAAATACCTCCCTTTGAATCGGCTCCGAGTGCATCAGCCTGTCGCTTTGTAATTTTCTCCTAAATGCCTTCCACAAATAATGGTTTTCAAAATGAGCATTAACAGGCTTGATTACATGAAATTGTCCTTTTAATTTACACCAGGATTCTATTGATCACACAAGTGCAGATTAAAGTGTTCAATGAAGCCCATGATGAGGTATTAACCAGCTAAGGGTCCTCCAGGGGCCGCCAGGGACGGCCAGGAATATGCTAGAAGTGTACAGTTATTTCCCCATAATGAAGTGGCACTATGCGAAGGCATGAATCGCTGGCAGGAAGAATAGATCGGAGATGATGAGCTCTTCAAAGTCATTTCTCGCTCACTCATTCAGCCTCATGCCCAGATCCTCTTGCGATTCTTCTGCATTACTTGTCATGAAATGCCAGGATTTACTTAGCCAGCTGATGCAATTTTTATGACCTTATTGCTTTTTCACCATGGTAATAGTTTTGAATCAATTTATCAATCCAGCGGTGCCATCAGACATATTGCCCTGAAGATCAAGTCCAGGTCATTCCATCAATTCACTGCGGTTTACGAAGATAGAGAAAAAAGCCAGGCCGTGTGGGCTATCAACTTCAAATGGCTTAGTAAACATGCTGCTGCTGCTTTAACTGCTTCACTTCTGACTCCAGACCTTTTTGCTTATAAAAATCAACCACCACGCTCTCCTCCTCTCCCTGCATTTTAATTTCAAGCGTGTTAGCCATGCTACAAATAATCTAGGGAAGAACTGGTGGAGGACTACATAAGGATTTCAAGCCTGCCATGAAAGCCTGGAAAAAACTAGTAGGTTTCTAATGTATTTTTCACTATTGCACTTTTAACTTTGTTAGGTTGTCTGCTGCTTTTTGTGCATTGTCAAGGAATGGCAACATCCTGTGTCAATGATGCAGAAATGAAGGGAGCACTAGCAAACAGAAGAAAAGCATAGCTTCAGGAACAGATAGCTGGATATTGAGCTTTTCCCTATTAAAAATCTCAGTGGTGGTGTCCAGAAGACATGGTGGAAGTTTGAGAGACTAGAACCTACAATTGCATGCTGCAGAAATCAGTGCAAGTTTTACTGGCAGGCAAAGAGTTAGGGCCTGGATGAAGCTATGTAGCAAGCATGTCTAAACCACGGGAGAGAAAATCTGGCAAAGAGCTGGCGGGGAATTGTGTCAGGTTAGAGCCAATACTGGTACTTCACAAAGATTTTAGGATTAGGGCAATGTTTTTCCCATCGTACGTTTCCTTTGAAGTTTCATAAATGCTACCTCAGTTTCATCCAGTCTGCTTTGTGAACCCTTGTTGTCCTCCATAATTTCTTGACACATAGTTATCTAACTTCATTATATCTCTTATGATATAGAACTACAGAGAATTGCTGTAATTACTTATGAGGAATTCTACATTTGGTCCCAGAATTCAGAGGGGTATTCTCTGAGTGCTAGGAAGCGACACATCTTCCTTCACCATAGTAAGCAGGGCTTGAGATATAAATCCTATTTTTCCAGTATTTGCATACACAGACTCATGAAGAGAGTCACTGAAAGTCTTTCCTTGCCTCACTGCAGCTGTCTAAACTCTACAAACACATGTGATTTAGGCACAGTTAAAGCCTTTATAGGGAAGTGATTAAACCAGCCAGAAACCATTCACACAGCATCCACGCATGATTTCCATATGTCCAGTAATCTGTGGCATACCTTGTTTTCACAAATCTAAGCAATGCCCTACAATAGGAATAGTACGTGTGGAAACTTAGACTATTGCAACTTGAGACACATCAGTACATATACAAATGAGATCAAACACATGTGATTTGAGCTGCTTTGAAGCCTGAAAAATCCTTGGGGCTAGGGGACCTGAAGAATATCTTGGAATCACGTCTCCCTACTCCCCATGTGTACTTGTGGGTCTATTAACAGCTGTGACTCTTCCTACATACCTTATACAGCAATAACGTGTTCTGTTAGAGCAGCACAGTTGCAATAACATTATAAACCAAATATCATTCAGGTATATGAAAAGAGCTAGTCAGTATGTATGAGCTGCTAGCTTGTGACTGACGTGGCTACAAGACAGGTATGGCGCAAGTGTGTATATATATATCTATATATGTATGGGGTAAACACAGCTGACTGCTTTAGTGATTGTGGTGGAACAATTTTAAATACAGTGAAGAGGTAACAGATTGTTTTGCTGGTAGTGGGAAAAGCAGGGCCAAGAAGGAGCTGGTGACTGTGGCTTCAGCTGGGTGAGAGCTTTCAAACTCAGATGGCCATTGTCAGTGGCAGCTACTGTATATCAATATCTTATTTTGTTATGCTTGTTTTACAATGACTTCTCAATACATGAATCTGATAAGTCTAGAGAACTTAAGAAGGAGAGTGAACATCACTGAAATGCTGGCCTTTTGGTCCAGCAGGCTCCAAATGTTTCCCTCCACTCTGCAAGACACTTCAGTGTGCAGAATGATCTTGTCGTAAAGCCATAGCCTTTTGGTCTTGATGACAAACTTTCAGCTCAAGGCTGCTGGGAGCCCTGCCTTGGCTATATAAGCCTAACAGCTGTTCACGTTAGTAAAGCAGGTTCAAATTTATACTTGAAAAAAATAGTGGCTCATAAAAAAGAATATGGAACAATGACAACTATGGGGAAAAGGTAATAATTTAAGTCATGAAAAATTAATCAGGGAGTGATACATTATTTTTTTAGGCAAAATGTGTTGCAGTAAGAAAAGAAAAAAGCCTGTGGCTTTAATTAATTCTGCTTAACATTAATAGAATAAGGTCAGGCACACCAAAAACTGTTGAATAAAGCAAAAACGTGTGAAAGATATATTCTCTGATGTTACTCATAATGAAGAAGGGTTATCTTGTGGTCAATACAGCACCATTATTTTTAAGTTAGAGGTACAGCTGCTGAAAATATACAGTGGCGATAACAACTTACCTAACAGGATTGTGAAAAAGGGTTCACATAAAAAGCATTTTATGAAATGATACTCCCATTTAGATGATCACAATTTACAGCTATTTCTAGCTCTTAAACAACCCAACTTTTGTTCAGTCCAAAATAGGGAGTCTTCCTAGCGTGAACAAGCCACACCAAGCATTTGAAGTCACAACAAAATGACCAGAATATACATTTGGGAATAATTTCTTGCTAAAGGCCTATGCACTGAGAAACGGCTCTAAGCCCAGATGTTTTGCAGGTTCACAAAAGTAGAAGCTCTTGGGCAACAACTGTAAACATGTTGTTTATAGTCAAAACAACCTCACGTGGTTTTCCTTATGGCGCTCTATGGGACCTACGGAAACAGCAGCTTCAGGAAACAGGAAGATGCTTTACAAAACATACAGAAACATACAAGAAACAAATGGGTTCCCAGACAGTTCAAGTTCTGTCTGTCTTCATTGCTTGTTCCTGAGCCTCAACTAGGACTCTCTATAGCATACGTGTCATTGGGAGGGATTCACCTCTGCAAAATTTAGATGTCCATGCATGTCCTAGCTGTCCAGGTGTCTTTTAGAGTCAACAGAGACGCTTCTAGATAGTGATTTGTCTGACACATTTTAAGTGACTGACTTCAGTTCCCCCCAGCCAGCCACCAAGAGCAGGGGCTCACTCAAAGGCCAGCTGAAAATAATTTGATCGTTTGTGTCTGAGCAGAGCTCTGGCAGGCCCTGAGGACACCTGGAGCCTTAATTGCCCTGATCTGGCTCACCTGGCCTGACCCTATACTCTCTGCTGGTGGGCATGGGACTCCTATTTAAGCTCCAGTCAAGAGGCACAATCCTTTTCTGGTGCGTCTTGTGTTCCTTACTTGAGTACCTTATTGGTAAAGACTTTTTTGAAGATCTCTGGGCAGTGGCTGGCCTTAGTTGCTGTCACCAACCTGCTCTGCTGTCTTCCTTTGAGTGCTGTGGTCTTCTCTGGCTTCTGGATTGCCTGACTCGGGGGTGTGTGCAGTCTTGCTCCTGCTGTTCTAACAGGTACTGCCACGTATGTTGCTAATATAATGTTCTGTTGAGTTAATAAGAGTTTAAAATAATTAGAATCTCACAGACTGTATTTGGCATTGCTGATTTTATGGAGCTTTTATGTCTTATTTAGGCTTGACAAAGGAGACCAATGTAAATAGCATTCAAAACATCTGTTTGAGAAATCGTTGCACAAAAACTGTGCAGCCACAGCTTTAATTCAAGTGTCTCTGCCGGTTAATATATAATTATACTGAGCTTTTGCATTCATGCAGAACAGTGCTGGGACAGTCATACTGTTGTGAAGTTTCTGTAGGTTCCTTAGACCCATTACTGCAACTCCTTTTCTCTATTGAAACTGCTAACAGAGCTTCAGGTGGTGATACAGATGCCATTTATCTATCCACAAAACAGGCTAACATTTTTCTTCATGTGATACTTTTGAACATTTTCTAAATGACGTTATCATGCTGTGTGTGGTAATAGAAAGGCTCCTTATTGCCTAAATTCAGTTTGGCCAAGTACAGCCTATACGTTTCATTACGCCAGCATGTGATCTTCAGGCCAAATGGGAGCCATGAGCAAGATCTCCTTTGCTTACACTGTGTGTCATCTCCCAGGGAGCTCCACCTTTGTTGTGTTTAATTTCCAGAGCTGTTTGTGACTGTCCTGGGGTCTGTTGCTTCATCCAAGTTTGTGCTGCAAATGATGGGGCCTTCCTCACATTTTATTAAACAGGTTATTCCTTTGGCAGAATTTCTGACTGAAGAAAGGAGCCACCTATATGTATGTAGGGACAGGGGAGGAGTGAATTCAGCTGGCGTCCTGGGTCTTAAAAGGTTGGTGGAGAATCTTGCCTGATGCATAAAAAGATGTGCATGCTCCTTTTATTTGAGGTAAAAAAGCAGAAACAGTTTTTAAAAAGAACAACTCCAGTAGCCCATCTTTAGAGTAATTAACCTGCCTCCACTTCCAAAAAGCCCCAAAGAAAAAAACAGCCTGAAAGGATACTCTAAGGCTGTCTTGATGACAGCCTGGGAAGTGCCCTGGGCACTGCCTGTGTGTGCGCTTGCCACCAGGGAGCCAGAGCCTACCTGGCTGCTCTGTCCTGTGATGCACCAGTTTTTATTTCTGTTACCTGCTGCTCAGTCTGTGAGGACTATGACCAAGACTTGCTCAGACTGAAACATCTGATGAAAGCTGTGCGCTGATAAATAGTACTCATTCTTAAGGCATTCCTCTTAAAGCATCCTGTGTGGATTGCTTGCCTATTTCGTAAAGTAAATATTTTTGTTTTCCTATGATCTTACCTGTTTGATCAGGTTATCGTTATTTACCTTGTAAAATAAAAATAAAATCTAATAGAAATGGTCTGTTTATTGATTTGTCAGTGCAGCTTGATATTTTGTGTATTTGAATATCCTAAGAGGTATTTCTCCCTAAGAACAGGGATGCACACACCCATGTTGCAAGTAGGCCTGTGCATCAGCATTCTTGGCCATGAAGGCCTGTGGCTCTGCAAGTTACTGAAAGAGCAGTTTTGGTGTTACAAGATAGAGAAGTGGAAGCCACCCACTCAATTAAACAAACAACCTCCCTGTTGGGAAAATGCCTGGGTGTTGGGGTTGGTTTTGTTTGTTTGAGGGGTGGGTTGTTTAGGTTTTTTCATTTGGTTGGGTTTTGGGTTGGTGGTTTGTTGTTGTTGTGTTTTTTTTTTTAATCCTATAGCTTTGACTTTTTCCCCCTGCTTAGGGATATCACAAATAGTTATGCATCATGAGACCTTGCATAGGCAGAAAGTGTGCTATACAGAGAAATTGCAGCTATGATTTTATTGCTTATACTGCTGGTTATTTTGGGTAAGTTTAATAGAGTATTGGGTAGAGTCTCTTCATAGTTCACTTAAAACTTCAGATCTGATTTTGAAAAAGTGATTATTTTTTAAAAGTCCAGATTTTCCTAAGTGTTTCTAATGCTGTATGTGTTCTGTAATGCTGAAGTAAAAAAAGTGGAGTCGAAGAGCAGTGTTAAACTCAGATTTAACTGTGTGATTTCTTGAGGAAAAGCTTCAAAGTAAAGTAATGAGTTTTTTCTAGGGCTTGAAAAATAGAAGAGGAGGGAAATAAACTGCTTTTCTACCTTTTTAAACCCTCATGCTTCTTTTTGGATAGACATTTGGTTTTTTTAATGTTGCAGTTGAGTAATATTGAGAGTAATTTGAGACTGAATTATTAGCTCTCGTCTTTGAGTGACTTACTAGGAATCAAATGGATTACCTCCTGTGGAATGGCTGGTCAGCTGATAGGTTTTATGGCACAGCTTACCTCCCCTTCAAATTCACTGCTTGTTTTTCTTGGTTAACGTGCTCACATAGAGATTTTGCTTAGGGAATGGACCTTGAATATTTGTGTGGCGACTGGAGCGCCTTAAACCATAGTGTTTTGCTCTTTAAATGAGAGCTGTATTAGACCAGCTGCTTAGGCAGGTGAGACACGTAGTTAGTTTGTGTTTAATACTGCCAAGGTCCTTATTTTAACAGGCATGCAAGGAAAGACAGCTGCTTGTGCAGATGTTGACCACTGTGATGCTCTGGTGCGAAAACAGGTCTTACCTTCCCTTCTAAGAGACAGGAGAAATATGAAGGTGGTGGAACCCAATGCAATCCCTTTCCTCGGCTCCAATGAGAAGGTGGGAAGGCCAAGGAAGCTTTAAGGAGGTTGTTGTAGAGTTTGACTAAAACCAGCAGAGTAAGAGGCTGCTTAGACTTACAGATTAATCTCTTCTAAGAGTTAGGAGTTGTCCCAAACTTACAAAGGGTTTTCGCTTCCCTGTGCTTGTTGCATGTTTCTGCCCATTCTTGAGGCTTGTGCATCTGTATTCTCTTCCAGCTCCCAAACATCCTGGCTTTTTCTACTTTTCTCATTTGCTTCATCAGTATGCTTTTCCATTGCCACTGCCTCAGGTATAGAGAAGCTGAATGAACTTTACTCCTAATATTTCTATATTTGAAGATCCATTAATCCTGGCATAGCTTTCCAAAGTAGGTGGTAACACAGGTGTTTCTCTCCCAGCCTTCTCTCAGTAAGAAGCTGGTAAGTGAGGTAACAAATTGAGGACTGACAAGCTTATTTTTTTCATTTCAGATGGCGGAAATGAGCCTGGTGCTCATCAATATTTTTATTTACAAAGATCAGCTGCATCATCTTTGAATATATTTATCTTCAGAAAGCAAAAGAGTACTTTCTGGGCAGTGTGTATAGGTTTTGACCCTATTAGGCTATAGGTGAACTGAATAAAACCTAGTAACATCTCCCACTGGTCAGGAGATCCCACCTGATAAACATTGACACACTGACACAAAGCAGCGCTGTATGTAACTGTGCTCTGTTTCTGCTTCTTAAAGCAGCAACAAAAGAATTTGTCTCAAATGGTAAAATAAATTTTACCAAGCTCTACTAGAAGTGAGGTCCTTATCTCATTTCATAGTAAAGAGGTTGCCATTGGCTATGGGAGTAGGAGTGCTCTCAGTGATACTCAGTGTCACTTTTTTATTTTTTTCACCGCATTTAATTCATTCACTGAAGCCACAATTCAGTATTTCTGACGTCAGACTTAATTCCCACAGAGGCCATTGTGGCCTCAAAAGCATTGAACTGTGGCCTTAATAAATGAATCAGGCAGGAGAAATAGGGATAATCATCGAGGAGGAAAGTGTATATTTATACAGGGATTGTCATAATTGATAATAGCTGAAAGGCAAATGCAGGAGAAATACATAAGGGTTTTAATGAGGATTTTGAGTAGCAGTTCTCTAACCACGCTGCAGGAGCAATTACTCACCAGAGCTATAACCCAGGGATTACTGTAACGTGGTTTTGTGAAAGTGAACAAGAACTCTTTAAAAAAAAAAAAAAAAATCCCCACCCCTTTAATCAGCGTTTCCCTTTGACAGCAGGTGCTTTAGGCCTGCCAAGACATTTTTACTATGAAGTCAGTTCAGCATCAAAGATCTAAATGATGCATAGAATTTCATGGCTAGCTCTGTGGTTTAAATGTTATGACTGATTGGGGCAGAAGAAATGCCTTTTCATTTCACTGTGATAGTACAGGAAAGTCTCATGTTGTGTGGAAAGAAACTACAAATTTTTTTTTCTATACCCTTTCCTCTTCGCCACACATCTAAAGTTTTTCCCCCTACTGTTTCAACAGTTCAGTCTAAACAATAAAGCACCATAGGCAGGCTGTACAAAGATCAGTCCAGTTCCCTTGTTTATTAGCCTGAGAGATCTGGGTTTTAATAATGGCCAAAAGACAGGGTTTCCTTGCAGAGAAGGGGGGTGTCAGCAGCCCTCAACCTTCAGGGGTCTGCCTACTCTAACAAATATCCCAGTGGTGGTATCAAGCTGTGTGGTTTAAAACTTTGTCTTTCTTCTTGGACTAGCTGAAAGGAGCAGACAGCAGAAGTGCTTCTTTTCACGTAAGCTAGATCTCAAACCAAGCTAAAGCTGGGGCTTTTGACTGGGGCATCGTGCCCTCTGGGTATACAGAGCTGATGTGGCCAAACCTTTAAGTACCCAAGGAGTGTTATGAGCATCTAGGACAAGGGAGAACTGCTCTATGTACACTTGAGAAATAATGAGACTAAATAGAACGAAGGAAAATTTTAGTTGCTTACCTGGCACAAAACGTTCCTGTGTGATATGTTAGATGAGAAGCTGTCTCCTTAGCGATGTAGCTCATCGCTTCCCTGACTTTGCAGATATGCTGATCTGGTTGGTATAGGGTTAGTCTATGAAAGAGGTCAGTAGAACAATTGGATTACTATGGGGGCTGATTTTTTTTTTTCATCTTTTATTTCTGTAACTTCTAATAGGAATGCATGTGGTAGAATGTTGTTTATGTATGGGGCCTACAGTAAGAGGGGTGTTTGTTTGAATTAGTCAAAACAGGAAAGATTCATGTTTAAAATCAAACATCTGGGTATGACCGAGATGACATTTCCTAACAGAAGATTCAGTGTTAAAGGTATATATTTAGAAATACTGGGGAAAATGGGACACGTGTAGATCTAGCTCTATTGGATATTTATGAAGTGTCATGGTTTCATTTGGACAGAAGTTTGGTAATTATCAACACTAGGGCCATTTATTAAGTTTGAAAGTAAATCAATAACAAATTGGAATTCCATTTATTTTGTGACCGCTTTGCTGCCGCCTAACATGCCAAAAAGGTGTAGCAGAACACACCTACAGGACTCTCACATGTACCAGACATGAGGAGATACATGCATATGCGCACTTTCCACTGTTGGTTGCTTTCATGAAATAGACTGTGTTATAGTAAGGAATTTTCAGAGGAGAGTGAGGTGGAAACTCCAAAGGTAAATGAAGATCCAGTGCAATGTGTAGGGTTCAGCTGATGGATGCCAATGCTACTGGAAGCTCTGTGGTAAGGTGCTTGTGTATTTGTGGTCTGCTTAGTAGTTCTGTTTTAAATGCCTTGAAGCTTTTGCAAGTGCTGGGAAAGACATTTGCTTCTCATAGTTTCGGGTTTTTTGAAAGCTGTGAAATATGCAGAGCGCTACTCCAAACCAAGAAAAGCATTCTGCTCTTGAATTGCTGTCAGTGATCATGATAGTAATAAAAAGCATGTCAAAATATGACACCAAAAGCTGAAACTTGTATGTTTTTACTGGCAACACCAGTTAAATTTCTGGTGATACAGGTGGAACAAAGAAATTGAATAGAGAAGATGAACCTCTGAGGGCAGCTCTTGCTTGAGCACATTGTGCTGCTTTGAGGACAGCCTGCCCTCTGGTAGCATGTATAAGTTTTGTCTTTATAGATATATCTTTCTGTTCCTTTAGTTTTGCACAGTATCACCATGATGCTGTGGTGGGCAAGAGTTGGCATTGTGGCTCCCCTGGAGGTGGGAGCGTGATCTTGTGGCATCCTGTGGACTTTGCTTCAGCTGAGCTCATGTAGTGCATGCTGTGCTTGTGAATGTGTAAGAATTAATGCTCCTTGTTACATACCAGAAAAAAGGGGAAAGAATATAAAGCTATAATATCTGCAGCTTGCAAACTGCTTTGGTTTTTGTGACAACAGTATGAACGAAGGTGTCATGCGCAATGGAAAGATTCAGGATTCAGCAACTGAAATCTACCTTTGGGCCACTGCCTGAAGGGATTGAGCCAAAATTTGAGATCCCGATCTCTACTGATAGCGGTACAGCATTCAAACACAAATCCCTTGGTGCAGATCCATCTCTCTGTGAGTGTGCACTGTGAAAGGTAAGAAATATTTCATAGTGTTAATAATATTACTCTAATTAAAAACAAAGCTGAGGGAAAGAGTCCAGACATAGAGAAAAGACTAATTGCCTGGAAGCTGTTAAGAAAGCATAATGATCTCTAAATAATCAATCCACAAGAATTACTGCTTTTTAGATTTTCCTAAAGGTCCCTCGACCTTTGATCATGCCTGCTGCTGGTCAGCAGGTATAACACAGTGTGCTGTATTTGTGGGTTTTCTGGCCTGACTCTGTCATTGTGAACTAGGAGCTGCCCAGATGAACTGTATTTTGTTGCACTACTAGCTGCTGGAGGAGAGGTCTGGTATGCTGCATGTAGACCACTGCTAAGGTGGCAATTCAAAATGAGAAAAGGTGGTCCTGCCTTCTGCTTTGAGAACTTACTGCTTGGCACGCAGAAGCTGTGGCGGATGTCAGTGTGGTGACCCTTGTGCCTGATGGTCTGTCGGTGATACTGGGTGAAGTGATCCAGATGTTACTAGCTAGACATCGCTGTTCTGTCAAAATGTATATGGCAGCGAGGTACACAGTCAGGTTCAGATTGTTTGTATTCAGGTGCAATCTGAATCTCATTAGTTAAGCGGTGGTGTTACCCATGTTATTCATTTAATCTAAGTGGCTTTGTAACTGTACCACGATCACAAAGTGGCATAGGGTTTAAATATATCTAGAATAATATTATTGGGTATGTGTGTATTATTCCAGTAGAGAAGAAAATTCAGTACTGTAACTTTGTGCTGCAGCAAGCAGTGAGAACTGCCTTCAGGGGTGATGCTGTTCTCTGTGCCCAGGGAGGCAGGCTTGGCTGAACCTTTACCTGGGTGTAGAAAATGGCTGGGGGAGAGTTGTCAGGAAAGCAAACTAGCAACCTGTTACCAATGGATTTTTCTTTTGCAGTTGAGGTGCTAGCAAACTCTCATGCCCAAGAATTGATCTGATGGTTATGTACCTCTTAAAAGCTGTGAACTTTATTCAACAGAGGATGCTGTCAGTCATACAAGCAACATAGTTGGGTAACCTTAGTCTTGTCCAGTAAGGATTCTATAGTTCAGCATTGTATCAAAGCATCCTCCCAGCTGTAAATGTATTGTCTTAATAAGCACTGTCTGTTGGGCAGGAGGGTGACAGGCTGTAACTTTACCTGAGGAATACGCTGATGTTTCTCAGTCAACGATTGTGAAGGCTTTAATGGGAATGTTGGCTCGTTGAGAAATATGTGGCTACATGCTCTGCCATGACAGCTGTGATGAGGTGCTCTGTTAGCCTCACCTTTTTGCAAACTGGAGTTGTATTAGTTAGAGGACGGGGTAAAGGGGTCTCTTCTCTGCCAACGTTGCCATGTTGGAAGCGTACAGCAGATAGTGAAATACGAAAATAAAAATAGCTTGGAGCCAACAAACCATTGAGTTGAAAATGAATGACAAATAAATATTCTCCTGTAGAGCAAGCAGGCTATGTTCTGGACCTGTCTTTCCTGTGACCTACAGGATTTTAAGAGAAGAGCTTCAGAATTTTATTGGCATTGCCACTATTAGACAAACTTTTCTTTCCCTTCTCCCCAGACTGGGGTCAGCTTTAAAGAGAGCATTAAGTGAATGGCTAATGGAATTAAGAGTATAATAATAGAAGGATATAGTGAGACAATTGTATTAACAAGAAATAAATCATGTTGAGTGTAAGGTAAGTGTTTTTTAATTGATTGATGGGAAGGATGCTCCATAGGTTTTTTCGAGGACTAACAGCTACTTGCCTTCCCATCTACAGTAAAAAGCCAAAAAGGAAAAAGAAATAAGAAAATTATGCAGTGAGGAGATAAATTATTCAGAGAAGATGGCCATTTTGTGCTGACATCACTAATGTGAAAAAGCATTAAATCTTTGACACTAGCTGCATTCCTCAGCGGTTGTGGTGGCTGGAATGAGGTATTAGAGATTACAGCTAGAACACTACTTCAGTTTCCCTGGATGCCTTGAGTGGCTTTCCAAGGTGATCTAGTAAGTAAAGACTCAGCAAGGGCTGTGGGTACCAAGCTGCTCTGACTTTTTATTTATTTATATTCTTTTAATGACTTCATCTGTAGTGAAAAAAAACTCCGATATTCTATGTAGTACGACCTGGAGATACAAGTGGTATATTTGTAGAGGTTAGAGAAAGCTGGTGGCTGTTTTAAGTGTTGAGCTTAAATTTTGTGTGTACATAACTACAGAAAAAGGGGAGGTGGGAATGTTAAGTGTGAAGTGAAACTTTTAGAGCCAAATCTTCATGCTCTCTAAATCATCTGATTTTACGCGTAGAAGCATAGTACCAAGTTTGCACCTTTTCAGGACTTGGTTTTCTTCAGTCAGGGGGTGCAAAAATTGGGTCCTAGACATAAGCTGATGGGATACAATGGGAACGGAAACTTTGTGAAAACACAGTTAAGGGTAACTACCAAAGGTCTGTGGAGTATGTAAAATCAAAAGAATGTGAAGGTAGAGCGGTTTGTTTCATGGCTTTTTTTAGTTAAGAGCTTTTAAGCACTGCAATTAAAGTGCCTTTTGTTGTTGATAATTCAACAGGACCCTCCATGTGATGCAAGACCTTAAATCTAACCTCATTTGATTCTTCAAGACTTTAATCAACTGTCCCCCGCCAACAATTCCCCCACCTATTCTGTGCCTCTGTGTGTTGCTTTTCCTGAGGTCAGAGTTGCAGCTGGCAGTCTGCACTAGTAGAGATGCTTGTGTGGAGATACATCAGCATGGGCAAACCACTCTGGCAGCCTCATTGCTTATGTGGTGTGTTCTCATACTTTTCCGTCAGAGGGGTTGTAGTGGCAGAGAAGGCCACTGCATAGAGCAGTGCTCGCTTCAGTAGAAAGGAAGAATTTAATAGGCTTTGAGAAAGATTTTTGAACCCTTAATGCTGTGGAAACAATAGGAAACTGATGCAGTGCATCACTGAATTTAGGCTCACTGTATTTTCAGAGAGGCTTAGGGAGGTGTGATAACCCATTGAACCTTTCTGAGACAGTCAGCATAAGAGGTTTTTTACTTCAAGTAGTGTAACCTCTGGCTTCTTGCACCACTTAGACTACAGATTTCACATGCAGCTCTTTAGTGAGTGTTAACAATTGGGTTAATGGGTCCCTTAGAGTTCAAAACTCTGGATCAATCTCACTGGGCAATTTGAACGTAACTGTGGTGTTGCTGTTTGCAGCCAAGCTGAATTACATACAAACACGTACTGCTTTTCAACTGAAGGAACAGAAGCTTGTGTAGTTTTTTGATATGTTTGTGTAGCTCTCCAATAAAGCAAAACAAAAATGTTTCCAAACAGCTTAATAAAATGCAATAAAAATAAAATCGAGAGCTGCAATTAATATCTTTTTTGAAAGGCAGTGTCTTGTTCTATAGGTAATTTTCCAGCAAAATACAGAGAACTTTCTAAGCTAGCAACTTTGGATATTGCTGTTGTCCCTGAAGAGGGACTGGCTGTGGTGTTGCTGTCCTGCAGCTTCAGAACTCTTTAAATGCTTGTCTCTCCATCAGTGGTGTCCTGTGGTCAGCCTGTCATTGTCTTGTCAGTAGCCGATTGTGCCAGTTTTTGACCATACTGTGGTGTCATTTGCTGTAAATTAATTTACTTTTGCCATTAAATACAGACAGTATGCGGTCAATTCAATTTTGTCCATTAAAGACAATAACCCTAGCCAAGCTCTTTGCTATTCTTAGTTCACCCCTTGGGACTACTCTACTCACATCTCCAGAGGTACTGGTAAATTTATATTATCATTCCTTGTCTAATATTCATGATTTGTTGGCTTTGCTTTTAATACATGGACAGTTAAGTCTAAATGCAAAGGCTTCTGCACAGAGTAATCTCAGGGATGTGAGTGTTCTGGGAGAAGAAAGCAGAGCACAATGGAAGTAAAATTGCAGGGATATATCCTCTTGCATAAGAGAAGACTTAACTAAGCTGTATATACAGAGTAGCAGATGTGCAAAGGTGGCCTGGGACTCCTGTCTATCTGTGTGCTGTGGAATATTTTCTTTTCTAGCCCTCTGTAGAGTAAATGTCCCAAAGCCTAGCCTGCTGTAGGAAGTGGTTGTGATTGCATATAACAAATCTAATACTTGCTGTCTAGTTCACAGAGTGGTCATCTTAGTTTCCTTACTCACAGACTGACAGAGATGACTAGTTTTACCACAAAATACAGTGGGGGTGTCCCGAGTTGCTCAACACAGTCCTAGAATATCCCACAAGCTGGATATGTATTTAGATGCTCTGCTGATGGGCGTTGTACTGCAAATAAGTTTGTAAACCCATGATTTAAAGAATGCTTATTATTAAAGTAATACAGGGAGGCTGAGAGGTGCATGCCATTTGTGACTCTTCTGTGGCTTTATCAGATATGGGAGAATCTTCTAAGCTGTTTACTTTGGCTCCTTTTTTTGTGCAAAGGTGACTGGCAAAAGGAGAAGGAAAAAAGAAAAGGAAATTTCTTTGTATCCTATCCATCTTGACTCATTTAGACTCAGGTTTTTGTATAAACCCTCCTGTCCAGGTTCCCTACAGGCTGTTGTTTCCCTGTTGTCCTGTGACATGATGAAAAAAGCTGTGTTACTGCTTGGGTAGAGCTAGACATGTGAGCGTTGCATAGCTTTATCGTGTTTGTCTCTGGCTTATCTTGAATAGTCCTTTGCTTTTGGTCTTACGAAGCACTCTCGGCGCCTTTTGTATATTAGCTGTTGATAGTGTATGTATGTAGTAGGTATGTTCAAAAGTCACGTTTTCCACTAGTGATTTAGAAAACTAGCAACTGTATCAAATAGCACATAACTTCTTGTGGTAATGGGTTCACTTTTTCTTCTGCTTTTCCAGTTCAATAAAGGACTGGTTTTGCTTCAGACTTCTTTGTAACAATGCTAGTTAGGTTTTTGTCTACAGGATCTTGTTATTTAAAAGCTGGATCACACACTGGCTTGCTTAATGAAAGAACGTGATTAAGTGGAGGGCAGATGTGACTTTACAGTCTGGCCTCTAAAAGGGTGGAAAACACACACAGTATGACATGGAAATAGCATCTGTATACGACACAGAGAAACTGTTCATCCAAAAGCACACATTTTCTGCTCTGTATTTGGTGTTGAAACACTTCTTGTAATACTTCATTGCTGTATTTTGGCTTTTGTGTGGAATTAAAAGGTGGTACAAGGTAGTAGCATTGGTAGTGCTGTACCCTTTTGGACAGACCAAACAGAAAGACCTTGTCTTCCAGTTGTAAGCCTGCAGCACTCAGAGCGGTAGAGGAAAGTGTCGTAATGCTGGGGAACGTGGCAAAGTCTGAACTATCAATCTCTGAAAAACAGGAAAGCAGAACCAATTTATGTGATGCCTTGGCCAACACGAGGAACAGAGGCTGCATGTTAATCAGAGAAACTTGAAGCGGCAAGAGACGATTGGAAAAATACCTCCATTTCTTTGGGTTAATGCAGGATGCTAGCCTTTCACCCCTTGAGACAGTAGGATCAATTCAGGTTTGGGTCACAAGTGGAAATGAGGTTAGTGAGCTCAGGCTAATCTCCAGTGGACATTTGTCTACATTATGAAGTCATTGTGTGATATGGTAGGAATGGCCAGCAGTGTTCTCAGGGAGGTTGGGGGAGCTTGAGCTGCCTCAGCAGTTGTACCTGGAAAAAAACATCACCTTTGTTCTGCTTAAAGCTGCTTCCCGGGTATTTTGTCTTGTTGCTGTCAAAAACCCAAACAAACACACACTTGAACTTGCAGCAAGGCCTACTGTAATGCTGTCCAAAACAAAGCTTATCTTGAAATAACTGCTGTGGCTGAAACCTGACTTCTACTGTATGCACTTTGCTAAGTGCTTGAGCATGTACTGGTGGAAGGCAATTCTGGCTCTCAAAATATTGTGACTTCTAACACTAAAGCACTTTCAAAGCATGGGGCTCTGGACAAATAGAAACATGAAAACAATACTGTCTCTGGGGAACCAATACCTAGGGTATAAAACTGTGGTGGCGATAGAGGAGTCATGATGTTAGGACTTGGCCATGTCATGGTGGTTCAGGGGCATTGGTCTGAACTATATCAGCTGCTGAGGCCGATGTTACCATTTGTGGAGCTGTGCAAAAAGAGCAGGAAGGAGCAAAATTACAGTGTGAAATCAAGTTTTCGTGCAGTGTTGTGGCAGATGTAGGAGGTCATTTGAATGGTTGATACTTTTCAGTGAGTAAGATGACCAAAAGAAGAGGCTGTGGGAGTTAAGAGGATAAATAATAACTGAATTTTAAGGAGAGAAAGCAGAGGTGTAAATGCTGCAAAAGTGGGAAAGGGACAGATCAGAAGATCACTACGTGACAGTCTTTCAGTGATGGGCTCCAAAGGGGGTGGTGGTTGATGCTCGAGGGCCTGAGATGGAAAATAAATTCCTTGACTTTGCGTTCTAGCAGTTGCCAATTCATGATGGAAGTTGCAGGCAGCTACAGTAAACTTACAGGTTAGTAGCTTGCTCTGTCTCCTGGCATCGCTTTTTCTTTCTTACAATGTTAAAGCAAAATTAGGTCAATGTTGCTGGTTGGAAAGTGAACAAGTGCAAAGTTGAAAGGGGGAGGGAAGAGTAAGAACATCAATGTTGTGCAGAGCTGAAGCTGTTTAAGTGTCTCTGGCTGTAATATTTCTATTTCTAAGCTTTGAATTCACCCATTCCTTAATTTAGCTACAGGAATTGCTTCTCGGACCTTGCCTCAAAACCCACCTGCTGCTATTGTGTCTTTCCTGGGGCCTTTTTCTTTGTTAACTATTTTGCAAAACCTTAGCAATAAGTTGTCCTTCCGGTGCCTTGAAAATGTGTTTGCTGCTGTGTTAAATTGCATAGTTCCTGCCCTTTTAATTTCTCCAGCGTGAGGACTGAAGTAGGAGCGCAGTGGGCAGCCCAGCAGCACGAGAGGATTGGACAGTGTATGGCGGCTGTGCCTGTTTTTCTGCTAATGGCCTTGGGGTTTTAAAGTCTTACCAGCCAGCCCACGGTTGGGCCTCGTAGTCACATAGCCAGCCCACTGCGGACTGACTCTGTAGGCACAATTGCCACATGCAGCTGGCCAGCAGCTGTCTGGCTCCTAGGTGGGAGGTAAAAATTAGGCTCAAAGTAGTTTCCCTGCAGTGTTTTGCACACTATTAATTTGCAACAGGTTGGTGGGTTTTTTTTCTTTAATCTGAGAAACTTCCATTTTCTCTCAGACTGATAACAGTGATTACCTCTGAGTGTAGACGGGAGACTGAATCCCCTGTGTTAAACACTTAAGTGCCTGGGGCTTATCTAGGGAGTATTACCACAGCAGGTGCATGAGGCTCCTCTGGCTGGCAGGAGCCATGTGTGTTTGGTCAGTATTTCAGAGCCCTGGCTTTGCAGCTTGACAGTGTTTGGGGTTATTAGCTTAGTTGCAGGATGTGGTTTGTATCAGGATTTAATTTAATGTGTGTCTTGATGAGGAAGATATGCAGACTGCAAGTTTAGGAAGATGAGCTGCAATTCATCACTCTTCTTTTGGGTGGTGAGTGGGATAGAAGTAATGGAGATCTCAGAACCAGGGCATGCCCTGTGTAGCAGGAGGGCATGCTGTTGGCTCCTATTAGGTGCTCAAGGCCCTTCCATGCTGGCAAAATACGGAAAGCCATTGCTTTCTTCCACTGTTCTGTGCTCTCTTCCCACTTTGATATCAGCACATATTCAAGCAGCTGACACCCCTCAGCCTCACTGCAGGCCTTAGTGAGCAAGGCAATTGTCTGTAAACGCTGGTTTTAAAGTAGTTATAGAGATTTTCTTAGCTTAATCCAGTACACAGAATGAGTGTGAATGGCAAGCATCATATCTCTAAACTGGTGAGGCTATCCAACGGAAAAGTTAGTGGAAGGGATTGATATAATTTTAATAAATTGTTGTTACTGATGTGCATCTACAGGCTTTTGAATGGCCAAAATGGGATAAAACTCACTGACCTCTGATCCCAGGGAAAAACCCCTGCTTCTCAAGACTTCTTGCCTATACACCGCAATAATGGTAACTGATTTTCTAAATGCTGTGTCATGAGGGTTATGAAAATTGTTGGTTGGCAAATGACTTTCGGTAAATGCTTGTGTAAGATGTTTACTTGAAGGGTCTAAATTTCACTCCCTGGCAGCCTGTGCTATTGAATACAGAGTAACCACTCCTGGTCCAGGAAATGGTTAATCCAAGTACTACTAGAAGGTGAGAGACTATTCCTGGGAGAAGTCCCAGTATACTTAAAATTTTCACTTTCTTCATGCTGTTCCCTAGATACCTCCTATGGACTACTATGGAGGCAGGATCCTGGGCTTGACAGACCTGGATCAGATGCAATCAGGCTGTTCTTACAGTCCCAGTGTATGCGCTATTTATACACGAGTCTGCTCAGAGAAGGCCTGACAGAGCAAAGCCTGCCAGGTAGCTCTCATGAGGTCTGCTGTAATTCAGTGAGGCTTTTGGTGATGTGGGCTGTGATCTGCTCACTGGCGTTCCTGCAGGTCATCTTTCCATGGCCAGCCCATGTACCCTCATCAAAAGGAGCAGGGGGAACATCAAGAGCTTTGAGCTATGCAGGAGGCACCGTGTCCCTTAGGGCCTGGGTGGGTCCAGCTAGAACAAGTTTGGGTCAAGGTTTGGACTGAAGCCTGCTATTTGAGTAGCCCTGTTAACCTTCCACATGCTGCAGGAGCCCTTGCAAAGGCAGCAATGACATTGTGATCCCTACACCTTAAAAGTAAATGCTGGGGTCAGACACTTTCTGCTTAAAATGATAGTATTTGAACACCGAGCATTTGCCCAGGGCATTCAATTATGCCACAAGTCGTGGGTTTCTTCCTGATATAATTCTTGGAAACTTGCATAGATGTTGAGACTATGAAATGGCTTGAGTTCATACATTACAATTAGTATGAGTTGGCTAGTAATGACATGTCTAGTCTAAAGGCCCTTCTGGTTTTCTCAGAGACGGAGGTATTTGCATTGAAAAGGGGCAGAGCTGTTAACTGCATGGTTTCTTGCTCAGACTCGGAGCAGGCTTTCATCTAGACAACTGAGATAGATACGAGTCTATATCTATCTTTTCACCACACGTTTTTTTTTTTTTCCACACATGTAGAGCCAAGAGAAAAAAAAAATTCTTTTAAAATCTGAAGTGCCATATTATGAATGAAGCATATATGAAAAAATATGAATTGGAGAGTAACATTGCTGAGCTGAAAGGGCACCCTGCTGAGAGGGAGCTAGTAAGAGCATATCACAGACGCAATAATCAAAAACATATGTTTTCTCTCAAGCTGTCAGCAGAACTTTTTCCTTGCTGCTCCCTTAAGTCATGTTGTACTGTGGACTTGTGTGGAGATGCTGCTCTGTGTCCAAAGTTTCAGGTGCCATTTTCAGTAGTGGGAGGTGAGCTATCCATGCATGAAAGGCTGCACAAAGTAATGATTGCAGTTAAATGCTCTGGAGTGTGCAGCTGGATGCCAGGTCAGTGAGTGATGCCGCACTGTTGGGGACCTGCGGGTAGGTTCTGGGCTGGGTGTATTGGTTCTGACATTCAGGAGTTGTTTGCTTTTGCTGCAGCTCTTGCGTGCCCTTGGATGAGCCAATTTACTGCTTGGTTTACTTTCTCTGCCTATAAAGCAGAAGTGATAGTATTTATTTGATCCTATTTTCCTACACTCTCAGAATCCACTTGCATAGGTGAGGGCCATGTAATTAAAAGATGAGATGAGAAGAGGATCTGTTCTCTAGGAAGTCACAAAACTGCCAAGAAAAGCTCCTGAAGAGAATTTTTATCTTTGTGCTTGGATACTGACCCAAAGGAAACCTTTACAGCTTTACCACTAATTAATGGAAGTTCAGTTTCGATTTTGTCCTGATAGTATTTGGATAACAGAGAGAAAAGGAGAAACTCCTAGTCACGTTGTGCAAATATTGCTGCCTGGATTCTGCTGATATTTTTTAATAGGTTGACAGTGTTTTACCTGAAATACTGGGATGCTGGTCACAGATTCCCTGCTAATACAAAATTTCTACCTGCTGTTCCTTGGAGGCCAGCAGATGAAAATCCAGGGACCAAGATTTCGGTATATTGAGGGAGATTCTATTAGTCTTTGAGTAAAATCGATGGACTGCAAAAAGTGGGAAGAATATTATTATTATTTTTTTCCTGAATTTTTACAGGTCCCTGTTGAGCTCTCCCTGGCCTCCTTGAAGCAAAATAAATAACAATCAGCCTGCTGAGACTCTAGAGCTAAAAAGGCCACAAATTTTGTTGCTGTGAAAGCTGCCAATGTGAAGCTTTAAAATATTGCGGGGAAAACTAGATAATCAAAACTTGTTTAAGGAGGGAGAAGCATGCGTGCCTTTGCCTTACTGGAGCCTTTACTTTTGCTTAGGCTGATCTGCTTTTGGACAAATGGGATACGCTCAGCTCCCTGTTGTTGCTATCAAAAGCTGCTTTGTGCAAACAGTTGTGGGCTTTTGACTGCCTGATCTTCCCGCAGGAGTAGCTACTGCACAATGCCAAGGATAAGATGCTTGGTTCAGCAAGTGGGTGGTTATGAATTACTTTCCCAAGTCAAGCAAATCAGGCAAGCAGGCTTTGCCGCTTCTTTCAAGCGGCTGGTTGTTTGCTTGTTCCATAAAAGGCAGCTGCTTGCATTCCACCTGCTTCTACGTCACCATCTTGAGCATCTGTTTGAATATGTAAATGAGTGTTTCTGGTAATGATTAGAAGGGATCCTGTATTAGAAGAGCTGGGGTGCTGCTAATGTGAAGTAGCTGTGGGTGAGCAGGAGAGCTGGGATGCCCCAACACTGTGTTTCGAGTTCCTCTGTGGACCAGAGAAGTGTGAGAGCGCAGCTGTCCTCAACTGAAACAGCAGAACAGATCTGTGTGTTATAGAGATGCAGCATGCAAATTCGTGGTGTCCCAGGTGAACTTTTTTGGTCAGTGCCTCTCCCCAGCTGACTTCACTCCTCCCATTGCACTCATGTAGCCCCGTGCTCCCATGATAATCATCCACCCTGAGCTATTATATGCATTACAAACAAATGACAAATCTCTGGGTGCAGGAAGGTAACAAGAGGCTGATCAGTAGCTTTAGTTATCTTTCCTTCATGTTTATTGCAGTCTGCTGCAGTTATTTCAAAGGCACTGACATTGATCGACAGCTTCTATTAAGGCCCATCCAAGGCAGCTGGATTGAACAGATACATTAAATAAAGCAGTTATTGCTTTTCATTGCCTTTCCGTAAAATATCACTGCTAAATAGCTTCTGCCATCAGATGCAGTTAGGTACATGGTTTTAATTTGAGGGACTGCTTTATAACACTGCACAATTGACACTGGTCTTTGTTTCCCCTACAATAATGATTGTGTACATCCTGGAGAATTGATGAGCTGTCTTCTGAGGAGGGAGGGGGGAGCCGGGGGGGGGGGGGGGGCCGCGGCC
>JAVJGI010000001.1:16888747-16978124 GCA_035590275.1 Ibycter americanus | reverse complement strand
CCCCCCCCCCCCCCCCCCCCCCCCCCCCCCCCCCCCCCCCCCCCCCCCCCCAGCGGCCTTTGTTGCTCTCGCTCTTTTTTTATACTTGCCATGCTTGTCAGTTGTTTGCAGCACAGACAGAAATAATGTCAAGCAGGGCCCCTTATCTCAGGATGTTGTAATGTAGCTGCTGTAAGCTCTTGCCTGGAGACGAGATAAGAGCAACCTTACAAGCTTGTGGGGGAGCGAGGAGGGGGGCCATCAGTGCCAGTGCTGGGACAACAATGGCAGAGCTGTCACTTGCACATTATGACTCTTTCTGGTGCCAAGGAAAGATATGTATGCTGAGTGGTGAATAACAAGCACGAAAATAAAAGTCCCGAATGTTCATCTAATAATGATGTATTTGTAACAGTATTATACTGCCCAATGATATTCTTTCTTTATCTCCTCACTAAATGGCGGGGCAGCTGTGTGCTTTGGCATGGCATGATGTCCTTCCTTTTGTGTGCTGCATATTAATCCTTTATTGAAGTAATTAAATGTGTGCTTAATGGCAATGAGCTGGCAGAATGAACGTACAATTGAATTAGCAGTTATGACGGGGACCATGCTACAAGATGAACTAAATGCAATTACTGTAGGCATTTTTCTCCAAGTCGAATCTGGCTACATGACATGACTTAATTACAGGTTGTTAGACACACTCTCTGATCTCGTAGTGGTGCATGTGGAGGCACAGCTTCAGCTCTGTCGTGTACCTGTAACACATGCACAGGCACCCATTTGCTAAGAGATTTAGCCTGGTGAAAGGGTCAATGCGGATTCCTGATGTTGCTGCAGGCAGCTCTCAGTTGTGGTGGGAAAAACAGATTAAGAACCAGGCAAATAACAAAAGAGGAAAGTCAGTGCTCTGCTACTGGGAATCTGGTGGGGTCTTTGACCAGCTCCTTGTTGTCTGGCGATCACCCTTCTTTCTTAGGGGATACCCATTCTTCCTGGAGGACAAGGTGGACAAAGAGCAGGTAGTGGATCTAGTCCTTTGTGGAGTTCTTCTCTCAATGTGTGTGTGTCTCTGGCCAAACTCTGCTCTCAGCAGGACTACAGATCAACTTGTCTGACCCCAGCTGGACATCTGTGGACTAGCAGGAACAGAGTTTGGGAGTTAGTTTTTGAAAACGAAAAGGAAAAGGGCAAAATCATATAGAGCTTTTAATTTGCAATGCTAATGAAGTTCTACAACACAACCTACAGTTGCAGTGGGACAAAGATCATGCTGTAATTTAGGGATGTGGTAGATTGCTGATATTTCTGACACTAGGGGCACTGTAACTACAGTGTTGCAAGTACAGATTTGACAACTCATTAAGTGATATAAAATGTCAAATCCTGGGTTCCCAGAGGTGTTTTGTCACTACTTCAAAATTGGACTGAGCGTTAGCTGTCATCAAGGAAAGATATAGTCTGTTTTGTTAACTACTGAGTTTGGGTCATTGTTAGCAGCACATAGATATCCCCACTGTCAGGGCCTGCCTTGTATTAGTGACACACAAAAGACAAGAAGTCCTTCTTGCCCCATGCTTCTCCATGCTCTTAGGTGCTATGTGCCTGTTGTTGCCAGCGTTGCATACCTTTGAGGAAGGCAGGCTCGGAGGTATGAAATCTCGGAGAAGGTCCTGAGACAGGAATGTGTTGTGGCCACTTGTGCCTCAGTCTGGAGGCAGCACGTACCGTTCCTTACATCAGCAAGAGCTCTGCTGTCAGGTCAGCATACCCCAGAGTTTACCAAGTCTCAAACCGCCAACCTCATGTGGCCCTTCTAGGTGGCTGCAAACCTTTCAGGGTGTCTCTGAGTTCCTGTGGAAACATGCAGCTGACTAGTGTTCCATTTGGGTACCCTACTCTCTTGTATTGTTTGTGTGCTATATTAATTTCTAGATCTGACATGGCACCGCAGAGGAGAGTATGGTAACAGAAGTGGGAGTGAAACTGATGGTACGATACATAACAAAAAATGTGGGTGGGTTTTTTAATTTTGTTTTAACATAATAAGGCAAACCTTCTGGTCACTGGGCCTCCCAAGGTTTAGTTTATAGCCTTCATTCTCTTTGGGGCCATAAATGAAACCCTTTCAGCCCTAATGACCACAATGACTTTCCTCGATCATGTTATTGCTACTTTGGCACATTTATTGCTTTCACACGCACTAATGGATGAGTTTGGATATGTTAACAATTTATATATCATTTGATCCTAAAAAAGAGCCCCCTCCCACCAACCAAACTAACTTAGCCCTGAGGATTGAGTAGCTTTTAAGGAGTATAAATGAATTTAATGCTTTAGAAAGAGCTTCTGTAAATTATGAACATGACACCTATTACATTAAGCTGCATTAAGCATTAATACATCTTCATTACTGGCAGGCTGCCCAAACCTCCAAGGTTGAAAAAGCTGCCTGAAATGCCCAACGTGGTAGACACCTAACCTGAGATTTATGACCTCTTTTTGGGAGGGTAGGACGCTGCCTCTCAGGCTGCTGCATTTGCCCATGAAGAAATGTCCTTATAATACCTGTTGCATGATGGCTTTTTTCCTAGAGTTTCATTGGCCTGTCTGCATTGGAGTGTCAGACTCTTAGGTAAAAAAGTGTGATAAATCTTGTGGAAGCTGCTGCAGAAATAGAAACTAGTTTTGCTAACCTTTTTAAGCCACTGGTAGTAGATTGCTTGGCAGATTTTTCTAACCACTGGCCAAAAATTATCTCACTGAGCATGTAATAGTAATTTCTTATTGTAAATCCTTTTCACACTGTGGGCATCAAAGGCTGGAATTGCTGAATTGGTGTTTCCAATGGTTGTGGAGGAAGAAAGTCTAAAAAATAATCACAGTACATTAATGAGAGCCTGCTCTACACGGTCAAAGAAAGAAATAAAACTGATTTTAGTGTCTTAAAAAGCAATATCCATTAGACTCAGATTTGGCTAAAAGTGGACTGAAAGGCTCTTATTTCAACAAGATGTACAGGCTCAGGGGAAAAAAACAAGCTAAATGCTTCTGACATTGTAATTGATTTTATGTGGTACATTTATGAGACTTTCAATTCATGTTCCATATGGGGTTTAGCACTGAGGTGTTATTGCAACTTCTGAGACGGTTATGTTGTCGTTCTTGAAGGAACAATTTGGCTGTTCCTCTGTTCCCAGGACAGAGCTGACTTGGGCTCAACGTTTACACCTTGCGATGAAGGAATGCTTAAACTAGGGACTGTTTTTTCACAGGTGAGAATACATAGTGTATCTTGGGAACCTGGGTGCCACAGGATGCTGTAATGAGCCTCACGTTGGCCTTGGGAACCTGGGTGCCACAGGATGCTGTAATGAGCCTCACGTTGGCAGGGAGAGGGTAATCCACTGTCTCTGAGAGGCTGTAATATCAGACTGCAATCCAAGCATAAAGCAATGTGGTCACTGTATGAGATGGAGATTTAATGGATATTGTTCATGGTGTTGGAATATATGAAGCAATAAATTGCTTTTCTGGATGATTTAATGCTGAAGCAAGGTTGAAGACTTAGGTAACTGCACGTGGTTTACTGCAAATACACTAGCTTTATGGTGGTAAATGTATAACCTATTAGACAGCAGAAGAGGGAAGGAAAAACAAGCAAACCCCAAAGCCTTTTAATCAAAGCAGTATTCCAAGGTTCAAAGTCAAGCTCTCTAAAGTTGAGAAATACCATATTTAAGGTAACCTAGCCTTCTAGATCACATACTCTGTGAGTATGTGTGTGTATCTGTGCGTGCACATTTTGTTACAGGTTTCAATTATATAAAAGGATGTTTGTTTCTTCCAGATACTACCAGCTTCAGTGCACAGCATGAACCATGCACAAAGTGTGAAACAACTCTACAATATTTCTTCCTGTAGTGATGGCTCAATGCCAGGGGTTATGTAAACTCTGCAATAAATATGCATTTAATAATTTCCTGATGTTGTTCTTTGTGGCAACCAACACTGCTGTAGACTAATATTAATGAATTTATCTTTATTTGCTTTCCTGTGAAACAGCCAACTAACATACTTATTACATCACTGAGTATAATTCACCAGAAGTCAGTGAGAAAGTTGGAGTGCTTCAAGTTAAGCACATGCTTAAATCTGTGTGGAATCAAGGCCTCGAATACCTTTACTGGATTAGTAGCAATGTGCAAATGAAAATAAATAGTAAATGGCATCAGTGTGACTTCTTTGAAACTGTGAAGCTTACTAGCATGTCCTGAAAAGTACATGAAGAGGAAATAATGAGACATGCAGAATTTAGACACGCGCTTTTGTCCAACTGGGGTTGTGCTTGCTGTTCCTCGGCTTGTTTGGGGTTTTTGTTGTTTGCAAGCGAACACGTGCAGTGGTAGTATTGTCCATTCTCTTAACGGAAACTTAATTTGAAAGGGTGTGGGTGTTAGGGAGGTTATCCTGGTTCTATTGGTGTCCATGGCAAAATTCCTATGTTGAGAAGTGTGTCCAGGAGTATGTCCCTGAAAATTATATGCCATAGGAAGCTCTCTTCCTGCTCTAAGGTGCCTTTAGAAAAGCTCTGAGCCTTTTGTTACCCTCTAAGAAGTTTGGTGCTTCTGAAGAATGTACTTGTTTACTTCATTATCTCATCTTCTGTAGATTGTCCAACTTGCTGTGTTTCTCAAGAGAACAAATAAGATTGCTTTTTAAAAATCTTTCCAATTTTTACAGAAGCTTCTTTCATAAACAAAGTCATGTTAATTATTTGCCCAGCCCTTGTCATAAATTAAATGTGCACCGGAAGAATTTTATTTAAGTTTGCTTTCTCACTTACCATTAGTTCCTACACACTTTAAGCTGTATAAGGGAATATGGTCTTGAGCCTTTCTGGTTATTGTAAAATCCTGTCCAAAAGCTGACAGAAACTATAGGTCACTATTCAAGTTATGTGAAAAAAAGTTACATCTACTAGCTGCAAGGGAATTGAAGAAAAAAATATCCTTAGAGCTTGAATAGAATAATTGAGCTTTTGAATCTACTCTAATGTTGAAGCTAAGAATTTGCAAGTGTATCTAAACATGGGAAGACCAAGTACTTGTGGGTTCTCTGGAAGTTTGAAAGGACTATGTATGAGATTAGTATTTCTCTTAATTGAAGGCTTGTATGATAATTCCATCCAAAGCCAAAAGATCACTGTGTTTTTCTTGTACTAAGTGCTGTCTTGACTCTAAAACATGTCATGGTTAGTTACAGGAGGTAATGCTTCCTATTAGGCATAGGGAGAGAAAATATGGATGTATTTCAAAGCACGTGAACTGCTTGCTTCAGTGTATAAACCTGTATTTCTAGATGTTCCAGGCTATAGTAGAGCATAGCCAATGACCCTCTACTCTGTTTCACAGGAAAACCTGGTGAATATACATGTTCCCTGACTTAGTAAGTGCATACAAAGGGTTTTGTAGGTTTCAAGGCCTGAAATCCTTTAATGGGGAACAGGTGTGAGATGGATAACTATTTGTAATGCTAGAAACATGTATAGTAAAGTGTGTGCATGTGTATTATTTATATTTTTTTCCTGTATACACACTGATAGAGTAGCATGGATTAGGATGGTAAAATTAATTATAATGTGACACTGTACCTTCTGTATAAATTTACAAGTATTGTAGTCAGCTTAATTTTCTACACCTGTCAGTGATTCATAGTGATGTTACATGGAAGAACTCAATATATATGAAATGTATGTATTTTAGAATGTATGTAGTTACCAAATATTTATCAAACATAAAATATTGCACTTGATGTCTACGAAGTGCGAAAAGTGCATAGAAGTTGGGAATTCTAAAACCACAGTTATCCATATTCAAGGAATTCTGTTTTCTTTTCTCTCCCAAGTAAATGAAGATGAGATAGGAGTTATGCATCTTAGCTGTTGTCTTTAAGCCAAGTATCTGAATACATTTTACTGTGTATCTAGAACAAATGCAGAGTGACCTTGGGCCCTTTGAGTGAGCTCACTGACATACTTAACTAAGTATAGATAAAGACATCTGAAAAGGTTGGCTCATGTTGTTGCAGCTTCAGTCTTAACCAGTGGGATACCAAATGCAGTGAAACCAAGTCATAGTTAAAACTGTATTATTTGATTATTTTAATGCTGCTAGAGCACATGTTTGCAGAGGCAGGGACCAGCTTGGTGTCTCTTTCACAGCTTGAAGTGGATATTGTTTTTCTGTTGAGTGAGTTAAGTAGGAAAATGCTCTGATATTATAAGAAAGAATTGCTTTGCCCCTGTGTAGCCCTTGTTTGATGTGTTTGATTGTTCCTTTATTATGCAAAGGTAACCTAAATATCAGAGGTGAGATTAGTTTAACGCAGTAAGCTGCTTGTATGGCACATGGGACTCTGGTTATAGTGCATCTCTTAATGACCTGCTCAGTGTTTCCCCCATTCAAAGCACAGGGCAGGAACTAATCCGATTACAGATTTCATTGCTGTTTGATTGGGAATGGACTGAAAATTGGAAGGAAGGTGCAGGAATGAACTCTTTGCATAACTGGTTTCATTGCTGATAATGCCCAAGCTACCTCATCTTCAAGCAATGCTTGCTCAAGATGAGCTAGCAGAGGAAGGAATACTTTTTTCTTTTCCAGTTCAGGAATAGTTGACCTTAGATTTATACACATTGTACGTGTGCTTACAATACAAAGGATTGTTCTCTGTGTGTATTTGCCTGTGCTTAGCTAGAGAAATACAGACATTCTATAGATGAATGTGCTTCAGGTTAAGACCTCAGCATCTGAGGGCATGAACTCCATCAGTTTCCTTTCCCTTCCAGGTTTTGGGAGGGAAATGAGTCTGGCACAGAGCTGTGTGTGGGATGCTCCTACAGGCACAAGCTCTGGGAGGAGGTATTAGGGAATATGAAATGGTTGTAGGCAACGATCCATCATGCTGTATGGATACGTTTTACAAAGCTGGTTGTGTTTGACCATTTCCAATGCTTTCCAACAGGAAGGAAGATTTGAAGTCAGTAATGTTCTGCAAAGTCAGCTCCCAGATTTGTAACTGTATTTTAATGTTCATCAGACTCTAGAGTGAGAGACATTTGTTCTTTCAAATCCCAGTAGATACTAAGGGCTTTTGTGTTTGTCCCTGACTGGTCTTAGCCAGAATCCACCCAGCTCACGTATGTGCGATTCTCTTTCTGTTTCAATTAGGCAATTTGTTGTCATGATTGCTATGAGCTTTCTGGGTGATATCACAGCTGAAAATTTTAATGAGACTAAGATTGCTTTTACAAATCTATCCATTAAAATTGTTCTCTCACTGAAAGGCATTATACTTTAGAGGCTACTGTAACCACAGGGAAAAATGGCTCAGGCACCAGCCAATGAAGTCAGTAAATCAAAATAAATAAATGGAAATGCCAGGGGCTATAAGCATATACTTGATGCAGTTCAGAGCAATTACTGTTACCTGAAGGTGGGGAATCCATCATGTAGAAGCAGCCCTACCTGTGGGTGGAAAACCTGCTCAGATCAGCATGGTTCCTGCAATGGCCTCTCAGTAGGAGGCATTGCCTGTGAGGGCACGACTTAAAAGTTGAACTTGACTTTTTTCAAGGTCTCCAGTTATTTCTTGACTTGTTATTTTTGCACATGCATATATCTCCCACTAGGAAGTGATGATCCCAACCTCTGTCCACGAGGGATGTAATTTTCTTTTGGACCATTGAGAGGAAATGGATCTTGTGATGCTGCTCATTTGCAGTGGCAGAACATGTTCTGCATGTAAAAATGATCAGTGAATGTATGTGTGTTTGGTGTGGGGTACCTGAAGTCTGTGATGGTGGAAATTTTAAGCACTGTTGCAAATTAAAGTAGGATTCCTTCATGTATTTCCTTGTTTGGAATAAATGGTGGTATGAAATTCAGCCTAATTTCCCCAGAAAGAAAATCAGTTGACCCTCACATTCCTAACAGTTGAACTAAAAATTTGGAGGCTCACATCAAAGCTCTGTAAATAAAGTGAGTAACACTTTGGATGCTTCTGGTGGGAAGCGGGGGAGGGGGAAATTCCCTCTATAAAGAACACCCAAGTATTTAAAAAGAAATGGTTAGGTTTAAATATCTCACTGTTTTTCTTCTCCATGGCTCCATGCTGGGGATTTTATTTTCCTTTGCAATGCTTATGCTGCTGAGCCCTTTTCTCAGAGGTCGGCTGACGTTAGCACACTGAAGCCACTAGCAGGTTCACCAGAGCAAGTTTATTTGTAGTGTGGCCTGAGTTGCATTTGAGGGTGCCATTACAATTCAGAAGGCTCCACAAGGTTTGAATATCAATGGCACTTCAAAGGACTATAGCTGTGAATGAGCAGACATGCTCCCTTGCAGGCCCCAGAATGGAGAAGGAGAGAGGTGGGTTCAAAGTTAGGAAATGGGTAGCATTTGTCCAAGGGCACTAATAGTAAAGTAGGCACCCTAGGTCTTCATAAATGTGGTGGAGTCTCTCTGGGATCTGCAAACTGTGAAGGCTGTGTAGAAACTACTTGTAGCAGCCAGCCTGCTCTCCCTGCTTCGCTGCCCTGTATGCCCCTTTAATCCAGCCAAGAATTGAGGAGAAGGAAGTACATTCACTTTTCTCCTACAGAGATTTTTTTTTTTTTCTTCTGAGATAGATATAAATCGAAAGCCATGTAATTTATCTTAGATTTTCTCAGGTATCATTTCAGATTTTGGGATTCTTTCCTAAGCCACTCAAAGCTGCTTCTCTTGCTTGGTCTGTCTAAGCAAAACTTAAACTTGAGGTAGTTCCTTTTTCTTAGTCTTGTATTTCAACTAAATGGAGTACTTAGTTTTATTACTGGGGGTTGAGTGAGGAAGACACATATGGTAGTTCTTGGTCTTAACTGCTTGATGCACTATTAAAAATTATGTTGGAGATTAGCAAAGCTGGGCAAAATCTAGGACTTTTTGCTAGCATGGTTAGAGGTACCTGCTTCTCTAAGAAGACTGCATCCTTATCAGTAAGTCAGGTGGATATTGGAGAAGGCCAATATCCTTAATTTAAGGATAGGAAGCGTGTGAACAGGTGTTAAGTGACTTGACCAAGGTCATTCAAGCAAACAGTGGCAGGAACAGGAAACTGATGGCACAACAAGGTGGTTTTGTGCCATAGTAATCAGCTGAATGTTATAGTGTGGCCTTGATACCTTTTAGCTAAATTAACTCTGCTCAGGCAGCTTGTTTTGCTGGTTTTTCTGTCTTTTTAAATTTTTTCAATGGGATTTTACCCCCCCATCTTTCTTTCTGGAAATATCTCAAACTTCATGAGGTAGGAGAAACCACCTGTGTGTCCATATAGCAAGACAATGGCAAAACGTACTTATTAACTGGATCCAGACCAGAACAGGCTTTCTGGGTGTGTCTGCTCTTTGTTGTGAGGAAAGTAGAATGCTTTCATGTCTACTGCTACTACCTCTTAGGAAATGGTCATGTTTCTCACAAGTGGGTAAGAAGTCAGTTGCCTCTTTTTCTGCTGATGAAGTAGACGTTTTCTATGTGGAAGTGGCTGTCTTGTAACTGGTGACCCTGATGTGGTAGGCACAATCACAGACTGTTAAGAGATGCTTGGTGTGATGTGCAATGACAGCCCCGTGCTGCTGAGAGACCATTAGTTGTGCTTGTGCTTTGAGGGGAAGGACTGGAACTCGACTTTCTTCCCTAATTTTGGCTGTACCTAAGTTGAATATGCTTAGGCTTTGGAGAACCTCAACACTATGCTAGCAGGGTTTTCATGGTAACACTTGCAACTTCCAGACCTTGAATGTATGTGTGGGTGAAGTGTGCTGTAGGTTTAGAGTGGCTGCATCACTTGCAGGTGCAGAGCTCTGGTTGCATTGCCCAGGCAGATATTGCCAAATGAGTGCCCGTAATGGCTTCATACATGCTAAGCTTGAAGACCTCTAATGATTTCATGCAAGGTAGGCAATGCACCTGTTTACTTAGTTGACAAAATGCTGTGGCCTGGATTCTACCAGGGAAGCTTTCTTCCCTTCATGCTTATAAATATAATTAAATTGAACTTGAATGCTTAAGCGGTTGGCTTACAGAAGTCAGCACATAATTTTGAGTATCGCTAGTCCATCTGGTTATGAAATGTTAGATTAAGTAGGTGTGCTGGGTTTGGCAAGAGAGAGTTAATTTTCTTCATAGTAGCTGGCATGGGGCTATGTTTTGGATTTGTGCTGAAAACAGTGTTGATAATGTTTATCACTGAGCAGTGCTTACACAGAGTCAAGGCCTTTCCTGCTTCTCACACTGCCCCGCTAGCAAGTAGGCACAAGAAGTTGGGAGAGGACACTTCTGGGACAGCTGACCCCAACTGACCAAAGGGTCATTCCATACCATATGATGGCATGCCCAGCATATAAAGCTGGTGGAAGAAGGAAGCGAGGGACATTTGTTGTTACTGCATTTTGTCTTCCCAAGTAACCGTTACGCATGCTGGAGCCCTGCTTTCCTGGAGGTGGCTGAACACCTGCCTGCTGATGGGAAGTGGTGAATTAATTCCTTTTCTTGCTTTGATTGTGTGCTCAGCTTTTGTTTTACCTATTAAACTCTCTATCTCAGCCCACGAGTTTTCTCACTTTTACTCTTCCGATCCTCTCCCCCATCCTGCTGCAGGGAGAGAGTGAGCGGCTGTGTGGTTCTTAGTTGCCAGCAGAGGTTAAACCACAACAGTCCTTTTTGGTGCTCAACATGGAGCTCAAAGGGTTTGAGATAATGACAGATTTGATTATAATGTGCTAGATCAAATTTATAGCTGTTATTGCTGTTTAGCTATTAATTGGCAGGATCCTGTGCTTGCCATGGGGCTTGCTTGCCTCACTGTATATTAGACTCTACTGCTTGTTAGTGGCTGCTTTTTGATTTCACTGCTTGCTGTACTGCTTATCTTACTCTGCTGCACCTGGGGACACTTTGATAACAGCAGTGGCAATGCGCCTGGGCTGGCAGATGGCCGGGGCATGGCTGCTGTTCCTGTGCTGCTGTACTGGACTGTCTGGAACTCCAGTGTGGACTTGAGTCAAAGAGACTGTGACCTGTGGATGAGTCCATGTAGGAGCAGGACATTCTGAAACCTCTGTGGCTGTGAATAAGTCCACACCAGAGCAGGTACATCTCAAAGCGTCTGTGGCTATCTGTGATGCAGCAGGTTTACTTCTGAAGGGACTGTGGCCCAAGGATAAGTCCACACTGGAGAAGGTCCACCTTGAAGCCTCTGTGGCTGTGGATAGGTCCATGCTGTAGCAGGTACACCCTGAAGCATCAGTGGCTGCGCGTGAGGTCATGCTGCAACACCTCAAAGCATGTGGCCATGGATAAGCCCATGACAAAGCCAGTACACCTGTTGGAGTAAGGCCATGTTGGAGGAGGTTTACTTTGAAGGGACTGTGTCTGTGGGTAAGGCCACACTGGAGCAGGTGTAACTCTGAAGGCATTGTGGTCTATGGATAAGGCTGTGCTGGAACAGGTGCACCTTGAAGCAACTGTGGCTCTGGATAAGTCTATGCTGCAGCAGGCATACCCCTGAAGAGACTGTGGCTATAGATAAGGCTCCACTTGGATCAGGTACAACCCTAAGGGACTGCAGTCTGTAGGCTAGCCCAAGCCAGAGCAGGGGCAAGGGGAGAAGTTTGTTGCAGTGTTAAACCCTACAGGCTGGTCCAAAGGGACCAGTGGTGGAGGTTGTAATGGATGGGATAAACTGTTGTAACCCATGGTTTCAGTTGCATGTTATAGGAATTACTATAGCAGGAACCGTGTGAACCAATGGAGGACAAGCCTTACAAGAAGCAGCGCAAGTGTAGCAGTGACCTGACCTGAGCCTACTTTGGTGCCCAGTACCTCCACACAACCCACCACCTCTCCTGTCCTGAGTGACCACCATAACAGGTAGAGCCCAAAGTCATGGACTAAATGAACTCAGTGAACATTTTGTAGACTTTCACAGGGGTGGTCCACAGATTAAGGGAATCATATCTGTGTACTATATCAAAGGATGGGAAGGGAGGTGGTGGTTAATGAGATGTGTTGGATAGTATGGTATCTGAGCATGACATAAATGGTATGGAGTAAGGGGTAGGGAATGTGCTGGTTTTTGGCTGAGATAATTTTCTTCGTAGTAGCTGGTATGGGGCTGAACACCTGCCTGCTGATGGGAAGTAGTGAATGAATTCCTTGTCCTGCTTCACCTGTGTGTGCAACTTCTGCTTTACCTATTAAACTGTCTTTATTTCAACCTAGGAGTTTTCTCACTTTTACTCTTCCAGTTCTCTCCCCCATCCTGCTGTGGGGGGAGAGAGCAGAGTGGCTGCATGGTGCTTAGTTGTTGGCTGGGGTGAAACCACAACAGTATGATAACAGAGTATGCGTACAGAATAGTATTCAGCAATGCTTTTAAGGTATGCTCAAAAATCTATTAATAAAATGTACCACACATCTGTGTTTTCTGCTCTGCATAGTCAGTAGCTAAAGGATTCTCTTTTTCTTTGACCAAACAAACCATAATGCTCCAAATGGCTGTTGTAAGAGTGGGTGTTAAATTTTGCGATCTGGTTTTATATTAACCATAGTAGAGAAGGGGCTTAAGGACACCTGACCAAAACATAGTTACAGGTTGCATCTAGATCACTGTTGTAATTTCTTGTGGACGCTTCCAAACTGGAGATGACTATATGCTTTACATCTGAACCCGAACTGATGGGGACAGGTCCCAGTTCACTGATCTGCTGCAGGCTTTTTCTGTAACCAGGAATGGCACCCTACCTGGCCTTGTTAACTAGGCTGATCTGGGGACAGAAAGCATAACTTAATTTCAGCTAGACAAATGTGTTCCTGTTTTATGCTAGCAGAAGGCTGCCTAGTTTGTGTATTTCTGTATGTAATTATTTTTGTAACTTTTATTTTTATTGATCCGTATCTGGCCTGAGATATTTTCCCCTTTAGACTGATGGGTTGCACTTGCTTACTTCGCAAAGAAGTTCTTCCTTCAGAGAAAAGGCCATATTTCATGTTGATGTTCCTAATCAGTTTACCATCAAAATTTTTGGAGCATACTTTTGTGTTCTAACCTTTCAATATTTAATCTGACCTTGTTTAGTTGGAGGAAATGTCTTTGTTAGCTGTTGTTTGCTCAGGACTTAGATAATACAGGCACTTTGCTAGTGTTAAGTATTTGTTTTGCTAGTATTTGTGGTTTTATTACATCAGACTAAGGCCCAAAGCATATTACACCTGGACAGCAGCCTATGTAATATACAGGCATAGTCTTGCTATTACTTTGGCTCTGGTGATGGATCGTGTGAGAATCATGGCTAGTTTTGGCAGCTCAGGAACAGTTGTCTTCCCTAGCGGTGTTCATGCCACTCAAGTAGGGTGCATAAAAGACTGGAAACACATGCAGCACTTGGTTTGGACTTGCTCTATGCTGAAATCTGAGGAGCAGCTGGGGAGGCTCTGCCCTACCTCAAACCTGGCAGGGCAAATAAATATTCAGAGGACAAAGAAAGAGACACCAGGGGTGGGTGGAGGAAAGCTGGTGGTAAAAGCAGTTATCACAGTTGTTGGAGAGGGGCTACAGACATGGAGTGTGCCTCCAGTGTCAGTACAGGTTTCTTGCCCCCTCCTCTAAGCATACAGGGAACTGTCAAGAGTCTGAGCATCACCAATGTGTGAAGATAGAAGAGAGTTCATGTTTTCAGTACGTAGCTGGTTGCTTTTGTCCTTGCTCTGAAAACATCTCCTGAGTTTGTGCAGCATGTATTCGTTTCTGTGTGGTGGAGGTGGGGAGAAGCTCTGCACATGGAGTAGGCATCTGCAACCTATTTGGTGGTGCCAAGCCATATGAGTCAGTCTGAACGTGTGCTTTGTCGCTTCAAGTATGTTCCTGTCTAGCACAGATATCCCTGTCCTGTGCGAGGGCTGAGACCCTTCCAACTTGCCCAAACATGAAGCAGGAGTCTGTGACTTCACAGGCTTCATTCATCACATGCTTTGCTGATGGTGTATTAGTGATTCAGCTGTCGTGCCAGCCTAATGACACAATATTGCCATTTTGTGAACTGCGCGGTTCAGACAGCAGCGTATTAGTTTCTGCAAGGATTTACTTTTTTCCCAGACCCATCACTTGTTTTATAAAGCTATCATGTACCATTTAAATACTTACTGCTGTTCTACAGTCTTCTTACAGTAGTTCTTGCTCTGATAGATTGCAAAATGGCCTGTGTTAAATCCAGGCAATAATGATTCAGTATCAATCATTATAATTTTTCGGTTCAATGATATTTCAGTGAGGTCTGACTAAGATAAAAAGAATTGGTCTTTTAGGGACAGATTGTCATTATTTTTCATTATTTACTTTATTCTTGGAATATTCCCATTGATTATTTTTTTTCAGATCACTTGCAATATTAGAGTGAGTAAATAGGGTAAGAGCTCAAAACTGGGAAAGTAAATCAAGTTTGATAAAATTTTTCTCTGTTAGTATATTTTCTATGGCATGTTTTTACTGTTCTTAGGTGGTTCAGGTTTCTTTGCTCTAAATACACTTTTTGCTCATGTGTATTATGAAGGTGCATTCTAGACTCACTTGCTCATACTTTCTACAGTGACAAGTGATTTATTACTTTTTTTGAACTCCATAAACATTCTCAACTTGGGATTCCATTTTTAGAAGTCTTAATGCTTTTTATTAAAATTCTCAGCACCAATTCTCTAGTGTCCAAGTAATATGTTGTACGGCTTAGGATGAATGAGCTTTAATAAACATGATTATACCTGCCTATAATATCTCTTCTGTGAGTAGATGGCTGCGTGCAGGTTTTTTTCCATACTCAGCCATTACTGTTGACAGCATCACTGAGAGACTTTTCTGCAGAGGTTTCTTCGGTACTCCAAGTGACTGCACAGATTGTATCTCATTAGTGACAGGATACAACAAGGAAACATTCAACACTCTGAGTTTAACCCATAACTCCAAGGTAATAAGCTATTAATTTGAAAACATGCCAATGAAAATCGGTGTGTGGCTTTCTGTCTGCAAAACAGGCCAGAAAGTATCATGGACTCTAGATCTAGAGCCACAGACCCTGCCTGTAAGCTGTGCAGATTCCCACTCAGGAAAAGGGGGCATTTGGTGCTAAGCCATGGGCTGATCTTTCTGTTCTAGTAGTTCTAGCATCCAGTGACAGCAAGGAGTAGGTGACCCCTGTTTACCAGGTTTCTTGCACCAGAAATGCTTGCTTTGGAAGATGACTTTTACTCGCTGGGGATCTGTCTAAGTGTTCCTGTAAATAAAGGTAATTGCCATAGAGGGGAGAAGCTGGGCACTTGTAACACTTTGCAGTGGCTAATTTTCCACATCAGATCAAATCTTCGTCAAGGGACAGAAATTGTTTTGGAACTAGTTAAAATGCATATGATCTCCATTCTTAAGACAGTGCTAAAAGACAGCAGCTTTCTTATGTGGTCTTTAGACTTAAGATGCCTGATCTCTGTGTATTTCTCAGAGGAGAGTGGAGATGCAATAGAAAAATAGAATCACCTACCAAATATGAGGCCAAATCACAGGGCTGACCAACTGATAGGAGCCTTTCCATGTGATGGAGTCACTGGGGCCCAAGTGGGACTGCTTGTCTATTATATATCCTCTGAGACTGGAGAGGCACAGTTGGGATATCTGGAACTGTCTGCATTGAAAAAAGGCCTGTAGGATGGTACTCGTGTTGTACACGTGGCTAAAACAAGCGATGAAACCCAAAGCCCTTCTGGAGCTGATATTCCGTTTTGGCACTCATGTTGGCAGACTGATTTGGTGGGGGGGATCTTTCATAGTTCACTGTGGTGCAGGTAGGATCAAAATCGGGTTCCTCTTGTCTTGAAATACTGCTGTGGGCACCAGTGGAAGTAGGGTCAAGTGTGTGGCCCAAAGGATGACCACCTCTTCTTCATCCTAATTTCATCCAGGTGCTTTGGCTGGGGTGAGCAGCAGGATCAGCCGCAAGGGCCCAGTGGTAGCCCCAGGAGCTGTCGCTCTATGGGACTAACAGAATGAATACTGGGCACACTGAGCTTGGAGGAGCTTGCTGGATGGAATGTGAAGCTTGAATGGATAGCTTGCTGCAGCTTTTGGGTTCAGACATACAATCTACGTAGCCTTATGTCTCAGAGAAACAAGCCCAGCAGAAAATAGGGTTTGTGTTCTGGCTTTGTGAATATCAGATGGGGGAAGATGTGTTTAGTGCCAGAGAATAAGCAGCTAGTCCAGCCTTTTGTGCCAGAGATGACTGGAAAGAGAGGCTGCATGGTGTACATAAGCTATGTAAGTAACTGCCACCCCAAAATTACTGGGGGAAAAAAGGAGGAGGATGCTGCAAAGTAATCATTATTCAACATTATCAATGAACGCTTTTTTAGCTTGGTTATGGCTTTCACATGAAGCCCCTGAGAATGAAATCTCAATGTTGTTTGTTGTTTTTTTGAATTAGAGAAGTGTGTACAAGTTCAGCAGACACATTTTTGCCAGGATAGTGATTAGAGTGTGAGACCTTCCAAACAAGAAGGTAGTTCTGTAAGGGTGTGCAAAAAGGGGCAGTGCAAGGTACGAGGAGTTCATCTGCTGTAGTAGAGGGGAATATGCAAGTAGCTGCAGAATAGAAAATCAGTTTTATAAGGTCTTGCTTGAATTGCATAATTAGGTGGCAAATAATAACACAACCATGTGACACTGTCACACCTGACAGCTGCTGATGTTCAACTGGAGATGTTCTGAGCATTTTGAAAGCTTTCTTTTCTTTCTTATGAGTCTAGTGATAAATAGAAGCAAAATCCTCTTTAAATGAAGCTGGTAACATTCCTTTTGACTTGGATAAAATAAGGACTCAGTTCTGGGACTGGAATGTACAATAGAGCTAAAAGTAGGAAGAAGCGCTATTCTTAAAATACTTGAGGTGCTTTGTTGTTGGGTGGTTTTTTTTTCCAGTAGTTTATTCAAAAAATATTTGAGAATTCCTCCACAAGTGACCCACCAGTTGATTAGGTATTTTTCTTACCACAAGCTTACCTTTCTAGTTGACAAAAAATTGCTGAACCTCTATATGGGTTCAATGCCAAGAATAGTAATAGGGAAAAAACCTTACAGTGTATTTATACGTTCACGTCATTCATTTGCGTAAATGGTTGTAGAAGCTTCTTTGATTTATATGGCCAGCAGATGTTGGAACTTAAAGCACCTGCTAAGAAAAGCAGATTCTTTACAGCCATGGCCTAGCCCTGTCTCCATAGGTTTTTATTTTTCTCCTGGCTTCCTTGCTGTGGCCCAGCAGTATCTGCGCTATTAGTTCATCTGTGCAGGCAGTGTCTGTGGTGGGTCTTGGATGCTCTGTTCTGTGTATCTGCCAAGCCTGCTTTGATAATGCAGCCAAGCCACTGCTGGTTGAAATGTGAAAAATGCCAGAAGCTTCTTTTTCTGTGTGTACCAAATCAGCCCAGGAGGCCTGTGACATGAAGAAAGCATAATTCGTTCTACTATACTGCTTAAAAAAAAAAAAAAACAAAAAAAAAGCAAAAAAAAAAAAAACAAGAAAACCAAAATAAATGAGGGAGGGTTACTGGCAACACTTAGGCAGCACTGCAGCTCAAAAGCAGGGGCTTGTATTGTGCAAACTTGATACAATTTCCTTAGCTGGCCAAAAAATTCCTGTTAAGAAACTATAAAGGAACTAAATTAATCCTAAACAAACTGTTTCCTTTACTGTTTTTCTTACACCTATCAATGTGTCTGGAAATGTCTTGCCCAATATTTGTAGGAGCTGCTGTTCCAGCAGCACTGTCCAGAATTTCACTCAAATTGCACTGGTTTAGCCCCCATATATTTGGATACACAGTAGTAAAAACAATCTATTGTTCATAGCTGTTCTCCTCCCATCATAATCTCTATTGATCTTGTCTGTGCCATCTCTGGCTTTCAAAATAGATATACAGCAGATGTGGAGTGAGCAGGCCAGAATTTCAAGTTTGACACTAGGCATCAGTGAGCTGAATGTTTCTGCAGATCATGGGAGATCTGCCTGTAGTGGCCTTTGTCTCTTTTTTAGTGTAACTTTGCTATATATGAAACAGAGTGGGTGATGTGTGCCTTGTCAATAGATGACCTCTTGTTGGGGAATTCACAACATAAGGGGTGAGGCTAACATGGAAAATACTCTGTGATGCTGGAAACGGGTGAAAACCTCAGGTATCTGCACCAAGACCCACACAGAAAGGAGATGTCCTCTTCCTTAAGGGAAGAACAGACTGTATTCCTTGAAGGGGAAAAGGCAAACACTGTAAGCACGGTGCTCCTAACAGTGTGGTGGAGCCAACTCATTGCTGCGAGATGAGATTAATTGGTTTGGGTGCATTAGGGTAGCTGAGTAGCAAGAGAGTCTTGGAACAACAGTGAGATGTTTGCAATGACTGTGTTGCAATTCCTTCCCTGGACAACTCCCATGCAGAAGCACTTGCTTGCCAGTCTTCAATGTGCAGTGAAGAGCTGTGCCTTGCTGGAGTCCTTAGTTTTTATAAAGTACTATAACTTCAGTGTGTGTGGATGATGTACCTGAAACATGAAAATGGGGGTTGCTTACCTTACAAAAATCACATCACATTTCACAAATCCACCAATGATAATGTTTTTAATTCACTAATAAATCTCTGACTTATATTTAGATCAAAGTTACTCCTGTTACAACAGTTTCTGTAATGCTATGGACATTCTGCCAGGCACAGAAGCTTGAGCATTAAAGGAATACATCATAGCAATTAGTTAATGATGTAGTTCAGTTTAGCCAAGTGTTGTTAAAAAAAAAAAGTTGGAGAGCACTAAAGGAAGTGACATAGCTTGGCATGTTGAGTGGTACTGCATGGTCTTTGACCTCATTTAATTGAAGAGTAACTGATCTTAAATACAGTATTTCTTTTAGCTCTTAATGACTTTTGTAATATCTGCTTGTAGAGTCAGTCCTCTGCCACGGCTGTTTATCGCTTGCTTTTCAGTACTCACTAAGCCTCGACTTCTGCTCGACCCTGTGTGACTAAAGTTGATGCCTTGGCATTTACCTCATCTTGTGTTTGGTATTAAATTGCAGCTTTATTCTGAGAAATGTCAGAGAATAGCCTGATATGTTATAATGGACTCTGCTGGTGAGTTGGGATGGACTGTCTGCAGAGAGAGTTCCCAAGTGCGTTGAACGATCGGAAAGAAAATGGAGGAAGAAGCAGTTAGATCTGCGGTGTGTAAATTAAGTCGGATGAACTGTTTTCTTAATCAGATGTGACAGTCCTTTATGCTGCTGTAGTTTATTAGTGATAAACTAATATAGACTATCCATAGCTGATGGAATTGGCATATCATTCCTCATTGAAGTCATTCCTAATTTAAGACACAGGTCTTTGCCCCTTGACTGAATGGAAGTCTTGCTGACATGAAGTGAGAGGCTTTCTGGGTTTAGGACTGCATATAGAAATAGGCCTGTTTCTGAATGAGAAACTCAGCTTGAAAAGGCAGCCTCAGGAATGTGAAAAAAGCCAAAGTGACTTCTCTCAAAATCAGTGTTCTGTATTATGATGTAGAAAGAAAAATCCCTTAACAGTAGAAAGAGTAATTATACAGTACTGGCACAAACATGTGCAAGGAGAGGCCAGTGCATCATGTGCAAACAGTCATGTTGAACTAAAGAAACAGATCTGTTGGCTCAGCTGGCAGAGAGAACCAACACAGTAAGCATCTCCAAGGCACCTTGTCTGGCGGAGAATGCATGCCTGTGGCTGAGGACAGCAGATACAGATGACTGAAGTATATGGGATCTGGTGAAGATGAGGGAAGAGAGTTGGGTCCCCTCTGTGGAGAGATGATTCTATTGATGGGCCCCGTTTTGTTTTGCCCAGATGGCTACTGAATCAGAACACAAAAGTAACCAGGGAAACTTAGGTTGGAGTGGCTCTGGCATCCTAGTGGATTCTTAGAATATATCTTACGGCCCCTTTCTGCTTGAAAGGAAGAGAAGACATAGGGCTTGATGAATAGAGGATGACTTATCTCTAGAAGAAATGATTAGTTATACTTAAAATTATAAGGTTGGAAATTCAAATTTTATCCCCTTTTAAAAAAAAAATGAGGATAGGTGAGGGGTGATCAGACTTGAAACAGTAAGGTGAATTTAATCACGTTTATACAATACAGCTCTAAGGGACAAAATGCTGAGGAAGAAGGTTTAAGATATTATTTAACTTCTTTAATGATCTTGAAAGGTAGTAGGCAGTACATTAATGAACTGATAATAAATTAGGAGGATCTTTGGATAGATAAATGATAAAAAAGGGGCATTGATTTCTTAATACAGAAAGAATAGCAAAATGATTTTCAAGCAATTGCCGTTGAAGATGGCTGTGAGTGCCAGAAATCTCTAATGTTAAAGAAGTACTTGTATAAAACAGTGGGTGTTCTGGCAGCATGGTGTTTGAAGCTAAAATTTTTGCTCAAGCTTGTTCTTCTAGCAAGTGACAGACAAAACTCTTCTATACATAAAAAATATCTAAATTTTGGTAGTTTGTCATTCATAACAGGTTTTCCAGAGCTAATTTAACTGTGAACCAGCAATATATTGCTAGTATGATATTGTAGGTGAGTTTCCAAATGTTCTTGAAAAGTCAGCTGTCCTTTTCTCACTCACATCTATATGTTCCCCTGCACTTGGACCATCAAACTAGGGGGAAAATTATCAATGACTGTTCAGAATTTTGCCCACTTATGCTTCGACTGCAGCTGAAAAATATTCGGGCAGCGTTGCACAAGGTAGACTGTAATTCCCCCTCCCCTCCTAAACAGTAACAAAAAAATTAGTAGTGTCTTCAGTTACATATTAAATGTATCTTAAAATTAGATGGCTAGCAGCGTAACTCTCTTGGCCAGGCGACTTGCAAGAGGTGGTCCCTGAACTAAGGCAGTTTATATAAAGTTGAGTCATAGAAAAGGAACATGAGCACCCTGGCTTCTGAGTGCATGTTGTGCCATGGAGAAATTGCATGGCTTGTGTCAGGCTGCTTAGCTTGAGGGTGGTGTGAAGTGTTCCCTTTGCTCAAAACCAAGATGTTTTGATTACAGGGTTAGAGTTGAGGACAGTCATCTATTGATAGTGTAAAGAAATTTTTTACGTTCTTAAACTTCTGTGTAGGAAACCTGGCAATCATTTTAATCAGCGATGGAGCAGTAAATATTTGCTGAAGCTGTAGACAACCTAAAACCACATGGTGAACTGCCTTTTTATTATGTGTTTTTTGAAAAACAAGATAATTTTTACTAAGTACTGTAGAAACAAAGTAACAGGAACGTTGTGGTTTAACCCCAACCGGCAACTAAGCACCACATAGCCGCTTGCTCACTCCCCCTCACCCAGAGGGATGGGGAGGAGAATCGGAAAGGAATGTCAAAGTCAAGGGTTGAGATAAGAACAATTTAATAGGTAAAGCAAAAACTGCGCACGCAAGCAAAGCAAGGAATTCATTCACTACTTTCCGTCAGCAGGCAGGTGTTTGGTCATCCCCAGGAAAGCAAGGCTCCATCACACATAATGGTTAGTTGGGAAGACAAACGCCATAATGCCAAATGTCGTCCCCCCCCCCTTCCTTCTTCTTCCCCCAGTTTATATACTCAGCATGGTGTCATATGGTATGGAATACCCCTTTGGCTAGTTTGGGTCAGCTGTCCTGGCTGTGTCCCCTCCCAATTTCCCGTGCCCCTCCAGCCCTCTTGTTGGCAGGGCCCAAGAAACTGAAAAGTCCTTGACTTAATATAAATATCACCGAGCAACAACTGAAAACATCAGCGCGTTATCAACATTGTTCTCACATCACAGCCAGAGCACAGCACTGTACTAGCTACTAAGAAGAAAATTAACTCTATCCCAACTGAAACCAGGACAAGGAAATATAACTAATTTTTAGTATCTCTATTTAGGTAAAGCTTAAAGAAGGCTTGATAAGATGTGTTGTGTTTTAGGGTTTGCTGTGTAGGTATCATCTAATGGCCCAAAACCGGGCTTGGAGAGGTTTTTGTCTCAAGAACTTGACTCCCTCAAAATGCTAGAAACAGCAGCCTATGGCTCATGTGATGTGTCTTAAAGGTGTTCCCTCCTCTGTCTATTGCACATAGGACTGTAATTTTGCAATTTTTAACCCATTGTATTCTCCTGAACTTGCTTTGTATTAGAATAAAACTATCCAAGCAGTATAAACAGGAGAGGTTTTCAGTGAGGAGCTCTTGATAATCCTGGAGAGCTGAGTATTACCCAGTACTGTTCCTTCTCCCTCACCTTGCAGACTGCAGCTTTCCACTTGCTGAGATGCCAGGAGCAAAACCAAACTTTTGGCACGTAACCCAGGCAAATATTCTGATGTTCTCACTGAAGCATGGGTAAAGGGCTCCCAGGAGAAGCTATGTTTCTTAGAGGCCTCAGCTGCAGCTGTGGTTTCTGGAGATAACGTGATTAAATGAAAGCTGCTGCTCAGCGCAGCTTGTGGAACCACAGTACCATCTCCTGCTCTTTATGCTCATAGCTCCCCTTGATTGGACTGGAGTAAGGAGTCTCTCACAGCAAGATGCAGCTGTCATAGTGCTGCATGGTGATGCAATGCTGCATTAAGTTGCCCAGGAGCAAGCCTTGCCCATCCTGAGCAGCCTCCCTGGTCCCCAGGAGCTCCTGCAACTTGCTGCCCTGGCCCTCACTGCCTCGACGGGCTCCCTGGTTCTGCCTGTCCCCTTGTGCTGTTTAGAGTTAGCCTGAGGTCACTTACTTGTGCTTCCCAGCAGTGCTCCACCAACAGCTCCCTGGAAGTGCTTGTTGTGCAGAAACCCCTGTGGTATTGCTGTTAGAAAGACATGTATAAGGAAGTTTCGCAGGAAACAAAGCTATTGCTGGTGACATGGCCATCTTTGGGAGCCCTCAGCTGCCAGAATACTGGAGCCACCTCTCGGGGTTGAGCTGGGAGCTCTCAGACAGGTGTTGGAAAGCATCCTTTCCGTTAGCCAAAGACATGTCTTCACTGTAGAGCACATACAGCCTTCCTGTTTTATCCTGGAAAAATGTGTACTGCTGAAATGAAGGTGACTGGGCAAGCCTGCTCTCAAGGGGAAGAGGCAGCAAAGCCCTGCTCCAGGTGCCAAGTGCTAGGCAGGGGCCCTGTTGAGGTATTCTTTGTCCTTGCTGGGTATTGCTCAAATACAGTAAGAAAAAAATATTGTGGGACACTTCTTGTGTGAAAACTATTGTTAGTGCTTTGGTCTGTTTTACCAATTAAGTATTTCATTTTCATATGTGTTTTTTTTTAGCTAGAACTGTGTGCATGTTTATGTTCTTTAGATTCAGTAATTTCAGGTTAGTGAAATTTCTGATGTCCTGAAAAAGGGACTATTTTTTAAAATGGAAACAAAACTTTGTCCTTTGCTTGTAACTCTAAGTATTAAACTTCTGTTTTTTCTTGCTGTGCAACAGAAATGACTTCATACACGATTAAACAATATTATTTGCTGGGATTTTAGGTATAGTTGTATGTGTGCACAGTCTTGTTGTAAAAGTACATCTATTTATGAAGACAGGAAACCTGGTCAGTTAAACACCAAATACAAGATGGCAGGTGTATTTGCTGATGTCTGTGATGAGTAAGTGTTTAGAGGACTAAATCAGGATTGGTAGCCAGGAGTTTGGTGCACCTAAATCTCATCTTCCATAGTCATTTCTACTAGGGCAAAATAAGTGTAAAAAAATGATTCAGTTGAACAGCAGTGTTAAAGTCCTTTTTCTCAAGCTTCCCTGCAGTCAAAGGGGATTGCTTCTCAGTGCGCTTGTTAGTTGGTCTCAGGGAAGTTCTGTTAATGTAATTATTTTGCAGATCTTTTGAGGTGGAGACTGTTAATTTTGTACAGTGTCCTGTTGGTATCCCTTAGGCGTAGACACCGATTAACAACATTTTTATATAATAGCTGTAATGCACGATACATAGTGCATAGATATGGATATTGAAAGCTGCAAATGTCAAGAGAAAACATGGCTCAAGACCACTGTTACCAGGGTCTAATTAGACATCACTGGCATCCTCACCTACTAGGTCAGGTCTTCAATGAAAGATTTGGTTCTGAGTGCTTGTGCCTTATGAAACTGTCATTTTTTTAATCCAGTCTTAATGCCCTCCCTTCTGAATAAATAGGCTAAATGTGCTGTGTTAATTTGAGAGAGAATGTAGAAGTAAGATGCAGTCACGTGCAATTGGAAAGAAATATTTACAGTCAGTTTAGCAGGATCAGCTATCAGATGACCTCTGACATCCACCATCATCTACTAAAGAGCTAATTAGCTGTAAAAGTAGATGACAAGTCAATTGCATCAGCACAAAGGATGAATTTGTCTTTTTGGGTTTTGCTGATAATAAAGTCTGCTGGATAAAGATAGGCAGAAAGCCACCTGTGTGTGAAAAGCAAACTTTCCTGAAGGAAGGTTAGAAGAAGATGCAGCTGTAAACAGAAACATAAAGGCAAGGTAGGTGTATGGGAGGAGGGGATGCCTGTGGCGAAATGGGTGGAGGGGGCACTCATAGCTACAATGAGGTAGTGAAGCACAGGGGAAAATTCAGTCTGTGGATGCTAGGTTAGCCCCGTGCTAATTCAGATTGTCCTGATTTTTAACAAACTGTGCATCCTTATTGCAGCTCTTGAGGATGCCGTTGGCTATATCCAATGGCATGTTTAGCTGGGAAAGAAGTAAAGGGAGCTTTCTCAGATGCTTGAACACCTGGTCTCCCTGTTTTGCCTTCTCAGCTTTGTCTGCTCCTCGACATATTTATAACTGCTGCAAGCAGATACAGGGTGATGGAGCTGCAATGTAGCAGCAGCCTGTCTGTCCTGGGAGTCTTGATGGAGCTAATGCTAGAGGAGTTGAGACCTTTTCAGCAGCTTTGAGAAGATACTGTGGGAGGGATGCTGCAGGGAACTGTTTGGCCCTACACTACACAGAAGACCTTATGGACCATGCTTGTCCTTTTTTCCTTTTGTGTTCCTCCATTTCCTGCAAAGTTCTGTTCTGTGATTTAATCAATTTTTTTATTGGTCAGACCTGTACTATGCTGTTCTCCATGTAGCCACATAACATGATACACTGGTGGCTTTACCCAGTAGCAAGTCAGGGTTACCCCTTTTCTCTGGCTGCTTCTGAAATGCTGTTTCTCATTGTGAAGGTGGTTTATGGCACAAAGCCATTTTATGACTGGCTCTACTAAGAGCATTCTCTAAGGGCTTAAAAAATACTAGTTGCTAAAAAAATACCTTGAGTGGACAAATGGGAGCAACTGCACTTTCCAGTGTATAAGATGGGCTTTGTGGGGTATAGTAAAACTAGTTAGCAAAACTGATTCCCATTTCTACAGTACCACAATTAACTACATTGATTATATAACCAACTCATTTAGAGAAATAGAAAAGATGAGATAAGGAGTGTTTACTTAACCCCTTCTGAAGGGGACCTGCAAGGACTTATGCTCACACACAGAACACAATTGGTGGTTTATGCCATTCTGGACCTGGTGAATGCTTCGTCCGCGTTAGCAAGCGGGTAAGGGATGGCTGCCACTGTAATTTTTGTAGAGAAGTCAACTGTGTAAGTGGCAGGCAGCCACTGAGTGTCTGGAGTGCTAGCCCTAATCCAGGCCAGGATGTTCTCAATTGTCTTCTGTTGTTGAAACACTCTGACAGCTGTTAGAATTGTGGCAGCTGTTTTGTTTCCATTGCATGATTTGAAAAAAAAAAAAAAAGACAATTTGGGCCAAATTCTAAGATTCAGAACTGAGCACAAATCCTCACTGAAGCTGAGGGGAGTTTTTGATCGTCCCATAAAACTGGCTCTGTAAACTGTACCTGTAGGGAAGTCTCAAAACCCCTGAAAGCCCTTGTGCTAGGATGCTTTAGCCCCACTGAACTGGTGACTTCTACACCACTGCAGACTCTAGTTAATTAGAGTACCTTTAAAAAGGTTTCCTGAGTTAACAGAAGCCACTGGGAGCTTTGCCTAGCCTTCTTGCCCCTGTTCTCTCATAGCTGAGCTACTTTGGGCATGACATTAGCCCATTGTAATTGCATACCCACAACATATTGGTAAGTGGTGAGGAAAGCAATGTGGCATACTCTGTTAAGAAGCAGCTTAAGATGCAGAGCTCCGAGTGTGGTTTCTGTTGGTACTGCTCATTTGCTGTGGGACCTTCCCTGAGCCTCCATTCTACAACCTGTAGAAGGAAAATAATTACATTTGGAATATATTAGGGAAGTCCATTAACAAGCTAGTTACTAGATAGACAGCTACTTCCATTAGCAATGTTGAGATGTGGTGGGATCAGAGTTTATTTTGGTTGAAATTATGTCCTGATAGCTTTGGTTTTCCCTTTACTCCCTCCCTGCCTTCTCCTGTTTTCTCTTCACTTGATGCGCATGTACGTTTGTTGGAAAGGGAGCCTTTCATCCTCCAAATGAAAAAAAAAAAAGCAGTCCTGACTGAGGGACAGATTCAGTTTTGGACAAAATGAGATGCTATTGCAAAATGAGTGCATTACTTTCTGGTAAAGCATTCCTGAGCTTTTCATGTAGGCTTTGACAAGTAGCTGTAGTCAGCAGTGTGTTGTGTGTTGACATTGCTGTACGGATATGTAGTAGATAGCTGAGGGCTCCAAAAACTATTTAAAATCTCAGCTTCTACCTATTTTTCCTCCAATGAAGAATGTAAGCTGGTTTTGAGATACCTATGAAGATTTTTTCCCTCCACCATGTGTCCTAATGATCCAGGTGATAAATTCAAAGTAGCAATTTGAAAGGGGAGGATGAATCTCCTGCCCAGGCACATGCTGAACAGCAACATCCCTGAAGCATTCTGCCAGGGACTCACAGGGTGAGAGTGCTCTAACTTTTTTGGTAGAAATGCTTCAACAATAAAAAGAAATCCATATGAAATCAAACAACAGCCCAGAGCAGACTACATTTTTTTAATAAATATGAATAACGCAAGTTCTGTTAGATTTTTATTTTATTTTGAAGTCATTTGAGGATGTAGGGCACAGTAAAGAACATCTATTGAAGTCTGCAGTACTCAACTTGTGGTGTTTTTCATATTTTTAATAGAAATCTTGTTTAAACTATCTTTTAAAATGATTTATTAAAAAGGAAAACTGTTTTCTTCTGCTGTTGTCCTCTTATATTTTATTCAGACTCTTCTATGATGCCCACTTCTGTGGTGCACGTATTTTTAGCTACCACTGCACTACAGTGGACTGGCATGAAACGATATAAAAGACTATCACATCAGTGAGAAAGCATGATTGAAGATTTTAAAGGGCTGTATAGGTCAGAGAGAGCACCTTGAAGCTAATGTGAAATTTGACTGGCAGCCGCTGGACGATGGAGTCAGAAGTGGAATTACACGCTCACTCCATTTGGTACCAGTCAGAATCCCAGCAGCAACATTTGGTACCAGCTGCAGTCTGTTAATTGTGTGTTCAGGGAGATTGGCAAAGAGGCCATTACAGTGGTTCAAATTGAATGAAACAGAAGCAGATGCAAATACCTCGGCTTCTGAAAGGGCAAGTTGCTGGCACGTTTGGGGGGTGTTTCTAAAGTAAAAGATGATGCATTGCTCAATAGAGAGCTTTGGCTGCATGTGTTTAATTTCAGGTGCGAGGAAAAGTCTGTCTCCTAAATTACTTACAAAGGGAAAAAATTGCAGTGATGCTTTCAAAATACATAAATAAAAGTGATTGAAGGCAGCATATGTAGATGACTTCTGCAATACTAACTTTTGAGTTTTTATTAAAGAGCATTTCAGATACTCAATCCAGGCTTTGGTATGGCAAGAAGGCAGCCTAGCTGGAAAAGAGGGTGTAATTGGGTAGTGAGTCAGTGGTATGACCATATGAACATTTGTAACCGTGGTGATGGTTCAGTTTGATTTGGGAGTGGTTGTAAAAACAGGTACCTAGGAAAAGTCTCAGAGTTTATGGATCTACATCTCAATAGTGGCCAAAAGGAGAAGAAATAAGTGGAACAGATCTGGACCTTTCTGATATAAGATGTCAGAGGAGAGAAGTGCAGAGGGCCCAATTCAGCCTTCTTATGTGCCTTGTCTTCCCATGTCAGTGAGATATTTGTGCACCGGAATGTGAAGTTCAAGTCTAAGCTTTTAGAAAAGAAGCAAGTTTCAGGAAGCAGTGTGTGATGAAGGCACGCAAATCTTAAATGCCTGAGGCACAACATATAATGTCAAAATACCAGGAGGGCAGTAAGAGATGAGTTGTAGCTGCACCTTCCTTTTCTGCTCACTACAAAGGATATAAGATAGTTGGATGCTCTCTATATCATACACTGACAAAGCTCATGCACTTGGCTGAACACTTGATGTACCTTCCTGGAACACTTTGCCTTTCAAATCTGCAAGCAAACAGCTGAGTCTGCATTGCAGTGTTTGCTCTACCTGTCCTCATCAGGTCTGTACAAGCTGGAGGAAAGATGTTGACGGAAGTAATCGATAGAGTAAAGAATGATGAACCAATGAAAAGAATCTGACTGAAAGGCCACAACAGAGACCACAACAGTCATGACAGTATCATAATTATCATTTTTGGGGATGGTAAATCAAAGTGCTAGCACAGAAATAACAGGATCAATAATTTAAACCTTGGCAAGTGTAAGGTTATAGAAGAAAAAGCCAAGACCAGTAACTGTTGTGCACAAAGGAACACTTTCTCTACTCTTTAGTTTACCAGTATAATCGTCAGTCATGATGTGATCCTAGGCCTGTTTGCAGACTCCTTCAAATAGTGGTAACACACCAAAGAACCGGAGGGTGTGTGGGGGAGGATGTTTTTATATGTAGCTATTACAGAAGATGGGTTTCTCCTGGGCTGTATTGCTATCAGCTGCTTGTGTGACCTTAAGCACAAGACAGTTTACTTCCTAATGACCCCTTTTTCAACTACTTTGCTATACTTGCATGGAAGGAAACTGTAGATGTTCATACACAACTTTCAGCTTCACATTAGAACGATGCAAATTAGTGTCAACTGTAGTAAACCTGCAGCTTCAGACCTTGATTTGCAAATTCTCCTGATGTTAATACTTGGCATGCTTGGAATTTAGAGCAAGAATATGACTGAAGGTTTAGAAGACTTGTGTAACCGTGCAGGACAGTGTTATGGATAAGCAAATTAGCTCTGTTTAAATCTATGACAATACTCCTGTGCATAGAAGCTGAGTTTTAATTTGCATGAGTTGAAAGCTCTGCTTTCATTTGTGAGAAGCTGAAAGACTGAAAAGAAAAAGGGGAGGAAAAGCCCAAAATTGAGTGGGAAGAAAGGAAGTGAGATATGAATACTGGAGGTGATAGAGAAGTATAAAGAAAAAAATAGGAAAGGGTATGTAATAACTTTGTTAGTGCTTTGAAGAGCTGTGTGTGTTAACATAAAATTAGAGCGGCTGAGGCTGGCCGGCATCTCCAGAAATAGTCACTCGAGCTCCTGCTAAGGCAGGGTCAGAGAGAACAGCGTGCCCAAGAGTGTCCAGTTGGGTTTTCAGTATCTGCAAAGGTGGAGACTTTACAACTTCTGTGGGCAAGGTGTTACACCGTTCAATCACCCTCGTGCTTAAAAAGATTTTTCTTGCCTTAAAAAGAAACTTCCTTCAATTTCGTTAATATCAATTGGCTCTTGTCCTGTCACTGGGCACCGCTCAGGGTACCCTAGCTCCCTCTGCTTTACACCCTTTCCCCATCCCCAGCTAACAGTCCCAGCTTTCAGACACTCTTCATGTGAGCAGCCCCTTCACCACCTTTGTGAGCTTTTGCTGGACTCACCGCAGTAAATGAATGTCTGCCTTGTACTGGGAGCCCAGCACTGAACCCGCCACATGAGATGCCTCTCATGGGGCTGAGTCAAGGGGAGTCGTGTCCCTTAACCTACTGGCAACTCTTTTCCTGATGCAGCAGTTTTCAGGGACTAATAGTTGCAAAAGATCAGCTCTTAAAAAATAAAATTTTGGGAACATGCCAACAGAGATTCCCAAGAGCACTGTGATCTTGAAAATGTGTTCACTGGTATGCTGATTCCTTAGTGGGTGGAAGCCCACTGCCCATACTATTTGGTGTCTGAATGATTTAAATCAAGACTTGGATTTCTGAAGAACGTGTTTATATCTCATCTAAATGTTAAGATGCACTTTTAAATAATTTCTACGCTTCCCACCCCACCCCCCACCCCCCAGCTTGTGTATGACAATGTGCACAGCAATTGTACTAGTTCAGCTCAGTGCATGTTACAAGCTCTGTAGGTGCTCTGAAAGTGAAAAGGAATGCTGTTTAGCTCTAAACCTACAATTTTAGTTGTTGGCAGGTTTTGCCTGAAGCCTTAATTTTTTGTCATGCATAATCAGAAAAAGTAATTTTTATAACAGAATTTAAAAGCAGTTCTTTCATGGCTACCTGTGATCTTGCAGTTGTTTGGTCCCTACAGCAAACTTCACATGATCGTTGTTACTGACTCTTCATCTGAAAAGATAAACAGTTCAATCTTACACAGAAATTGCAGTGAGTGTTCTTTTCATGCAAAACTTAATTCTGTTGTTTGCTGGTTTGCTCTGTCTGAGGTTGTCTTCCCCTAGCATTTCTGTGGCCAAAGAACTTGCAAAGAGCTGGGGAAAATGAACTTCAAAAACATCTCATTGGTTTTACAGAAGAATTGGATTCAAACTCTTGCATGTATGTATATGTATGAGGAAAAATGCTGGATAAGCAACTAACACAAAGACCGATCATAAATGCAGTAAGGGAGAATTCATTATAATTACCCAAAAATGCCTAAATTTGTTCTGAGGAATTAGGTTTTTTAGTATGTCTGCGTTTGCCATGGAAGGAACAAGCTTGTGTTCTTAAGTTCTTATTATTTTCTTACCTGATTCTATACTTCAACTGCATCTTATGTCAGGATCTCATATAACTTAGATTTTTCTGAACTCTTCTGCTTTGCCTGAGTTAAACTCACCTTATCCAAGGCTGCGTAATGCCATGTGACATGCACCGACAGCTTTTTCAGATGCATTCTGCTTTAATTACCATGTGTCAAATATTTCCAACCAGCTTGTGCTCTGCAGAACAAATTAAACATCTCCATAAAGCAGTTTAAAAAATTATCCAAAACTGGACTAAACTTGAACCATGAATACATTAATGAAAATCTCAATCTGTTCATGGACATTTTGTGAGCAACAAAAAGCGGCATTCATCAAGTCAATTACTTGCTTTGTGGTTTTCTCTTGATGGTGGGGAATGTTACAGCATTTGGCCCTCTAAATTCTGGTAGTAACGCAAGCAATGGAACTTGATTTTCAATTTTCTTTAATGTGTCTATTTCTTATAACTTTTATTTGAGCATAGACTTTTCTACCTCTGTAGGTTATAAGGCAGAAAGTGTCTTTGTTAGCTTGAGCAGTGCTCATGTTGGAAAAAGCAGCCTGGCCAGTGAGTTAGAAGGTGTATTTCCCTGCTCCTTCTGGATGAAAACAAAGCTTGGCTCTGGAGCATGCGTTCTGCCCATAATTCATGCTGAGGGTACCAGTCAGTAAGCTAAAATATCTACAGGTATCTGTGTCAGCATGTATAAGATAATCTTGCTTTTCCATTTCTAGTGAAGGGCATTATTCCAGTAATGGCACCATTCCCAGTATCTCTGTGAGCTCGCCTAGGAGTAAAGCATAGCTCCTGAATATAGGTCAGAAAAGGACATTGTTATAACTAGTGTCCTTGATGGAAACTGGTATGTGCTGAATTTGCAAAAAGTCTGAGTTCAGTGTCATCCGTTTTCAGTATTTCCTGAACAATTGATTTATTTCACATTATTAATGAACTTTGCAGCAGTTCCACTTGTCAGGCCTACTCTGCAGGGGTCAATAATGAGAAGAAACCTGATGTTAGTGGATCCAGCTTAAGTGATTCTGTCATGCTAACGATTCAATATATCAGGACAAATGTCAGCTCCTTCCAATATGTTAATTCCTCTGATCCTATTTGCATAAACTACAGTCAATGAAATACAAGTTCCCCCTCTAGGATAGTTAATGGAGATTTGTAAAGGATTTTTTTTTTCCCTGAGTTTCTAAGAAAGCTGAGGAGAATGGGACCTCGTTCCTGAGCTCCATGTGTAACCTGGAAGCAAAGATGTGGCTTTACTTGAACGCAAGCTCTTCAAGGAGTAGGTTTAGCTACCCGATTAGGTGATAGTAGAGATGAGGACTGGACATCCACTATATGTGATTTTGTAGGTGTTGGAAGGGATTGCTTGTGAACCAAGCAAGCAGAATGGGTTGAATTCTGGCCTCTTGTGCTCAGAACAGAGGATTAACCCTTCAGGCTAGCGTACATCTGAGACTGTATTCTCCTAGCCTTTCTGGCAAAAATATTGCTAGATTCTGTGTCCTCATAAAATGAAACTTGTTGTCAACAAAGTACCCTCAGTAGCTCTGCACTAGCAAGCTGTTAGAGTGTGCACTTCTGGCTCTCTGATGTCTTGTCTAAGTTTTCAGTTGCTCAAGCTGAAGGTTTTTCCTGCATTTAGCGGCATGAAATGCTTACTCGTGGCTTGTACCGAGTTGCTCAACACAGCTGAAGTGGGACTCCCGTGGTTTGCACCTGAGTTTACCACAGGGGTACCTTGTTTTCTTCTTACAGGGCTGTTCTGTGTGCACCAATTTGCCTCTAGGAATTAGAAAGTAATTTATGAACATTAGAAGTAGGAAGAAAATTCCCTAGATATTGTGGAATAGATGTTACTAGTTGTCATGCACTTTCTTGTGGCCCATGTTGCCTTCCTTGGTATCTGATGATGCTTAGTAACTTAAGCATTTGTTTCCACAAGCAACGTAAAGGCATGTATTTAAAACAAGGTTTCACTGAGGTTCTCTGTTGCTACTTTGCTTCTACCAAGATTAAATTAAAAATGAGGGATTTTATATGGTACCTTCTCTCTTCCCTGGATTTTTGAGGTGGTGCTTCAGCATTTAGTGACAGCAGTTAAAGCGTGGAATACTAATGGTTGTGAACACCATGAAGGGAAGCAGTCTTTCCCACAGAGTGTTAAAGTTTCTCAGGACAAAAAAAGATAAGTAGCTACTGCTTTGTTTTCTTCTACTTCCTCTGTGTATGAAATCACTTTGATAGATCTGCAGGAAGAGATTTAGTTGCAGATGGCAGAGGTCAGTGTATTGTGTATTCAATGTAGTCAATAATAAAGTCAGGACTTATGCTAACTGAATGTTAATAAGGAATCACAAGGACCTTGGAAAGTCATTATGTCTGGTCATTTGCTTCACAATATTGCTCCAAACAGGCTCTGGAGGCCAATGCAAGGGGATTAAAAAAAACCCAAAACCTGGAGGAATAGGGGAAAGCTGAAAGCCTAAAAATAGAAGGTTCATGTAGTGTGCAACAGACTGTTGTAAAGACAATTTCAGAGTATGGTTGTTACACAGTGAAGCAAACTATATTACTTCATTAAATAACTTCAACACTGAGCCTCATGCTAGTCACCCTTTCTCCCTCTGAGACTGCTGTCCTTTTGGCCTAGGAGATCATGATGAAGCTACATGTTTTTCCTGTAAGAGCAGAAATCTTAGCTATGGTTGTGAAGCAGAAATAACACAAATTGCATTCAGTTATCGGGATTACAAATGAAATAAACACAAAACAGAAGTGGGTTAATTCCTGTGGCTCTAGATGCTTGGGCAAAATTTTTGTTTGCTAGAATTTTCATGTCTGAACAATTCAAGATTTGTCCTAGGAGCTCTATTTTTGGGTTGGTCTCAAAAGGAAAAACCTTTAGGCTACAGCATGACTCAAGCCAACAATCTTTCCTTCCTACAAACCAAATGTTTACTATCCCTTACATTAAGTCATCATTACCACTCAATGGATAAGGCATCCCTTATACTAAGTCATTATTAAGCCATCATCACCACTCAATGGATAAGGAATTGCCTGGATGGTCACACTCAAAGAGTTGTGGTCAACGGCTCAGTGTCCAAGTAGAGACAGGTGTTCCTCAGGGGTCCATACTGGTACCAGTGCTGTTCAATGTCTTTGTCAGCGACATGGACAGTGGGATCAAGTGCACCCTCAGCAAGTTTGCTGACAACACTAAGCTGATGGTGTAGTTGGTACGCTGGAGGGAAGGGATGCTATCCATAGGGACCTTGACAGGCTTGAGAGATGGGCCTGTGTGGTTCATCAAGGCCAAGTGCAAGGTCCTGCAGCTGGGTCAGGGCAATCACCGGTATCAATAGAGGCTGTCCAGAGAATGGATTGAAAGCAGCCCTGAGGAGAAGGACCTGGGAGTGTTGGTGGACAAAAAAGCCTCAACATTGCATAACAATGTGTGCTTGCAGCCAAGAATCCTGGGCTGTGTCAAAAGAAGTGTGGCCAGCAGGTTGAGGGAGGGGATTCTCCCCCTCTACTCTGCTCTTGTGAGACACCACCTGGAGTCCTGCATTCAGCTCTGTGGTCCCCAACATAAGAAGGACATGGACCTGTTGGGATGAGTTCAGAGGAGGGCCACAAAGATGGTCAGAGGGCTGGAGCACCTCTCCTATGAAGACAGGATCTGAGACCTTACAGCAGCTTTCCAGTACCTAAAGAGGGCTTATAAGAAAGATGGGGACAGACTTTTTAGTAGGGCCTGTAGCAATAGGACAAGGGGCAATGGTTTTAAACTAAAAGAGTGTAGATTTAGATTAAGTATTAGGAAGAAATTCTTTACTATGAGGATGGTGAGACACTGGAACAGGTTGCCGAGAGAAGCTGTGGGTGCCCCATCCCTGGAAGTGTTCAAGGCCAGGTTGGATGGGGCTTTGAGCAACCTGGTCTAGTGGAAGGTGTCCCTGCCCAGGGCATGGGCCTTGGAACTAGATGATCTTTAAGGTTCCTTCCGACTCAAACCATTCTATGATTCTGTGATTACTTTGTTCCACCCACCTTAAAATGACCAAAACTGGAACAAAAACTTAATACCCTAAATTGAATCATTTAATCTCACCCAGACAAAGCTATCTTTGGAGGAGTAATGTCCATGTACTTAATGTAGGATCTTAGTGTTACTGCTCACCTTTATTTCCTGAGGCTGCTAATGACATGGCATTATCAATGTAGTCACTGAGCACCCAGCAGATGTTTCTGCCCTGTGACATGTGGTCACCCCACTTCTGGATAGTTGTGCAGTTGAAGCTCCAGCCTTTATAATTCCAGTGAGCGATGACGAGTCCTGCAACGTACCCAGTTCTACTACTTGGCTATGCATGATACTGTCTCTGTGCCACTGAGCTGGCCTCCGCTAGTTAATTTATTGCAAATGCCTATAAAATGCATGTAGAAGGCAGATAGGTCTGTCATAAATCTCAAAGAATTAGCTTAATGCTCTTATTGTTTGCAGGCTGGGTCTGTGGGTATAATGCCTGTGTGTTCATTATAACTTGGTCCAAGGGTAAGAGTTCAGTAGACAAAACTGCTGGTTTTGCAGCAGCATTCCAGTATATTTACAGTGGAAAGGACCAGTGAGGTTGTTAATATTGCACTGAATTGCGTTACTGGACAAGTTTCAAACCCTTTGCATAGGGCATTTTAATTGCCAGCAATTTTGCAATAGTGAGAAAGTTCAGCCTTTGTACAGAAAGTCAGTGTGGGACCTAAGGCTTTAGATGACTTGGGGTTACGAAAATTGATAGTCTCATTTGTAAATATGCTCTAGTCAATGAAGCTATGTCCACAGTTTAGATGATGCAGCTTGAATACCAGAAAAATGCAGCCTGGTAAGTGACAGGGATTCTGTTGGGATTCATTTATTTTGCTTGTCATGTAGAGTCAAGATGTGGGCAGAAGTCTTTGCTGCTGCCTTGTCCTGAGCCATGATTGTCTTGCACACTTTAAAGAATGTTGCTTGTCATCAAAAATATTAGCACCTGCAAACCATAGTATTTTATTTATTTGAGACGTATAACTTTCTTACTCTGCTTCTATGCAAAATTGAACTAAATGTGATTCAGGCTGAGTCTGCCCAACCCATCCTCTTGTAGATGTGAAACTAGGTAGTGATTTACCTCATCATCCTGAAGAGAGTGTGAATGTTCAGCGTTTCCTCTTAATGCACTGAGTGTTACTAGGGGGAATCCACCATACTGGATAGATTTGAAGAAGAAAATCTGTAAAACACCTCCCAAGGACTCATCTTGTCAGTGCTCATCAGAGCAGATGGTAAAAATAAATAACCTGTGGGGCAATTTTTCTTTAACCTGTGCTCTCCACTTTAATCTATGCTGGAGCAATGTTGGTCCATCACAATTTAATCCTCAAGTATCACTTCCTTGTTATATTGAAAATGCCTTTGGGAAATGTCCTGCATGCTGATCTACAAGGGGGAGTAAATGAATAAAAAAATTACTGAGTTGTCCCTCAAAAAGTTAATATTAACTGCTTTGCCACCATTTGTTAGTGCTCAGAGGGACATGTCAAGAGCATTCAAGTATCACAGAAGCTTAGTATTTTGGTTTGTACTGGAGTCTTGATTCAGCAAAATGTTTAGTGCCCTCAGCTTCCGTACAATTTCCTCTGAGGAGAGAGTATGGAGGCTCTGGGTTGCAAAAAAACTTGTGTTTTCAGTGACATTGTCTTCATTAAATTCTTACACATAAATCCTGATTGTATTGTGTGTGAAAGGCTGTGAGGGATGGAAGCTTTAATGAGAACGCACATCCTTTTCCTGCTTTTCTGCTCAGTGATCCTTCATTTGTTAAGGAATTGCAATGCTTCAGAGTTCCAATATGTAAAACTATGTGCATTTTTAACAAACTCAGAAGCACAGAGATTAACTGCCCCTTTCTGCTCAGCCCCAGGCTAAATGACACATAAATGGTGATAAAATGAGAATGAAGTGCAAGTTTCTATACTGCAATCAAGGTATAGAAAGGATATTTAGCTTTTATCACATCCTAATACTTATAATGAAAATGTGACTGTTCTGTTTTGGATACCTTTTATCTCTGAATAACAATATGTTGGCATACTGGAAAACTTTGCAGGAAGCTCTTACTTTTTACATCTGTTTTCCCATGAGAATCTGGATGACAATGCATTTAAGCTTTGGAGATGCAGCTGGACTTAAATCATTGTGGGTTTATTGATTTTGGTTTTGGTTTTTTTTAACTTTTTGTTTTATTTTGTAAAGGATCTGATTTCCATGAAATATGGTTCAAAACAAATATCAGGCTTTGCATCTGCCCTAATTTAATAGAGCGCGCCTTGTGTCACTTGAATGAAGGAGAACCCTTTAGCCCTATAAATATTTCCGAAACATAGCTCATGAAATCTAAGTGTTCACTATCTCTCAAGTAAACTCCAGTTGTCCAACACTCCTTTTACTCTAGGAATGTTCCCCTTCCACCCAAATTGACCCAAACATGTAACCCTTTTCCTGTTCTACCAGGAAAACCACTGTATTGAGACACTGCAGGATGTGAGGCCACTACTGGACATCTCGCTTCTGATCCTAACCTGTAAGCAGACTGAACTGTCTGACTGTGAGCCTATGCAGCCTTGGCAGCCTTCCTTCTACACCTTACCTGTGGGAGCTCTATGATTGTCTTCTCTTCCTAATACATGGAAACTATCTAGCACAGTGACTATATGTCAGTGACGTGCTTTTGCGCCACACCGGTTAAAATAAATATAACTCTTTCAAATATTAATGCTCTTCTACCAATTAGTAGAGGCAGTGGGACTCAAACAGGCACTCCTCACAGGATGTGGCTTCTTACCAAACGAAGACATGAATTGTGGTAGACTTCATGAGGAAGCAAGTGCAGCCCCAAAAAAGCTGCACAGGTGTCCAAATGTGCCGTGGTGTTTATAAGCAGGAATTTGTGTATCAACACTGCTTGCCCAAGATTGTAGAGCAAGTTATATAGCAATTATAGTCCTTTTAAAAACATTTGGAAAATGCTGCTACCTTATGCCTATTGATTTCCTTATTGAAATCAATATTCATATAATGAGGTCTGACACACTTCTGACCTGTGTAAATGCAGTGAATTCTTGGGGCAGGGGTTGGTGGGGGAGAAAACTCTGGTAATGGAAATTTAAGGATCTGTCTTAAACCTGCATGAGAAACAGGCACTTGAAAGATACCTCTCATAAGGCAGAGGGTGATTCGGTATATTTAATTTTGACCTTAATTAGGCATTTTTAGGTATGAGACAGGGTCTTTGCTTATGTAATCACCTAACAATAAGCAATAAAATACATTGAGGTCACACTTACTTTGCAAATACTGAACAGTACAAAACTGAATAAACCCTTGGATGATACATTTGGTCACCATCTCTGATTCTGAAAAAGTCAAAATGAGGACAGTGGATATAAAAGCCCAAGTCCGCATTGCCCTAGTGGTATGAAGAGAACCTGGATGTAGGCTGCAGAGCTGTGCAAGGTAAACTTGCTAAATGTTTAGTTCAGAATATAGCAGGAGGTTCTCATATATACATATATCAGGCTGTGGCTGTTTTGGTTTTTTGGGTTTTTTTCTACTGTGGTCTTGTAAATAAAGCACTATAGAGAGAACTGGGGTATATGTTTGGCACTGTTACTGCCCTTCTGGATAGGTTTGTTCTGTGCTGCCATCTTCATCAGTAAAAACAGAAACAGTGGCTCCCGCTCCCTTTGTAAAGCTCTGACAAAAGAAAAATGAGAAGTCAGTTTTCGCTAGTGGTTTACCTAATCCTTAGACTATATGGTCATTTAATACTTCTTCCTCTTCCTTTCTTGTCTTGGGAATAAAAAGTTTTCTTAGGATTCTTGGTGGGTTTTGCTATTCAGGGTGCTTACTGCTAGTCTGGTATGGCTACTCAATCAGCTACAAAAAATAACCATAAGGGGCAGTTGCAAATGAGAGAGCTAGAACAGAAGATGCTCACTTTCTTTTTTTCACTCAGCAGGCATTTAAGCAAATCCAACTGCTAAAGTAAAAACGTGGTCCTAAGTGAGACCTCTGGCAGTATAGGATTATGGTCCTTCTAGTTTAGGCACACTCATAAATCCTACATCAAGCCCAAGTTTGTGTTGTTGCTTTGGAGTTTCTCTTCTTCAGACAACCCAACTCTCATTTCAGAGCACAACATTAACACAATCTTCTACTTCAAAGGAAGTGGTTTTAGTGGTCCTTGGCCTCACTACTTAGAATGTGAAGTTCATCAGTAGCGTGAGTTTATCGTGCTTCAGTTTCTAGCAACTGAATTTTTTGGTTTTGATTAGAAGCTGAAAATCTACCCAAAACCTGTATGTTCTCCTGGTAGGTGATGATTCATCATCCCGTTGTACGCTGCTGCTAATTCTTTTTAGTCCTAAATCACTTGTATACGTTGAAAAGCATAATTCCTAAAATAGTTTTTGGAGTATCTATATCTGTTTTGAATTTAAACAGCTGAAAGTATCTACAAGGAACAGAAAGATTAGCGTCTTGCATTATGCATCTGTGGCTTCCTCCTTTCCGGCTGTTGGGGATATTTTCACTATCAGGATCTCTACTGGAGAAATATTCCAGAGTGCTTCTAATGGATAGCATTTAGTTAATGAGTAGATGGAAGTATCTTTATCTATAGGGCATATATAGGTAGTTAGGAGACTCCAGAATCACACAAAAGAACAAAATCAACAACTCCTTTAAAGCCTCATTCTTACAAGAACTTACAGTGGGAATAACATTGTTGGTTATATCCTGCAGTGAAATAAGCATGCAGTGGTAAAATATTCCTGCCATTTCTAAGTGTACGTGGAGTCATAGTTCTCAGACAATTCATTGAGTCTGGGGCAATCATATATTTGACTTTATCCTGGTAGAAAGTAGTTGATTAGGTAAAGGTGACTTGGTTATTTTTCTGCCTTAGTGGTGAATGATTGGATAGCAGTAGATTTAATGTTTCTGTTTTCTGCCTTGTAGCAAGCAGCTTAAGTTAAGAAGTTCTCAATTACAACAGTCTAAGTTATTGATCTAGTTGAAGATGGAATGAAAATGTTGAATGGGATCAAAGCTGATATTCATTTATTAAAGACGAATTGTGACAGACTGACCTGGCACCTGTCTTTAGTAGAAGTTCACTGTTTAGCAGATGTAGGAAGGACAACAGGTTTCCCTGTGAAGCCAGCCAGCCACAGGGGTTGACAGAAGTGCAGGGTGGCCAAGCGAGCTGTTACATGCCACTGATGAAAGGCAGCATGGCTACAAAGCTTGGAGGAAGGTTGCTAAGGGTTTTTCCCACCAGGGATTGGTCTTTGGTGGCTCTTGCTCAGATTTTCATCAGTGAGCTTGTCAGCATGTTCGCTTTTTGTGCTGAAGCTGGAAAAACGTGGGAGTTAACAGGAAAGCTGGGATATCACAGGGCAGAAGAGGAGGGTACTGAAGGCTGGAATAAAAAAACCCAGATGGCACAAAATGCACTCAGTGCCTTGTATATCAAGTACATCTATAGTAAGGTGAGGAAAACAGGATTTGTAGATGGCTGAAGATAACGAGGGAATGAATGATAGAATGGGTCTGGGCTAACCAAGGTGAGATGCCTGCAGGAAAGATAAATATTGCTCTAGCCAAGATAGATGTCAATTTGAGGTGAGGTGATGCTGTTGTATCGTGCAATGGGGAGAGCTCATGCAGAATGCACAGTACTATTCAGCTATAGCGTAAAAAAGATTAATTCTTAGTGAATGAGATGCAAAAAAGAGAGCTGGGAATAATTAAAGGACTGATCTGACTATCATCCCAGAACTGAAAGAGCATGGTTTGCTTAGCCTAGCAGTATTCAGAGGTGATATCATTGTTTCCTATAAATCTATCAGGAGTGTAAATTTCAGAAAGGGAGGCTACTGCCAGCACAAACTTGCAGATATAAACTGTGAACTGATTTCAGCTGGAAACCAGGAGACTTTTTCTTTGTGCTGTTGCCCATTGGGATGATGAGAACATTCCTCTGTTCAGCTCCTTGTGGCTCTTACTAGAGGTAGGATGGAGCTTGACTGGTGTATGAAAGATATGTATGGCAGGGGTACCTGAACTTCTGGGTCTAAACTCCATGGTGCAGTGGCAAACTTGAAAGGTCTGTGAGGAAAATAAGTTAAACTGTTAAAGTGCTTAAGGGCCCTTTGATGAGTGGTCAACTCTCTCCTCCCCAGCTCTTGACATGAGGAACAGCACCATCCTAATTGAAAAACTAGTCTGGCTCAGAAAGGAGCCTTGAAAGAAGTTGGAAAAACATGGACATCACATGGAAGGAAGTGGAAAGCTGGTGATAATTAACATAAATCAGAAGGTAAGGATGCTAGAAAGTTAACATGGAAGCAAAAAGGTGCAAGGAGAAATGTGTGGCTGGCATACTTAAGGTTAGTAAACCCATCTTTTTAATTGCATTAGGAATGAAAAATATCTCAGGAATGGTATTGGTCTGTTGTTGGAAGGAGAATAAAACTGGAGATAAGAAAGTGGAGCTTATCAACCAAAGCATCTATTCGTATTTGCAGTAAAGGTCAGATAGTCATCATGTAATGTTGATCTGGCTTTCTGTTCCAGCAGTTTAAGGGTTGTCAAACAGCAACATCAAGATGGATGTTTCTTAAGTGGTGGGGCAGGGAATGTCAAAGCTCTGCTAATTTGCTTTTCAAGAACTGTGCAAGAATTGACTGAGGACTTGTTTGGTAATAATCTTGAAATATGTACTTAAATTTTGGTGAGACTTGTGCTTTGTATTTGCATGAGAATTTCAATGGAGAAACTAGGATGATGCAAAGTTAATGCAGCACTTGGTGTTGCTTGAATCACTGGGAAAATTAAGACTCAGAAGGTATTTCTGAGCAGCTGCTCGCTCCTGAGTAGCGAGCGAGTTGCTAGCAGGATCCGTTGGCGTTGATTCTTGGCTCTGAGACATTTAACACTACTAGTGGCCTGGCAGGAAGAGCAAGCCATGGCAGGTAAAATTTTCAGTGGGAGACAGAAACAGAAACCTGGATCACAGGAGAGAAAGCTGCTGTGTGGAACTGAACAAATGGGACTATGGGAGAAAATAATTCTAGTAGCAGGTTACCAAAACTCTGTTGGATTTTTTTTTTTTTCACTTGTGCTGTTTAAAATCAAAATGTTTTCCTCAATTAAGCATGTTTCGGACAGCAGTCATGTCTGCTGCGTTTGTAGAACATATAAATAATAACTCTGAAATCATCTGATGTGGGTTCAGCTTGTCTGTCATGTGCATCTCCTCCAGATGCTTAATATTCTGTGTTTGTTGAGAAACAAACTGCAAGGGTTGATGTTGACCTGCTGTTAACACAGTAACTATTTGGCTTCCTAGAGGAGGGGGAGGTGTCCAAGTTTTTGTTTTGCATGACTGTTAATGCTATAGATTGTAAGGAAAAATGGCTTTAAAACTCTTTCGTAATGATACTAGTTAGTGGGGGGGAAACAGTTGACTGAAGTGACAGACAAGGCAATTTCTGATGTATTAATGCCACTTCGTGAGCAGCAAATGTCGAAAATCATGAAATCTTTCAACGTAATTGGGATGTTTGTCTGACCTGGCCCTACAAAATCATTTTGTGGTCTCACAGAAGGCAACTGAGATAATGAGTCTCAGTATGAAACCTGACTGGGACTGAGCTAGGTGGTTGCTGGCCAGTTTCTGCAGAGTTGTGGGAATCAAAAAGCAGTTCCAAAAGCTAAGTTTGGTAAGTTTCTGCAACTTAAGCAGAGGGAAAAATAATCCAAGTTCAATAAACTGAAAAAGATTTTAAATTAACAATTTGGTGGAAATCAGTATCTTTTAAATGGAAGGCAGTTAACTGAGATACCAGGTATGGCCTTTCTTCTTGATTTATCTTTCCTATAGTATAAGGACTTCCTTTGCATAAAGTTGACTTAAGCTGCGGGTTTTGAGCAAGGTCAGTGGTACTGGAAAGGCATGACACGCATGACACTGAGGACTGTTGTAAAGACAATCAGGATTAGTGGTACACAAAGCTAGGGATGAAATATGCACCCCAGTGGGTGCCATTCTACTCTTACTTTCTCAGTGTTTCAGCTTATGTTTCTATCTAACATGTTCTTGCCTAGTTTCTAAAGTTCGGGGTTGTGGGTTTGATTTTCTGCTTTTTTTGGTTTCTTTGTTCTCCTTGAACAAGGTTGGATGCAGAGCCACAACTTTTTTGGTCTCCTTACAACAAGGTGGGGTGCAGCTTGCAGGGACCCTGCAGCTACCCAGGAAACAGGGCCATACAGCTGGAGTAATGCTTTGGGGTCAATCTTTTAATTTCAGAAATTAAGGGACAAAATTTACTACAATGCCTGTAGGTATTTTTGAACCGCTCATGAATGTAGGTATAGGTGTTTAATCCCAGAATCCATTTAAAAGGGCTTAAATCCATACATATGTACAAATGATGAATTAAGTGGATCAATTTTGCCTTATGTGTATTCATCACCATACTGCTCATTAGCTGAACAAAGAAAATAGCTTCAAGATTTCAGATCAAGAGTCTATCAAGGTTTGGCAAGCTGAACAACTTATGCAGAAGCTTGGCCTCGTGGGACATGAATGCTCTGGAGTGACCTTGAAAGCATGATTTTGCAGGACAGAACGGGCAGGAGTGTCATGGCTGTGGGGCTGTGTGAGTTAGGTGGAGGGGCTTGAGTTTCTTAGCTGAACTGTGAAATCAGAAAATTCTCTGGGGTTGACCACAGAGTACAAATGCCCTTACTGAAACAGAATACCAAAACACAGTAAACTGTGGGAAATATGAAATATTGCCTATGACGCTGAATTTTTTTTTGTTAACTTCTTTAAATATTAATGATTTTGAAGCAAACGGTGTTTCAAAAGCCTTTTCTTTAATTGTTTTCAGGAAGAGAAAACACTTATGTCAAAACTGCATACACTTTTCAAAACACTTTGCAAATAGTAAGTTTTACTTAGCTGTGACACATAATAGGAATTTTAAAAGGTATTTCTACACATACGTTTACAGCCTTCTTCAGGAAAATAAGGTGAAAATGACATTACATTTGAACGTTTTCCAGTGAAGGGCCAGTATCCAGCTCTTTGCAGAGAATGCCTAACTGTCTCATGTGCACCTACCTACAGCTGCAGGATAGCAAGTGGGGCTTAGGAATAGGCAATGATCTTCTGAACGTTGAGTTTAGCAGTGTGGGCAACTCAAATAACAATTGCATCACCATATAAATCTTCACTCAAATACAACTGAATTCCAGCATTGTTCAGTACTGGCCAAGGAACTTGGCTAACTTACCTTGTACCATTGCCTTTCACTTCTGGCTTGGACCAGGTGACTATAAATGGCTCTGTGGCTGTGTCTTGTACCATTTGATGTAGACTATAACAAAATAGTCATATATATATATATAATATATATATAGCAAAATAACAAAAGTCTTATGAGAAATCATTCAGCTGGCATGATGAATTAGAAAACAGTAGAGCGACCAATTGTTTCTATTAGAGTAATGATAATGCCCGCGGGATGCCTGAATTTTTCTGGTACTACAGTAGCAGCAGAATTCCTGCTCCCGGACTGGGTTGTGTGAGCTTGCTAGAGGACGGCATGGGGGGTGGGGGGAACCACAGGAAAAAGAGGTTGAAAGGAAGGATTACTATTGCTCTTGTGTTGATGGGAATGGCACCCGAGAGTGCCACAGCAAAGGGTGAACTTTCTTCCTGACTGCACTTAGTTCTTGCCCTGCTTTTGGACCTTTGCTTCTTCAACTCTGTATTGTGTTTTATCCAAATCTGAAACATGGAAGGGTTTGGGGGGAACTTTTTAATGATCTGCAGCTGAAAAAGGCTGCTTAATTGGAAAGCCTTGTTCTCACTGAAGTTCATCTGATACTGCCAAGGCTGAGAGACAGCGTGGAAACCCTCTGACAGCGTTTGAGAAATTGAACTTGAATTTGCATTGGCATGAATTGTGGAAAACTTCTTTCTGGTATCTTCAAGCTTTGCAGAACCAAATGGTAGAAGTAGGCGTCGGTAACTGAGAATGGTCTATCGAGCCAACAGAAGACTTTTCTGTGAAACTGGCGGATAAGCTCAGAAAATACAGCACTATTTTTAATTGTTCCAATGAAGTGCTGCTACCAGGAGGCATTCAGCTTGACCCACCAACATCTGTACTCTGTAGCTGTACTGCAACTCAACCAATGTCTGTCCATTTCATTGTGTAATTCATCCCACCATCATCGCAAGTCTGAGCTACACTTGTAACCTCAGCTCCCAATATGCTGAATTGGCGATAAAATCAGAGTGGGGGGAGAAATATTTTTTACAAAGAACAGACATTACTCCCTTTTGACAAGAGACAAATGTTTCATTCAAATGCTGCATTTCGCATATTGGAAACAGTAATGAATTCTTGTGCACCTTTCTCCCTAGTTCACAATGTCAGCCCCAGACGTAGAGGCACTTCAGGCTTTTCTTACAAAATTAAATTTAATGTTACACCCTCCAGTGGAATGATGCATAAATCAAGTGTTTGATTTGCATGGACTCTAGTGAACAACCCCATTCTGTGCAAATATAAACCCGGTCTTGAATATTATGTCAGGGACAGGAACAAAGCAATCTAGGGTTTCCAATGAGAGTCTGGTACCAAGTGTAATTCAGGCTGGTATTATGTTGCTCTCATGTCAAGGCTGTTATTAAAATTCTTAGGTTTTGCCTCCTTTTTTTCATCTCAAAAGAAAATGTTTTTTCTGACCTTCTTGTATTTTGGCAAACCAGTATACACCAGTGCTATTTATACACTGTCTGTGAGGAGCTGTGATGGAATTGTTGGCGGGTTTTAGTTTTCTCTTAGATAAGCAGTGAGGCTAACAGGATAGAGGAGTAATGAAACAAGGCAAAGCAAAGATGATCATGGAATAAAAATGCAAATGGAAAGAAAAAGATTAGGTAGCTTTGTACCCTTTTTGAAAATAGGCCACCTTCCGTGTGAGTATTCAGAGCCTGGACCAGGTCAGCAAAGTTAAGGGACTAGAAGGCAATAAATACATTCTGCTTCGACATGCAAATACATTTGTGTTCAACACAATAAAAACCCTTCTGCAGAACTTTCTCACGGAGCCAGGCTGTTAGGTACTGCACTGCCATATATTTATTACAGATGGATGTTCTCAAGTTCTTCATAGTGGTGGTGGTTGTTTTATTCAAGTCAATTGTAAGTACTGTTGCTCACAAACTCCGCTGAAATTTTGATCGCTTTGTGAGCCTGAGGACTGTTGGTGGGATGCTGAGTTTCTATTGAACCAGTAAGGTCTTTCCACAGTACTTGTGCATCAGCTGTATTGGGATGGGGCTTCTTTGTGTGCCTAAATAAGTCAAGGTCTCATGCATTCACCTTCCCCCTAGGCTCCCCAGCTTCAGTTAAGGCTAAGGAGTTCATCTCTTTTTCTCAGCAGATACAAACTGGGAGTACCCTACAGGAATTCATTGCATGGGTACTGGTTTATAATTGGCAAGGACCTACCTCCTAGATCTGCAGGACTCTAAGTTATGATAATGAGAGTGCAAACAATAACTCTTAAGATATAAAAGAAAATCTACAATTCCATTGGTGATCATTTTCAATCTCAATTCCAACTGAATGATGCCCTCCCCTCCAAGTGGCAGGTTATACAGTAAGTAGCAGCATGTGTCATAACCTATTAAACCTACTTTCGTTTACTTACAGAAATTAGGCTTTCTTGCATTTACTCACTTGTGCCATAATCTTACCTTGGGAAAAAAAATCTATCACGGTGCTAAAACATAATACTGGATTACTAATATGATTTCTATTTTAACAGTAGGCCTATTATTCTTAGCAACTTAATCTTTAGTTTAATTTTACCTTTGTTTCCAAACAAGCAGTGCACAGTTTTCTTGGATCAATCACAAACTACCAAGAAATCAAACCTGAACGTGTTCCAGTTCCTCTTCACTAAAGGAGATCATCTGCTGAATCTGCTTTGTAGCCCCAGCAAGGACTTGGTTATTGTTATGATAATCAATGGCAGTATTGGATGCAGTGCTGTGAATTGGAGAGTTTAAGATACAAAGGGGAGGGAGGCAGGCTAACATCTGGATGAAGCTCTGATTGCAAGAGAGTAGGCTTTGACTTTCTAAGGATCTGCTTGGCAGTATCCCATAGGATGCTGCTCTGTAAGGACAAATGAGTCTGGGAAAAACTATCTGACCTTCAAGGACAATTTTCTTGAAGCACAGTCAACTTTGATCCCAGTGTGCAAGAAAATTGGCAGCCAATGAAGGAGGCCAGCCAGATGGATGAAATGGGGAAATCCTGTGTGAGCAGAAAAAAATTAAAAACAATCATGTGGGAGATAGAAGTTAGGGACTAGCTACTGAAATGTATAGAAGCATGATCCATATACATTGGGAATTGATAACTAGGCTAAAATTACAATTGGGGTAAAGCTAGGAATGGCCAAACTCAGTTGCACTTTGAACTGGTGTGGGATGCGAAGGAAGAAGAAAAAGTTAGAAAAGCATGGGCTCCCAGCTGAATGGGGTGGGCAATGTCTGATGAAGGGTACAGAAAAGACTGAGGTGTCTGATGCTGTCTTGGTGTTAGCCTTGGCTGGCAAGGTTGGGTTGCAGGACTCATTTAGGGAGAGAGAGATAACCTGCTGTAGAGGATTGGATAATGAGCTACTAACCAGATACAGGAAAGTTTCCAGGAAGAGATGGGATAGGATGTGCCTGTGGGTGCTGAGGGAGCTGGCTGATGTCACTGCAGATACTGTCTAAAATGTTGGAAAGATGGTGGTGATTGAGGAGGGCCCCAAATGGTGGAAAAGGCAAGTGCCCATTTTAAAGAAGGAAAAAATAAAGCAAGAACTAGGCTCTAGCTAATTGCAGGTTTGTCAGCTTCACATTGGACCCAAAGTGGCCTTTTTGTGCATCCCATGAATTACGGGTCCTTCTGACTGCTACAGACAGTTTCAAGTTCATATTATAACTTGTCCTATTGACTTTTGTGTACAAGTTTTATAACTTGATGTCAGATCTTAGGAGTCTTTACATCTTGACTTAAAATACATTCAGATGCTTTTTCATGCTTATCTGTGGGGAAAAAAAGCTTTTTTACCTTCTTATATATTTCTCTTGTTATACAGGTTCTAGCAGTATTCATTATTCTCTTACCACCTGTACTGTTAAAGGAAGACGCTATGAGATGGCTGTGGTAATAACATGCATGTTACCTGTTATGCGGTGCAGATGTAATATTTTAGGCAGCAGAAATACAGCTGGTGCTAACTCGTCAGGGAAAGATTGGGATTTCTAACACTAACTAGGCAGATAAAGCAGTCCTTCCTTGCTTGTAGACCAGCTAGGGTTCAAAGGTATCTGAATGGGAGGATAGTCACTGTGGGTGTTGGTGATGAGAGATTTGTGAATGGTTAAAGGCAACAGGAGTAAAATTCTTTATCTGCCCCAGACAGGCTAACAAAAGGTCTGGATGCTAAACTCTGTGGTCAGAATTGGCTCTGGAAACCTTGGGCACTCAGAATCCTCCCAGCCTTGTATATCTCATGGGTTACATCTCATGTATTCAGAACCCCCTTTTCTTGTGTCATTATGGTGTTAAATTATAATCTTTACTTACAGCATTCAAGCTGTATTCAAGCGCTCTTCACAGGATCCTTCACAAAAAGAAATACCTAGTTAGTTTATTCAAATAGATCTTACCTTTTGATCTGAAAATTGAGAGCTGGATAAAGCGCACTGTATTGAGGCTTTGTCTGCTGGAAACAATGGGCAAAGCAGAACATGAGTACCGCTGTAAGCGTTGAGGAGCATAAGGCCAGAGTTCACTAGGATGCCTGAAATCTATTATCAATTATCACTGACGAGATCCCCTTATAGAGACTAAGAGCTCTGTTGGAGAGAGGGACTTAAACTCACCAGTGAAAAAGTGTATTTATGGCCAGCTGGGTGTTTTAGAAGATGCTGGGTTCCTAAGGGTTTTTAGACATTAACTGTTCAGTAAGAAGAAAATAAGATCCACCCCAGAGTATGGCAGGTACCTAGCATTATAAAATGACACAGGGTTTTCAGACTTGATAATGCACTGAAGAGTGAATTTGCAAATCACTTGAAGCTTTTTGCCTTATTTTTCCCACTTTGTACAATGGATAATATTATTTGTATAATTGTGTCACATTTTCCTGCTGCCACATGGGCAGTCATGCATTTAGCTCACTGTTTCCAAAGCCCTTCACTGGGCAGTTACTGTACAGGTGTAAAGTACTACTACTGTCAGCCTACTACATTTTCCTTCGGTTAGCATTTTCACTGTGAAATGTACTGAAAACATTCTAAAAGGTCAGGGCTTCCACAGTATGACCTTGCTATAGCAACTCACTTTGATTTAATTATCCTCTACTGATGTTTATGGAAGTCAATAGGACTTACTCATTTTCCTGTATTAAGCACAAGTTAAGGGTTTTGATGGATTGGAATGCTTTTAATTGTGTATTTTAAGTTACATATCTGCCTAAGTGCTTTGCTGAATTGGAGCCTGGGCAACTTACTGTTTTGATTGTCGTCTATGATGGAACTTGGAAAGTTAACTAGAAATTCTCTATCAGGTGGATGATATCAGGTGCTTATTCTCTTAGTCTTCAGTTTTTTACAAGCATTTTAACCTCAAGTTCTTAGCTTACTGAAGTAGTTGCTGCAGTTGGCAGAGATCGCATTTGTGAGAGGAATGTGATCTGAGCAATGAGGAATAAGATGAGGGCGTAGGTTAATCTTTGTGCTAATAGGTGGTTCATGATATGAAAAGGTTTGCAATCTCAGGTGCCAGGACTCATGGAGAATAAGGGCAGCTCTTTTGCTTCATATCAGTGAGAAGGTTACATTGCAATGGGTTTTGGTTTTGATGAGGGAGATGTTTTTCTTGCTACAGCTGTACAATCAGTGCTAAGCAAAGTAAAGCTTGATGACTGTCTGTCACCTTATTTTATTATAGAATTGAGTGTGGCATTGGTATGATAATAGTGTGTAGTGAGGCGCCTTCATGTCTCTTGCCTGGCAGAAAGAGGTGTGCTGTTCTGGCTTCTTTGAACTCTTTCAAGTTGATGATCTGGTTGGGCGGATGAAAGTCTGTGCTTTTTTGGCCTAGCTATCACAGATGCAAAGTGAGTGGGGATAGGGAATCTTTCAGGCAAGGCACCGGACTGCTTCAACATGAAAGGCAACTGAGTTCATAGGTCTGCCACAGACCTTCTCTATAAACTTTGTCAACTTCCTAAATGATTACGTCCAGGCTCCCTGTCTGTGAAATATACAGGTAACTGCTTTGTCACATTTGATCTGTTACCTATGCTTAAGCATCTTTGGAGGATGACTTTGTGTCACGGCACAATTAATCAGGCCTCAGCATTTTGGGCTGGGGTCCTAAAGTGCTTTTGATGTAAATAAAAAGGAAAAATAGGCTCTCAGTCTGTATGAAGACCAATATTTTAACTTCTGAGTTTTCTACCCGTCCACAAGTGCCTTTCAGGTAGACTTAAAGCATGCTGGAAATGTCCTGTCAAATTCTTCAAGGACCCTTTTGGGGAGCACTCAGGTACAGCAGAGCTGGCTCTGAGCACTGCTTACTCTGTTGTTGAGAAAAATTCATTGCTCTAGCACTAGGAAGGATGTATTACTTGGGAACTGTGTGTTTGTAGTCCATTTATAGTCCTAATATAGTGTATAGTCATCCTGTTTTTAACTCTTTTCCCATAAGTGTCACTGCTGGCCGCTGATGCAGGTTTAGACTAACATTTGGTCTAATAGAGTATGGTCATGTTTTAATAAAAAAAAAATAATTCATTTAGCTCCCCACTGAGATAAAACAGTCACCTTGAAAGATTTTCTAAGTTCATCACAAAAAATGTGGTTCTCTATTTTATGGGAAGTGACATCAGGAAACACCCAATATTTTATAGATTATAGTGCCACTTAAGAGTAAAACTTCAGTTGCTTTAGGATTCTTTAAAGATATCATCTAGTTAATAACTGTGATACCTGAACATACCTAGCTCTGTAAAGTGCTTTCAGAGATTGACAGATCTACCCATTTTGGCAGCCTTGTGTGCAAGTATGAGCGTTGTTCAAATTTTGATTTATATGAAGGACATGACTGTTACGGTTACTGGGAGCGTATAGCCATAGGAATGGCCATATTGGAAAACCAACCCTACCAAATGCTTTGAAAATTTTCCAGAAGCTGACCATGTGTATACGTTTCCAGGCTCTTTTCCTTAGCTTACATCTCTCTTCTCTGCTAGTGTTTTAAAAGGCAAGAGTTTGGCATCTGCACTTTGACAAGAGATCATCTATGGCACCCTTTTGTCAGGGCCACTAAGACAACTGTTCCTCAACAGAGATTAATGATTTTGGTTTTGAGGAAATCAAAGCTTGATGTAGGATCTTGTAATGCGCTTGGAAATCAGGACCGTGTCAGATTTCTGTTGTCATTTTCGTGATGAAGAGAGGATGTGAACGATGATTCTTATCTAGATTGAATACGTAATAAATAATGTGGATGGTGGCAATCTATTTTAATCAAAGTGGGGGGAAATTTCAGCTTAAAAAGGTAATGTAGAAAAAACTCTGTTTTTATCCACTTTACCTAGCAATGTAATATCATAAAGTAGCAAAGGATCTCATTCTTCATACAAATGGGGAGAATTCAATTTACTTCAAAGAATAATCTTAATAACATCCTTGGAAGTCCTGACTTGCTTTCAGATTTTCTTGTATGAATGACGAGGTAGTTTAGGGATGTCATCTCTAATAAGTTTGCTCAAAGTTTGGAATCTTGAACAGCAAAAAAACCAAAATAAATTTTAAAAAAATCCTCCCCCCCCCCCCATCAGTTTCGTCATACAGGATCTAATAGATGTGTGCAAGCGCATATACCGGTGCAGGTTGCTGAATCAAGTCCCCTGTAACCAAGTTGCTTCTTGCAGACAAAGAGTATTGTCTTTCCAGCTTTTGTAAGTGATCTTTAGCATGTTGAATCAGAGTCATGTTTTTTAGAGCTTAGAAAGAACTTGGCTCAGGCTAAGTAATGATTTTTGCCTGAGCAGTTTTCTTATTAAATTCTTGCGGAGAACTGCAAGGTTATTCAGTGAAACAAGCACAAAATATACCTACCCGGCTAACTCTGTGCTTTTCTATTTGGTCATGAAGACTAATGTATCGGACAATTGCTGTGGTAAAACCCAAATGTAGATATTTGCTGTCCTTGCTAATGAGAGAAAAATATAGTATACCATTGGCCTAAAGGCTCTAGCTGTGCTTCCTTTGTAACTTGGAGTGCATTAAAAAAGCTTCAGTCAGCAAGATAAGTTAATTTTTTATGACCTTTATAAACTGTTTTACTTGGGAGCATCTCTTTAAGATTAAATGTTTAAATCCTTTTAGCTCAGGTTTACTAAGCATCTTGAGGTCTCCTTTGTTTCAGAAGAAACCTCCAAAACCTATAAAGAAATTCTGTTTGTGACAATTATTATTGAAGGAATGATTAGCTAATGTGGAACTCTACGGGTTTTAATGGTTCTTATCACTACAGTACTAACCTAATAGAGGAGAGCTGCTGTCCCTTAATGTAGGGCTCCTCAGGGTGCGCATGGTCACCAGTTGCTGTTCCCTAATCTTGCAAACACTTGGAGGAACAAATTGACTTGTCACCGGAGTCATTATTTTGTCCTGCCACAGCTGTTGCCTTGACCAAAGAAATTGAAGAAAAGGACCTACTTTTTCTGTGAAAGTGCACAAGTGTAAAACACTGGGCCGCTTTGAGAAATTGCACTGGAACTGAAGTTGTAGCGCATCAAATAAAACAGGTGAGAAAATGTGGCTAAGGCTTCAGGTGGGCTACATGGCTGAGCTCCGTTCTGGTGCAGTATGTTCAAAACTGGCTTTATGCATATCTGCATTTTCTTAGTTGTACCAGAGGGTAGATTGTCTCTCAGGTAACAGTACCACTGGAACAGTCCACTGCGTTTCAATTAAGCCAGTCTCCTATATATAAAAAGCTGTTCACTCCTTGGTGTGTGGGTTAATCAGTTTTTAAACTAAGCTATTTCCATTTTGTTTTGATACTTAATGCTCAAAATGACAAAATCAAAATGGCAGCAGTACAATATTGGTGAATTAGGTACCAAGTATTGTGTGTTGCCCTTATTTTGGGGATGAGTTTAGCTAGAGATTCACTGTCCAGAGTTGGATGCTGACACTAATCCCCTGAGTACTTTTCCAGATCTGACAGAATGAGTTTTGTAACTTGAAATAGTATCTTTAATCAATCAACAGCTATAAGTGGGAAAAGTAACAGTGATGGGGAGAAGACGCCTTTTCCTTGTCTGATCAGAATCTGAGATACAGATGAGTATATTAAAGTCTATATATTTTCTCCCAACAATATCAGTCTAATGAGAGTCTACAAACCTTGTCTTGCCTTATTTTCTACACTGACCATTAAAGTGGGCTGGCTTAGATAGAAATGTTTCTTTTTTTGCCATGTCAAGCTAGATGAGATGGATTCACCTGTTCTTTATGGTGGCTAGAATGATGAGCAGCTATCCTGAATTATATTCAATAGGATGACAGGCAAATAATTTAGAATTTTTCTTTTAACTTAGCAGTATTAACTTGTTGGTGTCTAAGGTTGACATTGTGCTATCAATTGCTACAAAGTCAAGAAATACATGTATTTAATCATCTATTGGAAATTGTGGTGGTTACAATATTGACTTCAAAGTAATTTAATTTTTCTTTCTGGTGCTCTGAGATGCCTTCCTTTTCACGTTGGGGTTTGGGGTTTTGGTTTGGTATTTTTTTTGTTTGTTTGTATTTTGGGGTGGGGTTTTTTTGAAGGATATAAATAGTAACCTATGGTTGCTATTTAATGAATTCATTTGTGGTTTATAACTTTATATCCTCATTTGATCATGCACCAAATCAAAAAACCTATTTCAGACTGAGTGCAGAAAAGGACACTAAGGTTTTGCATAGCACTAGCAACAAATGATCATGCATATTTTTGTGGAAATAAAATCAGTTACATTAAAAGCAGAAGAATCTTCCCTACATAAAAGAAGTATTTCTAAATATAATTGATCTAACCAGGCATAACTGCTACTTATACTTTCCAGGAGTGTTCTTTAGAAAACTGAAGGCTTACTAGAAATGTATGGCTGCATCGTTTTGTGCAGGAATCTGTACCTTCTGCACGCTGCTGAACAATATAAAATGTGTTATTGATCATATACATGATTGGATGGAGGTTAGTGGAGGGGATACCCTCTGTAAATTTCCTTTGATCCTGCTAAATGTTGTTACCAGTGTGCTACAGGAAATAAGTGAGTGTAATGATTTTAGAGTAGCAATATTGTTGGCTATATCAAAGATGAAACACTGCCTGTGTTCCCTTAGCAGACTTTACGGTAGTGCCACCATGAAAGATCTGAAGATCATTATTTACTGGAAATAAAAGAACAAGGCAGAAATCGATTACTACGACACTAGATTTATGTCTCCATTGCACTCTATATACATCTCCTATTTGTTCTAACTTCATGGAAGGATATTTAATACATAATGGAAAGAGGCTTTTGCTTTTGATTTATTTTTTGTTTATTATTTTTGGCATTCCTTGGAGAAATTCTGGAAATCAATACTTGGATGTAAGTGTGCCTGGATGTAGGTAGTGGGAGGCAGTGGCAATTGATGTATCTGTCCATTTTTGCACTGACGTGAGTATCTGACACACACAGTACTCTGTTGTCGCAGTAGAATATGCTCAGTCAAAGAAGGGAGAAAGTCTTGTTTCTTTCATTATCCATTTACATAAAATGATCCAAGAGGCATAGGTAAATTTGGGTAGTTAACTGCAAGCTTGGAAATCAGTCCCACTGAAGTATTTAGTTGTAAGTGTAAATATTTGTTGCATCAAGACAAGAGATGAAGACACATGTTCTCAATGATGGAAAATACGAGCACAGATTACCTTCAAATGAGGCAGGGGACGGGGGGGATGCCAAGTACTGAGAAATTTCCAGTGAAATCACAAATTGCTTGAAAATGGGCATAGCTTTTCTTTCTCTACTGTCTTTTGACCTGTTCAGTGGTGCTTAGTTGACTTTTGCCTTTGCCCCGGTTTCAGTTGAACATCTTCGACATTACAGCTCCTGTACTCATGTGGTAAAGGAAAATGCAAACTGTTTTTCTAAGATAAGATAGTTTTTAAAAATACTAAAATTGATCACATGCTGTAGCAGAAGTTGCTTTTGCATTAGACCTTATAGAGGTTTGAAAGCAAAGTCAGTCTGTTGTCCCCTGAATGCCATTTGGTAAGATATAACAGGTTAACAGTGGATGAAATAAGGATAGGGTCAACAACCTAGCTAGCTGGTGCATGGTAAGGCACAGATCAAAGGCAGTTATGTGGGGCGTCACAACTTGGAGGGCCACCCAAGTACCCAAGAAAGAGCACAACATAATCTCAGATCCCATCCCACCAATGCTGTGCTGTCCAGGCTGCAAAACATAAGGCTTGCCACAAAAACAACCCTCTTCCCCAAATAAGTATGTGCTTTGGAAGCTTGTTGTTACTCCTTTTTCTCCTGATGTCTCATTTGTAGAAGGACTTGTTAAAGCTTCACTCGCTTGTGTATGCTCTGTATAAGCTATGATCCTGAGTAGTGTTCAAGACCCTTGGGGGAGCTGTTGCCTGCCTTCTGCAGAGATTTCACTGTTGTGTACCCACAAAATCAGTGACTGGACCGGTCACTGAGGTGTTGCAAGACGTAGTCTGATAACAGTCCCATACCTGCTCACTGTGTGGTGGGCAAGGTGGAAGAAAGGGAAAGCTTTCTTGATGTCTTGTCCCTCCCCCAATTAAAAACAAGGAATTTGAATGTTGTTTGTTCAAATCGTGATAACAGTGAATGTAATGTGTGGACAGTTGGCTATATGAAACAGCACTAGGCTTCACCCAGAAGAATATCTACTTTTTCAATTCAAGGGCAACTTGGAAACTCTGTACTTGTATGGCAATGTAAAGCATTAAAATGCTTCCCCTTCTGCATGGATTAGTTTGTGCAAGGGGGAAAAAAATCACACTGCTTCCCAGGCTGAAATGTTTATTCCCTTTATTCCTTGTTAGTTTTTAGTCATGAGTATGAGCAGCAGATGGCCAACAGCAGTAGTGTGGTGTTTTTTCTGTTCAGCACTGACCAGCGGTAGTTCAGATTCTGGGTATCTTTGTGGTTGTGCAGTTCTGAAAACACCTCTACCTTACTAAAACATCTATCAATAACAATTTCTAGCTGATGTATATAGCTTTATGAAAAAGAGTCAGCATCAGCTGAAGTCTAACAATGCATCTCCACCAGGGCTTTCTGGAGCAGCAGGATCAATATCCTCAGTTAAGTTTATGAGGATGCCGTGAAACCCTCTAAATGCAGTGGCATTCTCTCCAACCTTTCTTGTAGCCCATCAATTATAGACTAAAAGGTCAGTGTTGCTGTAGGAAAAGTCTGTCTTCAATAAAGATTTTTTTCTACTTTTCCTGTTGGGGGAGATGTTTGTTTTGGCAGGAGCTGTTCCCATAGCAAACCTTGCCAAAAAAAGCCTGAGGAGAATTCTTCTTGCTATTCTGCACTTCTTGCTATTCTATTTCTGAATCCTCTCTGGTAAGTCAGGGGCATTTTGAAGCTTGTGATTGTCTGCTCCAAGTAGTGAAACAGCCGGTGGTGATGCACAATCTGTACTGAGCTCGCAGGGAATAAATGGAGCTCAAAAAGTACGTGCCACGTGACACTGTTAACAATTTTCTGCTTTGCTGTCAGTCCTTCTAAAATGACTCTGATTTTCCCTGAAGAACAACATGAGGTTACAAAGCCAACTGCGAAGGGAACACCTGATAGTCTTCTCTATGCTCCTTGAGTATGCAAAGCTTCTCATATTTGGTTGTGTGAATACAGGCAAAGAAACAGTCCTGGTGTACGTGGCTTGATGATTCTCTACTCCAGCCTTAGCTAGGCAAGAAGTTTTGGTTGTATTGTGTGTCTCAACCTCTTCAGAACAGAGCTTTTGGAAACTCATTTCATTAATGGCCGGTTATTTTGAAAGTTGTCGGCACTGGAGTAGCTCCATTCACCCTGGCACTCTGACTGCAAGTAGGAACAGTTTGGCCATCACTGAGCAGTTCTGAATGTGGTTCTCTAATGTTTTATTGAAGAACTGTCACCAATGCATATGCCTTCATGTATATTCATAAATTACTTGCAAAGTTCAGCAAATAATAAAGGGGATGGAAGGAAAGAAGGAAATACTAATAATATTGAAAAATACAGTGGAAGTGAGTAAACACCTTTTTCAAAAAATGTGAGTAATCCAAAGCTAACAACTTTAGTATCTTCTTTGTAAGGCAGTTTCTAACCCTGAACTCTACATGAAGGCTTTCTGGCCAGACTCGGATCTCACCCTTGGGAAAAACTAGAGGGATCCTCCGTTTTAGGCTGGATGTGAGTGCAGCAGTGATGCTCCTTTTTTTTCCCCTGCAAACTAAGTGGTTTTTGTCCTGTACAACAGCTTTTAGTACTGTGACAATTTATGTCCCATACCCAGAGGGTTCTGAGCCCCCTCTTCCACCATGTGCTCAGGGTAGTTGTCAGGTAGTGATGTAACCAAAGAGAGGGTCAAATGGATCAATGCGTATTTTCACCTGCTCTTGGTTTTTTGAGGCTGTACTCCTAGAGTCAGCAGCTGCCAGTGGGTTGCTGGCATTGGGCTATAGGGAGGATTTCATTTGGGTAGTTTAAAAGGACAAGGGAAATGTGCTGAGGGAAGGGATTTATGTAAACAGCATGTATGTTGATGGTAATTTCATATGAGATCTTGCTGTGTGTTAGGTTAAGTGGAAGCTGCTGTTTGTTAATGGCTTGCCAGCCTTGCGATTCCACAAATGGATTTATTACGACTTACTACTCTGAGGACAACTGCCCCATTAGCTTCTCTTCACAGTTCCTCTACTCAGGGAAACCTGGCATCAAACATGACGCCAAAAGCAATCAGAGATATTCCCAGGGCAGGGAAACAACTGTGCAGTCTCTTCCTCCCGTGCCTCCCAGGCAACCTGCTGCAGCACAGCCAGACCTCTGCCCCTTGCGCTCGTGCTGTTGCAGCAGCTCTCCTGTCTCGTGTAGTCTGCTTTTTTTCAGAAATAAACCACAGGCAATTGGATTCCAAACAATCCCAGCCTTGAGGTGTCTGTAAGGACCAGATTTTAGCAGTTATTCACCGCCCAGTTAGGGGATGTTGGTACCAGGTTAGAAGGTGTTGAGTGGGAGTATTGGCTCAACCAGCAGATGGGAACTGGAAGGACTGGGAGAAAATGCTTTGAAGAAGCTCTGATTTTCTTTCAGAGGGGTCTCAGTACTTCTCCAGAGGGACCTGGGTGCTTCTCCAGCTCTGTCATCACACCTATCACTGTGGCCAACTTGCTGCACACTTTCTGGGTGCTTATGCTTCAGAGAACAAGCCCATTTGTATTGCAGCTATACTGCTTTGTACGACAGTGATTAAAGGTGCCTTTGGAATCAATCTGGAATGAGAGCTGGACACACGTCATATGACTGAATCAGGGAAAAATAAGCGGCCTGTTATTGTGCCCCATCAATAAGGTATGGAGCTACCACCCAGCTTCAAGAGGGGAGGGTGCAGAAGTTCCTGCAGAAAGGCGGGGGGTTCTTTTCTTTGTTTCCTTTAGCTAAAGGCAGACTTCGGTTCCAGAGAAGCCTCCAGTGATTTTTGTCTGATTTACCGATTTTAGGGCAAGCCATAAAATATTTCAGCTGTATCAGCATAGAGGTGACTGTAAACATGTGAAAATGTAGGATTAAAATAGCAAATTAATTGTAACCATCAAGTTCACCACAAAGAACATCTAGCTGATACATGAGCTGTGTATCTCTGTGTGTGTGTGTGTATTTTTCCCATCTACACGATTATCTTTGCACCCAGAGCAGATGAGCAAATTAAATTCACTTCCAGAAAGGAATGCATACTGTCTCTAAGATCATCTGTGTTAGAAGCCTGGCACTGTTCCAGCTTGGGTTACTTTTGTCTATTTTGCTTTTTGGTGGGGAGGGAGGGAGGGACAAATCCTTCTCTTGGAAGCACTGCCGTCTCCATCAGGGGTGGCACAGGCCATGTACAGCACATGACAAGAGGCAGGCTGCTGCATCACAGAATCGGGTGGCTGCTAGGTGTCTCCACACAATTTAATGAACTTCTGTATGAATGTGTTTGAAAAATCATTACATGGGTGTGCTATTTGGCTGAAAAAATCCTTTTAAGCATCCAATCAGAAAGTAGAAATCACACTGTGCCTCAGGGAACGCCATGGCTGCTTTTGTAAGTGAATGACTTGTGAATTAGTCATACCCTATATGTTAGTTGTTTATAAGTACTTGAAACTACTAATCTGAATACTTGATATATTCTATTTTGCAGAAGTCAGAATTCATTTTCTGATCACGTGAGGCAGTAATTGAAAATGAACATTGTATTTCTCGTAATATTTTACATTTGCAAGCTGCAGACAAATATAGTTGCTCTCATAAAGACTGAACTGTCCCTGCACTGTTGTGGCTGTAGTAGTTTATAATAGTGACTTTAAATAGTAGAGTGAGCCTCTGCCCATGCCTAAGCTTGTCTGCTTTTGTAGATGTGGAGAGGACTACATCAATTTATTTCTGTAAGTTCAAGCAATGGGTCTTTTATGGAGCAACTCCAGCCCTTAGTTTCCATTCACGTGGCAACCTGGGAATGTGTCAGTGTGCTCTAAGGAGGTGCCGCCCCTTGGGTGTGTGGCTTGGGCTGGCTACATGTACTCCTTGTTGGCTGCTGTGAAAATATCAGCTGATGCATACTGCAGAGCCGAGGCATGGTCTCACAGCTGGGATGGCAGCAAGAGCCGGCCAAGCAGAGCTTACCTGCTTGAAGTACATCTGACCATGTGGGCCACATCTTTAAAATGAGAGGTAGGAGGACTTTGTCAGTGACAGTCTTCCTTTGTGTTGAACTATCTCTTACCTGTGGTGAATGACTTGACTGAGATAACCAATGCTAAACCCCACATCTGAGAGACAAACCAGTGGACTGTGCCATCATGGAGCCCGATGGCTTCAGCACGTCCTTTCCTAGGTATCATTCTACTTCTGCACAGGCTTCAGCACACACAGAGGCCTTTAAACATACTTGTGCAATGATAGTGAGGACGTAGTTTTAAAATACAATAGGAAAAATGGAAAGTAAGCACCATAATTTGAGTTGTAGACAAGTGGCGTGCAATTTCCAGTATACAAATGTTTATGAGAGAAACTAATAGCAACTTGCTCATTGTGATATGGTCTCAAACAGGACAAAGATATCCTCTACTCTGAAGAGCAACTAAGGTACCGTTTTTTCCCCCAGTACCTCCAGCAAGGAAGAAAAAATGCCACAGCAGTAGCCCCCTAATCCCGTCACTGCCTCAAGTCAGCAGGATTTGCTGGAGGACAGCTTGTTGAGGAAGGATTTCTGACCTGGAAGCGCAGTGTAAATGAAGGTAACTCTTCCATGGCTCCCTCTGCTTGCAGGCATCCAGTTCAGGACAGACTGTCTGTGATACCGTGGTCATAATTCAAAGCCTTTTCTAAATAAATTATAAATAAAGCCAGTGAAGAGTTAAATGCAGCATGTATTAGATTTCAGTGATGAAGCCTCTGATTAATATAATGAAAAGCCTGGTTTAATTGCATTACCTTCCATTAGCTCCCCTCTTCCTTTTTTTATAATTGTTTCTAAGGCTCTGTGTACCTCATCCCTGCTGGGACTTTCATCCCACATTTATTCAAGTGAGATTTCTGCTTTCAAAACTGCACCTTTCATCAATCTCCTATTAATTAGCCAAATGCCGCATCATATTATACATTGATGCATTCGGTCGAGCGTGTGCTATAATGAGGGGAGAGCCTGTGGTCTGTCCGGGCTCCTCTCAGGAGCTGGTCATTGGTATTCCAGGATAAGTCAGCTTACTGTAATTTGAAATTGGTCTGCCGTCCCATTAGGAATCTGCCCGATCAATACCAAGTGAATTAGAGTTTCAGTGATCTGATTAACTCCCCATTATTTTCTACCCTAGCTGATTTAGAATGCATGATGAGACAATATTCCAGTTTCTTTGCTTTATCCCAGTTTAAATGAAATATAGACATCTGAGGAAGCAGTGGCTGTGCATTTGATTTGGCTGTGCTGTAATAAAGTCAAACACTGTAAGTGTCTGCCTCGCCGTGACAGCCAGGAGCGAGGGCTGCCATGCTGCACAGGGGGATGGTGGGCAGCTGGAGGGGACAGGGCTTTTGCTCTGCACTGCTGCTCCTTTCTAGCTCATCCGTGCTGTGCCTTGGCTGAGCGGCAGAGTTGGCTAGGTGGTGCTCTGCCAGGTACACGTTACGTTGGTAGATGGCCGTACTGCTTGCGATCCTGTGCAAGTAATGAGCTGTATGCGGGTGTGCGCTTTCCGGAGTAGGAACCCAAGGTTCCGAGGTAGAAAACTGTGCGCAGACCCTTGGTGTGGGCCTGAGACAGGGCTAAGGCCTAGACGATGTACAACAGATATGGGAGATACGCTCTAAATTCGTCTACATCCATGGGATCTCTGCCGTCGTGAAAGAGGGAAGTTAGGACACGCCATCAGAGTTTGTTAGATTGTAAGTATCCATCCTCAGGACATGGATGATTATTTTGTGTTGGCAGCTTGTAGATGCAATCCCTAAATGGAGTGTCCAGTTGCTATTTTATTGCAAGTACATAACAAAATGAAACAGGATCAGGAAAAAAAAGTCTTAATCTTGTGAGTCTGGAAGGTAGGTTTTTTTAAGGAAAAAGGTTGCTGGCTTTGGTTCATCTGCTAATTTTGAAGTGATGTTAATAGGTCCTACTTATCTTTATTTTTATTCTTAAATTTATGCTTCCAAGATAAAAAGGCTTTGTTTTTACTGCCAATTTCCTGGCTCGTGTGTTTTAATATTGGCCTGGGGAAATGGTGGTGAAAGAGCAATCCTGGTCTGCTGCAAAATAATGTACAACCTGATAACCCTAATGCCAACTCTGTCTCAGTGTTCACTGCTCATTGGTCATGGAAAAGAAGATAGAAAAGATTGCCTGTGTGATAGCCAGAGATGTTTCAACAAGGTATTCCTACCTAAAGAACTCATGCCTAAAAAATCAGGCCTTGCCAGCTAACTATCTGAAAGACAAAAAGGGCAAGGTTTCTAATCATGCTTTGATACTTAAAAAGAGGATTTGAACCCAAAGCAGAAGTTGCTCTATTTTAAAATCTACAGTCTTGATGTGCCAGTAGACCAGAATTACAAAACACTTCAAAAATAAGAGAATGATTTAGAGAAAACTGCAGATGCATTGATTTTGGGAGGGGAAATCTTGTTTGTATTCCCCTTAAAGCTGTCGTAGAGTCATAGCCCCTTTAATGCATTTCAGAGCATAAAATAATAAGCAGTGCTGCACATTTTGTGTATTAATAGGCAAAAAATGGGTCATAATCTGCTTAATAGGCACAATGAGTGTATTAATATTAATTTCTATCTTTTAAAAGTTAATATACATTTGCTGAGTGGTATATGTGCAATACATAAATACATAAATGAAAGTTTAATGCGGGCCTACTCTTGTACCTCCTGCCAGTATACGTTGACGTAATTTTAGTGTTTCTTCCTTGCTGCTTCATAGACAATTTATAGGTTTTGGTTGGTTTTTTGTGTTGGTTTTGGTTTTTTTGTTTGTCTTTTCAAATGATAAAAGAAAATAGAAGAGAGAAGGCTTGCAAGTGTTGAGAGTTTGAGTCATCTGTGGGCAGTGAACCTGGAAAATTTGATTCTCAAGGTTAAGCCTGTTAGTGCTCTTCAGAGGTCCTGGGGCAGGACACCACCGATGGGATGGTAAAGCTCTGTATGTAGCCCACTAGAGGGTGACAAAGCCTAATGTTACGAACACAGAGGCAGCATGGTCCCCTGGGTACCGGAGGTCCAAAGCCCTTGGCATCTTCCTTGCCTGCCTGGGGTGCGCTCCCCAGTCCACCTACCAGGCTTAAAATGCCCATGTCTAATGGCATAAACCATCCCTGCCTGAGAAACATGAGCTGGGCCTTCACTCATGGGTAATAACCACCTCATGAATCTCCTCGTAGCATCATGAGATGAAGAAAACAATCCATACTCCATTTGTGCTAAAAGTTACGAGAGAAATATTAGAGCAGATGCAGGACAGCTGACCCTCCACAGTATCACGTGCAGGGGCTGAGAGCTGTGCGTTACGTGGTCAGTTTTGCCAGCAGATGAGACAAGGAGGTGTGGAGAGGTAACCATCAACTCACTCAGTGAACCAATGGCCAGCTGGGTTATTCCAAACCCACTGAAGCTGGTGGAAAGGTGAGCTGTTGACTTGGCTAGGGTTTTGATCATGACCACAGCAGAAAGGCACGTCACGATGTGCCCCAGTGAAGCTAGTTGGCCCTTGGGCTGGAAAGAGACCGTGCACTGAGCTTTGGCTGCAGTGCTGTCAAGCATGTTACCTCTGCAGAGAAATGGCATTTAACAGCATGATGTGTGACAGCCCTGTGGTAGACATCTTGCACTGCAAAATGCCTCTTAAACTAGAAATCTACCCATTTTGATACTATCTCTGTGCAAGTACTAAGACTAAATCCAGGGTTTGCAACTTGTGTCTGACGCTCGAGTTGGAAACTCCAGAATCTGGAGAGCAGCAGGGCTGAATAGGTCCGGTTCAGACGCCCCATGTGGGCTTCCCACGTGTGAATGGGAGGATACCACATATCTGGTGGTGAAACTAGAAATGTGAGGTCTCTGATAGGTCTGAAGGTGGAAGGAAGCCCATGGAAAGCTGGTAACTCAGGAACCAGGGGCCGAAGTGAAGCCAACCCTGACTCACACTGAAAGCACCAGAAGGCTGTTAGGTGCCTTCCTCAGATGTCCTTTGTTGCCTGCTTACCTACTATGCTTGCAAAGAGCAGCTGTGCCCACCCTGTAGGTTTTTATTGAATAGATACTTGGTTGAGTGTTTTGTATCTCACTCGTGCGGAGGTCTCTTTAGTGTTTGCAGTGTCATTCAGTGGGGTTGCAGGGTTTAGGTGGATGAAGATGCAAATCACAAATTCCCAGGAAAAATGTTGCAAGCGCTGAACTATGTGTACCTTAATGTTCGAGTGCAGATTCAGTATCTCTCAGGAACTGAGGAAAGAGAATTGGAAGGGGAGAGAAAAAAACTGCTGGTGAGCATTCATATGAAATTCTTGTGCTAAACAAACAATAAAATAACATAATCTAAAAGGAAAGCATAGCTGTAGCATGAAATTACATCTCAAAAGGCCTAGTCATCTTTGGAACTGTGCAAACTGTGAAATCCTAAATAAAAATTTTGTAGGATTTGAAATAAGTTTGTGATGGATTTCAGACATGATTTACTACTTCAATGTTTTATTATTATTTCTGAGAAACCTGTATAGAACTCCATTAATTAAAACTCAGACCGACACTTTGGCTCCATAAGATTTAGGAATTAGTGTGATTTTATCTCATTAGTGCATTTATTGCGGTGTTCGTCCTTTTAATTAAGCATTAAGTCCCTCCAAGGTGAGTTTTATCATCCCATAATGCATCTGGGCTTTCACTACTTGTCTAAATACGCATTAGGGGATGACAGCCACTTTGGAGAAACCTAAACTGTCTTACCCCTGAAGTTTGATTCCCTCATTTGTCTGTTTTTGGGTGATAGGTTTTAATTATTTTCACGGCCTGCTGCAAGTATGCAGGAAATATACTGTGATTGCAGTTGTGTCTAATGTCAGTGTTGTCCTACGTAGGTAGGAAGGCTGAATTCAAAGGACTTTAAAAGAACCTGAGCCAAAGCCCAAAGAGGTCTTCCCACTGGTCGTGGTGGCCTTTGGAAGGAATCCAGGATGAGGTGCTGGTCCTGTTTGCTTACTGTCCCGGGGAGATGGCACAGGCAGTGAAGGGTGCTGGCACACCTCACATTGCACTTGGGCTGTCCACCCAGCAAATGAGGCTGGTGGTGGGTTCCATCCAAGAGTCAGCTAAGCTTGGAAATGACTACTGCACCTGTATCTGGGTGGGGGTTAAGGAGACCATAAAGCTCAGGTCTACCGAGATCTTTGAGCCTCTGGTTCCCCTGTAAAATATTAAGGGATGGAGCCCAGGCTTCTGTGGTGCCAGTCAGCCACCGGTTTCATGGAAATGAGGGGATGTCTTGTATGGATGTACATAAATGTGTGCTACTTACATTATATACACACACACACATGTGTATGTGTCTGTGTACAGAAAAAAAATCAACGTTTTGTCTCAAAGAACATGCGGTGTTAGCACTTGAAGGACACCAGGTGAGCACACAAAGAAGTGATGTGTAATGACCTGAAAGTGTACTATAATGAAATTATCCTTACAGAGATACTCAGCTACGAATACAGTCCTATTTAAATAGTAGTTTTTGCAGTATGGACGTGTGTGTACTTACAGTAGCAGCAGAGATGATATCATCAGCCTATTTCAATGAACCATTTTGCTGTCACCAGATGGCAATGTAACAATATTTCGTCATTATTTTGCCTTGATATGTCACTGCCAACTTGGGGTACTTGGTGTTTCTCTATAAACCCTCAGTAAAGGATTTATGGTTTGGTTTGGGGCTTGTTTTTTGTTTGTTTATTTTAAATCCTGGGTTTTGTTTCCATTTTATTTTGTTTTTGCTAACTTCTGCATTTAAATAGTGTTAAGGAGTGCAGGAATGAGAAGTTCATTTTACACGTGTGCCAGCCTTGCAGGTCCAAGCCCCCAGGTCAAATAAAGAGCCTTGTGATTTATTGTTGTGACTGTTGTTGCTATTAGCATTAATATGTGAGTTATTTGGGGGGGGTTGGTGAATGAATCATAACTGTAAAATGGAGGGTTGGGCAATACAGATTTTTCTCAGTAAAGTCTGAAAAAGGGCAATTTGTTGCTACAAGTCAGACTGGACACTCAGAAATGAGGCAAAATTACTGCTATTTGCCTGAGTTGTGTTACTTCTGACTTAGTGAGAATTGTGTGTGATTTAATAAAATTAAATTTGGGGAGCTTGGGTAATATCTCAGCAAAAAGAGCTTCAGGCTCCTTAACTATTACTGTGAAGCTTAGATATTCCTGTGCTCGCCAATCTAAAAAAAAAAAAAAATCATTAATTTGTATTTTTCTTAACCCTAGTATAAAACATACCTTTAAAATAACCAGCACTAGTGAAAACTAAACTTGGGCATACTACAAGTATAGGAGTGTCGAAGTAGTATGTCTTGCATGTGTGGAGATAAATTATGTGTGTATAATTTTCATATAAAACCCCTTTCCCTTCCTTTTGTGGCTGTCTGCCCTGAAGAGCTTAACACCCTTCTGATCTGCTTTCCATTGTCTTTTATGTAAGTAATACTGCTGTTATTGCTCTAAAGGAATTTTTAACTGTTTCGTCTAGAAACGTCACTTCTTGTCTGAGTATATAAAGAAAAGAAAACTAAAAGCACAATTAATTATGATGTGTAAAATCTCCTTATAAGAAAAATACCTTTTCACAGTCAGGTAAATAGCACAAAAAAGGATTGTGCCTCTCGGAACTGTTCTGTCCAAGCAGGCTCATAGTTTACTAAAACCTTCTTTGGTCTCCAGGAGCACACGTGCTGGCCAGCCAACAATGACCCATCCAAGAGTTGAACCCATTGTGCATCTCTGTCCTTTCCCCTGGAGTCTTAGAAGTCAGTCAGTGAGCAGGTGTCTGAGCAAAGGTCCTTAGCTAGAAGCAGACCTGCTCGTGCTAAAGCCAAATCTTAAGTTGGAGCTTTAGTAACAAGGACAGTTGTTGAGAAGAAATGTGACTGGCCCAAAGAATGGATTTATCTTCCCATTCCTGAGACTTCAAAAACACAAGAGTGAGCTGTGGGGGGCATCTGAGAGGAGAGAATGTGGTGCCAGCTTTGTACATCACCCAAGATGGACAGCAGTAGATCTGTGGAGCAACCTGTTCTGGGCTCTGTGCCCTTCCACTTGACGTGAACAAACCCCACGCTCACTACTGTGCACTGCTTGTGCCTGTGAACCATGTGATCAGTTTTTGTCCAAAAAACTGAGTTGAAAAATCACCACTGTGTTTCTGGCACACTGTCTTCTCACTTTCTTCTGAACAACTACAACCTGTACTTCCAGGACAGTTGGAAAGGCTTGCGATGGGTGTTGGTGAGGCAGGTCTGGGAGCCACCATCAGCAGTTAGTTGTCGATGAGTGGTTTTAGGAACATGCACAGTGCAAGTGACTCAGTTAAAAAATGTCCGTGGCATTTGGGTGCCTGGTGTTGCAAACTGAAAGACGCAGCCAGGTGTGTTGGTTTATATCTTAAATTATCACTCTTGTTTTACGTGCCATATGAGCGTTGGGTTCAGTTTTGGCTTTTTTGGACAGATTGTGGTACTGTATGTGAGGGTGCTGATCCACATCACCTGGTTCTTTGACTGGTCTTGGCACTTTGAGACAATCTAGTCAGAGAGTTTGCTCTTCCATGTAGTTGTAAATCAAAAGATGTTCTCCTGAAGTAAGTTGAACGGTGCTTGCATAAAAGTGCCTTGAGGAAAGACTGAGGCATATATAGCAATGCATATTAAGCAATGCGAGGAATTTGTGATTTAGTGCTACCAAATCCATTTCCCTAAATTTCAGTTTTCTCCTGTGTAGGCAATCCTAGTGCTGTCCTCTGTGAGAGTGATAGGATTACTCTGTACGATTGCAGTGAAGCTGTAGTAGAGGTCCAGGTGTAGGGACTCGCCCTCTCCTATATAAAGAGATTATAAATTCTGAATATAATCTGAGGAAAAGTTATCTTGCCCTGCTTCAGTAATGAAGTCACCTATTTTTTCCAACAAATTACAAGAAAAGGTTTTTTATTGTATGAGAAATCCAGCCTACCACTCTGTGACAGGGTGCAGGAATCACCTTTTGATCCCAAATACGGATGCTCAAGTTTGTAAATTTAATAAAAAAGATAAAAACCCCTGTGACAGTGCTTATAGCAGAAGCAATAAACTCTGATTAGATCTCACTATTTTGTATCAGAGTCTCTTTGGCTTGCACAGAGGTGAGAGCTTTGGACGAGATAATAGCTTCAGACAAATGCTAGAGAGTATGAAGTTTAAAGGCCTGTTCAGATCTCGCATTGTTTAGGAAATTAAAATAATCAAGTATGTTTTCTGTCACTGTCCCCTGTGTGTCTAACTGTCTGTGCTCCTCCATCATTCATTCTCGCGTAATGGAGGATATATCTATACTTCTGTTGCATGGCCTGGGTGTCTGCGTGCTATGAATATCTCAATCAGCACATCTTTATTAATCTATAAAACAGCAAAGAGTCTGAACCAAACAGTCGGGTACCATCAAAACCTCAGAGATGCTTCTGGCATTTGGGTCTTATTCTTGTCACTTAGAACTGAGTAAAATGAATGTTTAAGAAGTGCAACAACATTCTCCCCCCACGTATACTTGTCGTGCGTTTATCTTGGTGCAAGCAATTAAATGACGGGGTGAGATGAAGGTGAAATGGGGGGGACATGTTGTCTGCCACCCAATCCTACTGTTACCTGTGTTTCCCCAGGTAGACTTTATGAGCTTTAATTGATACTAAAATGCAAGTTACCATTGTGCAAAGATGGCTAATGACTAATTGAACCTTGAAGCTAAGACCTCTGGGTCAGCAACTTCCACCCAATCGGTGTCATTGGTGAAAGAGTGCCTGTACAGATTTTATCTTCTCAGTAAGAAGCTCCTCAATATGAATAAAGGCAAGAGAAATTGAACCTAAGAAGTCTGTGGCCTTCTTTTTAAAGGTGGTGAAATCTTTTCTGTTCAGTTTGAAATTTGAAAGAAGATGCATGATAGCTAATAAATACTTTTGGAGTGAATTTTCTTGGACTTCAGTCGAGACTTGGACAAAAAAAAATTCCTCTTGCTTGCCTCTTCCCATTGTGCCTGTTATGTCAAGTTGATGAATTTGCAGAATATTGGTGGATTTTTTTTAATTCATTTCTGTGCTATTGGGGAAAAAAAAATAATAAATCAGCAAGTGTGTGGAATCCCTTGAGTCCTGGGCTCACGTACTGCAAAGCCACCTCCTGGATGAAAGGTCCTCTATGTTGAGCTGAGTGCTTGAAGCTTTGGGTGCTTCTGTACAGCATGCTTCTAAGCCTTTTGACAGTCACTTGCTTCCACTGCAGTTGAGCAGCTGCCTATCACAGAACAACAGTTTCTCTATTTTGCCTGAGCACAATCAAAAAACCATACTTTTATACCCAATACATTTCCTCCGATATTCCCCTGGTTCTCTATACCTGTTAAACATAACTTGCCGTGTCTCCCTTCCCCTTGGAGGCAACAAACACTGCCCCCATTTAAATGACAGGATAAAAGTGTTAAAAATCAAGTATGTGGAAGGCCAGGAATGACCAGGGATGGTGATTTCCACTGACACTGTCCATTATGGCTCAGCTGCTTGCAAAGGAGCTGGTAGAAACACAATCCCTTCCTGCGTGTTCATGAAGGTAATTGAGTACCAGCTTCTGGTTTTCTAATCTGTGGAATCGTTACCCTTGGCAATTTTGCCACCAAGCTGTTGTGGAGTAGGGAGCAGGCATGTCTAATGGGAAGGTGAAGCAGACTGGAGAGTGGAAATGGCTAGCCTGAAATGTGTTTGCTCATACTGGTAAGCTGAGAGCCTCCAAAATGCCTAGGACCACGTGAAACCCCATGCAAAGCTTTTGGCTACTTAAGGATGTGCAATTGTGTGTACTTGCAAACTTATTACTGTGTGAAGGTCTGCCTTGGATCAACTTGTATGTCCCAAAGTATACATGTAACCCAAATGTTAGGTCATGTCACGTTGAGCTGGGGGAAGGCTGAGGATACATGACTGTGACAGCAATTCCTTGAGCCTTAAAACTGGTGCTCTTTTTCTAAATGTAGCAACTCTAAAGCTTACCTTTCTTCTGACTCATAAATACCTACAATTTTTTAAATGGAAATAGAAATCAGCAAACTAATGTTCTAGATTTTCATTTCTTTTCTGTAAATGAAGCTTTTATAACATCAAATTTTTCCTTTAAAATGGATTACATAAATCTAAGCTCCTATGCTGGCCGCTGCTTGGGCAAGGTGTGGTCTTGCTACAGCTCAGAGTATTTGTCCAGCAGGAGCTTGATAACATTAAATCCCAGAGCTTCAAGTAGCAAATCCCCTCATCTACAGTTCTTGAAGAAGCAGAAGTCTCAGGGATGTTATAAGGGGATATGTGTGTGAGGGAGGATTGTCCTTATGCAGCTTTTGGAGAGGTCTATTTGCAGCAGCGAGGGTGGTGCCTTAAACTGGAGCAGGTGAGTGTGTGTAATCTTGTTTTGTAGACAGCATCAATTCAGTAGGGAAAAAAGTGTATTACTGTTTAAGTGCAAAAATAATCACAAAACGAGAAATGTTTGCCTGGGAGGATAACATAATACAAAGTGAGTCTGAAAGTCACTCATAAAGGACAGGATATTAAAGCTGGAGTAGGGGAGAAGGCAGGGTATTAATCTGTGTGTCTGCGATGTCAAAAGACACGTGCCAAATGGTTCTTCTGCAATTTGGACACCTTCCAGCAGAGATGTTCACCAGTCAAAGTGCGGAGCTTGGCCTATCTTCCACTCAGCTCTCTGGTTTCTGGGGAAGGAGCAGTAAATATTTTACAAGAAAGTGTAACAGGAGTAGACAGAATTGAACTGGAGCAGTTCAGGAAACACAGGGTGTGACAAATACTTCTGTTCAGGGGACAACTGTGCTCTGAAAGACAGACGATAGGAGAAGCCGGTATCTGAGCTACAACTGCATGAACGTCTGCCTGTAGATGTTTTTTCTCCAAACTTGATGCTGTCAGTCTCTGAAAAGGGCAGATAGTTGAAGCCACCGAGTGGGAGAGGTGGAGCCCTGCATTGCCTTGTGCAGTCAGGCTGGCTGGTTGAGGGGAGCCAGCAGCCATGGTGGTAACATCCCTGCTAGGTACCACGCACGCGTGAAAGGAGAAGCAAGTAAAGGAATAGCCTTTGCTAGTGAATTATCTTTTTTTTTCCCCTTTGCACAGATTGGTTGGTACCATGGGTTGTATCACAACGTGCAGTCTGAATGCAACTCTTGAAATACTTTCTCTTCCCTTCTAACAGCTTTCTCTGTAGGTTTTTGCTGGTGTAGGAACAGCTCGGTATTTGTATTAGAGAAGCAAACAGTTCATCAGTGTGGTTGTAGATTTACTATGCCAGTTGTTAAAGCATACATGAAGTAAGATGGATTCCTGCTTACAGCCTACAGGGGCAGGCAGGGCTATGGTTATAGCAGCGTCACTGTTGGCTTTTAAGGACGCCTATGAATGATTTGGACAAGGTCGCTGTGGAGGTCTGTGCCAGAATTGAAGGGTGTTTTTTACCTAACCTGACTCCTCATCTAACTCAAATGACAGGGGGCTGAGCTGTCAGGCAGGAAAATTCCTGTTCCCTTGAATGGGGACTTTGCAAGTAGTCAGAAAGTACAAGGATCTTCTTGATCATTGCTGTTATCCCTCTTTCCTTTTTTTTTTTTCTTTTTTCCCTTGTTTGGTTTGGTGGTTTTCAGGCAATTTGTATTTGTCTTACACTTGACAGAGGCAGAGAAGGGAGAAATTAACATTTTGATGGCAAATGCTTGTAAGGTATAACAGTTAGTTTTTTATTTCAGAAGTCAACAAAGATGCATCTCGTTACAGGTGCTAAAAATAATCACGGTCCTGTTAAGTGTATAGTGTTTCTTACCCAGGTAACCAAATTGCTGTCACCTTAATCTATATCTTTCTGAAGCTGTGTAGAATTACCTTATCCTGACTATCTCATAGACTGTGAGCCGAATTTGTGGCACACATTGCTTATTTTCTCATAAATTTGAAGGAAATCTGGCCAGATTCTCCGGTCATGTCAACCAGCTCTGCTTGGAGTTATTGATACAGCAACGCTGAGAGTCAGGTGGAAACCTGTACTGTCAGGCTGGAACCTGATCTGTGCTGTGTGCTTGATTCTGGTTTAGATGAAAGTGAGAGGGAGAGGTTTCACTTTACCTCTAAAGAAACAAAGAGATATCTTTGCCTTTCTGGAGAAAGAGACAGCCGAATTTGCTTTTGCAAGTTTTGCATAAAAGGTATGAGAAAGTGAGAGGAGGAGCTCTTGCACAAACCAGCTTTTTACTGAATTTTATATTGCTCAGATGCCTGTTAGATGGAGAAAGTGAAGCCCATGTAAACGTGCTCAAGTTAGCTGATGTGGCCCAGAGACAGCAAGGATGTAGCTGCAGCATCATACTGCTCATCCTAGTGTTTCTGGTCTCCAAACAAACAGGGATCTGTGCCTATGTGGCATACTGCAGGGTAGACACATGCACAGCTGGGACTTCTGCTTCACTTCCCTACCCTTCCTATTAGGGACCGTATAAAAAGATCCTTTGTAAAGCAAGTTTATAAATAATTTAATGGTAGATATAAAAAGCTTTTACTTTTTTTTTAAACTGGCACTTTTTTGTAAATCTGTCTACATGAAAAATATTCCTAGCAAAGTTCACACAGAGAAGGCTTAAAGTTATTATTAGGCATATAAATTGACTGCTTTCTCATTTATATGCAGGCAAATTTCTTTAATTTATTAATCTGATTTGCATAGAAAATTACGGCACTCATTGTCACTGAGAAGTCTCATTTAAGGAAGGTTTTATAAATGCTATAATGAAACAGAAATAGAAGAAAATACGTAAGTGTTTTTAATATTTTTTCCCTTTCCAAAAATATTTTTTTAGATGGAAAAAAGATTTCAAAAAATGTACTTATTGCAAGAATCTAGAACTTGCTTCACCAATACGTATTTTGTTTTCTTATATTTAATTCAGGACAGAGGAAAAAAAAATTATTGAACTTAAGTTTTAAAGTTCACAAGGGGGAGAAATAGCTTAGAGGAACTGTTCTGTGGTAATGTAGGAAGACACTTAATTAACTTGGGCTTCATTTAAAACTGTAATGTAAATCTTTTCAAAATTAATCAAAGTCTCTCCTGAATTATGTCTTAGCCAAGTTTTACAGTCAAAAGGATCTTAAATCAGTAAGACCTGTCACTGTGAGAGCTGTGGTAGTGTTTTCACATTCTCTGTAAGCTCATCTGCTCTTGGACTTGAAAGTCTTCTCCCTGGGTCCATTTGCTCTAGCAACAGCTGGCTTTTTGAGGCAGCACATTAGCAGCTCACAATTAAACAGTATTCCAGCTAATTTGAGCTCAGGCAGATGAAGAACGTCAACGACAGTGAGTTTTCTCCCTCCCACCCTCTGCTTGTTCAGTTTTAAAAAAACTTTATTTTACTTTAATCACTCTTTGGAGACATGGTTGCTGGAATTCTCTCTTCATCGTTGTGTCCAGCTGAGAAATTGTTCTCCCATCTTGCTGAAGCAAAAGGAGAGAGCATCGGCCCACACATGCTGCAGATGTGCAAGGGGGTAAACTGGGGGAAGCAATGACAATTAAAGAGCATATGGTGAAAAATAAATCTGTACAGTAGTGCCAGTCCATATTAATCACAAGATTAAGAATAATAGCATATCTGTACAAGTAGCATGCTAAATCTCCTATTACATTTACTAGCCTTCATATATCTGTATCTGTATGTTTATCAGGGTGTCTTATATGATATACTATATGAAGTGAGGGAGGATTTATAGTGCGTCTTGTGTAAATGGACCTGATAAAAACTGCAAAAAAGGCACGATAAAACATTAACATCTGGAAAGACGTATGTCACTAGAATAACACACACCAAGTATGTGGATGAATGTATGAAAGAACAATAGAACGAATGCTTTATCTTAGCAGAACTGTAGTATGCCAAGCTTTTTTAGAATCTGGGAAAAAACGTAACCTGTAAGTTTTCATCTCAAGTTTAGCACTGTGAGGAAGCTTCATACCATATCATCATTAACTTGTTACTTTGTGAGATCTTGGGGGTTTGATAGTGGGATTTAGTTTAGAAATAACTTCATACCTTTTTGAGATGGGTCTGTTTTGCTCTGAACATGTGTGCCCTGAAGGGATTCTAAGGGACAGGCAGATCTAAACAGAGAGTTTTTCAGCATGCGTGAGGTTTTGTCAACCAAAACAACACTTTCAGCATGTCTGCTTATATTACTTGTGTTCTGCGAGGAATGGGCAGGGAGGGGGATAGATGACACCAACTGTAGCATTTCCAGAATGTCTGTTCTCCCATCGTCTGGAATGATACAGATCTCTAAGAAGTCAATTATCTGTCAAAAATTAATCCAGTGTAACTCTGCTGTAAAAATTAAGCACTTAATTGTCTTCAACCATAATAAAATAAAAAGGATTTTTCCTATCAGCACTTCCATGAAGCTGTGAAGTTGCTGTCACTCAGGTTTCACAGAGTGGCCATGGAAGTGGATGATTCTCCCTAAAGAAGGATGGTGCCCTGTTGGGGGGTTGAGGGAGGCAGGTAGGAGGGATACTGGGTTGGGAGTAGGAGCCACACCAGGTAGAACTCTGTATGTTGCAGCTATCAAAGGCTATTGGATGTTACTCAGCCTCAAGTCTGAACCAAAGGAAAACCCTGGTTTAGAGGAGGAGCTCTGTCAGGCCACCAGGTTTTCTCTGCAATTCTAGGAATTTTTTTAAAGGGTGCGGAGGTTTCCATTACCCTTCCATTGTTAGTAGAGGCTTCAAAGGAAGGACCATCACGTGTCTCAGGCTAGGCCATAAAAGCAGATGCTCTCCATTAAATAAGACCCGCTGGCATATACCGACATCAGATACCTGCCCTTAATACTTTGCTGAACTGTCTCTGTATACCTGTTCCTGCCCAGCAAAGCACTGAAGCATGTATTTAAAGCATTGTTGATAGTAAATAACGACAGTTAACCAGACAATTATAATATTTCTATCTTGTACAGTGTTTTATGATGAATTAATTTTCCCAGAGAATATGAATGTATGTTTAAAAATTAATGTCAGAGACACTGTGCCATAGAGTGGTGTTACGGGTTCCTGTTTTCTTGTTTTCTGTTGTTGATGTGAGAATGCCTTCATCCTGACAGAGGTGAGCATCAGGGCCCTTCGGATGTATGAACGTATACCACGAGCAATCAGTTGGCTTTTCTTCATCTGGGCCTTACTTTTTGTCTTCATCACCCGCTGCTCGGAGTTCCCAAGCATGCCACTACATTTCTCATTTGCAGATATAACATTATCTGGAAAGAAATATAATGCATACACAAAGTATTACCAAAAATACAGGGTGTCCTTTTGTGCCTGTCACAAACAATAGTTACACCCCATTTATAAGCTTGTCTCTGTGTAGCAGTACGTGCCAGGGCTGGTTTGCACAGAATAGGAATGGGACGGCTTCAGAATGCTAGTAAGGTGCCTCTTGGAGAGACACTTCATCCAACAGGAAAGATAATAGGATTCCTTTTTAAAAATCAGCTCCTAAAATAGAGAAGTTTTTGACTTGATATTTCAATAGATATGGAATTATTTATCAGCCTTGCAATTCAAACTATCATGAATCCATCAGGCAAGAAATACCACAACCGTGCCTCTGCCTGTGTTTGCTCCTGCTCTGCCACTGATTGCCGTGTTTTATCTCTACCCTTATTAAGTAGCTACAGTAAGGGAGGGTAAGAAATGAAAATTCTGCCTGTTCAGTTGAACATCTCAGGTGGTGTATGGTCTTGTGCCAGATTTCTGAATACAAAGGGGATGCAACTGTAGTTGAATGAAAGCCGTATCTTTTAAACTTTTGCAGGTGAAAGCACCTGCAGGAAACTCTTTAGACAGTCGTAACAGCCACTTCTGTTGTTCTTGGCTGTGTCAAAATGCTTCTGTAAACCCACTAATTGAGAATGAATGTGCTGCATGGTTGGGGTTTGTGTTGTGATTGTTGACAGGTTTGAGTACAAACAGAATGGCTAACATGGGCTGAGCCATTTAAGCATTACTGAATTTCCCAACATGGAAAGCAGTCATTACACTGCTGAAGTTTTCTTAGCTGCACAGTAACTTTCTGCTGGTCAGCACCTCGTTTTTCATGCCAAGTCTTCTGTTCTTTCTGGTTTCCTCCCAACCACATGATATGTGTGCAGCAGCCCTCCTAGATTTACTGTTTTGCATCTGAACGAGGAAGCAGCTGCTGATGCTGTGATGATGCATGCAGTCTAAGGCTGCCAGGTTTTTATTCCTGTCTATGGGGCGTTTCTTTGGCTTCTACTGGGGAGCTTATTGACCATTAAGGATGGGCTGGGGACACAGTTAAAATACAGTTAATGGGATGCCTAAGTCCACTAAGACTTGGAAGTGCTTTAAATGTCCTAAACAAGGTCCTGATGTGGGTAGGAGGGTTTTTTTTCTGGATGACTGACTTCATAGAAATGTTTTTGGTAAGTTCCTTTTTATGTGTGTGTGTTAGTTTCTGAACAACAGCTCTTTTAAGATTAGAGTGTCAGTTTATGCGTTTGAACAGTAGAGGAGCTACAGCCAAAATGATGCCTTTGGTGACTGCCTCAATTTTTGTGGCAGACTGCACAGAACTTGGTCCTGATGATGAAAATATGATTTTGTTAATGAGCAGACTGTGAATCAAAACCTGATTTTTCTCCTTGCTCTGTTCTTGTCACGCCTTTTTGAGCTGAACATTGCTACTGAGTAAGTGCAATTCAGCTTAGTTATGCTCCCTGTGCCCATGCTGGGCAATAGGTGCCTTGCTGTGAAGACACAGGCCTTCTTGCAGTTCCTGTGCCTAGGCTGAACTCTGCCTCAGTATGGATGGAAGTACCCTAGGAGTGTGCCTTCCTCAGTGTTAGTGAAGTGTGGGAGATTCTTGCAATGTCAAACATTAATCAGAGCTGTGAAAATGAGTCTGGGACTTCATCTCCCAAGGGTCTGTCAAGTGGAGTTTATTTGGGGTGATGATCCTTTAACGAAGCTGAAAAGGGACTCTAAATGCTGCAGAGGGTAACAGGAGAAGAGAAAGATACAAAAGTTCTGTGATTATTTTCACTGAAATCATAAATATTTTTCTTTTACAAAAACAATTGGTACACAAATGCTAATAGAAGTACATGTTTAAATGGTGAAAAAGGTCACTTGTAGCCAGAGCATTGATCTATCTGCTTGTTTCTCTAGACATAGGTGGAATAACCTCCAAGTTACTGTATTTAGCTGGTTTCTGTGTTCCTATCTACAGCCTTAAGCAATATTCAGAGCTGTTTTGACTGCTTGGTCTCCCTTTTGGTACTGTTCATATCAGTGGATAGTCTGCATTTCTGGTCAGTCTTCCTCACATTGAATGTAGCTTTTAAATTGTCCTACTCACTGTGGTTAATTTGCAGTCTGTTGCAGACAGTTATGCTGCATTTCATCATGGAGAGAGAATCAGAAAAACTGAAAAATCACAGACTGTAAACAATGAAATTAAAAAACCAAATATTTTGACCCCCTGTTTGTGGATTGACTCCACTACACTGGACAGGAGCAAGCAGGTCCTGGTTACTTTGCAATGTATTTATGGATCTATGCTGCTGTATGCTTTGGCATGCGCAAGGATGCTCATTAAGAATTCTGGGCCACTCCAGAATGTTAACACATCATTAATATGCAAAGGTGCAGATATCTATCTGTTGTTTTTATAATACTGTTCCATTTATATAGTGCTAGCACTTGAAGGATATGAGACTCCATTCTCAGCTACAGCAACATCCTAAATAAAACCACCAAGTTACCGTGGAAGTAATCGGGCAGCTTGCAGGCATTCAGGTTCAGATCTCTCTCTCTGTTAACCATCTGTTGAGTCCATCTCAAGTGTCTCTACATGTGCTTTGGCATCTCACATACCCTCTTGCCGTTACTGGCAGTTCACCACTGAAGCCTTCTCCTCTTTCCATTACAGTGGAGTCCCCTGAGGCCCTGCAACTAGTGTTGAGATGGCAAATGGACTTCCTCTCCTCTCCCCAGCTTTCTCTCCAGAAGCATCATTTGCTTTGTGTGAGGCTTGGGTGCTTTTACTCAATACATCCTATGCAAGAGTAAAGGGACCTTTGATGTGCCAGTACTGGTGATAGAGAAAAAGAGTTTTCCTTTGCCTCTTTGGGTTGACTGAACTGATGAGTGGATATGCATACTTAAAATTTGCATACTGCTGGTCAAAGGTGTCAGGCTAATGGTCTCATGTGCCATAAGGACCTCTGTTATCCACATGGAAAAGATGAAAACATGGGTCAAAGTGAGGTACCCTAAGAGTTCTCTTTTTTTCTCTGGCAGTCCAGATCCCACTAAAATCAATGGAAAGGTACTTGCTGCTTTAAATGTCTCAGTCTTAACCTGAAGAAACTGCCTCTGAAAGTGAATGGCATGTTTACCTGTATAAATACTGTGTTTCTTCCTCAGATGGCCCAAAATTCCCGCATTACTGGTGCGAAGTTGTGTCCAATGAGCAGGGTAGGTCTTAATGTGACCTCTTTCTTAGGGGTGGGGTGGAAATCTGTATTCCTGATATTGGCATTTAAACAAACAAAAAAAATATCTTGTAAGGAATGGCATGAACAGCTGAAGTAGGCGGACTGAGCAGAATCTTGACTTACAAGCTGCTGTTTCAAGAAGAGGATACTTGCTTGTGAGGGTAGATCCAGCAGCAGCACTTTGGCCACTCATACTTTCCACCTCTGATTCTATTGTCAGTAAAGGTTTAGAAATAACAAGGCAGTCCGCTGCAGTCATGATGGTTGTTAGTGCAGATGGGTTTACAGAAGATAGACATCACAGACCCCCACCTAGTTTTAATTTTTAGCTTAAGCATATGAGCACTAGTTTTGAATTTTAGTGTGGAAGCCAAGAATAAAATAATTTTGTGAAGTAGTACTAATAGACATGGTATTTCATTGTGATCAGTGTAATGGGGTGTTTTACCACTTAAAATATTTCTCATGTGTTGTGCAGGTTCTTTGAGATGCACTTAAGGGTAGGAACCTTTGTGCTATGCCAAGTCAGTCATTGAGCGGATTTTCTGCAGACGAACAGGTACTGCTTGAAAGTAATGTAAGCGTGAGAAATACGAGACCTCATCTTTATGTTCGTACCTAAGCACATACCAAGGTAGCGGAGGAGAAAACCAGAAAGGAATAATGTGCTAACTTTGTTTGGTACAAGACACCTGCGCTTAGAACAGGCTTGATCAGCTTATCTGTTTATTAGCAGACATTTAAGCCTGTCTTACTTAATCTTTTAAGGGGGTTTGCTTTGCACATGCAAGGATCTGGTAAAGGGGACAAATAATACTACTTGTTTCCTAGTCTCTGCAAATGATTCAGACTCTTCTGAGATGTATCAGAAGGATTGCAGCTTATGCTGAAACAGTTGGCCTTTACCTTAAGTGGTCCACCCTCCTGTGCAGCAAAGAAACTAAGTGTCAGCCACACATCAGGCAGGAGTAACATCCTGTTACATAAATACATCCTTGAAGTTAATCCTGTGTTTAAATGCATTGCTGTAATGTCTGCTGAAGTTGGTGATGCCTGAGTAAGACCAACAAAGAATTCTCAATACAGAAGCGAAATGGGAGTGATGGTTCTTCTTGTAGTGTTAGAAATACTGTATTGGTTCCAGTGATAGTTGTGAAAAGTCAATAAATGCTCTATAATGGTCTATATTAAAACAAAAACAAACCAACAACCCATACATAAACCCCAAACCAACCAAAAATAATTAGAAAACCACCCCAAACTAAACAAAACATAAACAAACCTGTCACAGGGTTCTTAGGTACTAGTTTTCCAGAAGGACTAATTGAAGCACAGAAGAAGGGAACCAATCTACCATGGCCTTGTGAATCAGAACAACTTGACATGCAACCCAGAAGCCTGCCTTTAGGCACTTTTACTCGAGGAGTAAGACAGCTTGCTCTGAAGGAAGGTGTCTGGCTTCTTGCTTGGAATGAAATTAAATTAGCATGGTGATATGTGCTTTGTACATCTGCTGTGTAATATGCTTTGCAAAATGCAGACATCCAGAGCAAGGATGCAGATGCTCCACTAGTTGCAGAAGTTAATGACAATTATCCTAGTCTTTGATGGCAAATGAAGTTGCGAGGCTCTCATTTCCACAATCCATCATGCCACTGAAGGCTTGCTGAGTGATACTTCATGACGGGCTGGTGAGAAAAATATACAAACTCATATGCCGGTGTTGCAAATCAATTGTGCAGCAAAGTGGAAATAACTCTTGTACCAATAAGCAGCAAGACCTATGAAAAAAAAATACCCATTTTCTGAATTTTCAACTCGCAGATAGCAGGAGAAGCCATCAATCATCTTAGAGAGCTTCCATTCCGGCAGTGTTGTTCTTAAAGACACACCAGATGAAAACGGACAAGACCAGAATACCAGCACATGCAAAGCGCGCGCACACACACACTTTTTCCCCCTGTGCACCTTTCTAGAGGTTTGAGTATAAGGGGCTTTTTCCTTTTTTCTTTTTCTACTTTTTTAAAGGAAACCAGTAGCCTGGCAAAAGCATGTATATTGGTTAAGTCTACTGTCAAAATGACTAAATAATTGCTTCACAAATGGCTATTAATCATACATTAATGACATACTCTTTTTGCTTTGGTGAATAGTGATTCTGTGGCAATTCTCTCTCCTTGGTACCACAAGCAGGCTAAAAGCATGCACAACTCAATCTTACTGCACCATGGGGTGTTCAAAACAGCTCACCAGCTGAAGAGAAGCAAATAGCTGGGACATTTTAACTGTCTGTATTGCACTGTGTAAATTCAGAAGCACTTAATCATTCTTTCAAGCCTCCTTTTGTTCCTTTTCTTTCTGCCTTGTTATGTGTGTTTGAAGCATATCCCGGGCCACAAGAAAGAGGGTCTGATATATCCCATTTGAAACACTCTCAAATAAACATGTGCTGCCTGTTGTCTTGGAAAAAATGATGATCATCTTGTGTGTAGCAAATAAAAAGTGAAACCTGTTAGTTGTGCTCTCAGCATCCCTTAAAATTCACCTGCACTGTTAAGGTATACAGTGAACAAAAGGAAAAGGGCATCGTGCATTGGGATACTGTTTCATCTTTTCATTGGCAGAGGTGCAAAATACTATGAGATAGAAAGAGTCTGTTGGCCAGATTGACATTTCAGATAAATTTACATTTTCCTCTTTAATATAAATTAAGTCAATTTGTACCACTAGAGAGCTTAATGCATTTTGCAGCAATTTGTTGTTTTTTGAAAAACCTGAGTAGTAGTGTCTCGATCAAGATAACATGAGGCCCAAGCCTGAAGTAATTCTGAAATAGGCAGTGGAGAACCTGGCCTGTTGTTGCCTGTAGCCAAAGGCATTTCAAAAAGTTAAGGTAGGTACGCTATTCACTCTTTCTGTCATAATAGTATCTGGGCTGAGGGAGGTCCTGATTACGTGCTGTGCCGTCGGGAGCTACTTGAGAAACACAGTCTCTGTATTCAAAAGTGTTACTGGGACATATTAAAAAAACATTGACCAATTCTGTTGATAATTAGTAATGAATTAATTAGATTTTTGGAAATGCGTCAAAATCTGCATATTGAGGGGCGTAAGTCAACTTCTGAGTGTTGGAATTGTAGTATGAAGTTCTCCTAGGTTTATAATTCCTTGGTAGGGTTTCTTTCAGTTCGATCTGAGGTGGCTGAAACAGGCACACAAGGTGCCAAAGCATGTGGATTTTATCTCAGTTTGTATGTTGCAGTGTATATCGCTTTCCCTAATTCATATGTGAAGACAGTGGTGAGAAAGCACCATTTCCTTCTCAGTGTTCACTAATCCATGTGAAATTAATTTGGTGGGCTTGGTGCCTCACTCTGAAAGCCATTACTGTCACGGCTACATCACCATGGGAGAGCTGTGGAAGCGGTCAGGCCTGAGCTGGTCTAGAAGAGGTGGCAGAGCATCACCAAGGCTTGTTTCATGCAGCAAGCAGGCAAAGGCAGATTGCTGCAAGGTTATTGCCCTTTACACGATGCCATTGATTTCAGTGTAGTGGTATTATGTTGAGTGCTATGAGCAGGCAGCAGGATAGCAAAGAGATGTGGGGATGTATCTTGATGACTTCTCATGACTGCGTTCCTGTCTCCTTGTCCGTTCCATCACTGCCAGTGGTCTTTCCTGTTTCCAGTGGCTGCCATTAATTTAGCCTTAGTGTTGGCAGGACTGGAAGGGATCAAGTCTACTCCTTCACGTGCCTTGATGCACGGCACTGTTAAGGATAATGTCTGCTAATTACTGAGGTTTAACTGCAGCAGGAACTGATGGATAGCTTCTTAAATTGCTTCTACTTAGACATAGAAAGGTTTGCCTAGCTGAAAACACACACTCCCATGTGCCTGCACTTCTAGGTTTTCAAAGTGTTTCAAAACTGTCTGCAAAGTGGCCGAATGATCAAACCAGTAGCTATGGAATTGTTTTTTTAGAAGCCACTGTCAGCTGATGAACAATATGAAAGCCAAAGAAGATCTCTGTATTTTCAGTGGTTTTCACTGCTGGGACTTCATATGACCTTCTCTGGTTAGATCAAGAGACAAGTTCAAATACATCAGGAAATGGACTAATATCAGATACAGCTGTCAGATGAAACACACTGTCCAATTGATGAATTTTTAATATACTTTGCTCTTGTCCTTTCCAAACTGTTACCTTTCAGTTTTCCCCACACCAGGATTCTGCAGATACTCATTTTCTGAGAAAAATGTATTTGTTCTCTAACAGGTGCCACACTGTGTTTTCTTTTGGCAACAGGCTGATGAAAACAATAAATTATTCAACACAAGAATATTTAAAATGCTGACTCACTGCTGGTTCCTATTTTTTAGGCCTTGTTTTCATTAACTTCTACATTAATAGTCCAGATGTGCAGTTGGATTAAAATGTCCTGTGAAATTGCCCGGCTCTTCTCAAACCGGGAAGCCCTCAGCCTCCAGTAACTGTTGTGAGGTGTTGTTCCTCATTCTCTGAAATAAAATATGGTCTAGATTTGACAAGAAAAGATTAATCTGTAACCACTGGTTGCCACCCCTCCCTCCAAAACAAAAAAACACTGCTGCTACAGCCGCAGCAAGAGTAGGAGTTGTTATTAAAGAAAGCATCAAAATGACCTTCTCCCAACTGTTGAGCTTGCTCTGCTTCACCGCTTTCATAATGAAAGCCAAGAAATAAGTTCAGAGGACACATGCACCAAGTACGCTCTTGAGTAATTTTAGCTTTCTCATTCATAAGGGAAAACTAATACTGCAGGTTATCACCATCAAAATAAATTTGTTTTCACCTTGCATAAACTAGACAGTGTAAAATATTGCTTCTTTGTGTGCTGAAATCAAATACTGTGGTAGATGAAAATAGATATTCATTGTACTGATGGGAGTCTTCTGAGCTGCACAGGTGAGTCAAAGCCTCCAAGCACTGTTTCTAGCAGAAACCTCCACTCGTTTGAGTAAACCCATTTATTTCAAAAGTATATTTGGAGAAGAGATGATAAATGCCCATTTGATATGCAAATTCCGGGTTTGTAACTGCATGGTATGTGGCCAGTGAGTAAACTAATGGTATGTTCAGCATATTTAAAATAATCTGGGTGCACAAACCTTGAACTTTCTTGGTGTGTCTAACACAGGGCAGCTCCTGAGCGCAGGCAGCTGCATGGCTGGGGGGACCTTTGCCAGGGCCAGTGGGGCCCTGTTGACAGAGGGCTCCCATCATTACATCTTTATCTACGTTTTAACTTGTGGGTGGCAAAACTCAGTGTAAAGCACGGCTCAAGTGGTAGCAGTTACGGCTACTGCAAAGGGTTGTTATGTCAAGCCTAGCATCTCAAAGTGACCTGTAAAAGACTTAAGTGACTTCCTTGTGCTTTTGTTTTTCCCAATTAAGGAAGAGTTGAAAGGACTTCAAGGGATGATGTGCTGGTTTTGTTTTCCTAAAAATAAAACCTTCTAATAACAAGCTTTTCAGGTAAGAGGCACTTTCCAGATTTCAAGGAGAATCTGTGAGCTGTGGCAGGTGCTTATGGCAGAACATGCATGCCAGTTCCCGAATGAAGGCTTCTGTTAATCAGAGTTAATTAGCCAGCAGGTGAGGAGTGGAAGGCAGCTGGGCTGCGGTGGCAGGGCAGGAGCGCCCCCTGCAGGAGGGGCAGGGCACTGCTCTACCAGCTCCACCCAGGTCTGGCTGGTTCCTGCAGCAGGTGGCTGGAGCTGCTGGGGCGGGCAGGCGGGGCCCAAGGCACGCAGGGAGATGGAGGAGGAGACCTGTGAAGACACTGTAGCAGGAAGCACAGCCCAGGGGCACCTGTGCCACAGCAGAGAGAAGAGTAATGAAGGTGTCGGGGCGGGGGGGTCCTCCTGCCCATGGAGCCAGCTCTGCTCTCCCCTGCCATGGGCACATCCCCAGAAGATGCCAGAGTTTCTGCCATCTCACCTGGCATCCTAATTGCCTTGCGCATTGAGCTTGGGGACTTGTATTCTTACCATCTGTAATATTTTGAATTTTGTGCATTTCAAAACCCAAATACAGGTCAAGCCTAGTGTGACAGTTGCCATCATAAATAACTGATGGCTTCAAGTATTCATCAGATGTTGTCTTGCTTTCTTCTACTGCTTGTTTTTTGATTTTGGTGTTTTGATTGTGGTTGGTTGATTTTTTGTTTGGGTGGTTTGGGGTTTTTTTGTTGGGTTTTTTTTGGCGTTTTGTGGTTTGTTTTTTTTTGTGAGGGGGAGGTGTCTGTTTGGTAAAATCATTAAAAAAAAAAAAAAAAAAAATAGTGCTGCAAGGGACCCGTGGAGATGATGTAGCCAAATTGCCAGAGCCAAGGCAAATCCTTCACAAGCATCTGCCTAACCTGTTGTGCAGGACTGTCAGCAACGCTAGCTTGTTCGTTTCCCATTGGAAACCTTTTGCTTATATCTGATGTAAGTCTTCCTTGCTGCAGTCTAATCCTGTTGGATTTGATCCCATTAACAATGACTACTGGAGCAGATGATTCCTTTTGCCTTTGCAAAAGCATTTTCCTGTTGTTAGACCTTTCCCTTTCCCTTAGTCCCTTTAGGTTAAAATAACCCAATGACTTCACTCTTAATAGATGGGTTTCCTAGATTTGCATCAGCCTAGTTGGTTTTGGAGTATTTTCCAGTTCTTTCACATCCATCTTTTGATGTGCTTTAAAGGTGTCGCTGTACACTAATGGTAGCACTTACCAGGGTGATGTAGAATTTAAGGAACATCCTCATGGGGTCATGTAAACTAAATTAAGATATGCCTGCGTGGCAGTTTACTATTTTGCAGCAGCATGATCTTGATATTAGTGATCCTTATCTTAGGTCCTTTCTTGAAGATACAATGCCTAACCAGCCGTTTCCCAATAAGTACTTGTGCATTTCACCTCACTAATACCTTTTTTTGAATGTCAGCCTCCTTTTCCAGACCCTTTATCCAGTAAGTCTGGATTATTTTGAACTCCTCTGCTGTCCCTGAGGATATGTTGCTTTCACTACTATAGAATCTGCAGATTTAATTGCAAATGGAAATGGAACGTCCAAGTTGTTGAAGAACTAGAGAGCACTGAAGAATACCATACGCTGGTAAAACCACACAAAACAGGTCGTTCCATGTCAGTAGTGAGCTGCTGATGGTTACACCATAGCTATAGCTAACCAACAAGTTTTATTCCCGCCTCATGGCAGTTTCAATACTATTTCTTGGTGATGTGGTTGTCAAATGAAATTAACATGTCAAAAGTCTTTACTAAAGTCAGTATTTATCACATGATGTTGCTTTTCTTACCTTCCAGGCCCATTGCCCGTCACTGACAGACATTAGATGTTTTTGGCATCGAGCTTTGTTCTTGACAAACCCAGACTGGCTGTGGGGTGGGACCTGGGCTGTTTCCCACATCTGCGTAATACTACGGCAATGGCAATGTGACGGTGAAGTCCAGTGTGCTGTGTGTGGTATGAAAAAAGGTGAAGCGTGGGTCCTGTCTGAAAGAAGCTCAAAATCTTTAAGATACAATAAGGTGGGAAACACAACTGGCTTGAAATTAGGGTGAAGAGTAGACAGAGTAGTTGTTTTCAAGAAGGCTCTAGGCTGACATGTGCTTACGTGGCTGAAATTTGACAGTTGAAAAGCCTTTGGAACTGATAAGGAGTGTTTATTTTATAATAAGCTTTTTAAAAAAGATGTATATTATCATTTGCTGAAGAAATTTTCTAAAAGATCTTTTAAGCATTTGAAGCGTTACCAAGGTTTTCTGGGAGTCAGACAGAATCAGAGTTGTTTGCAGTTTGACCAGTTTTTAGTATTTTCCTGTGATTTTCATTCCATGTCCTGACGCCTGTTTCTCTGTCATAGACTAGAGTATTTCAACAGTGGACTAGATGCTCTCCCAATATTTTGCATTTGTCAAAACATTTATAAAAAATGTCTTTGTTGTTCAACTCGGTATGATTGACTTGTCATTTTCAGAATGTTTCATGCAGCTCCTGTGTTGTAGCAGATGAAAAACTTGCGTTTTTCTGAGCAGTGCTTTGCTTACATACTTTTTTTTCACCTGACAATATTTGTAATGCTTTCAAAAAATACCTAGCTATGTCTTAATAATTACCTTATCTCAGATTATGCCAAACACGTTTTGGGTTCATCTGTTTGTTTTGCCTTGAAGAGATCTGGAGTATTCTGTGCTGAGCCCCCATGAAGATCTGTACTGGCTAATGGCACACTGTGGGCTAATGCACACCCATTTCATGTTATGACCAGGAGGGTGCTTAGAGCGTTTAGCCACTCCTTCATGATAGGAGCAAAGAAGGTTAAACATCCGTGAGCTTTCTGTTCGGGGTTTTTTCCATGCTTGCTAACAGGAAATATATAGGTGGTGTTCCCCACATTCATGCTTAGCATCTCCTTTGGCTGTGGAGTTTACACAAAGACGACAGATTCTCCCCTGTGTTTAATTTTGTTTGGGCTGCAGATGCTTCCTAGAAGTCTTGTTATACACTCTTTTTATCCAGGCTGCGTGTCTCTTATTTCTACTCAGCAATGATTGTGTTCTTTTCTAACACAGCTAAACATGGAAACATTTCCATATATTTAGTGGGTCCTGGGAATTTTCCTTTCAGATTTGAGAAAACAACAAGCTGACAAGCTGCTTCTTGGCATGACACAGCATGTGTTAATCTATGTCGTTTCCAGGCTACTTTGTTCATAGTTAATTTGTTAAATTCTTTGTGAGAACAGACATGTTCCCCACTGAGCAATCGGCACAGCTGCAAGGAGAGCCAGTGGCCAAACAGAGCCCACTGTGCGCTGTGTGTTCAGAGCTGGGACGTGAAGTCAGACCGGGGGCAGCGTCCTCAGAAGAACACAGAACTGCTTCGGGGTCGCCTTTGTACCCAGGACTGTTGGTAACACCAGCCACTGCACCCACAGTTCTGTGCCTCCTTAACAGTTACCCTGTAAAAGGGAGAAAAGGATGGTGCTTCTAGTCACCTTTTTTCTTCTCAAGGTCTGTGATGTCTGTTTCACGCTTTTTAATGCAATTTCGGCTCGTGCTGCGTATAGTACTGTGCAGTTTCTCTGATGTACTAGATTTGCAATGTACTCCCCAAAAGTATAGGTAAAACATTGCTGGTGAAGAGAGATCAACTAGTGTTACTCAGTGGGAAAGAAAAGAAGAAAAAGAAGAAAAAAAAAAAGGAGAGAAATCGAGTCATAGCTCTAACTTAACCTTGCTGTTCATAAACAACATGTTCCTATAAAGTATTCCTTTGGGTGGTAGTATCATAACATCCCTCAAAATATTAAGAAAAAAAAACCCACAACCAAACCTGCAGATCCTAGCTATTAATCCTGGAAGCCTCAGCTGATCTTTCTCAGTTCTGTGAGGCTCTGAATTTTAACTCTTCTGTCACGGCTAATCAGGTCTCCTCAAAATGCCCCGGGCTACATATCAACCACTTGTGTAAATGCTGGGGGAAGCAAGAGAGATTAAGCCCTTTGTGTTTATCCCTGTTTTTATGGGAGGCCTTTCAAAGGCCATTGATATGAAAATGCCACTTGACAAAGAGCCTATGGACGCTTCACAATTTGTGCATCCCCACACATTTCTGTGAAAGATTAGGAGGAACACACAACTGCAAATTCCTTTACAAGTAGGGCATGTTGTCCAACTTACTCCTGTGACTCTCATTATTCTAGTGTACTCAGACATCTATTTATGCACAAGAAATTAAAAATTGGTTCTTTGTTTTCTGTTTCAGAAGCATTGTCCTGTTGCAAGTAGCTGAAGAGTCTTTTAGTCCAGCTGTTGAAGCTTCGAGGCGGCAAGGTAAGGAGTGCCCTCTTCACTTGAGTACTAGATGGTCGCTATCCAGTGCAGTGCTGGATGGAGTGACTGGCTGGGTAGACGAGGTGGTGGATGCTGTCTGCCTTGACCTCAGCAAGGCTTTTGCCACTGCCTCCCACAACATCCTCGCAGGTAAGCTCAGGCAGCGTGGGCTGGATGAGCGGGCAGTGAGGTGGGTGGAGAACTGGCTGATGGCAGAGCTCAGAGGGCTGTGATCAGCGCGCAGAGCCCAGATGGAGGCCTGTAGCCAGCTGGCTACTGACCCTGCTCCCCAGGGCTTGGTGCTGGGCCCAGCCCTAGTCAGCTTATTCATCAGTGACCTGGGTGAGGGCACAGAGTGTCCCCTCAGCAGGGTGGTGGACGGTGCAAACCCGGGAGGAGCGGCTGATACCCCAGAGGCTGCGCTGCCGCTCAGCGAGCCCTGGGCAGGCTGGAGAGCTGGGCAGGGAGGGGCCTCATGGAGCCCCGCAGGGGCAGGTGCCAGGCCCTGCCCTGGGGGGGCACAGCCCC
>JAVJGI010000001.1:16837123-16888498 GCA_035590275.1 Ibycter americanus | reverse complement strand
GAGACTGGGAACTGCTGGGGAGGGCCCAGCGGGGGCTGCGCAGAGGGTGAGGGGCCTGGGCACCTCCCGGGTGAGGATGGGCTGGGAGAGCTGGGGCTGCTCAGCCTGGGGAAGGCCGAGAGGGATCTTATCAATGGCTACAAATATCTTCAGGGGGAGTCTCAAGAGGGTGAGAACAGGCTCTTTTCAGTGGTGCCCAGTGACAGGACCAGGGGCAATGGGCAGAAAATGCAACACAGATAGTTCCTTCTGAATATGAGGAAAAACTTCTTTACCGGGAGGGTGGCAGAGCACTGGCACAGGCTGCCCAGGGAGGCTGTGGAGTCTCCTTCTCTGGAGACATTCAAAACCCACCTGGATGTGATTCTGTGCAACTGCTTTAGGTGAGCCTGCTTTAGCACGGGGGTGGACTAGATGACCTCTGGAGGTCCCTTCCAACCCTGACCATTCTGTGATTCTGTGAAGCATCTTTCCCTATGTTCCTGTTGGTTACACTGGTGGTAGTCTCAGTGATTCAGAGCTAAACGTGGACAGTGATGTTTCAGTGTTGCTATCAGTAAGATTCATAGCTAACAGTCCTGGAGAAACAGGTCTGGACAGATATTAGCATTTAAAGGGATATTTAGACATCCCACATCAGAGGATTTAATTTCAGCTTGTCAGCTGTTTTTCTACACCTTTGCTATGTTCAGGAAGACCAGTTCACCGTGAGATGATCTGCAGGACACTTTTTTTTTTTTTTTCTTTAAACTTTATTACACTTCTGCATGAAAATGTTGCCTGCAAGTTTGTGAAGCTGGTTCTGCCAACAGCAAAAGATTAAGACCAGGTCCAAAGTGCATGGAGCTGGCTGTGCATCATGGAAGTAGGTAAACGGCTGTATGAATAAGGAAGGAGCAGGTCAAGTTTTGTGGAGAGTTCATTTCTTACTTACCCCCATCATAATGCAGAGTTTTGAAAGCACTCAAGTCCCTACAGTTCACATAGAGAATAAGGAGAGCTCTTGGGCATCAAGCTTTCTTAAAAAGCTGTCCTATTGTTAGACACGGGAGAAATTTTTGATGATATTAGTGCTATCTTGTGTTGCTTGGGGTAGACAGAGGAAAGAATGACTGCCTCAGACATATACATGCTCTTCTGTCTACCCTTTTGTGAGGTGCTTGAGTGCTACATGAGCAGCTGGCTTTTTATTGCGTGGTGGTAAGGACTCAGTGACTCACCACTGCCCTTCCTGAAGTTATTTTACACAGGCAGTCCTTGTTAACCAAGAATCATTTCAGGACCCAGGGCTGAGAGTGTGAACATCTCTTGGGTTGCCCACTCCATGCTTGGTTTCCATGAGTGCTTGATGGTAGTCCTTCACAGTTGGGTGCCTGTCAGTGATGGGGCCTCGTTGCTGCTTGCAGGCTGTCAAAGGCTGTGAGATGACTTTTAAAATGCAAGTGATGTACCAGGCTAAAACGCCAACGTTAGGGAATGGGGTTTGTTTTTTTTATTTTTAGTTTATCATATAAGGCATTGCCTTCTCCGTAAGTAGAAATGGGGTTGTCAAGTATGTGCTAAACACTGATCTGAACCATAGCTTGCTGTTTCCTCAGAAACCAGATTGCAATGATTTATTTGGGTTATTAGTACTAGAACTGTGACTCAGAACACTCTCATTAATTTCAACTGCAGCCATTTTAAGCCACTCTATCTCAGGTCAGGTCCTCCATCTTGAGAAAAACAGTTAAGTTGTCCTCTATTATGTCCCACTTGGCTTTGATGGGCCTCCAAGTCTTCTGAGTGGGGCTGGCTCTTGGGAAGGTGGCATTCAAAGATAAGAATGGCAAAGCTCATTTGTCATTTATTTCCCAGTATGCCCACAAGGAGCTTGATAAAGGCGCATCTTTTTACCCCTCTCCAAGGATAGTGTGGTCTCCTTTGCAGTCTGTGTCCATTGAGAACCCACCATGTTTGTATAGAGAATTTGGTGAAAATCAGAGTAGCTACTGACTAGGGGGGAAAGGGATACAGCCTGTCTGACTTTACAGGTCCTTCAGCATGAAATTCTTCAATCTCGTTGCAGAATTTTGATATCTAAAGCCCTCCCTGTGATGCTAGTAATTTAGAGACATGTGTTGCTTGGCCCAAGTATTTCTGGCAAGCTATCTGCATCTTCTGTGAGCCAAAAATTGAAAAGCCGGTCTCCCTTGGTGGAGACAGTATTGAGTAAACAGCTGTCAGCTTGTACTCTAGCCACATCTGCATTCCTGAGAAAGCCAGAGAGAGAAATAAGTGTGTACTCATTTAATAACAACCACAATAATGCACTGAGATTACCTGGGCTTTCTTTTCTTTTGATTTTTTTTCTCCTCCCCAGCACCACCACCACCCCCCGCACCCCCCCTCCTTTGGCTGTGGGGAAAAGGGGGAGTTTGTTATAAAAAGGTCAAACACATAACTTTGCAGCTTTCAGCCATCTCTATTCTTTTCTTTTGCAATTTTTCTCTCTGATTAAACTTCCAGATAAGTCTAGGCACTGTTGCCCAGACCTTCACATTTAATGATTTTATGCATCACTTGCTCTTGGCACTGCTCACAGCCCTGCCATCTCCACTGCAGCCTGTGTTCTTCTCCTCTAAATGTTTGACGTTCACCAGCATTTCTTTTTTGCTCCAAGATGCCTTTTTTTCTTGTGAGGTCTGGAGAGGGAAAATGGTGGTGGACAACCCTGAGATGAATTACCTAATACCCAAGGATTTTCTTTCTTAGCTCTCCTAGTGGAAGAAAATTCTTCCCTTCCTATTTGCCTTTTTCTTATAAAAAAGCAAACAAAAAAAAAAAATTCCCCAAACCTACAAATTGTCCTAGGGCTGGATCTGTGCCCCACAGCTGAATCTCTTTAAATTATTAGAAAAATAAACATGCAACCTTCCTCAGAGGATACTATATGGGAAGCAAGCTGGTTAGGCCAAAGAGAATTTTTCTCCTGGTTTTTTGTTTGGGGTTTGGTTTTTTTTTTCCCTTCTTGTAAGGAACAAGTTTCTGCCCTGTTACTCCATGGGGTTTATCAGAGAGATGTGTAGACTCAAGAGTGGAGTGAGGAAGTTGAAGAGACAACAGCAGTTTGTGTCGCTTGAGGAAAATGAACTGATAGCAATACTTTGGTCTTTTTAAGTGGATGTGGGTTTTTTTTTTTAAAAAAAAAAAAAAAAGAAAAAAATCATGCATGTTTACCTTTTTGAATTTGTCTCTATTGAATTCTGTGGATGTGAAACAATAAATGTATCCAAGTGTTTAGACAAAATAAATCAAGGGCCACTCACAGCTTTAAAGTATATTATAGTAACCCCTGGCTTAGGAAGAAGTTGTTAGGACACAGTTGGTTGATTCCTGTGCGTGCAAAATAATTCAATACTTCTGTTTTCTTTACTCTTCCCTTAACCTTGTGCTGTCGGCTGCTGTGGAAGGCAGGGTACTGGACTAAATGAGACTTGGGGTTTGACGCAGTATGTCCATTCTTACAGTCTAACCAGGAGAAACTGTACTTCCTGTGTGTGCAGAGACAGAGAAATTAGGGTTTGCTATATAAAACTGCAATCCCAACATCAGTGCAGTGGAAATGATGGAATGTTTGCTTACTGAATTTGACCTGTAAGAAATTCAAATGGCAGTTAGCAACAAGGCAGCCTATAAGAAGAGCAGTAAGTCTAACAGGTCTTGTCTTATATCTTCTGGTAATGTTTAAGAGGGACCATAGCTCTGCTTGGATGTGCTAAAGTACTAGACACAGTGAAGGATTCAGCAGGTTAAATGGAACAAAGTGGGTTATGCCAAATGATGGGTTTTGCATGGTTCTGATGATGAAAACGGCTTTTACCTGGATACCTGAAATAGGCCTGAAGGCTTCAGTTGGAGGATCAGATGCTCACAAGACATCTTCATTGTCTCTCATCCACACTAGTTGGATTTTAGGGCTCCAGTTAATTAATTTCATGTGCTCTTGAGTCAGCAATGGGGCACGCACATCTGACTTTTGCACAAAGGGTCTATTACCACTAATGCCACAGTAATAAATACGCATGCTGGACAGGGAGGAATCTACAATGTGTGGAAGATGCCTTCAGACTCATCCAGTTTCTTGGCCCCATTATGTGTGTGTACATATACGTATGAGCAGCATAGAAGGAAATGCAGGCAGGTATTTATTTGTAAATCACGTGAGGGGTCTTTTAAATCACTGAGGGTAGTGATTTACTCTACCTATCATGCTTTGTGTTTACCCTCCTTTCTGATGTTCATGTCACCCATACTACTTGTGGTGATTCTTCGGTATATAAGCTAAAAAGAATACACTGCAGTAATATTTTATTGTTGGAGAAGACTTTATAAGGTGGATTATGAGCCGTAGGCCTTCCCTAGGCATGTGCTGCTGGCTGCTGGAGGGAAGAATAAGAGTAAATGCTGAGTTAACTTTGAGGAATGTGCTGTCAATGAGTAAAGACAAACAAACCGTTTATTGCCTGAGTAATGAAATGTTGGTTTCTCCGTTAAAGAGATTATATTTGAAAACCACTATGACCTTCGTTACCTGCATACCAGGACTTGTCTTTGGGGTCCACTTGGGTCTGCTAACAGCCAGTGATTTGAATATGCGGTTCTCTAGTCTTCACTGGTTTGGGTAGCTGTGATGTCTTTTACTGCAGCAACAGCAGAATATGAAACTTGGACCATGGCAAGTAAAGGAAGAGAAAACTGACCTTCAATTTTTTAAAATAGTGTTTAAAATGTATGGAAATGTGTTTTATGGAAGAAAGGCTAAAGACTATACAGTTGAAGTCTTAAATAGTTGCTATGATGATATGATTTCCATTGAAAGAGATTTCTACCACTTGGAAATAATTAACATTTACTAAATAATATTGGAATTAAGAGCATGACTTTCAGAGGGCACCAGTTCATCAACATTATGCACTTTGTCTTCTCTGTGGAGTTTGTAATAGCAATTACTACAGTAGTTCATTGACCTTTGTAATATAATCTCTGTCTCTGTGGGGATTACAGCAGCTAAGAATGTTGAAGTATCCCATTCATAGATGCTGCGAACTCCACTCATTGCTTTCTGGAGTTTACAATAGCAAAGAGCACAGAAATAGCTCTTCAGGACCACCACTGGCTCATTTCATCCTTGTTTATTTTTTCTGTTTGTTCTGATCTCATGCACAAGTCACATTTCAGAGCTGTAAACTCTGAGAGGGCCAGCAGCCTGAGTATCTGATTTTCTACCTTTTGCCTTAGTGTTACAAGCAGTAAGGGGAATGTTGAGATACCCAAAGTCTGAATGAGGTCTTCAGAATTAAGCTGGATGGTGAGAAAATAATGAGTGTTAAAATGTTCCTCTCCAGGATTGTCATGGGTCTTCCAGCTATTGCATGTCAGACTGTAAGCTCCTCTCCCTCACTAGTAACCTTCTATTCAATTCGCATTGCCAGGTTTATGCATGCAAGCTATTGCTTAGCAGCACAAAAAGGAAGCCCAAGCATTTAAAATACATTACATGGAGTCACTTTAACTAAATGAACATTTCAAAGATTCATTCCATCGCTTGTCATTCGAGGTAGTTAAACTTAAGAACTAAAGTTGACTTAATGTTTCATTTGACAAAATTTACATAGCTTGACTTTTTTTTTGTCTCAGATAGAGATTTTAATCTAATGACTTGCCTAATACAGTCTTAACTGGTTTATTTTATTGTTAAAAAAAAAAAAAAAAATCAAAAAAATCCCCACACAAAACCCAAAACCCACCCAGTTTTATTTATCGTGCAAAGACTACTGAGAACCATCTGCTTTGGAGAGGCCAAATTCTAGGCCACAGATGGTATTTAAAATGGTTTCAAAGAGTTTCCAAATCTTGCTGTGGCACATTTCAGAAATACATGTGTAACTTCTGCCAAGGACTGGAGATTCATTTTTCTTTTTCCTCCCTGAGAGAGGGTCACTTTTTCTTGGAATAGATCCCATCTCCCAGGCGTGTATTGAAGGCATATTTAAACATTTAGCTTTGGGCTGTGGATCAGCCTTTTGTAGTTCCCTGTTGTGCTAGGATAATGGTCCATGTAACTAGAATTGTGGAAACTCTACATGTGGATTTTGCCCTTGTGATTATAGATCAGATTATCAAGTTCCAAAGGATTAAAGTTATTTTCTTTGGACCTTTGCCAAGTAAGTTAATTAGCTGATTTTCTTGAGATCATGACCTGTCGCAGAACTATACTGCTCAGTTGTTAAATTTCCAGTCTGGTAAATGAATCCCTCCATTTTCACTTCCCATTGCATTTTCATGAATGATATGATATGTGAACTCCCCGTCTCCTCCCCTCACCCCGCCCCCATCATAGGGGGGGGGGAAAAAGTATGTTTCCCAGTCACTGGGATCTATATAGCTGTAAAATTTCAAATCAATTTAGTGTAAACAGGATGTGTACTTTGACCAGGCTAGGCCTTCTGAACAAAAGAAAAATATTGCGACTTTTTGCAAAACTTACCTGTACGGTGTGTCACACATCACTGTTTAACAAATAGAGAGCTTTAAACCTTGCCTTGAACTCAAGTTTAATGTCTCTTACTCCCTGAAGAGCTTTATTCTAATAAATGGTAATTCTAGTACAGTGATGGTTCATTGATAAGTGGGTAAAAGATGGATTTGACATATGAGAAGGTAAAAACTATATTGTTTATTGTAGGAACCTTGAGCCCAGCTCTAATCATTGCGGGTAACACTGACAAAATTTACTGACCAGTATTCACTAGAATTGGTGTGGTGTTTTCTATGACGGACCCCCTGCCATGTGTGCAGGTAGGATTTTTTTTTTTTTCTTAAAAACAAACAAGCAAAAAAAGGTGTGAGAGCAGTTCATCTGTACTTTGAAGATATTTTGATCCCCTGATAACTATATCATAATATTATGTAGATGGCAAGCGTGTCTTCTTTGTGTTCAGTCATCTGACCTCGTATATACTACTTTGAAGCACAGCAGAAGCTGTCATTAACCAATTAACCGGTTTCTAGCCAGGCTAGAAATATCACTCATTAAAAGAAGACGTGTCTTCGTTCACTGGACTTTGATTTATTTTCATTGACACAGGAGACTAAACCAGTATCATGTTCTACTTCTAAATGTATACTCTTAAGCCCCACTTAAGTGTGTTGCTGCTTAAAGTATAATACGGCTGACAAGAGGACTCTCCATTGTACCTGCTTGCACTGGTCTTAATGTTAGTTACACCAAATGCCTCATAAAAAGCAATTTGTAGTGCTTTCTACCGGGGTGGCAAACAACCAGGCTAAGAAAAGGCACCTTTTTTTACAGTCCAGGCTGCAGGAAATAAGTCTCCATTGATTTTTCCTTTGAAGTTTATGGATACTTTAAGCAATGTGTGAAATGCTTACACTACTGAAGTGAAAAATTTTACTAAAGTTGGGGCTAAAATACTGTCTGGCTTTAGCAAAGGTGCAGTGCAACTTGATATCTCATGCTAAAAACCTAATGCGATCTGACCTTCCTTTTATTGGTTTCGTAAGTCATGTGATACTGTTTGTCTTTTGTAAATGGAGAAACTTAAGCCCTAAAATGCAGTTTCTCACTTAAATTCTCGGTGAAAATAAATGTTACGTTAATCTCTCATTTGTGAGAGAAGGTGTGAAATCTGACTTGGTGGCTTTTTGTTGAAACAAACCAAAAAGAATGTAAGTATGGCTACAATAGTTTTTTTTAAATTTAAGATCGCATGAATAATTGTGGGAAGTATTTTGAATTATTTACCTGGCTGGAGCTCAAAGATATATTTCTGGATTTCTACCTTTGCGCATACAGAATAAGAAGATTAGGTACTCTTTCCAATTGAGTAACTTGTTACAGCAGATAAAGTATTATGTGGCTGAAAACCTTTATTGCCCTTGGGTTGAATTATTCTCTACCCCTTTTGAATAAATGCCATATCTAATAAATGCCATAGTAGTTTTAGTGAAGACAGACAATCCTGTCCTTGGAACCTTAATGAATCTTTCAAGCAATTTTGCCAATGCAAGTTTGCTTCACCCTTTGAAGTCCATAAGAGGGCTTCAGACCAATTCTGCAGTTGCTTGACTTCATGGCTTCACGCTGGACTCTTGGCTGACACAGGTGTAAGCACAGAATCAGATTTGGTTTTCACATTGCAGTTATCTGGGTGGTCTTTCTTTAACAGAGCAAACACCATGTAATATTTAATTTGGACACTGCCAATAGGGAATTTATTCTATCAGCTGTCTCTTGCTGCTTTGCTGAAGCAAGGCGAGTGATACCAGATCCAGAATGCTTGACAAGTGGCGAGTTAAAAGAATGGATTGCCACATACAGGTGCAAGATCGTGGTAAGCAGGACTGCAACACAAGGTTAGAGACCACTGAAGTTTCCTCCTAAGGAGAAGCTATAAGTGGAAAAGTGAAGAACAGAATAGACTTAAATGGTTGGGTTTTGATCTAGCTATCTGAACAGGTTCTCTTTCTTAGGATAGTTGTTCTTACAGGTACTATATTGCATATTTACATAAGTAACCTGTGTCTTTTCCAAGTTTACTTTTATGGGTGAGATGTTTCAAATGAGCATTTCTCGTTACTCTTTTTCATAATCAACACAGAGTTTACTATTTGAGTTACTTTGCATCCTGACCCATGCAAAGATGGCCCAGAATGAAATGAACAGAGAAGCTCTTCTCTTTTTCTTCCTTATTGTTGCCCGCTGAATGAAGGTCTAGCAAGAAATAAGGCTTTTTCTCGGAGGTGGTAAGAATGGTGATTTTTCAGTGTGCTCTGCAATGTAGGAGAAATTATACAGGGAAACAGAGGCTTTTGTCTTTAGTAGATCATGTGAAAATATTTACTGGAGCTGATAATGTTACCCAGGGGAAGCTGACAACTGGAACATGAAATGCAGCAACTGGGAGATCCCAGACTGTCACATTATGCTGACAACACGAAAGCTTCAGTCACCCTGTTGGAGAGAACTAGATTTGGAATTGAACTCGATCATCAGAAGGCGCTCTCTGACCTTGGCTGTTTCTGAACAGACTTAACTGCTTGCTGATACTGACAATTTACTTGCCAGTGGCAAACGAGCATGCCTTTTCAAATAGCCCTGTCTGTGTATCTTAATATCAAAGTAAGATTTGCAAAGAGGGTTTATCAGTTATTAGTTGAAGTAATAATAATAAATATTGTTAATACATTAGTATAGTCGTAATAATTATGTATACTTGGATCCTTGTTGGCCACAGTGACTGGGTGGTCAGCAAGTCTAGTAAAAGATGCTGCTACTTCTCCCCAGAAGCTCTTCCTCTCTGGGTTGGTCAGCCACTTCAGTTTGCCTGTACTACCTGCTCCTGGGTCCTGCAGCACTGGTAGAGGCAGGTGGTGGCCAGTGCAGCAGCAGCTACTTGCTGAGGGTGAAAGCAGGTTCTATGAAGCAGCAGCACAGTCCTCAGCTCTGGATAACACCCGCAGGCTGAGCTAGGCCATTACAGTTTGTGTAATTCTTGAATGTGGGATTCTGTGGCTGAGCATAATCCCTCTTTATACTTAACTGTGGGACACTTTATTTCTCCTTTTTATTGGTTTTGTCGGGAGAGCTAATGCCTAATGGATTATTAATTCAGGTTAGGAAATTTTTTGACCATATGTCTTTGTGGCTAGATGCTAGAATATTATATTAACCCATTTTTCTTGTGATAACCTCACAATTAGCACTAAAAACTTGAGTTGGCAGGTAGTTTTGAGTAATCAAATCAATTGTTTTCTTCTGTGAAGAAAGAACTTTATTTTCTTCTAGCACTGGTGAATGTAAAAGTGGTCAGAGGCTTAAACTTTGGAATTTGCTTAGTTTTATTTATTTCCATAGATTTATAGAATATGGCAGACTCTGCAAAGGCTTGAAATACAAAAAAAAACCCCAAAACCAAACCAACAAACAGAAAAACCACAACAACTCCCTCCCCCAACCCAAGCCACCTTAATTTGATTCCCTTTGTCCTAAAAACACTTTTTGGAGCCAAATTCACCTTTCAAGCTCTGTAAATCTTATAGCATGTAAATCAGATCTTATATAAAAGTCAAGTAGCACTTAAAACTCTAGTGTGGGTTTGGATCTTGAGCCTCCTGAAGGTTCAGATTAACTAAACCAGAGGGCTAGATTAGGACCCTCTCTGCTTTTTCACACATGTGCATTGTAAAGACAAGTCTACAATGTAAGTTTAATCAAAGGGGATTGAACACAGCACTGGAGGAGAAAGCCTTCACTACCGAACTTCTGTTAAAAATGCATTTTGATGGATAGCCTTTTGCCTTTAGCAACTTCCATCCAGCAACTGTTATTCCTTTCTCACTACTGCTACAGCAGTGTGGAGATAAACTCTGCTGTCTCCACTGCCTTTCCCAGTGCACACACTGCAAACAGCAAGTGGAAATCAGCATCGCAAAAACACGTTCCTTGTCCGTTAGCTAAAATCACAAGAATGGCATTGCATTATGCTTTTAACTCAAGTATAGCCAGAAATGAGAGGTGGGGGAACTTTTCATGGTCAGTCTGTCATTGAAAGGGGAAAATAATTATCAGAAAAATAATATTTTCGCTGACAGTATAGGGTAATTAGTTTCCCAGTGAGAAAATGTTGGTAGCAAGGGGCTTTACACAGGGAGCCTTTGTCATTTTATGGATGCTCATCTATCAACTGTCAGGTTGTTTCAAAAGAACCCCAGTCATGATGTTTTCCCTCTGCACCTTTCCCATCATGGTGGCCCAAATTTGCCTGAATAGCCATTCGTCTTCCTGTTTGCCTAGTCTGGGCTTTTACAATGAGTCAGGAGGTAGTAGTGTTGCTGTAACTGCACAGCATGGGGGTTTTGTGGGGGGAGCATCTAGCGTGTTATCACGGCTTTGATGCAGAGGATGGACTGGCTGGACACACAGTCCACTTTTTCAGGCAAGGGTAGGCTTAGCAAATTGAGTGGGACTTCCCTAGGCACAAAAAGTAGGGGAAGGCCTGAACCTGGCTTTTGGGTGGGAGAATGTCCTCCTCAGTTCGAGTATATTGATTAAAGATGTACCACATTTTTATTAATCTTTCCCTCATCACGTTTTGGGGCATCTTTCCTAAGACACAATTATTGTTTAGCTGTGACATTGGAATTAAAGCAAGCAAACATTAGATTTCCAGATCTGGATGCCTCAAAGGATGCAGGTGCCTTGACACTGACAGATGTAAAAATGTTCCTTTCTTCTTGTTAGAGGGGGCCTCACCTCTAAAGTGATAAAGAAAGGGATTTTGGCTAAAACCTGCAGAAGTTTGATGTTGTGGAAGCAACAGCTGAAGAGTTGCCTCCCCTGCTTTGCCTTCCACAGTAAGCCCTTGCCTGGCAGAGTGTGGCTCACCAGCAGCCCTGGTCCTGTGGCAGCTGCTGAATGCAGACAGCTGTCACGATGTAGAGAAAGGGGATTTTTCCTGCCGAGTATTTACACATTTTCAGGATTGTACTGTGGCTGCTTGCTGGAGCACCCTTTAATGGCAAGATTGGTTTTGGTTTTTTTTTAAATGGAATAGTTTTACTGTCTTTCTGCTTTTCCACGTGCAGTCTCATTTTAAACATAGTAGCCAGGGCAAGAGCTGCACAAGAAATAACTTGGCTGTACTGAACACCAGATGCATGCCACTGTCATGAGGAGCCTTTTGAACTTCACCTTTTCTGGAAAAAAGGCAGGGAGGTGATTGGAGATGAGTCCTGGAAAAATGTCAGCCACTGAGCACACTAGGAAAAGCGGGCATTCCTGCACAGAGAGCGTAGGCACAAGTACAGTACAAGTATCTGAGTAAGTCCTTGGAAGCCTTACATACTCTTCCTTATCTAGCCTGGGAAATCTCTCTTCCCAACACTTTTCCTTAGGGAGATTTGAACTAGTCCTTGATCCCCACTGTATGCCCCAAACTCCCTTTTACTTTTCATTTTTTTTTCCTGATTTCTAGTGCATCAAGAAACTTAACTCTGCAAAGGGTAGGCTGCTATCTTCAGGACAGTAGGCAGTGTCTTGCAAAGAAACGAGCTTGCCTTTAGGCATGTGTATAAGTACAGCCATTGATGGTAAATGAAATGTTCATAAACATTTAATATTTAATGTTAAGGACAAACTTCTTGTCCTTAATATTAAGGACAGAGTGTTTATTGTCAAGGCAAGGTTTAGCACACACCCCCTTTCTTCCTTTCTCTTTTTGGGGCAACTAATTTGAGTTCACGATATATTGATAAGGAACCCGCAATCTGGGCTTAAAGTAATTCTGTGAGAATTCACTGACAATTGCAACAAAAAGCATGAAAATGTGACTTGGAAAAAAATCTATGTGGATGAGGAGGGAGAAACCTAGACCAAAATGATTTGTCCCGAATAGTCGTAATATTACTGGCTTTTTTTAGCAAGGCAAGTAGCTTTATAGTTTGGATTGCTTGTGTATGCAGCCTCTAATATTTTTTCAGTTCAGTAAATGAATTGACTGTACACAGATCCCAAAATGACAAACACAAATTTCTAAGGTTTTTACTGGGTGTGACTAAATAAATGTAAAAAATGAAGGCCAGAGACCTCTAGGTCTTTTCAGTTTCTACTTGTGTTGCTCAGTGACGCTTAAGAGTAGCTGCAAATGCTCCCTTGATGGAGTTGGATTGCTTCTTTATTAATTCCATTCATAAATACACAGTGGATGTCCAGTGGAGCACTTAAAACCCTGATAATCAAAAGCTTATTGTGTGTTTGAGAAGCTTGAAAGGGAAACTGAAGTAAATACCAAGGGAGAATAGGATAAAGTTAGAGTTTTTCTTTCTAAGCCAGCAGGAGGTCGTCTAAAGTATAATGTTATGCACAAGTTTTACCATCAAGGCTGTGATGGGGGGGCGTGAATATGTGCGCAATTACAGTAGTAAAATCAGTGTGCCATGCATAATTAATCCAGCACTCCACAGATGGCAAAATCCCAGTGCAGCATTAACAGCATTATCTGATGGCCTCTCTGTGCGTGCAACATAGAGGACTTGTACCTTTATTTCAGCTCTGTATTTAGCTCCATCCTACTCAAATAGCACAAGGCAAAATTCATGTGAAAGCAATAAAAATAGAGGGTATTTCTTTCTTCAGCTGTGTCTTTCTCTAAAGCAAAAATGTTGACTTAGAAAACCATTTTCTGGGGAGAATTTAGTTACTAGTCTGCTGCATTAATAAGGTTCTCTTCTCAGTTAGTGGGTGTGTATGAAGAGTGGAAAGGTGGTATTTGCACTCCAGTGAAGCTGGGTTGGTTGAATTAATCTGGTTATGTGTACACGAGCTGCAATCCTCCTTTCTGCTGTAAGGCAGAGTTATAAGGAGATAGAGAGGAGAGGCTGTTTCTTTCAGAGCTGCTAACTGACTAGATTCTCCGTACCTTCTGTAAAGCATCTTCAGGTTCTCATCAGCTAAAGACCTGCATAAGCTTTCAGCCTACAACTTTGAAATAGCAATTTTGCTTTTGAATTCACGTTACTTCTGCTCAGCCGTGTATGGGCTTTTTACCTAGGTGAGGGGGATGCCCTGAGGCTCAGGACTTGTGCAATGCTTTGATCTCTTTTTGGGTGTTCTCTTAAATCTTAGACCTGGCAAGCAATAAGGAAGCATGAGGTGGTAGGCATGATGGTACGCCCTGGTCTATGTGTTTGTGGCGTAGATGGGTGCATCCTGTGAAGAAAATGATCTGATTCTTCAGCACCTCCTGTTATTTTATGGAACCATTTCCATGACGGCATGGCAGCAGAGGATCTCACATGAGGAGCCATGAGAAGTACTGAGAACTGGAAATAAATACTTCTCTGAGATAAACAATAACATTGATCTTGGCCGAGCATAACACAGAATTTCTCCCAAGACCCCCCTCTCAGGTCCTTTGAAACCTCGAGGCCTAAGCAGGTTCCTTTCTGGGCAGAATTGCTTAGTCGCTTTTCTTTGGAGAAATGCAAAACTATACTTGACTTTTTTTTTTTCTTTTTATCCTCTACCGATAACTGTGAGTGATGGCAATGCGAGTGCTTTCTATTTGACCCTTCTCATTAAAACCACAAAGAAATAGAAAGAAGGGAAACTCCCAGGCCACTGGAGTAATATTAACGAGGTTGACTTTTTGGAAGGATTGCATGTAGGAATAAAGCAAGGAAGATGCTACTCCTAGCGTATCCATAGCAGACAGATTAAGAAGTTGTCTCTGTCATCTAAAATGATTCCATAACAGGAAAAACAGAACACCACCACTACAACAGAAGTGAGCTAAGTTATATATGTGTGAGGAGATAGTAGAGTAGCAGAGTCAGTGGTTTAACCACCAAATCTTATTGCAGATAATGTAGGACTGTGTTAAAAGGCAGATTTTCTTAGTCTACTCTATAGTTCACTTTTGCAGCAGCAAAGGACGTTTTCACCACTGTAGTTTGTGAAAGGTATGCAATCTCACTCTGCCTACTGCATACAGAGAAATGGCTGGCAAAAACTCCTCCTGGTCAAGACAAGGAAAAGTGGACACAACAGCTGTTTTCACTGTAATACAGTGTTGGAATAATATCTATGTTTCTGAGTATTGTGTGGCCTGTTTTCCATGTCTTCTCCCAGGCAAACATTCCCCCCCAAAAGGAGGAGTAGAGCTTTTAGACTGCTGGCAGCTGACAGAAAAGACCCAGGGACAGCTAGCAGGATGGAAACAAAGCTTGTCTTTTGATGCTGGTCTAGGAGGGGTCAACAAAATACAAGGTAAAAGAAACAAATGGAATTCCAGTGTGGAGGAACAGATCTAGCAAAAGAGAGACCGAGAGTGTTGGTTTCTGCCTGATGCTTCCTCCACCCAGATGAATGCAGACTGCTAGAGCCCTCTGTTGATGCAGGGCTCTGGTGTAACCGCTGGTCTTGACAAAGATTGCCCAGACTATGGAGCACTAAGTACATCTGGAGCCACCATTCATTACAGCACCAGTGGGAGGTGATAGTGGCCCCTGGCTGATGCACCAAAAGAGGAAGACATGCCCAAGGACTGTGCTGACAAATAGCTTTTGCTCCATGCTTCTTTTCTGCTGCTAATCTTCTTTTGTGTGTGTTGAGGGTTGTGGTTTTACATGTTGGCTAGTTTTAAAACAATCCTCTATATTCTTCAGCATCTGTAGACAAGTGCATAGGAGCTGAACCCTTTTATCAGGCTGGGATTCCTGTTTGCATGGCAGAACTTTTCCATGACACATGAGTGTTTAAATAAAAAACAGGGAGAGGCAGCAAATCACTTGGGTTCAGACAACAGAAGGGGAAAAAAAAAATCCCACCTAAACAACAGATATTTAAGTAGAAAGTGTTCCAGCTCCTTCTGACAAAGAGCCTCCAGAGGATTACAATGCAGTCAATGTTGCTTTAATTAAATTTAATGCTGTGTGAAATGCACTCTGAGAAACTTTGATGAATGACTGGGGCAATTCATGTGGCTCACTAAAGGGCATCCAGCCCTTGCAGGGGTGTCAAGCCACGATGAATTGGTTCGTACAGGCATGTTTATAGACTGCCTAAGGAACCTTGTATCTGTGTGGTAATGTCAGAGATAATGTTATGATTCTCTGGACCTTGGGGGGCTTTGGTGACATGGTTAATGAGATAGCCCAGGGAGTGTCCCACTAGGTTACTTGCAGACCTCCCACATCAAAAGGAGCAGCTTTGCCCCTTCAGAGCCTGCCGTCCTCTAGATCTCTCAGCTGGCCCTTGCTTTCCATAGGGACACTTTTCTTTCTACCTCCTCCCCCTTCTTTTTTGGTTCTTAGTCAACATTAACTTTGGCTGCTGAAATTCAAAAGTTGTTAGTTTTTAATTTGGTTTCTCTTTGACCTGCCTACACAATGGCTTTTGGAGATTTTATAGGAACAGCAGCCACCACAGTCACCCTCCTCCCAAAGCCTCAAAACGACAACAACAAAGCTTAAGCTGAGGAGGAAAATTGGGGCGGGGGGGAAACAACTTAACCCTCCCTCTCTCCCCATCACAAAAAAAAAGGAATGTTTCTTTCATGCAGAGTTTGGTTACAAAGCAAGGGGCTATGATAGTACAACTGGGTCTTTTATCTGCTACACCCAAAGAAGTGAAGGGGGAAAAAAATCCCACCAAAAAACAGTGGATCAATTGATAAATGAAAGTCTGTTATTCACGTTTGATTTAAAGGGTTGATTATAGGTCTGTGGAAAAGGTTGTTTAACAATTTCTCTTTGTAAGGGGAAAAATTCACTGTACATTTGGTTTAAAGTGAGGTTAGATGGCAAGTAAACATTCTTCTAATAATACAGTCATCTTTGCAAAATTCCTAGGTCAGGAAGGATATGTTCAGTATATTACATCATTGAAGGAAGCACACATCAAAGTTAATAGAAGACTGCCTCAAATGATCCTTCTAAAATATAAAAACCCTAAAGTTTCTATTGTACTTTTGAAATGCTATTGGAAAGAAAAGGGAGAGAGCTGATGATAGATCACAGATTTGATAAACTTCATATCTCTCAGATCTGACGACATTTGCAAGTGTTCTCCTTTGGATGACTCTGGATGGTTAAGGCTTGTGATCTTGGGCAGAGAAATATATACGTATGAGAAACCAGGACAGGATCTTCTGAAATGGCATAAGCAGCATGCTAACTGATCTCGCCTGTGAATGTTCTGAAGACCATCATTCCTGAAAGGGTCTGAATCTGGTAATTGTGTGTCATGAACTCTGAGCGTTCATCTCATTCTGTTCTACTATGTCAGAATTTAAATATCTGTTAATTGCAAACAGTGTGAAGAAATAGTAAACATAAATGTGTATATATATGTATATTAATATACATGTACATACACTTATGTTGAGTCAAATATTCTTGGTCCCACTCCTGTTTTCTTTCAAATCCCATTGTAAAGCATATCTACCCATGAAAATCTGAAAACTAATCAAACAACAAAAAAACCCCAAGCAAACAAAGAAACAATCCTGCCTAGCTGAGTCACCTCTGGCCATGTCATTGAAACAACTAGAAACAGTCACCTGCTTTCTGCAAACCTTGTTTGTTTGAGCAGTTCTGCTGGGGGTAGCTTCCCATAGGAGGGGTGAGGGGAAGGGTGGTGGTGATGGTGATTTCTGTAGTTAATGATCATCGTAGCAGATACTAAGTCTCTTAGTATTTTGTGGACGAAAATGAAGGTAGTAATCACTCTTTTGTATGTTTGTTAAATGTTTAGCTATTCTTTAAACGCTGTTAGAGCTAACATCAAGAGGTGATATGAAGAGCAGGCCAACCCCAGAAGCCTGTAGTATGGTGGTTATGGCTAGTCTTGTTTGTTTTAAGCACCTGAGGTGGAACATTTATTTCAGAAGGTTGGGATTTTTTTCTTCTGGTGAGTAAAAGAAATACCTATTCTCCTTGGCTCCAAGCCAGCACCACCCTTCTGGTGACACGCTATAAATGTCAGACTGTCTATGCTAAGTCTTTTGCCCTCTTCCTTCTGCAGGCAGGGCAGCTCCCTGCGTGCTGTTGTCAGCTTTGGGGGGCAATATCTTAAAACCATTTTAGGGATTGAAAGGTGGTTTAGTTGAGGAAGTAAAAATACATAAATCTTCTACAGTGCTACATCTGTCAAAGTGCACAGGACCAGGATCGTGTATTAGAATGAAGTTTGGGTTTGGGTTTTTTTGGTGATTGTTGTAAAGAGCTGATGTGGCTGTGGAAGGGCTGTATGACTTCTCCTCTTGTTACAGCACTGGGAGATGCTGCTCACCCTTGTCTGGCTCGCTGGAATGGCTTGCTTGGCTCTGCTGCTGCGTGGGAAGGCAGAAAGTGGGCAGAGCCAGGCCAGCCCCTTCCTTCTCCCTATCTCTCTGTTATCTGAATCAACTATCCAGGTAGAAGCACTTAAATGGCATTTATTTAATAAGTTACTTGCTGCTGGCCAATATTACTATAATGAAGTTGTAACTAGATCAGGGAGGAAACAAATGCCAGGTTTGCTTTGGTAACTTGTCTCGCAGGGAAGAGGGGGGAAAAGGCAGAATAAGCTGAGTGGTTTCCAAGACCCTAATCTATTTTTAAATAGGTCTCTCTGAAACTGTAGCAGCAACAACAATCTTTGCTGTAGTTAATGGGCTGTCAGTGTATCCTTTATTTGAATGACCGTTTTCTGAATCAGAAGTTAAAGACATCGTGTTGTTGTCACCGAGTCCATGGCAGTAAGTCTAACAAAGGACCTTGAAGCCTCGGTGAGCAGCAGCCTCTGATGGCTTCAAAGTAACAGCAAGGTCAGGGAAAAGGCAAACACAGCTGGCAGTGTCCCGGCCTCACCGATGTGGCCATGGACGGTGTTTATGGCAGCCAAGTCTTAAGCATAAACCCTTTCCCCTCCTCTGCCTCGCATGCAAACCCTAGAGCAGGCTTTTTTTGTGGCTTATTGCCTTTGAAGGGTAGAATGGTGCAACAATTCATAAATCTGGCTGTAGAAGAGAGTTGTTACAGAAGTGTGACTTGAAGAGCCCGGGCTATGCATGGTCCTGGCAGTGGACGGGTGTGAAATTGAGTGCTGCCACCAGTATGCGATGTGGTCAGCAGAGGTCCTGGTGCAGGAAGGCTTCTTCCTCCAGAGCTCTTACTGACCCCTGTACACATTCCACGCCCCAAGGCCCATCAGTCTTTGGTAGCTGGAGGAGAGCAGGATGGCTTTGGTCTCCTCGACAGCACTGAACAGTGAAACCAGATTGAAATGGGGAGGTGCTGTGACATTATGGGAAAGCTGCCGTGGTGGGCTACCAAGCTGATTGAGAGCTTGGAACCTACTCAGCCCATCTATATATCATGTCCTTTTCCGGTGATCCTTATAAAGAAATTAAGGCCGTCCCCCTTTGGGCTGTTGAGATCTGTGGGGAGTTAACTGGATGGAATGAGACTGAGGGGGTGACGCTTAGCTGGTAAGAGTATGTGTGGCAGGGGAGATAGGCAGTTAGAAAGAGAAATTAAAGAATGGGGGGCGGGGGAACACATGGTAGACATAATGTACGCTTTAAGCAGCGCTAAAGGAACACAATGTCTATTTTGCTAGGGCAATATTACCTCAAATGGGGGAGCTGACCCATTCCTGCTGGGTCTGTGGGTCATCCCCTACCAACAGACAGTTTAACTTCACCATGTGGGCTGCAGTGGCTGCATTCAACAAGGTGGACTGGAGCTAAAGTTCCTTCTTTCAGTTGAGCCCTCCTTGCTTTGGCACGTTACAATCAGACATTTAACATGATTTTAACATAGAGTTTTTTTGTATTCAGTCTCTTTGAGTGGTTTAAAATTCATTTCCAGGCTGTGATCTAATGGTAGTAATTACCTCAGAAGTGCATACAGTACAGGGTATGTTTATTTTTGTTTCAGCCAAGGCAAATGATTACAGGTTTTGGCTTCACTTCAGGGCTCAGCTCTGTTGGGAGAGCCAAAAACAACATCTACCTTTGCAATCTGGCACGCAGGTCCTAAATACCTTATGCGAATGTTTGATTTAATGATACGAAGGGTAGCAAGAGCAGGAGAGCAAAGCCCTTTGAGTCTTGGTGTTGCAGTGGATCACTGGGGTGCACATGACTTACTAACTCTACGTTGCAGAGTGACCCAGCTTTGTCATATAATGACTACCACTCCCTGTTATGAAATGGTAATTTGCTTACTAATTCTCTTGAGTTTCTGCAGTGCCTTGCGAGCAATCTGGCTAACATTGGCAACAGCATGAAAGGCACAAGTAGCAAAATACCTGTAAGATTTGTCTGCATGTGGGTTTCCGTAGCTCTAGGAATAATTCAGTCTGTTATATGCAAAAATGAGTTTGCATAACTGCATGCTTGGAGCTCGTGTCAGGTGTGCAAGCAGAGCTGTTCTCCCTTTAAATATTTCCTGGCAGAAGCGGCTGATGAAAGAGCAGTGGATGAACAGGGAGAACCATCTACTTTATTCCTGCTGAACACAATTTGGTGATAAAAGTCCACCTTGTGTACTCTGTCCACATAGGGTTAACTGAGAAGTTTATGCTTTGGTGCTTCTGCCAAGGGATAGAGGACTTAATTTACTTCTTCTACTTAAAGCATTGCAACATAAAAATCAAGTCCTTAACCATGTCTTTAAATAGCAGAAGGGAAATTTTCATCTTTCCCTCAGTTTAATTTCTTTGTCATGTGTGCTGAAATGCAGCTGGATATTTTGGGTCAGCAGTTGGCTGCACATGGAAAACACATGAAAGAATTTTGTGAATCCTAGTTATATCTATAGAAAGGAAATGTGCCCTTTGAATATCTGACAGCTTTTGTGAATTTATTTGTAAGTGCAGCTAATGTGATGTCCTGATTTCACATGTCCTTTTTTATTTTGTAACTCTTTGGAAGAGTAAGAAGTTACAGAAGAACGTGGAGAGCACCCCTCCTAATAGGTACCTGAATAGAGAAGTGAGATAGTGATAGTTACCTTGGAACTGCCACAAGCTTCTTCAGGAACCAGGAGCGCTCAGCACATCTCAAGTTCGTGAAAAGAGGGTTTAGCCTACTTTAAACGTGTTTTTCATGATAGCCATGACTATTAAGCTGTGACAGTCCATCTGGATTCAAGAGACCTACAAATGCTCAAAACCACTGAAAAGAGAGACTTATGCCTTAAAGTGTTGACTCCCACTATCTAGGAAGAAAAGGCATGTTGTCCTGGTTGTTCCATTTTTTTTAAACAGCTTAAGCTTCATCAGCTTAAGTAGAGTTGCTCTGAGTTTATACTGGAAAAGAGAAGATCAAACTCTGTCCCCCTTGAATAGAAAATACCATTTTAATGTTTTTGTATTTCCTGGCTTTCTCACTTGACTTCACAATCTAATTTCTCTGCTACCAGAGATGATCTCAGTCACGTCTATGTTAAGCATTTAAAAGCAATATATATTTAAATGTAAAACAATATGGATGAGTGTGTGCTCACATGCAAAAGTACTTTGGGGAGTGTGTACACATATACATACAGTTTTAGTAAGTGAGAGAAATTAGATGATACAGTGGTGATGAGTGAGATCATTAATTATCTTTTCAGGATTTTTGAATTGTTTTATGAATGGTGAAACTGTAAGGAGAGATGTTAGAACATACAGAACTACTGAAATTATGCCAATAGCATAATTTCCTTTTGCAATGGAGTGTGTATAGCCCTTTGCCAGGGGTCTCCTAATCTTCACTGTTCATCCTTTCAGATGAGAGTGACTGACTAATAATGTCTGTGTGTAATAGCTGTTTATTTTGACCTTTGGAAAAGACTGACACGCTAAGGGATAGCGTCTAACCTACAGGGGAGGGGGGAGGAGCATCTTTATTAAAAGTGTGAAATGAAGTTTCTTCAAAGTTGGGATTCTACTTTGCTTTGGAGTGTTTGCAGGAAAATTCCAAACCCAACTGGTTCTCATCCCAGATCTTGAGGTAATCGTATTTCTGAGGAGATATTCATATTGCTTCCACTACATTGATTAATGTAACGTTTCCTAAGACCTTAAAAGAAGAAATAGTCCTATATGCCTTCCTTTTTCTCTTCTCCTGTGCAACTGCAGTAGTACATGAACTCATTTACTGAAGTTTTTGTATATACATATAATTTATTGAAGGTTGTCAAAATTCAGGAAAAGCTTTGCATTTATTGCTGAAAACAGTGCAGACTAGCATTATTTTGAAGGGGATGGAGAAGGATAAATTATTTCAGTTAGATCCTTTTTCTGAGAATTTTTCAATCCTATCCCAAATGCTGACAAAGTTCACTTTCTTTGTCAGCAGCATGATGGCTGCGGTAGGATGTGGCTGTGAAATACTGCTCAGTGTGACAGGACCACTGGCACAATGACTGCAGAGTAGAAAGATGGACATTAAACTGGACTCTGTATGGGGTTGGGAAGTCAGTGCAAAGAGCGGAGCTCCCAGCTGTTGTGTTCATAAGTTGAATTATTGTTGCTTTAAATTCTACAGGTCACAGTCTTTCCAGGTTGTGTTGCTGGAGTCTTAGATATAATTAATTTCAAATAGTGCTAGCTGTGGTTATATTAATGCTGAAAGCTTGTGGGAAATGGTTAAAAAAAACTACAGGCACCCAACCGAAATCCCTGCTTGATTTCAACAGCAACTGGGAGGTTAAAAAAATGAACCTTTTCATGCTTTCATGAGATTAGAAGTAATACCTTTAAAATTGTAGTGTAGAAACTCTGTTAAACCATGTGCACTGCTCATAAAACCATAAAATATTTTGTAGGCTTGTGAAACTGAGGAGCAGTGCAAGATCTGAGAGCTTCTGAAAGAGGGAACCCTGCGAGCTGGAGCTTCATGGCTTCCTTTTCACCTCAGAGGCTATGCTCCGTAAGGTTCAGAAACCTTGCACATGTTTCTCCCAAATATTTTGAAACCACAGAACATGAGAAGCTGTTGCACTCTTCTAGAAAGAAATTGTTGTATTTGCTTCACTGTAGTTAACTGCTGCAGTAAGCGACAACTAGTATAAAAACAAAAGTAAAACAAAACGTTAGTGGATTGGTAAAGGTGTCTCAAAATTAGTCCAACCCTGCTATAAAAGCTTGTGCAAACGTATACATGTAGCTGTACTGTCATTTACTTCAGATTCCAAGATACTAAGAAACTGGACTCATCAACACTGAGGGGAAATACAACATAAACGGCCAAAACCAAAAGTACTCTTAGTCCCATAAACGTTACGAAAGTACAGCAAAACTCTGAATGATCTTTAGACATTAAAGAGATGGAGGCTAAGGATCTTTTGTGCCTATCTATACTATCTTATACATAGGTTTATCTATAATATGCCTAGATATACTTATCTATACTATTTTGTAATACCTAATAAGCAAAAAAACCCCAAGTCTTTGAAACACAATTTTCTTCAACAAAATGATTAATTGAAAAAATAAGCTTTTGAAAAAGGAAATCTGCTGTGTTTCCTCAGGCTTATTCTATTTCTGCTTTTAGTAGAAGTAATTAAAAAAATTACCATTGGCCTACCTATGAAGAAGTTACTCCTTTCAAGGCTCAAAAACTGTACTTTATGAAATGTACAACTTCGCGAAGCTTACTATTAGTCAGAATTTTTTCAGGCATCCTGAGTTACTGCTTGGTCTTAAAATGAATATATATAGCAAGGAGATCGCAAGGTGCTTTTCCTTGGGAAAAAGTAGAACACCACAGCCTGAGGGAGGTTAGCACTGATGCGGGAACAGTGAACTTTTCTTAGATGTGAGATTCTGTTGGTTTTATTTGAACTAGTGCATTTGGAGGAATAGGCAAGCTTTTGAAGGCTCACAGGCTCCTTTGATATAAAAATGAAACAGCAAACTTCACTTCAGGGAAGAATAGTTGCTCACAACTTAATTAAATCGATCAATGAGATGATTTAGAGTTAGAAGGGATGTGTCCAGAGAAGGTCAAAATCTGGGAAGAGCTCAAGGCCAGTTTAATGTGCTTGCTTCCCCAACTCTCGCTTCCCAATAGCTTCCACAGAGATCATTAAAGCTGTCAAATGCTGAGATCTTCAAAACATTATGGACATCTGTAAACTTCTTTATCTAGAAAAAAATTGCATGTTTTTTCTTTACATCCACCAGTAGCTGAGCCAAGCTTGTTTCAAGCGAGGAAGACTTGTAATATCAAAGATTTACTTAATTTTCATTGCTGCACATAAAACATCTGACAGTATTTGCTGAGAAAACCAAAATGCCTCTCTTTGTTTGTACAAGCCAAAGGAAAAGTACAGTGTATCCGTCTGCAAATGAACATCAAAGCACTTTTGCGAAATCAGGGATGGTGACATATATTTGGAGAAACAGTATGAGAGCCGCCTGTTACAGAGTCGTGGGGGTCTCTGCACTTACCAAGCATAATCCTGATTGGAGCCACATCTTTTCTTTTTTCTCTTTATTATCACTTCGTGGTTAACATTTGTTGATGAGTAGGATTAACAGCACATTTTCAGTGACATTTAGCTCTTTTAACAAGCTCTCTCCAGTCAAAGGTGGCTGGCCTGAAAAAAAAAAAGAAAAAGAAAAGTCATTAAGCAAACAAATCTTTGCCAAGAGTTGATGCTAAACATGCCATCACCCTGTGTGAGTTATTCACTGTATATGAAATTTATTCCACAAGACTGTGACCTTGATGTTGATTAACCAGAAATCCCTTCTTCTCTTGTCATTATTAACAGCTTTAGGTTCCTCAAGTGGCCCCTCTCTCTTTCTTTTTCTTATTTTTTTCATCATCCATTAAGGAAGATTTTCTCAATTTATCATTTCTTTCGTAGTGCTGCTCATTGGCATAACCTCGTGAGGCACAATGGCTCGTTCCCACCAGGCTGCCGGGGCGGTGGCGGGCTGGTCGTGCTGCCGGTGTGCCCCTCTCCACGGAGCTCGCCCGCCGCGGTGCGCACGGTTTCTGGCATTTAACGAAAGACAAACAGGCCTGGCGAGGAATCGGGGTGTTCCTTTCGCATGGTGAGATGCGTCTGCATAGTCTTATAGATGCCTGGAGTCGTAGGGGTCTCAGGGGAGACTCATTATTTCAGGCAAATCTGTCCATTATCCAAAAAGCGTGGAAAGGGAAATGGGATTTCTCCTTCCGCACATTCCTATTTCCTGGGCTTGTCAGTCACAGTAAGGCCACTTTGTGGCTCTCTGGGCAGGCGCAGGGCACAGATATGTCTGTATACAGGACAGAGTTTCTGCACTAATTCTTGTCAGGCAGAGAGGGAGCATATTATGGCTGTTCTGTACTTGCTCAAGGCTCAAAAGGGCCTCTCTGTGGATGCAGGAGATGGAGCATCAGTAGATTGCCCTTAGGTCACTCAGCTTTGTGCAGACCCCAAATATGGAAGATGGTTTAAAACCACCTCCAGCTCAGTATAAACACAGGATCAGAGCAAGAACTGAACCTTTCTGGTGCCTGCTGCTGAGCTTGAAACAGTTTACGGAACAGAAACACTGCAAGTATTCATTTATGCTGGCAGTTTCTGGAAGGGGAGGGGGGGAAATCAGGGGACGAGAACTACACCGAGAAAAAAATGCTGGATGTGATTTTTTGGATTCTTTTTGGGTGAGGTCACAGGGTGATAAATGGAATAGACTGGGACAATTGAAAACTGAACTTGCTGTAAAGCCTGATTAGAGTGGATTGCGTTACAGAGTACAGCTGGCACCTTTTGCTGTGAGGAAGGCCTGGCTGCCATAGACTTTGTGGCCACTGACATAGATTCATTCGGTGCTTTGCAATTTTGCTGTTTAACACTCACCTTTGGCAGCCTCTTGGCACACTCTCTAGTGGTGGAGTATGATATTTATCACTGCAGCTGTATGAGATTGTACCTGATCTGAAAGCTTTCAGGATCAATGATTGACAGGCCATATCTCCCTTTCTTTTCTGCTGGCTATGTCAGATGAGTGCATCACTCATGCTTTGTTGTTCCTTCCATAGCTTATAAGCAATCCTGGAAACATGGAAACATGCAAAAAGGCACAGCATCATTAAGATAACTTACATGATCTTAATTCATCTCCTTCATGTAAATACAATGTATAGACAACGTTTACATGGTCATTGCATAGGCTAATATCTAACCTCAGTGGCTGCGGCTGCACTCCCAAGCCTGGGTGGGTCCTTGGCCACATCTTGATCCCACAGTGGGGTCATGGTGCAAAGCAACCTCCCCTTCATTGCACCCGAGTTGCAAAGGGGAAGATAGGTGGCTGCATGGAATGATGAGGAGTTGGGACATGCTCTGTAGACCCCCAGCCTTGGTGACTGGTGAGACCCTGGTTGTGGGTCATGCCTGGGGCACACCTGCAAGGTGGTGTAGGTGCAGCATCCTCTCTTCTTTATGGAACCATCAATTCTGTGAGTTTCACAAGCAAGGCAGTGTGTGTGAACTGTACAGTGATTGTTATCTTGAGCCTTAAGACACAGAGTCTTGCTAAATGTCCTGTGAAGACCAGTATGGAACTACTAATTCTTTAAGGCCATTACTAGAATGCTGTTGACAGTGGTGTGACACTGTGATATGTGTAACATGGTTAGAGATGGGAGATGTATTAGTCCTGGCAAACTGATGCATTTCTAGAGAGCTTTAATGCTTGGGTGGGGATGATGGGGAAAGTGAGTGGATACAGCTGAAAACCATTGTCCAGTTCTTATTTACAGCACAAACATACATGCTTACGTTTTCAGGAAGTGTAGGCAAAGCAGCATACCTAGCAGGGAATGCGAACAGCTATTACGGTTACATCCACAGGAGAACTTAGCAAGCCAAATACAAAATTATGAGATCAGATGAGAAATACACAAACAAAAAAGCTGGAATGACATTTGAGACTTAAAAACTGAATATTCTCAAAGCACATTTTGTGTTTGGATTTTGTCACAATCTGTATGTTTAACAAATGCTTTGCTTTTGACAAAACTACAATTTTTTCATGAAACTGCCTAAGTGGAAAACTTCTGATCAGCTTTGATCCAGATCAATGCAGTTAGTTCATGTTTGAATAAATCAGTGTGTGTACTAATTTACTGAAAGTTTTCAGGTTAGTATACTAACAGTATTTTTTCAGTTGGCCACTGGTTTGTTTGAGGGTTTATTTTTCATTGGCTTGTCATACAGAAGCTAGTCTGTACAATCTGTTACTATTTCTTTCTTCACCCTTGAAAAGCTCCATTTATCCAGTTTTCTATGATTTCCTGTGTTACGTGTGATGTCATTTTGTTGTTTGTAGTATCCTGGTATCCAGTAATCATACTAATGTGACAGGAACTATTGAAAGGGGGGAGAAAAGTTGTTTCACTGCAAAACGTACTGCAGCAGCTCCAGCCCATACAAGCTGGTTGCCTTTGCTATCTCTTGTTTTCTATTGTTAAACAGGAGGGCAACATTTTTGCTGATGTTTTCCCCTGCAAGTCCACAGGTCAAACTCAAAAGCAACTGTTGTTTTCTCTGTACTGCTCTGGGCATTGCAGAGCATGACCTGCTACTCCATTAAGAAATCTGCAAAAACTGAGCTGACTCTCTCCTTGTGTTGAACAATTTCTTTGTTGGTTTTTAAGAATACATTCAGTTGCTTCATTTTTTCATGTTTTCTCCACCTCTTGAGAGATCCTAGGTTGCTCTTGTTTTCCTTTATTATATACCACATGTAACTCTTTAAACTGAAATGCAAACCCTGAATTTAGCACCGCACATCTTGCCTGGTGATTGAGGCAGCAGGCTTTGGGCTCTGATGACCCAGTCTGTAATGCCATGGGATATCTGCATGGCAGCAGCATATTCAGTAACAGATTGTCTTTATTGTGTGTTCTCCGACATTTTGATTTCTTTGTTAAGTATAGAGGAAAAATGAGTTGATAGAATGTCTTCTTCTGTTTTACAGTTTTCCCCAGGCACCTGCAAAGGCCAGTATTCAATAGTATGGTATCACAGGCTGGCAAAGTGCGGGCTGCCTCTTCCCACCAGCACCACAGCCTAGGTTCCTGTCTGGACATTACCAAAAGGCAGACTCAGTCATGGCCAGCTCTTCCCAATGGCTTTGCCATTGGCACTGAGATTTTTACAACGCTTGAGACCCTGGTAGCAATAGGATATCACAGTTCACTCTTAAATGGCTAATTTGGTATGGGTACTCTCTGGTATCCTTCCTTCCTAGAGACATTCGCCTCCAACCTTTCTCTTGTAATAGATGGTGAGGATGTAGGAAACTTAGAACACTATAGGAAGGCAGATAGAAAGCAAACTAGAGTTGCCTTTAATGCAGTCAATGAATGATATGAAGTGCAGTGTAGCTGCAAAAGCTACATTTAATTAAAACTTCTGGTACCAAAAGCTTAAGAGTTTGCCTCCCCCCAAAAGATGCATAGGGTGTCCTGCCTGGCTCCAACTGCTGTACTCGAAGGAAAAGGTTCTCCAGTCATTACTGTGTCATATCTGCCAGCCTACTGTAGGCATTTTTACTATCTTAAATGGTGAGAGATGTAATCTTTTAGGCAACTGAATCATGCCAGGTAAACTTAAAATCTCCCCTCAATCTACCTTATGGACGCTTAAAAGGTATGTGGAGTTCTAGTCTAAAAATTAAGCACCGTAGTTTGTACAAGACCTTTGTTAACAACCTTTTCTGTATCTTGGCTCCAGCAAAGCCTGTGTTGTAACTGTGCGATACTGGGAAATACTCCTTATCATCTAAGGCTAGAAACCCTGTATCTATTAATGTGTTTTGGATTTAATATCTAGGTTTGTAATGCTGCTGAAGATGGTCTGACTATGCTGATACTGAAAATGATTCAGCACTGTACCGCAGTCGGGAGTCCTTTGAAGGCATATCATAAACCACATCTTCTAGTGGCAACTCCACAGCAGGGATGGTCCTCGCAACTACTTCCAAACCTACGGATTTCCATGCAGAAAGGTAAGAGCTGGGAAAAGGAGCATATGTTGTTTAAATCTTCCAGGGATTCTAGATGAGCATATAACATACCTAACAGGTGGGTTTAGATGTTTTGAAAAGTCACCCTAAATATTTTTCTTACGTAGATTTGTCTGTGTGGAAGGGGAATAAGACATCCTGCGTTCATCTTGTTAAAGACATGCTTTAAAAAGTCAAAATAATTATGGAACCTTTTGAATTACATGATTTTAGCTTTTATTTAGCAGCATGTTAGTTGAATTGTCCTCCAGTTCCTCCACTGTAAGCAAAGATAATATAAGAAAAATATTGACCAAATTATTTTAGCGTAATACAAAGCTGAGAAACTAAATGTATGTGAACTAGGACAAGCTGAGACAATTGTAGAAGTCCTTGTAGCTTTCTAATAGGCACATTTTGTCCTCCTGTTAATGGATAAGTCTTTATGACTGGGTTTTACTGGTTAAAAAAATGTGGAATCTGCATGTCCAATGTATTTGAAATAATATGGTTCTAAGTATTTTGGTTTATGTTCTTAAACCCAGAATACTATGCATGGACATCCAGTGCTTAGTCTCATTCTTCCATGCTTGTATAAAGAAGGAAGAAGGAGAGATGCAAAATGATTGTAAATATATAAACATATAGATATATATAGTTGTTCCTACCTGAATATTTTCAGAATAGGTTGTTTTTCAAAATATGCAATTTCAAACCAGTGATGAGCATCATAGCTTTAGCAGTGACACAAAAATGAGTTGGGGACCTCTGCACTCAAAGCTGTGCTGTGTGCTGCTGTGCTAATAGTGCAGAAGGCCTATAATAAGAAAGAGTCACTGCATTAAAAAAATCCATCTAAGCCCTGCTTAGCTTTTAATGTGCATTAAACTGGGCAAACTTGTGTTGGAGTGGATCTCTGCTGCAAACTTCTGTAACTGTACCAGAGGACATACTGTCCAGTGGTGAAACCAGTAGAGTGTGATCTCAGGTTGGGTCTACGGATGGCCTCAGGTTTGCTGTTTGACCTTGGACAAATCACTTGGGCTGTGTCTGTGGCGTTGAACCAAGAAGAAATGTGATGTTGGAACAGGCCTCATATACACTGCATCTCCTACCTCGCATTTCCACGGAAGGAGAACTTGGATGTGTGGACTAGAAGAGAGCCGGAGCATGATCTAGCATGTGTCCTGGTCCATATGTGCAGAGGTGGAGGAGTTCTAGTGTTTGCTGTGCAACCTGGACAGGTTTCTCCCTTTTTCAGCAGTATCACAAAATTGAAAGGGATTGCATTTACCTGAGATGAGCTGGGATGAACTCTGCAGCACCTGAATATTTCACTAGTGCATGTTGTTAAAATATTAGAGACAAGGTTGAATATATACATGACATAGATACAGGACATATCTATAAAAATCCAGCCTGAAAATATCAGAGATGAGTATTTTGCTATTAATTTCTGCCTCAATTGCCAGCATTCAGATGTTTTCATCTCCCTGAGGGAAGGGTGATAGAGGTCCAAAGTTCAGTCATGAATGCCTGCTGGCAGCAACGGTATTGCACACATGTTACTAGAGATGTGATGATTTCTCGGGCTTTCTTTCCATTAGCTATGAAAGAATGAGCTGTGCTATATCTAATTCAGAATTAGCAGCACTGCTGATATGCTTGATGTTTTTAATGCCCTGCTGTGGCTTGGTATAATTGGCTTTTTTGGTGTGGGGGGCTGTGTGTGTGAGGAGGCTTGCAGGCTGCACAGAACACAGCCTGTGTGGCATCGGCTCCCCTGTTGATTTAGTTTCATTTTCTGTTTTTCTGCCTTGCTCAACTGCCTGTAACGGCATTAAAGTATTCTTCTGATCTTTGTTTCCATGTGTTCACAAAATGCAGTTTTTGAAAGCCTTTACGCCAAAGGGATATTCAGAGTGAGAGGCAGCTCTCGGATTTGTTTCAAAAGCCACTGGCAAATTACATACTTGATTGAACCTTGTTTATAATAACTTCTACAGAGAGAGCCTTCGCATTGGTACTAGATTAGATTAAACAGGGAAGGGTCAAATTAAAGCTCCCAGAAATTATTTGCTTGTGGTATTGATGTGCTGCCTTGAAGCAGGAAGTAATGAAAGTTTCATGAGAAAGTCTGTGGTCCCAAGAAGCGTGGCTAGATTTTTCCCTCTTCCACCATCTATACTGCATTAGAAGAGCCTTAATTCAGTGGTTTGAAGTAAGACACATAATAAATTGGTAACTCATAACAAAAATATGATATCCCATAGAAGCTTTTATCGCTCTCTGATTTCTTCACTGAACTTCAGGGCTCCTGACCAACTTTCCCTTGCTCACCCCCACTGCATCTAACTTCACTAGTAATAGTCTGTGTGTTAAGTTTTGCCTCTTGCTATTGCTGAGTTGCATGATCAGACACCTGGGGAACTGTGGATCCATTTATGTGCTGGTGCTCAGCAATGTCGTTGATACTTGCTGGGAACTTAATACAGAAACTCCGGTCAGGCAAATCCATTCAGTAGGAGTACAGGAGTCCTACCTTGGCAAGTACAGACAAGCACCTGTTGTCACCATCCGTACCATGCCGTCAGAGTCCAAGCTCTTTTCTGAATACTTCCTGCCCAGAATTGTGTTCAGAGTACAGACAAGGACAACTTGGTACATCCTGCAAGGGAGTTGTGGGGAATCACAGACCCTGGCAACTAGTGGAGTACATGGCTGTGCTTCCCTTAGGTACTGAAAGGACTAAATTGCAGGAAAAGGCATTAGGCTGGAACAGGTTGATGTCTCTACAGGAACAGTCTCAAAAACTTAAGATTAATATGTCCTCTGGCCTCCTACTCATCCATTGTTAAACTCCATGTCCATGCCAAGATCTTGCCTACCAAACTAAACTAATCTCTTTACCTCTGCAGCTCGTCACATTGTCCCCTGCCATCTGCCAAAACATACTTGCCAAAATAGACTTCCTTTCCCACAGTTCAGGATAATGGACTTTCCCATCCCCTGTCCTCTCCTAACTTCATAAGCCTTACCAAAACTGTCATCATCTTCCAAATCAGAAGTAATCTTACTGCTTCAACTGCTTTCACTTAATTCCTTCTCTCGTTTCCTTACCGTTCTTGCTTCTTGCTGTTTCAAATCTGTATGCATACGCTCTTTTTATGTGGCTCTAGCTGTATAAGAGTGAGTGTTCATCATTTTATACGTGGAAGTGAGTGGAGAAGTGGAAAAGATGATCTGGAATAAGATGCCAGCTCTTAAAGAATTTGATTTTCTTGTAACTGAAGAAGAGTTAGAACTCACCCAAGGACAGTACTTTGTTATTGAGGAAAAAAATCAGTACTAGTGACAAGTAGCAGAAGCGTATTTGCTGCCCTCAGAGTGCCAACAAATTGCATCAGTAAAGTCTTCTGAGAGATGATTTCTAGAGTGAGTGATTTTGGGGGAGAAGAAATCAATTAAATTACACTTCATCAGGCTGGATTGGGTAGTGAAGATTTGCCACGTATACTGACTGCTGTCCTCTGGATGTGCTGACTGCTACTTAATTAAAGCTACAAATTTAAATGAACTGTGGCTATTGCAAGCTTCCAGGTGTTTGGGGTTAAGTGGCACTTACTGAATGATGCTGTCTTGGGCACCCAAAGTGTAGCTGCTGACCAGCTTTTTGGCGACTTGTTTGAGAGGAGGATTCAGCTCCTTCCCTACCCCCTTATTGCCCTATTCTCCTGTCCAGAAAAGTTTCTAAGAGTTAAATGGGTATAAATTGTACATTGACCCATTCATTTATCTCCAGAAGGGATGTTCTGTATGCCTACCACCGATGACAAAGTAAAGATATAAAGCATTGACCTTTCCTATATCAGTAAACCCACATTCTTTTCAAAGTCATCAGAAGCACTTGAAGCAATAAATGCATGCAGTGGTCTTGTATACTGAACACAAACCAAAGATGAATGGCTTACAGTGCAGGCAGACTTTTAAGCATAGGATTGGCAAGCATGATGTACAAAGCAGTCAGCAAAACTATGGGCTTAATCCTCAAGAAAGTAGCTTTCCATCGTCTTCTCTTTCTTCCACTGTGTAAGAAGGGAGCAGCATACAGCCTGCTTCGTTATTTCAGCCTCTCTTACAGAAACCAGAGGGACTTCATGAAATTTTGCTGTCTCAGCCCAAAGCCAGACAACAGTTTAGGTAATTTGAGTTCTCTGTGTTTGGCTTCATGCTTTTCTAGAAAGCAACCATTTACCATGCTAAGCGTGGCTGGTTTGTTTTTGAAGGGAACTGCCAGACAGCATGGCTGCCATAGGGTTTGTCCTTCCCCTCTCAGTTCTTGTTGCCTTTTTTCCTTGTACTATACAAATATATTCCCATCTATTATATGAAGAAATGAAAGCAGCATGCAATGAAGAGCATCTATGGCAGATACTACAACTTCCCAGCAGCCTGAAAGGCAGGAAAAGCTTTGGATTGTGGAGATAGGAAGACCAAAGTGAATCTATCTTATGCTGTGAACCACGTCAGTGAGTAATTTCTTTCAGGATCGGGAGGCCAACAAACGTAGCTTGAAGTTATTTTTGGCCCTCATTTCTAGCCATTGGTGAACCAGCTCAGAGATGGCAACTGCTTGGTTCTAACCTTGTGAGATTCCTCTTCCTTTGGTCCCCAGCCAATCCATAGTGCCTACATGAAAAGAAAAAGCCAGCGATCTACAGAAGCTGTCGTATACAAGCTAGAAGGCACTTTTTTATAAAACTCCTTACAAATTGCCTCAGATTTCCTGATGGAAGAGAACCAGGAAGGGCAGTTCCACATCTGTCATCACTGTTTGACTCACAGATCCTCTGGCTTGACAGCATCTCGGAAAAAAATTGCCTGCATTTGCTGTGCAAGTTGCAAAATATTCGTAAAAACACCTCGCCTTGGTAATACAGCTGGAAGACAATTTCCTGCCTCCAGTGAGTATTCACCTTTGAAATGCTTTTGCTTTTATTTTCTGTTCAGGGAAAATCTCTAAGAAGGAATGTGCCTAATTGTCACTTAGTGACTCCAAGGGACCTGTTACGATCGTGGAACTTCAATGCCATGCTGAATTTGTGGATTCAGTTTTTCCATCAACCCTGTAAAAGTTGTCACTCTTCTTCATTATTGATGCATTGTTGATAGATAGCACTGCACCTCCGAAAACACCTCAGCTGAAATGATGTCTTTCAGAGCCAGTAGTATATTCCTTGCCTGTTTAGCAGTTTTTGCAGCACTTGGACCGAATTTTTTCAAATCAATAGTGTTGTGCTGTGGTGTAGAATTTCAGCCACTCTATTTAGCAGGCACACACAGTCACTTGATCTTAGCTCTTTCGGTGGCAATGAATCTCCCACTTTCTTCATAAATTGAATTCAATTATCACTTCTTTACCCCGTCTTCACAAGCAAGTTTAGACATCTCACTTTTTATCTTGCATTTTAAGTAGCAGAAACAATAGTAGCAATCACTTCTGCATTTTTATGGCATAAGAGATGGCCTAATGAATTAACAAAATCTGCAGCTGTAAATTGCAAAGGAATTTTTGTTAAGTTTGTCTAACACACTTTTACAAACTACACTTAAGCCCCATGAGATCCCCTGAATTCACCCTGGTGTTTTTTGTCTTAGACTGACAGATGAGTTACACAAAGGCTGTGAGACCTGTTGTAAGTTGCGTAAGTCAGTGTTAGGAAGAGGACATCAATATACTAGGCTAAGTATTCCTCATGCTACTACAAAAGCACATAGCCTGTGCACTAGGTGTTTCAGCTGACAGTGAACAGTTAAACAAAGTACCAGGTTAAATCAAAGGGAGATTTTGCAGCTAATGAAAAGCTGGTTAATCTTTTGCCTTTGTTACTGTGAATATAACAAAACCTCCTTTCCTTCCATTGAGAAAATCTGAGCAGTTTGAGCCCATACATTATTTCACCTTGATAGCAGCATAACTGTCCCGGAGATTGCACAAGCTTCCTTTACACTTGCATCATAAACTGCCACATTTACTTCATCAAGCCTAAGTGTTAACTACTTCCCATTAACTCAAATGTTCCCAGGTTCAGGATCAAGAGAACCTGCTTAAGCAAAGCATCTGTCTGAGTTCCTCTCAAGTTAATGTTCCGTGCAGTATGCTCCTGAAAGGCTGGCAAGGGAAGAGGGGAAAGCCTTGGCAATTCTGTTTTTTCTGCTGTTTAGGGGGGTGGGGGAAAAAGGCAGGCAGACAGACAGACAGACAACCCCAAAACTTACTGTGTGCCTTGTCCTTATGCTTCTGTAAGTTTGGGTCTTTGTGATGTGCTCTGATACTTCGAAGGGTGGGAGAAGGAGAGATCTGTAGTCCAGTCACAGAGTTAACAGGAATTTGCAAGCTTGAGGCCCTTGACCCCAGCATGTGAATCCACCAAGTGCAGGACAGAACTAGAAAGCGTATGGTGGCTCTTGTCCAAAGGCACAATGCTAATGCAGTATAGGTTATGTGGTATTTCAGATGTCCATTTCACAATACATACAAGAAGGGGGGAAAAAATCCAGATGACCTCTCTGTCTGGGAAGAGGGCTAAGTGGAGCTAGATGCAGAGACACATTTCAGTCACAAATGAATATTACATATGCACGGTGAGCTCACCTTTTACTGACCACAGGATTTTTGAATCAGAGGAACACACTAGTTCATCCAGACCTAATGTCTTCATCTCCTTAGAGCTGGCTTCTACTCTAGAAACATGAATGATCTGTAGTTTTCCTTAAGCAACTCTGCTATGGAGGGCAGCCTTGTTTCACTCTTGGTTTTGTGTGTGTCTAAAGATATGTCACGTGCCAGAGGGGAATTCAAGCTGGAAAGCCACAACCATATGCCACAAACAGACACTCAAGAAGAGTTAAAATAGATAAAAGGGGCAAGCACAGATGTGATAGCACCCTTCAATAGTCTCTCATCCTTTGCTCAGTAAAGAGATTTCACAAACCCCCTCTTGTTTGCCTATTGACTAACCCCCAGTAAATATTTCTTAGCTGCCTATCTGGCATCTTATGCAGAGTTCTTGCATCCACATCGGCCTTTGTCCAGGAGTTCCTCATGTTTCCAACTTACTGTGTGGAGGGCCATTTCTGTCTGATTTGAACTTGACTCCTATGTTTGTTTTTCAGTCTTAAGTTCATGTATTGGAAGAAATAGTTGATTCCTATACACCTTCTCCAGACTGCTTTCTCATGTTTGTCAGCTTTGTCATATGCCTCAGTCATCTCTTTTCCAGGCTGAAGAGTTCTAGTCTGTTCAGTTCTTTATTGGGCATTTGCTTTCTGGGTTCCACAGATGTAACTCATTTGACCAATACCGTTACCTTGAACACCAGCATGAAAATCATCAAGGTAAACAAAAAGAAAAAACATCTCAAGTGGTGGAAGATCTCCACTTTGGAGCCATGATACCAGGAGGGATATGCAAGTGCAGCTGATGTGCGAGAGTTAACAAAGAGACTGTCAGTGCCTGTATCTGAAAAGCAAGGACAACACATATAAAGAAGTCATCTTTTTTCAGGGTTTTCTAGGAGCCTTAGGAATTCTAAAGGATTTGTTCCTAAACCATGGCAAAAATGTCCTTAGCCATGGGAAGAAATCAAAGAACTTGGAGTAGTTAAAACCAACCAGACAAAATGAGACCACACCTGGAGTACTTCATCCAGCTCTGGGGTCCTCAGTACAGGAAAGAGATGGGCCTGTTGGAGCAGGTCCAGAGGAGGGCCACAAAAATGATCAAGGGGATGGAACACCTTACCCATGAGGACAGGCTGAGAGAGTTGGGGTTGTTCAGCCTGTAGAAGAGAAGGCTCTGGGGAGACCTTGTGGCAGTCTTTCAATACTTAAAAGTGAGCTTATAAAGGGGGACAGACTTTTTAGTAGGGCTTCTAGCAATAGGACAAGGTATGATGGTTTTAAACTAAAAAAGGGTAGATTCAGAGAAGACGCAAGGAAGAAATTTTTTACAGTGAGGGTGGTGAAACACTGAAACGGGTTGCCCCGGGATGTGGTAGGTACCCCATCCCTGGAAACATTCAAGACCATGTTGGACAGAGTGCTGTCAGAGCAGCCTGATCTAGGTGAAAACATCCCTGCTCATTGCAGGGGGTTTGGACTAGATGACCTTAAAAGGTCCTTTCCAACCCAAACCATTCAATGATTCTATGAAAAAGCAGTACTATCATAGAATAGATTGTCATTACCAATATAATGTCATTGTACTTAAGGGGATTTTTCAGTTTGCACCAATCCTCTAGCACACGCACTCTCTCTGACAAGGGCACTTGCCTCCTCAGTGTTTCCCTTGTGTGCACTCCCTCCTATGTACCCATCACTCATTTTCAAAAAACCCCAAGCCCTCAAGTGTGATGCAGTTATAACCTTGTCTCTATGTCCTGTTGCTGCAATTCCCTTCTCGTGTCACCTGGTGGCTGCTGAGCCCTTCTGCAGCTCAGAAGGTGCCGCTTGCTCCTGGGAGTACCAGAAAGCTCAGCAGCAGTCCCAGGAGATTTGTCATAAGGATGCATCGGTCACAGTGGTTTTATTCCTCGTTATGGAATCTGACACCATAAACTTTCTGCAAGAAAGAACAGGCATAAATACTCTAATTTTAACTTAATTTCTGCTGTTTACACGTAATTCCCCTTGACAGTTTGAAGTGAGAATGAGGCCTCTGGTGTGGGAAAAGACTTGATTCTTTATTAACATCCTCTTCTTCACAGTTGCGTCCATAAGTAAATTGGCTGGGTCCAGGATGAGCAAGGTAATTATTTTTAACAGTGTTCATCCTTATCTTCACCCCAAACTGGGGACGTTCAGAGCAGAATACTGAGCAAAAAATGCTAAGCAATAAAGCCAGTGTCAGTAATTGCTTAGTTTCTTTTCAGAGCGTCAAGTGGGATCATTCTCCTGTATGCATAACCGAGGGAACCATTTTCTCTCTGTGACAAAGAGGGATTTTGTTTGGCAGTGTGGGTTGAATTTGCTGGAGAAGTGTGAGTAATCATTTTTATTAATCTTGGAGTTTGTGGGATGGCGGGTTTTCTTTGTGTTTAGGCTTTAGTCTGTTTTTTTTATTTCAATAAATACACCATAAGGTCCTTTTTTCCTATTTGCCCAGCAGGGTTGTTAGAAGGGGGTGTTTTGGTGATGTATCTTGTTGAATAAGAGCAGGTGGTTTTCACAGTTGTCTGTCATCAGCCCGAGTTGCTGCCTGGTTTACAATGAGAGGTGTGAAAAAGGCACACTTTTCCCACAGGGCAAACACACGTTTGGGTGAAGGCTTGTGTTTAAAGAGCAGATAATTAATAGCTGTAAAGAGTCTGTTCCTCTAAACATAGCAAGGTGGTGATTTTCACTCAAACAAGTACTACCAAAAAAAAAAAAAAGAAAAAAAAAAAAAAATCTTCTCAGGAATTTAAGGTCAGGAGTCCTGTTCAGAGCCAGTAAGATTCATCCTCTCGCCTCTTTCAGGTATTTCTATCAAGCTGTTTTTTAGTATCTCTAGAGGGATGTCTGGGATGTCTTATCTGGGGAGGGCAGAAGATGGGAGTGAGGTGTGCAAGCACTGCGCCCCTCCTGATGAAAGTCTGGCAGAGTCACAGCTGGCACAAAAAGGGCTCTAGATGTGTTTTCCTGGGACAAAGGACCCTGCAGAAGTGGTAGCCAGGACATGACCCTGTATACTTAGGGACAGGGCAGGACAACCGGCCACTAGAGCCAGTGGAGGACCATGTAACCCCCTCTCCATGGAGATGGTTCGTCAGGACCCTCAACACCTGCAGAAGCAGAGCCCACACAGGGCAGATGGACCTTGTATGGCTCTTTCTGCAGGCTACCTCTGACCAGGAGCCTTGGCATGGGAATCCCAGCAGAGAGCACGGAGGTCTGTGGGGAGGAAGGGTTAGTCCTTGTGAAACATGGCTCGTTACCAAAAAAGTACAGAAAAAAAAGGGGTAGAAATAACAGCCCAGCCACTTTTTAATGATCCTCCTGAATCTGTGTGGGAGCCGTACCCTCCCTGCACAGTCCGCCTCCTGACAGCAGGGCCAGCTGAGATCCCTCTTATTTCAGCTAAACAAAAGGATGTTGCGTTCCCATTGCTCAGGAAAGAATATCTCCTTTCTAGCTGCCCTTCAAGATCTTGTCAAATCTGAGGACTTACTGTCAGTCCCCCTGCCTTTCCAGTACTGAAAAATGGGAGCAGCTTTCCTGCAGTTACAGGTGCTCACACAGCAAGCTATGGCATGAGAGTGCACTTCTCTTTCTGGTCTGCTAAAACAGCGCAGTGCTCCCCAAAAAGCCTGCCAGGGCTGAGAGATGCTGTCATCAGTGCTTCTCCTTGGTCCTGACTCCTCTTCCACAGTGAACCCGTGGGTAGTAAGAGCTTGGGTTTCTCTTTCAGACAGCTTTCTGCAGCGCTGGGGAGTGGAGGGGAAGAGGTGGCCTGCCCTTGCCTGCAGAGCAGGACAAGGTGAAGGCTGGCAGGGCTGGCTCAGTGGGAACAGGACTGGTGTCTGTGGCTCCTCTGGGGGACCACCAAGAGGACCTCTGGTTTTCTGTGTGTTCCCAGTTCTGCTCTGGTGACCTGCCTTTTAAGTCCACTGCTTCTGTTTCATTTATGGCACTTGGCTTTCACGCAGGCCTCGGAGCAGTCAAGGCTTGTTCTGTGATGGTGAGGATGGTGTTCCTCTCCCTTCAATCTTTCTTTTAAATCTGTGTAATTTTCTAACTAGCATTTATACTGCCTTACACCCCCACCCCCTTCACTCCTTCCCAAAATTACACTTCATTTTCTGTGCTGCTGGCAGCTGCAGAGACAGACGACCGCTCTGCCTGAGGTTGTGCAATGGTGGGAATGGAGAAAAAAGAAGGCGAGACCTGAATGAATGAATCAAGATGTGCATGTGGGAGGGAGGCGGTGTAGGGGGACAGGGAGTATTCATGGAGCCCTGCATGGAGGGACCAGCAGCCTGTGTGGCACAAAAACATTTTAAACTCACAACAGGGGAACTGTCTGTGGATTGAACGCTTCAAAGGGAGAGCCTTCCAGCTACAAAAAACAAATCTTTAAATAACATGGAGAGCAATAAGAAAAAGTCTGAGCTGCTCACTCGCAGGAAGAGAGCCGGCTTTGCTCAGCCTGGGTGTAGAGCAGTGTAATCCCATTGGCTTTGGAAAAGCTGCAAGGGCTTACGCCACGGAAGAATTTAGCCTACTGGGTCCAACAGTCTTACTTAGGCTGAATAATTCTTTTGTCCCGTCTCTGTATCATGATTGCGGCAATAGGCACCAAAACGTGTGTTGGTTTTGGTTCCAGTGAGGCAAGTTTTACCGCGCTTGTGTGAGGGACCCTTGTTAAAACTGCACTGCTGAACTGAAGGGAAAGTTCCTTTAGCTTTCCAAAAAATTCTCTTTTTGGGCAGACTTCAAGCTTGGAAAATGTCAGCCTGAGAGGTGAAACTTAAGGAAAATTACAAGCAATAGCAGACAAGCAGTTATAATGGAAATCCTTTGCCAGGGTTGAAAATAGCCATTAATAGTAGCCTGCCAGCTATATTACACAGTTTAAAGGAAATTATCTTTTAAAAGCATTACAAAATATACTGTGTAATTAATTGAAGGAACTTATTGCTCTAGAATATTAGGGAAAACCCTGCCTTGCAAAATGTACGTTAGTTAAACACAAGGTAGCCCTAGCCCCTATGTTCATATGAGTACGAATACTTGCTGGCTTTAGAAGAAATGTTTAACATTCATGTTTGCACTGCTGCTTACCTGGTAGATCTGTGGCTGAGTGGGAGGGGGCTTGAAATTATTAATTTATGAGGGGAGAGCAGGTGATGGGGATGGCCTACCCAAGGGGCTTTGCTGCATGGGGGGCTCAGCAGCACTGGGCGCTGCCACTGCTGGGCACCGAGCCCCCCTGGGATAAGTGTCTGCCTGAGCCACAGTGCTTCAGAGGGGTCAGACTCCTCACAAGGAGCCATTTGCTTTGAGGGCAAGATCTTGGCCAGCCAGCCTCAGGAGAGCTGTGGCCGAGGTGATCAGCCCAAACCCATGCTAGAGAGAGGCAAGGGAACAGGAGTTGAGGGGGCTGAGTTTCTCTAATCCTGCTCTTCTCTTAAAGTATATTGAGTTTATTACTTGAAGTGAGTTGGGTCCTCTATGCTGGCACTCTTGCTGTAGTTCCTCTGGCCTTATCTTGCACCCCATGCCTTCCTGGCACACGAATTGACAGCATCTGGTCAGTCCTTGCCACTTCTACAGTGGGTACTGCATGCTTCTGCTTCTCTAGCTGTCCTTTAAAATCGTGTCCCTTCAGCCTCTCGTATAAAACAGATAGTGAGAAAAATACACAAATGTTAGAAAGCCCAGCGTCTCTGTAAGGACCAAGATTTGCTTGGTCTCTGTTTTTTTCCCAGTAAGATTTATAATGCCTCCTTCCAGGAAGACATTACTTGGGTTTTGTTTTGCACCTTCAGTGCATGCATATGATTTCAAATACCTTTCTCGGACTCCAGTACGTAGTTCTTCAGAAATGTAATGGGCAGGTAGGCATGGGATGGAATTTGATTATACTTGAAAAGAAAGACAAAATAGATCTGAATGGTAAAGCTATCCAGCATGTTTTTGGTTTCTCTCTGTAGTTTAGGTAGAAAGGATTGTTCTTTTGCCAGTGTAAATATATAAATTTTAAAAGAGATGTCAAGGACTGCTTAGCATACAGACAAAAAAAAGTTTCACACATCTGCCCTTATAATGGCCCTATGTGTTTGCATTCTACTTATTTATGCATTCGCATTGGGTTTATTTATGAGATCTTTGCCCAGAAATGTTCCCCTATTAGCTCTATATGGTTCTATATGGTAATTAATATATCACTGTGATATTCCATCTGTTATTATTTCTCCAGCATTTGCACCTATGAGCCCCAACCAAGATCAGAGTCTCATTTGGATCAGAGGATCAAAGCCTCTTTTGTAGTGGGAGCTCCACATATGCATAGAGAGTATCAGAGGCTTTTAGTCTAAACACAGAAACTGGGCAAGCGTCAGTGAATGGACGGGTGCTGGCCCTCGGCATCACACTGACCAACCCGCCAAGTATTATTAAGGAGAATGTAGTAGTTGTGCAAGTCAGGCTCACATCCCCTGCCTTACCGTCCTGCCTCACCTCAGTCCTGTGGCACCTCCACAGTATTTTCTTTCTAAAACGAAAGGCATGAATATGATTGTGATTTACTTGCTGTAGTTGGGCTGTATAAATCACCTACCCAAGGCTACAGAGGTGCAATAATTGCACCCAAGGCTATAGTCTTTCTGCTCATGAAGTGGAATAACAGAGCAATATTTAACAGGGTTAACTAGAAGGATACCCAGACTTGAGTCATGTTTCTGTGAGATTTCATGCACCAGCAAGTGCCTGCCAGGAGCATTGAGAGCTGAAATCTATAGTCTCCTCTGTAGCAGGCTGGCAAACGCAGGAGATGGCTGCTCACCTGCCCTGTAGCAATGATAGCACAAAAGATGCTTAAAGCCTGGCTGTGGTTAGGTTGAGGAGCTAGTAATCAAGGTTCATGCCACAAAGGTGTGAGGAGGAGGGAGGAAAGGAACGGACAGTGTCAGTGTGGTTACAGTTTATGAACCCAAAGCTACATTAAACATAAATAGCCTGTAAAGTATGTGGGAACAGAAGGAACATGTTAATTCAGCTTTGCAGATTGTGAACAAGTGATTCTGGCAGGCCAGGGTAATGTTTTAACTATTATGGTGATGGCATTATTGCTGGGTACTTTTAAAGTAGAAAGAAGACTATCTTTTGTTGGAATGCTAATGCGTTAATAATTATAAAATATGTTGCTCCAAGCTGCCTTCCAATGAAAGCAGTCTTCATAAGCAGTGTGGCATTCATGCTGTCAGGCGTTCATTATTTCTGTTCAGTGGTGGCAGGAAGGCACCAGCTTAACTGTAAATATTGAAAGTAAGGTGAAAAATCTTCTGTTGGAAGGGGGAAAAAAGTAGACACCAACGGTTGAGAACCCAGCTTCACAGTTTCCCGATAGCAGAAACAGAGATGATGGTATTTGTGACATCCCGAAAAATGCTAAAGGAAACGTGAAATGAAACATCCAATCTCAACAGCAACGCTGGGAACTAAATCTTGCTACCTGAAGCTATAGTAAAATATTTCCCTTCTCATCGTCCTCCTTGGAGAAAGAGACTTTTTTGTGGGTGAGGATGGGGGGAAATAATAATTTTAAATATTCAAGATATGAAGATCAAAATACGTTTATTTCTCTGAAATGTCACAGTAGCCTCCCATGGCAACTGTACTCTAAGGGGTTCCTCATGTTTCCACACTGGGGCTTGGAACATCTTTCTACATCTTTCCATCTAAACTTAAGAGCCATCTGTCTGCATGAGGGAGATGATGTAAGATGCCATATTGTGCTCTACAACATAATCTGAATGATGTATCAATTGCAAAAACCCTGTAAACCCAGGTGTGTTGATATTCAGGGGATGCCCTGAGGGGAACGTGCTCCCAAAGCCATGGTGAAGGACAGCTTTTGCAAACAGAAAGGGAATGACAATTTCATAAAGTTTTCCTGTGGATCACGTGAATAATCTAAAACAACAGAAAAATTCAGAACTGGATTCAAACAGTTACCTCAGAGGCCATTCATCTGCCTCTTTTAGTCCCAAAGAACCCCAAACACACCTTATTTCCAAAAGAAACATACAAAGGAGTAAACCTCCAACTTATCTGTATGTATTTGTGTTGCTGGGAGTTTTCTGGCTGTGTAGATACACCCCACGCTGTGCAGGGGTCCAGCCCCAGGGGTGCGTACTCCTGCTACTTTGGGTACTGAAGCAAGTTTGCTTTTCTTGCATTGCAGCCTGGCTTGGAGTGAGCCAACACCTGTGGCTGTCCTAGGTTGCTGTTAATTTTTACTTTTCTTCTTTTTCTTTTGGTGAACTTACATGTGGCTGTAATCTGGTGCCTGGACATCTTACTTGCACGGCAATTTAAAGGTCAAACACAAGTGCAACGTGCCAGGTCTGGGAGCAGAGGTTTTGTTTGAAGTTACTCACGTTATCCTAAAAGACATTTTCTGTTAGGCTCTGCTTTTTTTAGTAGGTTTTTGCAAACTACAGCTTCAAATATGTTCAAATAAAATTTTCTAATTTAATAAGAAGTTTTAAAATTTTCATTATAGAAATAGGGAAAAAGGCATTTTTGTTGACATACGTATCTTGCTTTATTTTTCAGCTTGCTGGTATCTATAAACATTTAGAGTAATTTCTCAGATTTCTAGCAGGGGATTTCTTATGTTCATGTGTAAATAAACCACAAAGCCACAAATAAGCACTTGCCACTTTGAATGGTTTTTTGAAAGCTAACTGCAGTGACACAGTTAAACTTCAGAAAGCATACTTACAAGCAAGGATTTGCTAAGACATACTGATGTACTGCAAGTTAAACTCCAACAGGCTTGGTAAAGCAGGACTGTAACTTTAGCCAAAGTAGTTATAAAGGGCTTTTATGCTAATGCCTCAAACATATCACTTTATTACTGCTTGTATCCTGCAGTTTGAGAACTGCCATTCAAAGAAAATTGCAGGACTTAGAGCACATGATTAGTAATAAAAAACATTCCACTTCAGTATTCAATCAGTTTCATCTTAGTTCTTTGTGGTGACCCAGTCAAGGGCTAGATTGAAGGTGGTTTCTTCCTCAGCATCTCCAACTCTGCCAGGATAAGGGACGTAAGTAGTAAGAATATGGTGCTACCTTATAACAGTGATGTGGAAAGGTTAGCTTACAGAGGGACACTGCAGGTTTGTGTCACTTCTACAACTGATGTAAATGTTAAATTGCCTAAGCTGCATAAAGCCAGCTTGATATTGTCCTCATCTTCCTAGTATTTTTATCTTTCTACCAGCAATGTCAGCTGATTTAAGTCAAATAAATATGTAATGGGGTTAGCTACCTGACAGTATCTGTGCTAATCTCTTTCCAGAAAGTGCTCATATCTATCTAGAAATGAGACCCACAAAACAAACCAGCAACAGGCAGCTGTGAAACATAAATCTCTGCCTGACACTGAAATGATGACAGACCACTGCAAAGCACCATATTTCAAAAGAAGAGAAAACAAAAACAGAGGCTGAAGAGGGGCAAATTAGAGGTAAATATCATTTGCTGTACCTAAAGGTAACACATCTCTTTTACGAGAAGCAGGGGTCCCCAGGAGGGAATGACAGTGTGCATGTTTAGTGAGTTGTACCATCTGCTTTTGCATAGCGTCAACAGTGGGCTCAGTGCACCACACATAGCAGCTCCCCCAAAGAACCCAGACTGTCTCTAAGTGATACAATGAGAAGAAATAGGCTGGTCCAGCTTGGAACAGACCTTAGCACTAATAGAAATAGACTGCATGCAGTATAAGAGCTACATCTATTCTTTTTTTATGAAAAGCACATTTAATTTGAGGATTGGCAGGTCATGTACAGTGCTAAGGAATAATGGCAGGGTACTGAAGCAGGGAGATGTCGCGGGAGGGCCAACCCTATTGGAAATACAGAGTAAATCCAGAGTGTTAGCTCCAGCATACTTACAATGATGTAAACCAAGTGTCAGTCAGACCTGGATCTTTCTAGAGGTTTCGTGCTGTGGTCAGCAATGAGTGTTAGAACCATGTTATTCCAGTCCTGGGCCCCTTCTCTAACCACCCTGCAGTGACATGTATTTTTACCAGCCAGCTAGACTCTTCACCCTGTGCTATTTAAAAATGAGTATTGTGTTTGTGGATATGGTTTGTCCCTAGCTGTGTGTCTGGTGGGGTTGGGGAGAAGGCAGGGTCTTAGGAAAGACAGTGGTTTTCCATACACATGTGAAGCTATGACATACTGTAATGGACTAGGATGTACATTTCAATTGGCGTAGGCGTTATGGGCATCACTCCAAAAAGGCTATACAGCCATGTGGGTGCTCATGTTTTGCACTATAGAGAGGGGCAGAAGAGGAGGAAAGCAGAAATACTTTTGCCAAAATGGTTCTTGTCTTGCAAAAAGAATTTGGACCTAATTCTTCTTAAATGCTATGCAAATACTCAGGATAAATATTGTGCTTAAACTTCCCTGGCTCTTCCACCAGGCAAGATACAATCATCTCTGTTACTACTTAGAATGGTCTTTCAGTCCAGATGCAACTTTATTTCTTTATCACTGTGATGAAGTATGTTTTACTAAACTTTATTTTATTGCAGCTTCCCAGAAATGCACGTTTTAATATACCAGACAAGCATAAGCAATGAGCTCATATGCAGAAAAGGGTCTGGTTTATAGTTATTGAATATACATGCTCTGTGTTTGCTATGAGTTTAATATGTATGTCATGCATTCTACTAAACAATTCAAGCATAAATGGAAAAGTTGGGTAGTAATGGAAAGAATCTAAAGCCTTTGAATGCAAAAGGACTTGACTGAAATGCAGGTAGGAAGTGTAAGAGCTTTGATTATGCTGTTTACACTTGGTTTTAATGGCAAATTCCCCAACAGCTGTGATGATGAAAGGACAGGTTTGAAGCTCATTGATAACAGTACAAGTATGTCAATTAGCTGGTACAGCTGACACAAGAAAAGCTGTTTGTTTTGTTGGAAGCTGAATACAGAAAAGCTATAGATTTTGTAATTCTAACTCACAGGCAGAAAAGCAGAATCCTGTGGTTTTAGCAGTGCAGTTCTGGCTCCAAAAAGCAACTTTAAAAATAGTATTGTGGCATTTTATGGCTGCCCTCTTCCAGCAATTTCTTATCAGAGGTGCTTAGGTACAAGCAACACAATGATTTTCCTAACTGTCAGTAGCACCCAGTCTCCCTGGAAGCTGAAAGTCGAACTGTGTTGCTTTTGGCTCACACATCAGCAACAATAAAGATTGGCTTGTTAGAAGCTACAGCATGATCTATTAGTCTGTCCGTGGGCTTCAGAGGGTATTGCTTCAGTCCCCTCATGTTTAAGAGCTTGGCCTTTTTTAGTAGCTGTTGTTAGCGTTGTTTAGTCTGTTTCATCTTAGGACCCTGTTGATACCCTTTTGAGCTTGGATATCTCGAACCCTTTTCTCTAGGGTGGGTAAAGGCAGAGGAGACAGCAGGCCCCAGCTGAAGGAAAGCAAAGCAGGTAGGCTGACTGTCGCCAGCATTGAAACCCAACAGTGGCATGAGGTTCCCAAAACTGCATAATCCCTCCTAAGGGCTACCTGGAATACAGTGTATCATCCAAATGGAAATGTCCAAAAATTATTCAAATAAAATATTTTACTGATAAATACTTAGAAAAGGGTTTGCAGTCAGGCCTAGTTTGGACATTTTTTTCCCCTTCCTACAATGCACGGTTGATGACATGGACAGGCTTTTGGATGCTTGGATTCAGGCACAGCACCACTGTGGTGGGAAAGCGCAAAGGACTTGTCACTGTTGCACTGACCAGTGGGGTGTACCCGCTCCTCTTCACTGATGGCGGGGGCAGAGCAAAATCTGAGCATGCAAGAGGCAAATAGTTCCCCTCAGGCTGGACTACTCTCTACACACCAGCTGTGCAGCTGCAGGAAAGCTCTGGTGCCAGGTGATGAGCTGGCATCGTTCAATAGCCTGCACCTCACCCTCTTGATTAAAGGCAGGCATTTGCCCATGTTCTCTAAATTACCTGGGATCATTTACAGTTGTAAAAATAAGCTGTTACAAAAGCTTTGTCATTCACCTTTAGGGATGAACATGTTCAGCTCTGACAATGTTATCTAGAGAGAACAGCAGCTCCAATCATCTCAAACATGCTTGCAATATAACATGGCTTCAGGCAGAGCTTGCTGACACCAATGCTGCAAAAGAAAGGGATGAAAATTAAGTGACCATTACAATGAGAAATGTGAGGCAGATGACACACAATTTTGCTTGAACAACCAAATTTAAATAACAGGAAAATGCGCTGCCTGTCCTTTCTTTCTTTTCTAGTTCTCCAGAGGTCGTCTTTCTGTAGCAGTGAATTATTCCTGGGCTTTAACATAAAGCAGCACATATCCCCAAAAGCTGTAGCGGGGTCTGCCCAGACAGAGCAAAAGACTTCCAAAACACTGCCGTCTCGCGGCAGTCTCCTCGCCCCACCGCAGCCGCTGCAGCACCTACAGCCTTGCCAGAGGTCACAGGCACGTCACAGGCGTTTAGCAGTAGACAGGATACACAGCGAAAACTTCCTCAAATTTCACAGCTGAAGATAGAGAGTTGGTTTTGTGCAAAAAAAAAAGAAAATTCATCAGATGAGACAGGTGCCCAGTCAGATGATGAGAAAGTAACTGAACTGCTGCCAAGTGAAAAGCAGCCCTGGATTCCCTTGATGAGTTCCTGTGCTTTCATGAGCCTTACAGCAGACCTGAACTCAGTCACCTTGCTGAAGCAGTTCAGCGTCTGCATCGACAGTCAGGAAGGTTTACAGCTTGGGAAGGGAGATGACCCAGGATGGCTTTCTCAGAAAGGGAGCTCTCTTCTTTTCCAAGCCAAACTTGCTGTACCTCCTCCAGCACATCCTGTTACGCACACTCGGTACAAAGTGTTACAGTAATTTTACGGAAATACCAGATGAAGGTATCCTAAATAATGGGAATAATATTTTCCTTTTTTTTTTTTTTCCTCACCAGCATTAAGCCGGGGAGGTTTTCTGCCATGGCTTGCTTTAGCACTCATCACTTAAAAACAACCATTATCTCTGTGTATAAATTACTGCCATTCAGAGTATTTTAGCGTGTATTCTACAACGTGCTTTTAAAAGAAAATCTGCATCTTTCTTAATTTTTGATGTATGAATTATTTCCTAGGATTGCAGCCTTTAACATTAGGTGAATCAGAGTCAGCTTTTCCAGTCTGTGGCTTTTTAACACTGCAGGTTTTTTCAGAGGAGTTATTTTGTGCAGGGTGTAAGACCTGCTTAGATGCAAGTCTGACCTGTACATCTGGCAGTCTACATGGGGCCTTATCCAGAGCCCATTAAAGTCACTAGGTGAATTTCCACTGACCTGTGATGAAGAATCTTTTTATTCTATGCCAAACGTGTTGACCTCCTGTCCTGTAGTATACGCCAGAGTTTGTATGAATCTTCTATATATTGCAGCCTGCCCAGAGGGATCATTAAAAAGAAATCCTTGCCAGACTGCGAGCACTGGGTGTAGGGAGGGTATGTGTTTAATAATGTAGCGCCTTAAATACTGTCTGTTTTTTAATAAAGCCTATAGAGACTTTTCTGAGCCTGAGCACATGGACTCCAAGTTGCTGTATACTTGTATAAATGGAGATGTCCATAGAAAAAGACAGGTTTTTTTCTATGAAAAAATATAGAATCTCACAGTATTGGATTCAGTATATGCAGTATATATTTACTACTAACTTACTTCCATATAAATTTTACTAATTCACATTATAAAAAGCAGACTTGAGTACAGCTTTGAGCAATTTTGATATTTTCAGTAATATTGTCTTCCCCTCCTCTGCCCCTTCCCCCAAAGGAAGATTTAATGACTAGACCTGTTCCCATTACAACCCATCTTTTTTAATTGGAACAAGGTCAGACTTCAGAGCTTTACTGGCTCAGTTTCAGGACACTTCAGGATAACTTTCTTAAAGACATAGCACGTGTTTCACCAATGGGTGCCTGAGGGATAGGCACCTCTGCTTTTAAAAAACTTCTGAGCAAGCAGAAGCCATTACTACTGAAGGTAGCAGCAGCGCAGGAGTTTTGACACTCTGCTTTGTCATTTATAACACATTTATGCTGTAAAGGCATGTTCTCTAGCCCTGGTCCAGACTGGCTCTGGAGTATGTATTCAACATGGTGAACATCAGTGGAATATCTACATCTACGCCAATGCCCAAAGCATGGGCAACAAACAGGAGGAGCTAAAACCCATCACGCAGCAGGAAAACTAAGACATAGTCACCATCACAGGAACATGGTGGGATGATGTCGCATGACTGAGGTGCTGCAATGAGTGGCTATAAACTCTTCAGAAAGGAGAGGCAGTGGGGTAGCCCTCTGTGTTAGGGAGAGTTTCGACTGTCTAGAGCTTAATGATGGTAACAAAAAGGTCGAGTGTTTATGGGTAAGGATCAGGAGGAAGACAAACAAGGCAGATATCCTGGTGGGAGTCTCTTATAGACCACCCGACCAGGATGAAGAGGTAGGTGAAACATTGTACAAGCAGCTGGGAGAAGTCTCATGATTGCTAGCCCTTGTTCTCATGAGAGACTTCAACTTCTCAGATGTCTGCTGGAAATACAACGCAGTGGAGAGGAAACAGTCTAGGAGATTCCTGGAGTGTGTGGATGATAACTCCCTGACACAGCTGGTCAGTGAGCCAGCCAGGGGAGATGCCCGGCTGGAGCTGCTGTTTATGAACAGAGAAGGGCGTGGTGATTGGAGAGCGATCATGAGATAATAGGGTTTTCACTTCTTGAAGAAGTAAGGAGGGGGCTCAGCAGAACTGTTGCCTTAGACTTCCAGAGGGTCTACTTTGGCCTGTTTAGGATCCTGGTGGACAGAGTCCCTTGGCAGGCAGTCCTGAAGGGCCAAGGGCTCCAGGCAGGCTGGGCATCCTTCAAGACAGTAGCCTCACAGGCGTAGGAGCCAGCCGTGCCCATATGCCAAAACATGAGCTGGCGGGGGAGGCCGGCCTGGCTGAACAGAGAGCTTTGGCTGGGACTCAGGGGGAAAAAACCCCAAATTTACCACCTTTGGAAGAAGGGGCAGGCAACTCTGGAAGACTATAAGGATGTTGTGTGGTTATGAAGGGAGAAAATTAAAACGGTGGAAGCCTAGTTAGAACTTAAGCTGGCCACTGCTGTAAAAGATAATAAAAATGTTTTTAGAAATACATTAGCAACAAAAGGAGAGCCAAGGATAATCTGCATCCTTCACTGGATGTGGGGGGTGAGCATTGCCACAGAGGGTGAGGAAAAGGCTGAGGTACTTAATGTCTTCTTTGTGCCAGTCTTTAATAGCCAGACCAGTTACCCTCAGGGTGCTGGGCCCCCCGAGCTGGAAGACAGGGACAAGGAGCATAATGAAGTCCCCACAGTCCAGGAGGAAACGGTTAGTGACCTGCTGCTCCACTTGGACACACACAAGTCTATGGGGCCAGATCCACCCGAGGGTACTGAGGGAGCTGGCGGAGGAGCTCGCCAAGCTGCTCTCCATTATTTATCAACAGTCCTGGCTCACTGAGGAGGTCCCAGTTGACTGGGGGTCAGCCAGTGTGACACCCATCTACAGGAAGGGCAGGAGGGAGGATCCAGGAAACTACAGGCCTGTCAGCCTGGCCTCGGTGCCAGGGAAGGTTACAGAGCAGATTGTCTTGAGTGCCATCATGCAGCACAACCTGGGGATCAGGCCCAGCCAGCGGGGGTTTATGAAAGGCAGGTCCTGCTTGATGAACCTGATCTCCTTCTATTACAAGACAACCCAGCTAATGGATGAGGGAAGGGCTGTGGATGTCTACCTGGACCTCGTAAAGCCTTTGACACTGTCTCCCACAGAATTCTCGTGGAGAAACTGGCTGCTCATGGCCTGAATGGCATACTTTATGCAGGGTAAAAAGCTGGCTGGCTGGCTGAGCCCAAAGAGTGGTGGTGAATGGAGCCACATCCAGCTGGCGGCCGGGCACAAGTGGTGTTCCCCAGGGCTCAGTGCTGGGGCCAGTCCTGTTTAGTGTCTTTATCTGTGATCTGGACAAGG
>JAVJGI010000001.1:16784236-16836627 GCA_035590275.1 Ibycter americanus | reverse complement strand
GCTGGGGAAGGGTCTGGGGCACAAGTGTTATGAGGAGCAGCTGAGGGAACTGGGGGTGTTTAGCCTGGAGAAAAGGATGTTCAGGGGGGACCTTATTGCTCTCTGCAGCTACCTGACAGGAGGCTGTAGGCAGGTGGGGGTCCACCTCTTCTCCCAAGAAACAAGCCATAGGACAACAGGAAACGGCCTCAAGCTGCGCCAGGGGAGGTTTAGGTTAAATATTGGGGAAAATTTCTTCATGGAAAGGGCTGTCAAGCATTGGAACAGGCTGCCCGGGGATGTGGCGGAATCACTGTCCATGGAGGTATTAAAAAAATGGTATAGGTGTGGTGCTTAGGGGCATGGTTTAGTGGTGGACTTGGCAGTGCTGGTTTAACAGTTGGACTTGATGATCTTAAGGGTCTTTTCCGACTTAAATGGTTCTATGATTCCATGATCTGCTGTGCCTTGGTAACTGCGCAGGAGATGCCAGGGCTGGGAGCTTAAGCTAGTTGTGACCGTTGTTCTTACCGGGATGGAGTGTGAACCAGACCAGCCAGAACCTGGATCCCCTTACAAACAAGGAGTCAGGTCATGCCAGGGAGGAGCCAGTATCACGAGCAAGGCCTAGGCAATATGGTTGACCAGGGAGTTGAGATGCACACAGGGGTTCAAGCCCAGAGTTAACGTGATAGTCTGACATGCTGCTCACGTAAGAGGTGAGAATTTATGTGCTTAGTTACCTCCACCTTCAGTAGCAGAGCACTGCTGGGGCCAGCTTGCTGCCTTGTGAGGTGGAGCACCTTGACACAAAATACCACTCTGAGGTATTTAACATTAGTGGCTTTAGCAGTAACACTGGTACCACGTGGGTAGTCCCACTAGCCTGTGATAAAAATCCTGAAGAGGCAAAAAGTACTGAGCACAAATACAGCTGTGATAATACTGCCTTTGTAATGGATTGATATAGCTACTGGCACCAGTACAGATTTGCAAGGCTAGGTAGTGTTGTAATTTGATGCCTTTCTTGCCTTATTCACTCCAATGTATATAATTTTATTTTATGTACCCACACCTTATAACCCTTGGCTTCACATGTCTGCTGCTGTAAAATACAAGCCTGTCATTTTCTCAGATTTCCAACCTTTTCCTCTTCTGTTTGTAATTGACTTTTATTTTTCCTCCGTTAAATGCACCTAGTTTTCCTTAATGATGTGATGCAGTTGCAGGGATGTTTTATGTAAGGTAGGGGGGCCTGTTGTCTTTCTGTTGCAGAAAAACATTGGCTTCTCATGGCTCAGAGTTGCTGAATTTTTTTATCAGCTTTTGTTTTCCCAACTCCTCCCTCTGTTGTCTCTTCAGGTGAACCCAAGGACTATCTGTAAACCCTCTCTTTGATCTTGACGTAAGCTGCAGCTCACTAAACTGCCCTTCGTGTTTGTTTTTGATATTTAATCTGTTTGGACATCCCTAAAAGTGGAGTGACTTTGAGGCAGTGATAAGGTGCCAATCAGTTTATTAAGTCATCCTTCTACAGAAGTGGCAAGCTTCATCTGTCTTGGAGCCTGACTAAATACAGCTAAGAAGAAACATGGAGAAAGCCATTCACCTGCTTTTTATTTTTCTTAAAACTCCGAAGTCAGATGGTATCTGCCCAAAACCACATATAAATCTGCTTCTGCATACATGCATGCAGGACAAAAAGGGAGGTTTGTTCTTTGAGAGCTGGGCCCTTGGTATCTATAAGCTGCAATAACTCCAGTACCCAAGTTCAGGCCCAGGTACTGTTTTCACCTAGTCACAGGACCTGCCAGAAATCAGATAGATGTTAGAAATGGAGACTTCATAGACTACAGTAACAAGACAGCCCTGATTATAGCTGTATGCTGGACTTGCCTGTTGTAGATGCTGAGAGAGGCTGGGGGGTCCATCAGCGAGGTGCTCAAACCTCCACTGACAAAGTAAATTGTGTTACAGGATGGTAACGGGCGTTTTGTTTCTGTGAGTGATCTCTCTTAAACTGCTAAAAACACTATCAAAAATCACTCATATAACTGTCTACTCATAAAACAGCAGTGGGAACAAAACAAGGGAGCACAGCTCTGCTCAAGAGGAAAAGAAGGTGCCAAAGCTGTTTCAGTTTATGGAGGTTATTGTAATTTCCAAGGGCTTCTTTTTTTGTGCCAGCATCCTCTGCAGCAGTGCAGTCAGGTCTCAGAGGATTTGTTTCTTGTATAGTCTCATGCCAGTGGAATCCTAGTAGAGCATCGCCGTGTCTGCAGGGGATCCCAGCAATACAGTGGCACCCACAATGACTTGTTCTGTACATGAGCTTATCTGTTTGGATAAACCAACATCCTGCTAGCATCTTTGCACATTGGAGTGCCCCCGTATTGGAGCAGAAACTTGCGTAAACATGAAGAACCACTTCATTCAGCCTAGTAATTTCTGATGAAGGACAAACAAATGGCTACTGATGGTCTTCTGGTTGCTTGTTCTTGCTCCTTTTCCTGGGAAAGCTTTGTCACCTCTCCCACTCGGAGTTTGTCTAGCCAGTCCCTAACTCTGATCTCTAAAAGCGTACTGAAAAAAGTGGCTAAGCCAGAGCTGCTAGCTGTGATGACAAAATAATTTGTGTAACTGTGACCTCTCCCTCTTTCACACTCTCAGTCAGTATCCCCTGGGTCTTGGAGGCACAAGAGCTGGGTTTGGTTCCCATCTCTGCCATTGACTTGATGAATTTTAAAGAACTGCTTCATTCCTTTGGGCCTCAGTTTCCCCATGTGTGAAAGAATATGATCTTTTGTAACGTACTGCAAGATCTTTGGCTGGAAAATCTTCTTGCAGTATCTAAGTACTGCTATGTATTACAGCAAATCAGTACATGTTGAACTCTGTGAGTTTTTTTAATTCTTTTTGATTGAGGGCTTCCTTATACCTCTCTCCATATTTGCCTGGATGTATGCATATATGCCTGGTACTTGTCTGTCTCCCTAGCTGATTACTTAATCTCAAGTTGAATTGGCTTGATTTTACTTGATGTCAATTAAGTACATCGCGGAGGTGGAAAACCAAGGTAAAGCAGTGCTGACAGCCCTTTTTTAAAGTTGGCTTTTCTTTCTCTTCCAATATTCTATATAATAACATATAAAAGTATAAAACGCTTAAAGAACAAGAAAAGAGAGTCTGTTTTCTGCTGCCAAGACAATGAAAATGAAGTGCAAATGATATAATAGTGGATGACTGTTGCTGCAGATCAACTGTGTTAAATCCTTCTGGTAATGAAAATAACTGTTTGATAGAGCGAGTGAATACTGCACAAGAATTAACAAATGGTCATTCAGAGTCATCCAATTCATGTACTCATAATGGCTTCCCTGTGAACAAACATGTAACCTTTCCTGCTCCGTTGCTATGAAAATGCTAGCCAAAGGGTTTATAGGCAGGAATACTCATAAAAAACTTATTTTGTATTTGTTGCATGTTTTGCGTGGGCAGCCCAGTTCTGGTTCTGCTTCAGAGAAGCACTTGTGCCTCTGCCTCATTTTAAGCCTACGTTTAAGTCACATCAACTGTTGTTCCATGTCAAGAAAATGACAGCTTTGCCGCTCATTTTGATGACAGCAGGTATGAGCATATCATCCATGCAATCCAGATGGCGTTTCCATCCCTAATTTATCAGCTTCTGAATGTAAATAAAATGCTGTGTGCCATGGGAGCCATCAGCAGGCGATGGGAGTCTCCAAGGAGTGTGTTTGGCCCATCAGTGCTCCTAAGCTCACCAGACAACAGCACTGGGAAGGAAAAAAGCATGTTTGTCAGGCAGGGGGTTTACCTTGTTCCTCCTCCGGTGCATTGCTCAGAGGATGGGCCCTGGCAGTGAAATCTTGTTGCTGGGCATGATCATGTAGCCTAGCTTTATGAAGGTCAGGAAGGGTCAGAGGTAAGGATATAGGCTGATGTGCCATGAAAGCAGGTACTTTGCTAGCCGGTGTATACAGCTCGCTCTCCTCTTCAGGCTTTTGCCGCTACCGTCTTCTGAGCGTTTATGTTTATCACACCGTTAGCACTTTCTTCTTCCAGTAATCACGTCCGCTTTGCAGTGACACACAAGAGCCCCTTTTCCTAGAGGACTGACGCCAAGTTTTTCTGCCTGTGCTGGGCTGGGTGAGCAGGCACTTGGGCAGTGTTTTGTGTGGCAGTGCCTCCTTGGGGAGCTGCTGGGATGAGAGCAAAGGGCTGTGGTGCTGCGCAGCAAGGCTAGCGAATCAATGAGCCTGCAAAGAGATCTGGAGGCTTATTGAGAAGTGCGTTGTTAATGCTATTAAATATTACTTAGGCCTACAGCAAGCTGCATGTTCAACAGTTTAAGCTGTAATTGCTAGCTGATGCAGAAATAAGACTGAATGTATGTAAATCCTGTTGAAAGCTAATATCATTTTGGCTTCTCAGATGGATTAGCAGCCTCTACAATTAGCGGTGTGTGCAGCTGATGATGTTAATGGAGAATCTGTCATATGGTGCTGTAGGATATGTTCAAATTTGAATACAGTAATGCTCCACGTTTTTCAACCTCAGGAGTATTGCCAGATAACCAGATAACGCAGAGCCCATGTTGTGTCCCTTGTGTGGGAAGGAGGCTAGGAGCCACAGGAACATGTGACTGATTTCCAGTAACCTTGACTCTTTCTCCCTTTTCTCATTACATTCATGGTTCCAGCTGAGAAACCAATGCCTCATCCATTTTTCGCCTGCCCTGCTCTTTTCCTGTGACATGGCAGTGTTTGGGAGTGGGGAGGGGAAGAGGGATGAAGAGAAACCTTCCTCATGTGGCCAAAGCAGTTATCCCCATCTCATACCACCTACAGTTCTTTTGTCAGCACATGTCTTCGTGGACTTTTGTGCATGTGCATACCACTCTGTGTTTATCTATCTATTTAGAACAAGAGAGAGAGACACAAGCACGTAAAGCCCAACAGATGTCTTTGCAATCATCCATAAAGTCTAATTTTTGCAGCAGCATTTGAAGAGTGGGTAAATTGGATCCTAGGACCCATGCTGGATGAAAGAGAAAGTGCAGGTGCACTGCAAGTGCCTAAAATGTGACCAGCCTGATTTTTATTTTTATTTTTTAAATGTATTTGGGAAGAAAGGCTGCAAACGTCCCACCTCCCTGTTGTTTTGAAGTTCAAAGATTTGGCTTTTTACTCTGTCCTTCAACAAATGACCAGTCTGTTTACAGCTTTCCATGGCTCAGCACATAAGGTTTCTAGCACCTAAGGACCTCTGACAGTCACGTCATACCTAGCTGTGGATTCCATACATGCCATTCCAGGCCTCTTGGTCTGAAATTTTTCCTGAAGAATTTTAAGAGAGAAATGCACTGATAATGATTTTCCCTTCAAATCTGGAAGCATTAAAGAGAACATTTCCTAGTGGTGCTTGGTGTAAGTAAATTTTCTTTGCATCTATAAATCTGAAAACCTTGGGCTCTGTGTATAGAGGCTACTAGTGTGTGATGGCTTCTGGGCTTAAATTATTGTTCGCTCTATTCCACCATGAGCTGTTCGACAGGGAAGGTTTTTCTGCTCTGTATTTTTATGGTAACTGTGACAGTGGGTGCTGGGCACTAGGCAATACAAAAAATACATAATAGTAGTATTCCTGGAGACCTCAAAAGCCTCTGAGAAGTCTTAGTTACAACACAGTTACTTCAGATGGAGCCATCCCTGCAGGCAGTGGTAGAGGGTTCACTTATTACAGGATCCTCCAGGTATTGTGTGGGGACAGAGCTGGTACCTCAGCCCTCTCTTTGCTTGCATCCTGTCCAGATAAGCTCTTCTTTTCTTTTTCTGTCATTTACATGATTTTTCATGGGAGGAGGGTGAGACTGTAATAGCAATATTATCTGTATGTTTTCTAAGGCCATGCCACATCACCTCAAGCTTCCCTTCTTCCCTTCTGCTGCTACCCTTCTTTTCAGAACTTCAGGCGATGCATTGTCATTGACAGAGCTTCGGTGGCCTGGGTGGGCTGCCATGGTCGTTTGCCAGGAGCCTAGATACAAACCTCGTTGCGGTGAAGCCAGCAAGATCTTTGCCACTGTCATTAGCTGAGTCTTCCTCAGTTTCTAAATGGTGCTGAGGAAAAGAACAAGTGAGTTGAATACAATGAAAAGAACCTGATTACTTGATGGAGGAGAAAAAAAACCCTATTTTCTGCAACTTCTGCCAAAGTAAAACGATTATTCCCTGCTATAGTCCGCCACTGCTCTTGATGAAGCCTTGAACATTGAATATGCGATTTGCAATTAGAAGTCTCTGCCTGCAGCACCATTTTTGTTTGTGGGGTTTTTTGCCCAGCAGCTGCTCTGAGAAGGCCACTTTTCAGAACAGCTTGTGGAAATAGGCAGGAGAATGCTCATTGCTTTGAAAATCCTAAAGAAGGTTTAAATCCACATACAGCATCGTGTACACAGAGTTTTCAAAAGTAACCCTCTGTGCTGGGCTGTGCCAGCAGCTTGGTCTCAGATGACACAGCAGCGTGGCTGTGTGTGGCCCCCTACACAAATGGGACAAACAGTGGGAAGAAGAATCAAGTTCTGGAGATGCATCTGTGGAAAGGAGAGTTTCTATTCTTTCATGGTGGAAAGACAATTTTAGACTCGCTGTGGGGGATATTGCTGCCCGGTTGTTTTAAAATTTTTTAAAGGACTTATCTTGTTCCGCTCAGGCACACACTCTTCAGAAATGTTAATCTCACTATTGTTCTTAATTGTTTCAGGAAAGTGGGAGGTGCTGTCCCCTAAAGGATTTGAAGTTACTAAGAAGTGTTTGCTAAGAAATGTGATGATGTACTTTTTTTTTTCGCTGCAGCTGAGAGTGTTCGCCAAAAATGAAGTAAAGAGGGAGGGCTTTATTGTAAAAGTTCTCTAAATAACGTTACTATGCTTCTTGGCTACCCTCTTTAAAGCCATTTTAATAGCAAGCCCACTCAAGCAGTCTGACAGCTCACATCATTGTATATGTGGCTACAACGCAAATGTGCAGGGGCGGTGGGGGAAGAATTTCACTTGTTGGATCTGGCTGTGTCTGAGTCGGGATCCCTCCAGGCAGACACCTTCTTGTCTTTAGGGAAGGGAATTACCTGAGCCAGCCTTGTATGAGCTGACAGAGATTCTCTGGGGTTGGAAGGCTCCTTCCTTCCTGCTTCTCTGGGAGCTGCCCAGCAACGTCACCATGTAAACTTCTCTGGACTGAGCTGCTTTTTCGGTGGTTTGTGTTACAAAACTCTGTTCAATGTTTGGCTAGCTGAAATGTGGTTGAGCCAAATACAAAGGAACTTTTAGATGGCGGTGGCTACTGCTGCTGCTATTTTTGTAATTTTGGTTTGTTTACGCTCAACTTCTAAAGCAAACCTCCTCTCCAAGAACAAAAAGCCTCAGCAAACCCCAGTGACTCAAGTCTCTCCAGCACCTTGCCAAAAGAGCCAGAGGCAGAATTTAGCTCAGCAAATCTTATCTGCCCAGACTCCACATGTGCAATGACAAACCATCCTGGCATGTTTCGAAGAAGAGGCAGAGATTACTGTGTGTATGTCTGTCACATGTGCGATGTTGGTTCAACCATGGGAAATGGACAACAGCCTCTTCCAGAACCACACAGCTCAGCAGAGTAAGCAGCCCTGATCTGCACCAGTACTTTTGAAGAGTGGCATGCACCTCAGTCTGCTCCCTCATGGTCCTATGTGGTTGCTGTCACGTCCACCTTCACTTGTGGTCAGAAGAAGGGCTGTGACCTCCATAAAAGAAGAGGGTTGCTCAAAGAAGCTACTCTTCAAGCCCTAGCCATCTGTCTCTCTTTCCTTCTCCTTTCCAGAAGGCAAGTAACTGCTGTCACTAAGACAATGATGTATTCTCTAGCTTCCCTAGATGTTTTAAACTATTCGGCATCCTGAATTAGGCTAGGAAGCCAACCATATGTTTTTTCCTGGCTGCTTCTTCATATTGACTCTTCAGGATTTGATACCAATATTGTGGTACTGATATCAGTGATACGGATGAAAAAAAAAAATGACTGAGAATGAGAGAGAAAAAACGAATGCTGTCTGAAAGGGTCCTGTGACTGCCCTGAAGAGCAATATGAGTCTGAGCTACATGCACATGCCAGCCTAGGAGGTTTTCTACACATTCAAGTTCAAGCAAGTTCAAGGAGTATTAGGAGGGAAAAGGGAAACATTTCAGCACTTCTCAGAGACATGAATTAATTAGCGGAAGCCTGATGAGAGACAAAAAATTATCATCTTCACAAGGGAGAGCTAAGGCACGTAGGGGTTGTGTGCTAAAACAACCTTACCAAGAGCTCACAGAGCACATGGAATGGGAGAGTCCTGCCATATGGCAGCTCTGTGCTATATGTATCCAAGTGGTAGAGACAGAAGAACATATACTGAGATAAAGATTATACCTGGGACTGCACAGAAAGTACCTGAAGAAGACTGTCTCCTTGCATAACCCACCTAAATATGGGGAGACATGTTACTTTCTGCTCACTGGATGATAGTTATTGTGTATCAGGAGGCTGTACATGTCTGGTCACCTCTCTGTTCCTGGGCTCTTGAGAGTAGGCTGGCTGCATCAGTAAGGTTGGGTTTATGCAATGTTTGTATGCAAGAGCTACAGCCATCCTGCAGGAGGAGGCACTTGCCCTCATCTGGTTTCCAGTTGTTTATCCCCACCCTCCTCCCGGCGGGTAGTGCATCCTCAAGTCCACGACTCCATCATGTAAAAGCCCACTCATTGTTTTCAACCTAAATAACAGAGAACTGTTCCTTAAAGTCCTCCACAGTGGCCAGCACAGGGCACAGAGCTGTTGCAGTGGCAGCTCAGCAGGAATTGGTAGAGGACCAGTATCTTCTTTGGCCAGCCCAACCACAACTGAGAGAGGGCTTGTAGCCAGCGCTGATGTGGTCCTTTATGGTCTCACCTGCTTTGTGGTGGCATCCCCAAATCCAGGCTGGACTAGTGCAGGGCTTTAGAGTTAATGGGAACAACTGGCCTGTACTTATGTTGGTCTGTGCCATGGGTCCTTTGCAAGCCCTGCTGGTTAGTGACCATGTAAGTCCAGGGCTTATGTGATCTGTTACTGCGCTTGGAGTTTTGAGAAAGAGATCACCATTGCTGAGACCAAGTTGCCAATCTTCCACCCATATGTGACACCTGGAAAAACACCAGAGCAGCAAAGAAACACAAGTTGTAGCAACCTCAGAGGTGTCACCTATGGTTTTTAATTAGTTTCTTTGTACATAACTCAGACAATAACATGTCTTGGTTGTTTTGTTGTAGATGATGATGTAGATTGTACATCAGTTGTACATGTAGATGTTGTAGGTGATGATGATGGTCTTTTAATGAGCTAATACGTTCGTTACTCACTATTCCAGCATGTAAGGCAATTACTTCTGTTCATTCAGAAATAAAAGGGTGGGCTTTTTTCAGAACAGGTTGGCAAACATCCCTTAGCCAAGGATCCAAGGGCATCATCCTCTCTCAGCTGCACAGCTTCTCATTAATATTTGAAAGGGTTTACTGCAAAATTTAGGGTCGGAGTGTAGTATTTTATGCAGTTATTTCAAAATTCATAGATTCCTAGATTTTTCAGGCCAGAGGGACTATTATGCACACCTTCTCTGACCCCCTGTATAACGTAGGCTACATTTGTTTAAAGTTTCAATTTGTTTTCCTGAGCAAACTTGTATTTATTATATGTAGTTTGGTACAGAAGAGTAGCTAGTGAAAAGGTTGAAACCCATAAATATTATATCAGACCACCTGGTGCTCTGAAGCTTGCTTCTGAATGATAGCCACTCAAAACGAAGAGCAGCTTGAAAGATAGGGACATATAATGATGTGACTGTTGCAAAGAGCAGATGAATGGCTCCATGTTAGGGAAAGTTGTTTCTGGGAGTCTGGTTTCAGTTCAAGCATTGTTTTTTCCTTTGACAAACAAATGCTCTTTCAGTCAGCACAACATTTATTTTAGAAATAGAGAAACAAGAAAGGAGAGGAATGTTTCTGAAGGAGATCACACTATATCTGAATGACTCAGTAATGAAAAGCCATCTTAAACTGACAAGGGAATGCCCCTTACCAATGAGCAAAATTTACACTTAAAGGTGCAGCATGCAGAAAATAGCCCAATACCTACATAACTATAGTCACTATAGTGTAATTATTCATCGGAATAGTGGGGAAATATATTTTGTGTTTACTGATAGCCCATTGTGTGATTGAAGATGTGTTGAATGGCTCAAGAGAGATGTTTCTGTCTTAGCATCTCTGTTTTAAACAAAGATGAAAAGGAAGGGCCATAGGAGTCTCGGACTGAGCAGCCATCTCTGTGACACTAGCCTGGGCTTTGATAATGTTGCTTTCACTCAGCCTATTGCTCATGCTGGAAGCCTGCAGAAGTGCTTCGCAGCTCAGCACAGACCCACCATGTAAAAACTACAGGTTCTGTCTTGATGATTAATGTTAGCTGTTTGAAATAATCCAAATGCTGCTCTCTGATCTGATAAAAAGAATAAATACATTGGGTGTGAATGATGAGAGCTCGGGGGAGGAACTGGGAGGGGATGAGGACAGAAGTTTTTGCCAGGCTCAGTTTTCTGAGAATGAAACAGCTTTCAGGGGCAGGGGGGAATATTATTCTTTTTTTTTTTCCTCCTCCACCAGATGTTGCTGGGCTGGAGGCTTGCCCCTGATCTAGAGACTATGTTTAACTGGAATGCTCTGCGAGCTGCCCGAGACAGGAGAGCGAAGAGATTCTCCCAGCAAAAGGCAGCACAAATGTTTTGGAGGCACAGAAGGAGTTCCGCTCTGGTAAATCCACAAGTGAGCTAACAAGGGGAAGTACTTCAGGTCCCCACAGGTACAAAATACAGCAGTAGAGTTCAGCAAATCGTGAAGTACTGACTGCCACCTTTTCTCAAATCTTCCCCAGCTCATGTAGCTTTCTGTACATCTTACTAGGCCATATTTGGTCTCTGCACACCCCATTTTACTCCAGTGAAGACCAAATATCTACAGATGAGAGTATGAGTGGTATGAACACATACTTGCTTGTGTGCAAAGACACTACTGCCTCTGTAGAAGCAGATCAGCCCCCACAAAACGAATGAACCATTTTGCATCAAACAGTATCTAATAAACACAAGAAGTCAGAAAAAGACACAATATGCAGTAATAAGAGAAAATAAATTAATTGCTTCTCTGCAGTGTGCAAAGATATTCTCCTACACAAAGTTAGAGACTTTCATTTGATTCATCATTTCACTGGTTCAGTTTATGAGGATGTAACTTAGTTTTTTGTCAATACGGGTCTTTTTCTTCTCCTGCTGTTAAAACACCCATCATTAGGCTCTTTTTCTATTGATATTTTAGGAGATATTATAATCATCATGCAATCATGTTCTAATTATTATTTCTGATTACATCAGCTGCTTTCGTCTGGCCTTAAGGTCCTACTCTTTTTCTTCATGCTTTTTAATATACTTTAACAATCTTTCCATTACAACTGCTGTTTCCTAGATGTCACACAAGTATATTAGACCTATATGTTGTTATTATATTTGGTGGGTTTAATTATATATTGAAGAAGCGGGAAACTGATGGCTCTGCGGAAGAGATTTGGTCACACGAGGACTGTTTCAAGTAAAACATTGTTAATACCACAGCCTAACTGTATGGGAAAATGAAACAAAAATTAGGAGCCACTCATAACAATGTTCTGCCATTTTCTGCACATGCTTGTTTGACAAACTACAGTTATATGAGTGTGAAGGAGCGGTGAGTGCTGTAAGTTCTTGTTTTTCTATGAAGTCCTTCGAGAATCCATTCTGGATGTAATGAAAGATCTTTTTACACTGAGTCATGAGAAATTCAAAGGTCCACTCCTGAGCTCCTTGACCAGTAAGTTTTGGGTTGGTTTATTTTTTGTTTTGCAGTGTGATAACCTACTGGCAAATAAGTTGATGGCAGGTAAATAGGCTAAAAAGCACAGTCTCAAGCACGGTGCTTAGCCTGGGAACCAGAGCAGGGGTGGTGTGTGTGTGTTGGACTAAGCACAGTGCTCCTTTTCTCATTCTGGGGGATGTGTGCGTGTAAAAGAAAAGTTCTGGGGGGAAGAACTGCATTGCATGACCGTATGGTTGGGTAGCTTTCTAACACCTGCCATGGAGGTGTTTGCACCTCAGGTGGCTGTTTTGGCCCTGTTTGTATGCAGTGCACAGAATGAATTGGCCCTTCCCAAGGTAAAATTCATCTGATCTATTTTCAATGTCCTGTTTTGTGATAAAATAAACATGCTTCCTAGAAACTCCTGTACTGAATAGAAAGGCAACCTGCTCTGACTAGCTCTTGTTTGGACGTCAAACCTTTAATCATCTTAAGTTGGAGTGAGAGAATCCAACCTTACCTTTCACTGCAGGTCTCTAGTTTCTTAAGGAGCTGCTGTTCAGGTTTATAAAATAATTTAAATTTCTAATTTTGAAATAAATTAATTCATGCTTTTGTCTGTTTACACATACAGATTGTGCATTAGATCAGTGGTTGCTTACAGTGTATGAGGAGTTTGTGTGTCAGGTTCTGATGCAGCAGCATTTGTTTTTAGTAGTGCTGTAACTCAGATTCATCAGTAAAGGAGAAGAAAACATAACAACTGGCAGAAAAAAAGGTTGGATACTAACTGCTAAGAAAGAGCTGCATCTGCTCTTCTGCTCTGCCATTTCCTTTTTAAACAGTTCTTTGCTCTCCAGGCAAGAGATTTTCACACCCATATACGAAGAGGGCCTCTATTCAGGCACAGCCAGGATGTAATAGCCCTAGTCTTGGCGACATTCAGTCTCAGGACATGCTTAGTCCTTTTACATATTTTTTTTTCTTTCTATTTCCCTGCCTCCAGCAGAAACTTAGATTTAGGGTCTGAGCAAAGCCCACCCATGCAGCTCAGCCAGCAACGGGAGTAACTTGTCATCGCTTCCAGGTGCAAACTTTTGACCAGTGATGTGGGATTGAATGACAAGCTGGTGTCAGCCATCCAGGGGCTCACAGCCTCTGTCTCCAACATTACAGGGTGCCTGTGTTCTCCTTATTCATGGAAGGGTAACTTTCAGACAGTAAAAACACCTCATGAGCACCTTTAGGAACCTTGCAAGGATATGGAGCCAGTATGGTTCACATTTCTAAATTACTCAGAGCCTTGATGATCATTCTTGTTATCATTCTCATTATATATAGATATATATTATGTCAAGTAGTTGGACACATGTAGAGGAATAAGACTTCTTGGTGGAATTACTTGCTTCCAGACCTGGATATAACAAAACGGGAAGGAACAGCACTTCACTAAATTATATTATTGCGAGCCTTATCAAACAGCTATCAATATACGCAAAACTACATCTCCCATATGCTGTGACCTGTCTCTTGGTGTATTGCTCTGGCCAGAGCTGTACAGACTTTTCTGTAAAGTCCTTGCACAAAGACACTGAAGAGCATATGTACAAAAGCCAGTGAAAGAGCTCAAGGCTCTCAGGCCTGTTCAGTTCTGCAGTATGGATGCTTTCAAAGTGGGTTTTAGGGAGAAGTTTTGCATGGATGTGGACCAGAAGCAATAAGTTTTGATACACAGGAAGATAGATTCACCATTTGTGAAACAGTGGGGAGGGCACAAAAGAGAAGGCAGCTTCTCCACGCGCTCCCATTTTGAACTCTGCGTTTGCTTTAACAGAAAAACATTGAATGTCAGATGAATTTGCCCCCTCCTCAGCCCACAGCAGTCTTCGTTGTGTTGGGTGCATTAGCCATACCCAGGTAGCACTTGTCAGCCATCTAGGATTCTTCTTTTCCTTCCTTTTCAAATCACTTTACCTCAGAGAGTTGGGTTTGTATTGGCTTGGGTTTGTGGGGTTTTTTTCCTTCTGGTCTTTTCTCCCACCTGACTTAAGCGACTGGTCTATCTATTAATTTGTTACTGTTTTCCTGATGGAGTAGCCTGCAATGATAATTTGTTACTGTGAAGCCCATAATGACTTTTAATTGTGGCTCCTAATGCCACAGGCTGTCATTTAAATCTCAATGGCTGTCACTTCCTCCTTCTCTCCCAGAGAAAATACTGCTCTTTCCCCCTTCAAACATCTGCATTAGTGCAGTTTATGCCTGCCTCAGTTGGACTAAGTGAGTCACAAAATGCCAGCTCCTCGAATTATTAGCTTCTCTGACTTAGCCCTGGTGGAAAAAAACCCAATAATCTATTTGTTACTTTCAGTGGTCACCCTGGATACAAAAGAAACATCACGGATTCAGGCAGACATGTCCTTGCAGTTATGCTGGTGTGGTTTTGTTTGTTTGGAGAAGCCCAGCCTAGTGGTTCTTGCTGTCTTTTCCAGAAAGAAAGTTGTCCAATCAATTATCTTTGGAGTGCTTTCCTGAGCAGCCTGAGGTGGTCTGCTGCACTGAAGTCATTGGAGTTCTTCCTCCTCGTTTCAGTGGCAATGAACTTCATGCTCAGAACTTAGCACTAAGCAGTTTTTACCACCTTGTACGCATAAGACAGAGGGGAGGAGAAGAGGCTTCTGGGCAAATTCCAGCAACAGTACAGTATATAGTTTCAGTAAAGTTCTCACTCTAGTAAAGTGCTACGTTTGAATAAATTTGATTGCGTTTTTAAAGAGCTGGTGGGACAGTGTCTGCAGTGCATAGGTCAGCCATATCTGGAGGCAGCCACACAGTTTCCCTTGATAAGAAACCTGCCAGCAAGGTGTGACGGTGGGTGGGAGGACAGGGGCTTGTAAGCCTCACAGTCCTACCCTGGCAGAAGCACACAAGATACTTACAAGGCAATAGCTATGGAGGTTGTGCAGGTACAGCAGAAACATTGAGTCTTTATCTTTCCATTAGGACCCAGCACAGGAGGAACCATTCTTGCTGAGTGCTGACTCTTTCACCTGCCTGCATGCCCAAAGGCTGATTACTCGAATGCCAGCTGGGACCATCACGTAGTTTTGTAAGGTTGGTCATCCTTGGGAAATAACTCTGGGACTTCTACATTGGGAAACATAAGTCTCCCAGTCTGAGCCACCCCATCGCTTCTCTTAGCTTCTCAACAGCTGTAGACTTGTAAACTCCATACATAAACCAGACAGAAAGGAACAAACCCACAAATGGCTGGCACAGTTATATGTGGTCAGTCATCCCTGCTGCACAAATGCTCCCAAAGGAACAGAGGAGACTGTGCTAGCAGAAGGTACTAAACTATTTGTTCAGTGTCCTGTGCTGAAAAGAGACAAGATCATTCTCCATTTATTCTAGTCTTTTTTTCTAAAGCTTAGGCTGAAACCTAAAACGTGATCTCATTAGTAACTGTGGTTAAACAGAACAATGACCCAGTACATGTCTAAATGGAAGCTGAGATTTTCAGAGAAGCCTGAGGGGGCTGAGCACTCGTTTCTGAGCAGAAGGGAATTGCAGTTAGCTCCCAGCATTCTCCAGGTCTGACTCCCCATGCTTTCCTTCATGACCTCATTCACGTTGTGTAGTGGAGATAATGTCTACACAAATATTAAAATACATGGAAGTCTATGTTGATACTTGATTTTGTTTTCAGTCGTTTCTACATCTTGACTGATTTCATCCTTCCTAAGTTGCAGTTATTATTAGCCAGCATCATCAGCCAGAGAACAGTGTCAGGGCAGCAGTTTGTACAAGCTGCTGTCTGCTGTCAGATTTTTCTTATGTCCTTATTACAGGAGAAGGAAACCATTTTCTTCACTGAGCTATCACAGACATGCTGTCTGTGTGTGTGTCATGGAATAAAGTGACAGAGTCATCCTCCTCACCTCACGGCTTAAAAAGCTGTTTAATATAGAGAGACCTCATCAGGCTGCATACTCCTTGTATTTCCAGTGCAAGCTCAGTGATGCTTTCTGATATTAAGTATTGGCTCTCGCTTTCAATGGGCTACTTGCACTCTGGTTTAGTTGAAAACACTTTTGCTTTTATTAATAGGAATGAGGGTAGGAGTGATGTATCGTACACGGTGAGAAACTTTTACTAAAAAATGCGATGGCTTCCAGCTTTGATGATAATGCATTCTGCTTTTACAGGGAAGTAGGTACTCTCTGTAGGACCTGACAGGGATATGAGCTGACTCTTCCGTAGCCAGCAGCCTTCATCCTTCCTTCTTCAGTTGTGTTTCCCCTGGTACTAACAAGCTGAGAGAATCTTCTGACAGCAATTCCTCCCTGCCAGCACAAGTGCAGGTCCCTTCTGAGCTGCCCTGGGCTTGCCCACTTAGTGGCTGGGCCAGGGAGAGAGCTGGTATGAAATGTGGTGAGGCTCGGGGCCATGTCCTGCCTTGGCCAACATGGAAAGCTGGTGGCTCTTCCCTACCATTGAAATGGCATGGGAAATGCTTTAGCTAATTCTTGAAATCTTGCTGATGTGGTGGGTAGAGAGGTGTGGGACTGGCAGTGAGTACAAGTCTTGCAGTTGTAGCTCATCAGTTTAGAGGGTTGTGACACCTCGTGATTCTCCTGCACTCTGCACGTAGAATTAACTGATAAACTCAGTGTAGTCCAAGTGAGGTACATGGCTTAGTAGCAGCAGCCTCGTTGAGAGGCTCAGGGCTAAAGGAGTGTCCTTAGCTCTGGAGGTGGGGGTGCTGGGGTGACGGCTGGGGTAGGCTGGTGGGATAGAGCTGTGCTTCCAGAGCCCACTGCACAGATACACGGAAAGCCACGGTGATGGGCCCTGCCAGCACAGCCGGCTCCTTAAGCTCAAGCTGTTCAGTCTTGCAGCAGGGGAGAGCTGTGTTTTTGAGAGGAGGAGGGGATGCTTAAATTGGCAGCTGGAAAAGATGCCATAGGTTAGCTTCTGTGATCTAAGATGCCCCAGCAGAGATCAGCACAACATCTGCTTTGCTTGTCTTGCGCGTACCTACATATTCATGCACAGCTTTCTGAACTCTCAAGAGACAACTGAGCATATAGGAAGAAGAGTTCTAGTGAGCTGTAAACCTCCTGCTTTAGCTGATGGGAGCTGAAACATCTTTCCTCTGTCGTATTTTCATCTCCAAAGAGTTTTTCAGGCTTACGGGAAAAGACAGATTTTTTGGAGGAGGGTGGCCGCCTCCTCACCTGTTTCCTGATAAATGCAAAAAGCAATAGGAAATTACTAAAAATAAGCACGTACTGAGAACCAGGCTATCTGGGGAATAATGCATCTTTGTGCAGGCCCCATAAGCTAATGCCATGAGTAAACTAAGCACAAGGGAATGAGGTACAGCCCTGGCAGGACGTGGGCGGCCCCGCAGTGAAGAAAGGTTCCCGACACGTCCAGCGAGGAGTGTGGAATGTTCTCTTCACTGGAGCCAGGTTCTTCTCTCTAACACCAACCAAATGAAAGAAAATCATTGGATGGTATGTTAGAACTGATGGAGAAGTAGATTCCATGCCACTACCAGCATCCCAGAGCAATGATACAGCACAGCTCCTTGGACCTGCCATGGTGGTTCCTGGAGTTCATGACTTACAAGCCGCATGTTGCAAAAAGCCTGAGTTTGATATATACTGCACAACATGCTGCGGAGCTTGTTCTTGCGGAGCAGAAGAGGATGAAGGAAGCTCTTTACAGTGATCACTGCACATCCCTTCCTCCAGGCTTGTTTTAACTAAGCCTTGTCTGAATGGGAGGATCTTGCTCAAATTTGCTCGATATTCTGAGTGCACCAACACTACAGACATCTGGGCTATTCTTAGTTCAATCCATCTTAAAAGAATTTGTTGTTTTGGTGTTGAAGATCATACTTCTTTACTCCCATCCTCAAGAAAAATCACAAAAGTACGTGGCAAGTCTCTCCCTTTGAATACATCCCAGATTTACTCTGAACCTGGGAAAGGACAAATTTTTCCTGTGCTTTCCCCCTCTCCCTTCCTTCCTTCCTTCCTTCCAACAGGTGGCTTAAAATAATCATTCGCATTTGCTGTCTTGTTCACTTTTTGACCACTGATTTCTGTCTTACTGGCAGTGTTAGTGTGGTGAGCATGTGCTGCTCTTAGGTGGTCCTTGACTTTCTTAAATCTCATCTTACCCCATGTATGGAGCCATGTTAAGACAGAACACACTGGAAAGATGCTTGTATGTTTGACACACATGCTGCTGGAAGGAAATTGTGTCTTTCTGTGTTCCCTGCCACCCTGCTTCTCTAAAGAGAATCAACATGTGTTTTCAAACCGGTGTTCAGCTCACTGCACCCTCAGCTCTGAAGCCTCCCAGATATAGCAGTCATTCTGAGTTTTGGCATTTGTGTTCTGGTAAAATAAAGCAGAGTCATTTTTTAAAAGACTGAGCACTGAATAAGTTGGAAAAAAATAAAGGGACAGTCTTCAGTTGTAATGACCTGGCACGATAGAATTTGGTGGTCGTCTCTTTTCCACTGCTCACTTTCACACGAACTGGTGTACATACTGTTTTACAGCAGCACCTAGACACTCTAATGTGCAGCAGATGCAGACTGGAGCAAAACCATTGCTTGAAAAGGCTGCACTTAAAGTGATCCAAGAGTTGTGAACAGATATAAACAGATATAAAAGAGCTTGTTTGTTAACTGAAACACATGTTTTTCAGATTCCTTTGTTTGGATTGAAAGGGTTGTTTCTTTTTGCTTCATGTTTCTTCATGGCTTAAACTTTTCACGACATTGTCATCCCTGCTTGATAAGGTCACTCTCACTTACTCTAACTTGTTTGCGTTTCAGTGCTTTGTGTGATGTGTTTGGTGCTAGAGCAGCTCTGCACAGAAAAATGACCTTTATTCCTTAAGAGTCTCTTCAGAGCAAAGCAATCATCAGTTCTCAAATTCAAGGATGCACAGCAACATTTTAGAGCAAACTTCTGGCCACCGCCGCTCAGGGTAAAACACATACCAACCAGGTAGGCAGGGCAAATCTCCCTTGCAATAACCAGAGGTGCTAAGCACTGCACTCAGAAAGCACAAGCAGATGAACAAACCACGCAATCCAGGCCTGTAACTGAAATAATGACAACCCAGGAGTCTGTGTCAGTTTGTGTCACCCTGCCTGTAATCCAGGCACAGTACATGTGTTGCTGCTTTGCTTTGTTTCTATCGATGGCTGTATTCGGGGTCATTTCAGTCTCCATCAAATCTCTCCTTGGCTTCTGCCTGTTCTTCATTGCTGAGGAAACTAGGACTTCGATGCTAACAAGAGGATAGCTGGGTACTCAGCAAAGAGAGCCATGGAGAAAAAAGGCATATCTTCTTTAGGGATGGGAACAGCTCCATACTCAACGGGAGTGCTGCAGCGTAGGGGAGCCTATAAACACTGCTGGGAGAGCCGCCACGGGACCTGTGCTGCCGCACTCAGGCCTCCCTGTGACCCTTTGCCCTGCAGGGAATTTCACTCTGAGGGAGAGCTTTGCAAAAACTGAGCACTCATTTAATCACCAAATTAAGGTCTTGATCCATTTCCAGTTGAAATCAAAGGCATAACTCACACCAGTTTCCGTAGCGCTGGACGGAGTCCTGAGGAACTCGACATGTCTGGGGGCTGCCCCACTTGGAAACTTCAATAACAAATACGTGGGAACTGCAGAAGAGCAAGAACCCAGAGCTGTGTTTGCAAGGACTAATATTTAACACTGGGAACATAAATACTTTTTAAAATGTTTAACGCAAATGATTGTTGCCATAAAGCTGGAATGGCGCAGAGGCTTCATGCATCTTAGAAATGTTTTGACATAACAGCCTAAACTAGGATTTAATAAAATTCTTGTGCTCTAAAAAGTACTCATAATTTTTGCTTAATTTCTACATGTTTTCTCCCACTTTAATTGTAGTTCAACAAAGCAGAGGGACTAATCTCAGATAAAAGTAGAAACACCAAGATTAAAGTGCACTTCTGTTTATTTTTAAGGGCAGTGGGTTAATATGAGCACTCTATTGTTGATGTCAGCATCACAAGCCAAAGATAAACACCACTTTTCTGCACTTACATCACATTTTCAGGGCATTATTCTTCATTAACAAGTATTTTCTTCTGCAATGGAAAAGAATGACTTTGTCATAAGCTTATTGGCTACCAATCATGACCATTTTGTGGCTGTTCTGTAAAACGTTTGCTCCTTTTTATCATGATCTTTGCATTAATTTCAGCATCATTTTAGTATTTATTTCCTTAAGTTCTGACTTTTTTTTACAATGGAGTTATTCCTTTTTTCAACAAAAGAATTTTATTGTTTAAATGCATCTGTTTTCTCTTATTGTATCTTTGTTATCATTACTTCAAGCAAGGTATTAGAAACTTGATGGTCTTGCTATCTTAAAGGTTCCAAATGTCCTGTGGGGAAGAGTTGTTAATGTGTATTTACAGGACTGTTCCCTGTTTGTGTTTTCTTTCTCTTGCTCAATTTATTGTTGGAGACTTTGGTTGTTCTACAAGTAAAGTCCATGTAGTAATTTGCTTTAAAAAGTCTGGGAGATAATATCTACCTAAGTAGTTACAAAGACGCTAATCATTGCAATTTTTCTTCTTGTCCATCTTTTAAAGTGCCCCTTTAAGAAATCTGTCACCTGTATCCAGTACTTGGGTCCTCCCATAAAAAATCTCACGATGTGATCAGTGAATATTCTAAAAGAGATGGAGAAGTTTCAAAGCCGTGGAGAGGCATCTTCGTTCGTCATTTGAAGGGCCTTTCTGCAGACCACCAAGAAGCACATCCTACAGCTGCCAGCAGTTACATGCTTCTGATGCTGGCATGTAGAAAGCCATGCAACACAAAGCTCTGCCCCGTGAAATAACACGGGCAGCTTGTAATTTACAATCATTTATTGCTGTCATCTTATTTTGACCTGTACTTCTTGCAGGACAGTCTCTGAAATGTATCTGCCCTTGCATATCTATGTGAAAATCATGTCTCCTGCGTCTTACTCATCTGCAAGAGCACATGCAGGTTATAGCAAATACCCTTCCTCTTTTGCTCCTATTGAGCTTCAGATGAGGAGAAGTCAGGATGAAATTTTAGTTTTTCCACACTTAGGAAGTAGATTTAGGTAGTATAAATTATTGAGGACAAACTCTCATTTGACAGCCCTAAATTCTCAGTTACTGTTTTCCTATGTGGAAATTTAGAAATATTTGGACATTTTTTTTCCAGTTCAGAACAAAAGAAATTACAAAAATCTTGAAAACCTGAAATACTTTCCTCTCTTTATGTGTCTCTGACTCACAGAAGAACATACCTGAAAGAGCTACAGTGGTTCAGAAAGAGACTAGAAACAAAATGATGTGATTTAAAGGACCAACTGTATTTTACCAATGCTGCTTGCATACCATGTTATAATCACTGATGTTCAAGAAATAATTTCATCAACTAATTTTGAACAATCAGAAAACCTCAACGTGCGATCACAAGAAGAAAAAAGACAAGTTATTAGAAGAGACTATTTATTGTGAAATAATTGTTGTCATTTAAGTATCATCTAGTATATTCTTCCTGGCACAAATATGGTCGCGGTGAAAGAACCTGAAGACAGCTGACTGCTGTACTGTGACTGTTAAATGATACGGTATCTCACTGAAGCAACCAGTATTGAACGATTCCTGGTTGGTGGGATAAGAGATACTGAAAATACCAACATATGATCCTAAGATATTTTCCTCTGACTACATTTGAAATACTTAGCCACGTATGTTATATTTTTGTGAACGCCACATAGGAAATAAAAGCATTAGAAATCAGCTTGCTATAATTAAGTGTGCTAAACTGCACACTGTTATAGAGTCAGGTTTATATAGTCATGCAACCATCTTTATACGTGCAAATCCTATATTTGCATGCAAGTAAGTGGCTTGCAGACTAGGATACAAAAAGAGGCTATTGTGACTGCGTAGTACAGCCTTCAGCCGGAAAGGCTTGTTTGCATTAAGTATTTGTACTCGTCAGTCTATTTGTATGTCCATCTCTCCAGTCATGCCTCAGTTGTTAAATTTTCTGAGCAAAAGTTCACGCTTCCTCAAATTTTTCTATCCACCCACTTAACTTTGAACATTTCCCTTTTCCTGGGAAAAACTGATCTGAATTCTTTGATCTTCCAAATTCTTCTTGCAGGACAGCAGGCATCCAACTCGATCCATGCGTGTCTGTATTTGCATGAGAATAACTTTCCTTCTTCCTACGTATGTTTGGGAAGGAAAGCAGTGGAATTACATAGTTCTCAGTAATGTTTTCCTATTGCACTGATGCTGCAGTTAACAAAAGTTCAAAATGTATTTGACCATAATTTCTACAAACTGATATCTGAAATACTCTCAAGATTTCTGGTGTCAGAGGCAGGAGAACTTGCAGCCTGAGAAAACTTACACTATTAGTCTGTACTGGTTTGTCTGTTTTAATTTGTGTCTGTCATGAAAGTGCAGTTAAGAATCTCACTCTTAATTCAAGACCAGCTAATGGGGTAATTTTTAAATCATCTCACAGTGTTGAGCCGTTAGGCCACACCTGTCTTTCTTTTTAAAATATTATTAATAATTTTGTCATATGTCTTTCAGTAGTGAGGACTGAAGCATCACACGGTAAGAGCCCTCACATGCCATTGCATCCCCAGCTATGGCTGTTATGTATCCAATATGCATCTGACAGTCCTAGTCATACCCGCATCAAGCTCTCATGTAAAATAGAATGGTTAATTAGCTGCCAGTTGGCAGAAGGTTGCTCCAGAACCGTGCTGTTCTAATAGCTAGATTCTTGCTTCTCTCTTTCCAACCTGAATGACAGCCTGTGCCGAACGCACATACAGGCATTATTGTGCCAAATGCCAGCTCCAACGGAAACATTGCTTCACTCTTCCTTTATTTGTACCTGTTCCCCACTGTCACAGTGCTGGGCTATGCAAGAAGTGAGCACTTTTTTTCTCCTCTCCAAATTCCTCCTCTCTCATTTCTGGGCGATCACCTTCTGTACAGCTGACCCAGTCAGCAGAGAGGTCCAAAGAGTGGAGCTACTTTTTAGCATCCACAACAATGCATGTTAGGAGAAATATTTACAGCTTTGCTAAGGTAAGAGAAAGATGTCTTAGCCTCAAACAGATTGGGACACTAGGCATCAAAATTAATTAAAGGGTGTTTTCCTTGCCTCATTTCTGCTTATTGAGAAAGCTGATCTGGTAGGTGTATGTTCTAGACTAATCAGATTACAGTCTAATTCAATTGAGTAGCTCATCTTCAGCACCAATCTCACATTTATAAAGAGCAAAGCTTAAACTTGAGCAAAGTCATATTGCTTTTCTCTGGCATAATTTGCAATTACTCAAATAGCAATACTACAGATAATGAATTCCAAGTTAATCAAATTGGTGTACCGATGAGCTTGGTAGTTCATCTTCAATTTCAAGTTCATAAGATCATTTATGGTCAGCTGCTTAAAAAAGAAAGCTTTATCTTCATCAGCATTGTATTCTAGTTAGTTTTTGTGATTTGTGTCAAGATGAGGTTTAGAGGAGAGAAACCCACAGAAATTAAAGTTGAATGATAGAATTAATGTTCAGTGAAGAAACAGACCTGTCTAAAGGAGCCTGTGTGCTTTCTGATATTTTTAAGAAGAAATATATGAAACTTTTTGCTTTAGTGAAACATAATTTTACTGTTACACTTTCCAGACTTAATGTAGTAACCACTTGTTTCACCAACAGGTGAAACAGATAACATGATCATACGTACTCTGAAATTTTTGTGGGAATGTGTAAAGCATGATACAAAATCATCTGCTTAACTGGAAGAGGAGGGAAAGTCACCATGAAAATAACTTCAAATGTTTTTGCAAAATTATAGACAGTCTTCACAGAAGGTCAGATCATTTTCTTTTCATTTAGAGTGCAGGAGCCTGCTAAGTCTCAATGAGAGCTTTGTCTGTTCCTGACTCTCTCCTCTAGGTACTCTGAGTTCAAATATCTGCTTCCCATCAAGGTGGCTACGTGCTTGGAAGGATTTCAGTGAAGCCCCCACTGTGAAACATTTCTAGCCAGTAGAAAGTTTGTTACCCAACATTATGTAGGAGAGCAAAATCAGGTTGATTGATAGATTTGATCTAAGTAGCTTGAAATCTAAAAGGCACCGTAGGCTGATGAAGGTCCAGGACGTGGTCTCCTCCACAGTGCCTATGTGAGGGACAGGATCGAGTCACCCACTTCAGTTAGTGGAAAAGTTTTCCTCTGCTTTGGTGGACACAGGATTGTCCCCAGTGTGACTGGTGTCCATAGCAAATGACAGCATTTGTGACGTGCATATACACTAGGGGAAAGTACTGGGTGCCACACCAGGAACACAGACGTATGGGCTAGAACAGAAAAGGTCATTTTTGCCATCAGCTTTTCTAGTGCCTGAACAAGAGCTTGTACCCGCCGCATCAGATCATTCACTGGGGTGGAGAAGGGGGGTAGAAAATTGACCTGGGTGATGGATCTATGGCCTGCTGGTGTGTACGCTTATGTGCTGGAACCATCTGAGTGTTAACACATGGTCTCCCTATCAAAGGTCTGTATATGAAACTCAGCTGCTGGAGTGACAGAAGATTTTGTGTTGTTAGCGCACACTTCATTAAAATACCAGCTGAAATCCAAGTCTGAAATCCCACAGTTTGTGTTAGTTGATAAAACTCAATTGCCTCTAATTACTGTTAGTATGCTTTAAAATAATATTTTGTAGTAGTAAAGGTCCCACTGTGATGAGGAATAGCTGGTATTCACAACTGGAAATTTGGGAAAGTGTGTAAATGCATGGCAGGGTGGGGAATGTGATCAAGACTGCTTCTACCACTGTACTGTACATCTTCCAGCAACAGCACTGTAAAAAAAAAAAAAAAAAAAAAAAATCAGGGATGCAATACTGAACAAGGGAAAGATTGAATGTTTTTGCCTCCAATAGTTAAATGAACTCGCTATGAAATAAAGCAAACAATTGCCAGTCCTCCTTGAATCCAAGAGGCAGTTTCACGATTTGGAGAGGAGAACCTGTCACTGCTTTATATCATTTGAGTAGACCTTAATCCTGCAAAGCACTTGCGTGAAGATGAGACTTTTTCTCACTTTAATCCCCAGGTCTCACTCCTGTGCTCAGCATTCAGCTCGTGTTCAAGAGTTTTGCAGGAGAGGGACCTTGATAGCTGTGCTGATACGTCTGCTGTTGGACACTGCCGTAGGGGCTTCCTTTGCCCGCATGCAGGTATGTTCTCAGTTAAAATGAGCTCACTGTCTCAAGGCACAATCTTGGATGCGACAGGCACAACTGGGGTTTTTTTCAGAGCAGCTTCGCTGTTCAGCAGGCAACCTTGTGCCTGGCATTGACCTTCATAGAAGGGTAAAAACCTTGTTGTGTGTAGGTTTTTAGAGGAGGATAAGCATGTTGTCTCTCCTGTGCAAAATGTACAGTCCTGGTTTTATTCTAAGACAGAAAGAAGAAACGTGATCAGGTTCCTCAAACTTGTGTTTCTAAGCCACACAGTAGTATTGTTACAAATATTCATATAAGGTGTTCACAAAAAATCACATCAATGCATTTGTATATTGCTTTAGCTACAGGCTACCATTCATGACAAACCATTTTAAAAACATCATTGGATACCTTATGAAAGTTTAATAAGACTTTTTATTGACACAGTAGGAAATCTTTTCAGAAGATTTTGTTTTAAATCAAAACTCTTTGGACTTCTTGCTGAGAAGTGCAAGTGACCCCACGGTCCTAGCTGATCCCCACTAGTCGTGGATGCAATTGCAGAGAAAAATTGAAAAATCCAGTGATGAACAAAAATCTATTTGAACAGGAGGCATAGAAACAGTCAGTAAGTGCTTAGGCATTCATAATTTTATTTGTATTCTGTTGATTCTGGTCAGAGCTTTAGACTTGAGCAGGGCCCAAGATTGCATGCCAGAGCATGAAAATGCCAGCAACCGCCAGAATTATTCGCTCCTAAATAATGGCCTTATTATGGTCCCTGCTGAATTCGGGAAAGGTGCTGAACTGCCTTTTGCCTTTTGGTACCTGCAGCCCTCCACAAAGCACTTTCTCTTTGTCCACGATGCCTGAGAAGGTGATGAGCATGAGAATAGGTCCCATAAAGGACAGCAGGCTGAGCAGGCACCAACGTGCTAACCAGGAGGAGGTGCCAAGGTGCATCAATGCTTTTGTGCCCCTTGCTTTTCTGAGGGTGACTGAGAGGAAAAATAATGTTTCTTTCCGTTCGTGTTTCACTAGCACTCAATTCAAATGACACAAGTGGTGTGATTTTGGCTTGCTCCACACTCTCCCCAGCAAACACAAGTGGAAGTCTTTTTGCTGTTTGCAAAACCAGTAAAGGTTTGCATTTTGCTTGTAGGTCAGCCGTGGGAATCTCAGACTGGTATATATTTTTGTCTGATTTAATACAGAGACCTGAATCAAGGGAATTAAAGAGAATGGACAGTGCTCTGCATCAGATATGTGGGACATCCTGAATAATCTCAGGTGCTCATGAGTTTGTTAGAAACATCTCCCAGGACTTTGGGATTTTCTGGTTCTCTTGAGCTGGAAACATTACAGGCACCGTCTTTGTTGCAGTATTTGAATGTTTCCCCCTGCTGAACCCAGGCGTGCACAGCAACAAAAAACAAAAGGAACTTTTCACACCTCAAAATAGATTTAATTTGGGTTCAGTCAGAGTTTGGGGCAAAGGTTTGTGATCTTTCTCATTTTAATCAAAGAAGTTGGCTCATGACCTCAAAACTTTCATTGTCAGAGTAAGATCAGCAGAATTCACTTGCAGGTCCATTAAGCAAACAAAACCACATTCCCTGCTGTCACCTCAGTTCATGCTTTGGCAATTTTTAGAAGCTCTTTTTAAAAATAACTTTCTCTGGGTTCCAGGACCACTATTACTGCAGCCTGAGTGGTTATACGTGTTTATATAAACATGAAACACAACATAGTGAAGTGCATACATCTGTCTTTTACCACTACAATCCTTACTCTGAAACAACAACAACAACAAATAAAAGATAAAACTGCATTTTGATATCCTTTAAATCAGTATTGAAACCCTTCCAGAATGTGAAAGTTATTCTGGCATCTTGCTGAAGGTTAACTTTAGCATTCTGGAAGGATTTCAGTAGTAATGAAAAGGACAGTAAAGAGAGTAAAGCTATTTCAGAAGCATTCCTGAAGGATAATGCTGGCATGCTAGGAAGATTTCAACAGTAGGCTAGAGGGCAGCAAAATTATTTCTGAAGTATTCCTGAAGGAGAACTTTAATAATCTAGTAGTATTTAAAATAGTTCTGCTGTGGTGGTAAAACTATATGGCAAATGTCCCTGACAGGTAATTTCATTCTTTGAAATAACAAGGCAAAGCCTCAAAAGTATGAAGCCTGCTGCTCAGAAACTATATCCGCAATAAATGGAGAGGCGAAGCAGTCACTCTGGAAGTGTCCCTGACAGAAGTCACAGGGGTTGAAAGGTGACGTTCAGCTGCAGGCAGAGGTCTTCATGCAAAAGCTGTGCATGTCAGTTGGAAGAGGGCTCACATGGGATGGCGGGGCAAACACAGGAGCCAAGCTGTCCCCTTTGTGCAGGGCTACATTCAGTCCCATCAGGGACCCAGACCTGCAGCATCCCCGGCAGGTCCCTGCCCTGACGTCTCTCTTCTGAGAAAGCAGACATGTAGTGTGGGGTCACCTCCACTGGCTCCCTTTTGGTCAGTGAACTTTATGCTCGGGTGTCAAGTTCTCATTTTCATTTCATCTAAGGATCTATGAATCTAGAACCTCCACAGTCTGGATGGAAAGTGAGTGAATTTTTCTGAAGGTTTAGATGCTACTTGCTTTTGACTCAGCTGGGAAGACCACAAGAGCAAGCTTTCTTATAATGTCTCACTTCTTAGTCCAGCTGACTCAGAGAAACACAGAGACATGTGCAAATTAAATACAGACATAATTTAGCCGACCAAATATGCAACCCAGCATTAAATCTGTTTGGGTTGGAACAAATTTTGGCTAGTAGTCCTAGCTCCTTCTTATATATCGTATCCTAACTGGTATGCTGCATTAGGCTACATTACATATTAGAGGTAACCATGACCCAGACAATGAGGATCAGTTGACTTGTGCCCCCATCTTTTCCACCATTCCCCTTGTTCTTTGTTGAGAGACAGAAGGGCAAAAGGCACTTTATGCCCTGTCTGCACAAGGAGCTGTCTCATCCACAAGTAAGGCATGATTCGTGACAGGGAGACTCTCTTTACTTTTTATTCTTTCCTAAGAACAACTGACACGTTTGGAAAAACAATGACAAATTTCAGTCATACTTGGAAAAGATACTACACCTTTTGCTACCTTCACCTTGTTTATATGCTTGGACCACCGCAGTGACAACAGTACTGCTACTTAGCCTTCAGCACATGCTTCTGTTTACCAGAGATGACCAAGTTTATCTGGTCTGCCTGCTTTTTGCAGATGATCCTGAATTCCTTCATTTGAAAAACTTTCCCAACACAAAATGATAGCACACTGCAGCTACATTTTTGGCTTAAGCTCATCAGTGTGGACATGTATAGAAAAGAAGAATTAAATTAATACAAGCTTCTTAAAATACAATCCCATGAACTTATTGAGAACAAAATTATGACTTTGCCAAATGGATATTTTATAAAGATCTAGTTGCTTTTGTAGCCAGTATTGATTTTTCAGAAAGTGTCTTCAGAGTCTGGAGCAGAGTGTGCCAGTAAAGGTAGAAGGTATCCCAAGGGAAACCTCAGACATGCTCTCCACAAATGTTTAAATGAGATACTGTGAGGTCTAGCTTTAACCAAGCTTCTAAGAAGCTCTGCAATGACTGCAGGTTGTTCACAGGAACTGCATGGTGAATTGTTCTGATGGATGAGTACTGTCCCAGAAGATCATAATATGCTTGAGAATTGATGGGTGGGGGCAGGAAATAAGGAAATCTGCCTCATTTGTTTAACACAAAATACTCTTCAAGATCTTGCAGTAACAGCTATTAAATATGGCAGCACTGCCTACGTAAAACACGTCGGTTTGCTGGTGTTCCCAGAAATGCTCGCCAAGTCATCCTCATCTTAAAGACAATGTCCTGAAACTTTAAGGTTCCTGCTTGTGTTTTACTTCTCCATCAGGTGATCTGTACTGTACCGTATTATTCTTCAAAGGTGTAGTGTTTTACATCGCTACCGTTGGCTATAGGAGCCTTTTTTTCTTTTTCTTCTTTTAAGGGTTATTGCTCTGTCCACTGGAGTCTCTAAGTCTCTTCCAGCAGCTTTTCGCACTTATGAAGTAGGTGTTCACAGGTTCCAGTAGAGTCATCATTTACATAGCCTGACGAGGAGAGATTAGATTTATCAGCATTTTCTTTAAATGAATGTCCTTCAAGGACAGCCCCCAGAAAGCAGAGGTCAATGCAGTAAAGGTAGCGGCATTAATCATCTTCACCATTTGAAATAAGGAAGAATAAATAAATAAACAGCTTAGCATCATGATCATGTATCAGGGGGTTACTTCAGGTCACATACACATTAAATGTAATCCCAAGGATGTCAGGACCAATGTTACGAATGCTTTTGTTAACGCAGTTTCATGAATGGTGAGGTAGAGCTTTGCATTAGGGTATGTAATAATGTTATCAATAATAACAGGGTGTATATTGTGGCAGCGCAATGCATTTGTCCTGTGTGTGAACCTTTCTGTAACTACAAGTGTTAGGGCTTTCGCGTTTTGGTTTGGAGCGAGTGATGGGGAATGCTGACACAGCGATGTCCATGGGTTGGCTGTCTCATCCTGTGGGCTAGGCTGTGGGCAGTTCATACTGAGTGAAAGAAGTACTGGCATCAACACTAAGAAGGAATATCATTGGGGGGGCATGCTGAAAGGGGTATTATAAGTTAACTAAATACTAGAGAGGTAAAAGCTACCTCCCACTAATGAGGATGAGGTGGTGGGACATGGGGCCGAGGAAGAAGAAGACTGCATGATTAGCCAGTCATGCCTGGAGTCAACGAGCTGGCATCCCAAGAAGCAACTAGATTATCAGGGTCATACTCCCCACGTAATTCTACTATTTTTAAATCTGAGCCCTCTGCACCTGGGTTAGCTAGAGTGCTGCTGTTGTGTGGGTGTGGAAAATGCATATACGGTTCCGGCAAAGATCCTTCTGTACGCTGACACTTAGCAATTTCAGTACTTAGGATCTGTAGCTGTTGCTTACAGAAAAGGGAGTCGACAAAAATTTTTCAAAAACTTGTTCAAGTGTGGAACTTTGCACACCAGAGTAGCCTCAATTTAGTTAGACTGAAAGTGTGGATACGCACATATTGCCTAAGTAGAAGCATACAGCTGGTTTTTATAGTGACTGAAAATTATTATTTCTTAAATATTTGGGAGACTGTCAATGTCTTTCAAATGAAACAGTACTTTATAATTATTGAGAAAAGGCTTTTTAATCATATTAGTCAAAATCCTTCTCAAGATATTCAGTTCACTGGAGTTCTATAATGGGAAAGCAGCCTTTAATTAAAAAAATGGTGAAAAATATAGAAATTATCTGAAATTCAAAATAAGAGTCCATTTCTGTCCTTACATAGGAAAACAAGTTCAAAGTGATAAAATTGTCCATGAAATAATTCCAATTTTGTCTTTATTCTGATACATACTGAGAAAAAAAATTAACTGCTTCTCAATTGACATTTTATATATTTATCAGTATGAAAGGATCCTGAAGGCTTGCTGGTACAGTTTGTTACTAGAGCCTCTTTGTTCTTTTCAACATCTTTTTAAATAGTCAGAATTTTAAAAAGCAATTTAACTTCATAAAAAGCTAATTTGATTTATTGGGGTTATTTTTATTTATTAACCAATTTGCTTCTGGCTTGATTTTCTTAAGTGCTAGGCTTCATAATGGAAATGCTGACACAACTGTAAGTATAGGAGCAAATGCTATTCTAATAATTCAGCTGAATAAATACCAGCCAGCATTTAGTTATTTTCCCAGGAACTGGATAAACAGCCACTTCCTTTTTAGTATCTCTTTGTAAAGTAAAAGTTCCACAGCTTGCTAATCATCACTATGAAATTTTCTATTAAAAAACCTCCAACTTTTCTTTTGTTTATTCTGCAAGATCTTTGCGGTTCCATATTAGTCATGTTAAAAAAAAAAAAAAAAAGTCAAAACAAATACACTGACTTGGCAATGAACCACATTTTGACCTATTTCAAAAAGCACTGTTTCTGAACACTGTGGCTTTTGTAGATGAGAACGAGAGAATGAGCTCAGCTGAATAATTCAGGTGCTGACCCATGTTTCAAATGTTCAGGACTATTCTGGTATGAAGATTCCATTTTGACCGTTGTTTTGGAATTTGCAGGGAAATTGACAATGAGTTTGCATTACAGCAGCTACTCACCTGCGGTGTGTAGGAAAGCGGTGCTTGCATGTTCCCCAAGTGTTCCCCCCGGCTTCAGCAAGGTGATCTCTTGTTTCAAGCTGGTTGTAGTCTCAGAACTGATGTGGGTTTGGTTTGTAAACTGAACAGGTGGACTGAATTAACGTGGCACTCAGATGAAATTAATACAGCACCATCTGGTTTAATGAACTAAAATCCTTCACAAGGGGTAATAGATAATGTGCTCCTAGTATGATGTGGTGTAACAATCCGACTGTGCAATTTTATCTGAAATATCAAACTATCACAGTGGTGTAGTTATCGCATTATGTCACGACAGGGTAGGATTTGTAGTAACGGTTTTACTCTACAAGTCCCCATTATGCTCATGAAAAACAAAAAGTAATTTTGCACTGAAAAACCAGGAACGGTTTGAGCTTGGGGATATTTTTTCTTTTTTGGCAGAGTGGAAGGGAATTGCTTTCCCTGCAAGTTCTGCTAGTTTCTCATGGAAAACTTCAACTCTGGACTTTTCAGGAGAGATGATGGCTGTTCCTGAGATAAGCACCAACACTCCTGGATAGATCTTTACCCACAGATTACTGACAGGTGCTTTTAATTCAGTTTTGTCTGGAAATAGACTGGTTGAGAAAAAGATGTTAATCTTCTAAATCTTCACTGATGCCAGTCTTAAACCTCAAGCAACATAATTTGCCCAAGGTCCGTTAGTGCCAGAGTAACAGACGATTCCCCTGCCAGTGCCTCTGGATTGCGCTATTGGCAGCTGTGTGGAGTGAAACCTGATGTAAAACTATAGTGGAAAAGCAGGCACGAGGCCGGGTCCCTTGCCCGTGGGAATATCCACCAGGCCCTGCTGTTTGCCACTGCTCACAAAAGTTGAATTATTCAGATCACGCAGCCCCTGTTTTGCATGCCAGGCCTTCCCTGTTTCCATTTCACTAATAGCTACCCCAGTGGGTGGATGGTGTGACAGCTCCTGAGTTTATACATCCTTAAACTGTACTAATTGCTGGCTTTTAAGTAACTAAGAGTTTTTATGGTGTCTTCATTAGTGTAATAGTAAGTGGGTGGATACGCATGTCAATCAAGTGAAACGGTAGATGGATTGCACATGGTGTTTTGGTTAATTTGTCCTGTTAATTTCCTTGTGATATTTGCAGCTGTTGAAAAAAGCAGCCTCCTTTGTGGGAATGAAACCAGGCCGACATCGTCCTGCTTCCTCTCCAGCCTGAGCTTTTGTAGTGCTTTTTGTAGTGTATGTGGAGCTGTTGGAGAAATATACCCTGAACGCTGGTGTATGGGTATGAGAAGGGGACGTGCTGTGGGAAAGGGGTGGCTGATGGGGACTGGAGAGCTGCTCAGATGCCTGTGTTCTCATTGCTTCCCTGGCTAAGGCGCCAATATTTTGAAATCAAAAATGATGTAGTCTTCGAGCTCACAGGTAGGGGCCTCTTAATGCGTGCCAAGGAGATAAACCTCAGAGGAGGGCACGCTGTAAAGGGGCAGCTACTGACCGACTGTCAGAGGTGTCTGATCTGATCCCGACGTGGGTGCTACCAGTTTAAGCAGCAGCTTCAGCTTCTTTCTGAAGTGTTTTGATCTGATGAGGTAGGGTCTGAGTTGGAATAAGGGAAAATCGTGCAAAGCAGTCAAGTCCTGCCTTGGTGTGCTTCCAGGAGCTTTTTAAAGTGGATATAATGACCCGTTTGGGACCTTAAAATAATAGAAGAAAAAAATGTGAACAGTTGAAAATGGGGCAAAAGATGTGCCACCCTGACCTACTGCCTGTATTTTCCTGCCTTACTCTCCTGATGACAACTCAGCAGTAAGAAAGAGGGGCAGCCCCTGGGAAAGGCTGGGCTGGGGTGGGCTGGCCAGGGCTCCGACGGCCTCCTGCAAAAAGAGGTTGTGAAAGCCCTGTAGCAGAAGGAGAACACGAGGAATGATCTCTGGGAATGGACACGGGCCCAAGATAAAAATAGTGAGCTGAAAGAATTTATTTATTCAGCTGAGCAATTGTAATGTTCGTTGAGGAGGGGAAGGCTGCGTTCTGTGGCGCAGCTGGTGTCACACAAGGAGCATTGCCCAGGTGACAGAGCAAAGGCATTAGGAAGCATTTGCTTGGCTTGGAGGGTTTGTTTGATTTGACATGTGTATTTTATTGCCATGGATATTCATGCAAGCACTTTTTTAAAACAAGTGGAAAAAGTATGAACTTCTAAACTTGCTGAAGCCAGCAGGACTGTTGCTGTCTAAAAAAGCAGTAACAAAACCTGCAATTTCCAGGTTGTCCCAGCCTATCCTTCAAAACGAGTGAGTTTATTGTACAGTTCAGCTGCTCTAAAGGAAAACAACATTTGTAATGCCCTGTAGAACAAGGGAGTTTCTGTCAGTAAAGTTGCACTGAGTTGTGTCTGCCTTCCTACTGCCTGGTTCGCCAGGTGTTGCTCAGCAATTTGGTGCTGCAGGGTACCCCTGCGTCTGCCCTCCTGGGCATCTCCCAGGATGCGGGCTGCACCCAAGGTGGGGGGGATGCACACCTCTGCTTGCCTGGGGAGAACCAGGCTGGCAAATGCCCAGCCCCAGTGCCTTTAACAACAAACCTTCAGCTGCCTCAAACTGACGGGGTGAAGAGTAAGTAGTAAGTCCTATTAGCAAACAGATATTTTATTTTATTTTTTAAATGGCGTGTGTGTTACTGAGATTTGCTGTCATAGTCATGTCAATGGTGGGTATGATCTGTACTTCTAACAGACCTGGTTATATCAGCAAGACAAGCAAACAGAGCACAAATCTAATTAATTATGATCCTTCTCAGCTCTTCCATGATGTGGCGACCATAGAAGGTTTGTTGATAATGCTAAGAAAACTATAAGAAGAGCATCTTGCCATTTCTGTGAGCGTTTTATCACAGTGTCAGTAATGTTATATACTCCGTTTTTATGGACTGTGTCTTAAAGTTATATTTCTCACAAAAATGTGTCATTTTGATTACCCTCGACAAGAAATTTTACAATGCAACCAGATAAGTCTCTTCTGATTAAAATGGAAAATTCGGGTTTGAAAACTTTCAACAGATCAGTCTTTGGTTTTTCCCGTTTGCCTCCCTTTTTAACACTGCATGCAGTGGAATGGAAAAAGGCTTCTCCACACAATGGAGTTTTTTTGATAAAATTAATTGATAATTTTTTTATTAACCCATAACATATATAATTTTCATAGCTGCTTCAACTTTCAAAGTTGATCACAGAAGAATTACAATGTATTTTCTTTTTTTGTCCACACTGACTCTTTAAATGTCAAAAGAGTTTTGACAAACAAAAAGAAGTCTAGAGAGAGAGGAAAAAAGATAAATAAAAATTGAATGCTCATGGGGAGGAAGAGACTCAGGACAGCCTTTATCCTTTCAAGTCAGCAGAAGCAAATGTTCAGGAATAATGTACAGATATTTAAAAAAAAAAAAAAAAAAAAAAAAAAAAAAGCAAAGACCCCCAGAACAGAAGCAAATGCAGAATTTTAACATAATTGAGATGGTTGGGTATCCACTGTCTAGAAGGATATGTTGCAGGTACACTGCGTAAATATTCATCCTTGGCTCTCTAGGGCATTGACATTTCTGGAAGGTATCAAGGGATGTTTGCTGGAAATGGGAAATGCAGGAAATTCCTGCAAACCCCTGGGTAGGTGGTAGGATTCTTTTACTCTTGGCCCAAGTGGGCAGTGCATCCCATCAAATTTATTAAGCTAAAATCCTTTAATCTGCGAATCCAAAAGCAGCGATCAGCTTTTTTTGAGCAGAAAGACAGCATCCAGTTCTAAAAGTACAGGCCAGGGAGCCAAATGACCTAGAACCTGTCATTGACTTGGAGCAGAGATGTGAGCCCCGCTCCCTGTGCCTCGGAGACTGCAGCCGCTCCGGTACTCAGCGTGGCATCTGTTTAGTGGTGCAGAGAGGTGCTGCCCGGCAAGTTGTGAGACAAAGGGAAGTGACATCTTTCTGCTTTGCAAACAAGACAGTGAAATTTAGGTAGGCCAAAAGTAATTTTCCAAATCATTTTGGAGGTGAAAAGCTACTGTCCTCATTTTTTATTTAAAACCAATCTCTTTAAAGCAGAGGGGACAAAACCCACCGCGTAAGTGTGATTCCATTCCAGCTTTATATTGCAGTCTCCTCTGTGCTCTGGTTACTGCTTTGATATTATAATGGTGTTATTTCTTGTAACACGGGGCTACTATGGGACTCATTAGCCGTAAACCTTACCCTTGGAAAATGTATAAGTCAACACCAACCGTCACTAATAATGTATTTCACCTACTGTTATTGTAAGTATGTGAACACAGTCAGAATCTGCTCGGTGCCTGCTCGTGTTGTCCTTTGGAAATATCCTTTTGCAGAGTCTCTTCCTCTGCTAAGCACAGGGTTCATTGAACATATTTATTTCACATTTTCAAATATTTTTCTACTTATAAAATGAAGCAATTGATCTAGGGGATTGCTGTAAGGGGTTTTTTCCTTAGGAGGAAATAAAATTTGGGTGTGGACCAGAAGGGGAGATACCCACACCACATTTTATGTCAGCCCACCCCACCGTTCCTTCTTGTGAATTGTAAAAAATTCTTGTGTTTTGAAGTGCAGGATCTGTTAAACGGAACGTATTCTTTTCAGAGATCTGTATATTTAATAGATTAGCTCGAAAGTAGCCTTAACGCCGTATCAGTGCTCTTCGTGGTGTGTAGCTTGTCAGCTTCTTTGGAAAAACTCAGCTTTCACCTCATCACAAATGTTTCTGATTCAACTGCAGATGATGTCTTCCCTTCTTCCCCACCTGTAAGCCATCTCGTTAAAACCAATTACAGCATTACACTGAATGACCAGGTAAAGCAGCAATGAGAGCCCTTGTGCTTCTGTATGGGTGGCTTATTGATGTTCAAACAGATTTAAAGGAAAAATGAAAGAATACTGTGTTATACCTCTGAGCTTACCCAGAAGTCGAACCTGACAGGAACAAAAAAACTCCCAACCATATCCAGCCCTGTTAGAAGAAGAACTCAAAACGTGGATTAGCACCATCTGCAGGTTTGGCCGTGCTGGTGAATCCCATGTGTGATGAAGCAGCTGGCATCTACTTCTCACAAGGAGCAAGGCAGAAGGCTAGATCTGGCCACCATTCGTGTGGCCATGAGAAGAGATGATGACAAAATCCAGGGATCTTTGTGTCCAGTTGCTGGCTTCACCTTACATTTTCTATTAGCTAGTGCAGTATCCACTGTTGCTAGGGTCAGCCAAACATTTTCACTGTGTTGTTAGTGTAAATAAGTAACACAAAAAACATCAGCCAGTGAGCTTCTGTGCTAAATCCAATGAATGTGAAAATATTCTATAGCTCTTACGTGCTGCTGCATCACATTAGGAAGAAAATACATCTTTCAATCACATGTCCCTTTGTTACTGGTTGTTTAAATTTGGTTTTCTATGTATAGATATATATTTTTAAATCTTCTAGATTGAAATAGTTGTGAATAGATTGATTGTGAACTGATTTATGATCCGTATTGCACCAGAGAAGTAATTTTATGCATATAACTTCTTTTACAATTACTTCCACAATGGTTTCAAAGGATTTCACTGCTTGTGGGAGGCCGTCAATAAGTGGCACTTGCATATTCATCCATTTCAATCTGAGATTTTTAAAGACCTGGGGGAATAGAACAGAGCCACTGGAAATTAATTTTTTCAGCAAGTTTTCTTTTTCATTTTTTTAGGGATAACCATGCTTCAGTGAAAGCTTTTTTAAAATGAAAGTATTCCTAAATTCACAAATGCTGAAAGCTAAAGATTTCCACCAAAATGCAGCAATTCCTTTCAGTATCCTTTGTCATTCAGTTGAATGTAAATCTTGCATCTGGGCTTTTGTAGATATTTCTTTTCTATTAAATATGCACTATTCCCAAGTGAATGAAACTACTCAGAAATGAGTTTGTCCTTTGACTAGAAAATCAGCTTTCCCAACTTCTTAGATTATTTAATAGAAATATGCTTTTAAAATTGTCAGCTTAAAGCTCTCACTCCTGCAACACCAGAGTATCTGAGGGTTGTTTTCCCACCAACTTTATTTCTCTCCTTTGCATTCAAAAGGCCAAATTCTGTTCCCATCTGACAAGAAGTGAGCAGAGAAACAAATCTGCTCTCATTCCTGGGTTAGATGATAACACCCAGTGCCTGCCGCTAGACTGGCAGATTAGTGCCACCAAGCTGCAAGGAAACAAGCAGATTTCCAGCAAGTTGTTGTAGGAAACAAATGTCCCGGGAGCATCACACGAGGGATGTCTATGCCATGCAGTCACGCGCACTGTTGAGCTCCCCAAAGAGCTTGGCACCGCAACATGTGGAAGTACTTGCTCAAGTCTCATTAGCAGTGCAATTGCATTAGTGTTCACGGTGTTCAGGCTAGTAATTCCTGTCTTTAAGCCAACTGTACTAGCTTAGTCATCGCATGCATTTGGTAGTGCTAGGTTAACAGTTGGACTGGATGATCTTAAAGGTCTTTTCTAACCTAAAGGATTCTCTGATGCTGTGCTGCTCCCAGTTCTGCAGTCATTTTGGCTAGTGGCAGGTCAGGTATCTATCCACTGCAGTACATTGCATGATGGCACCTTAGCTGTGGGCAGTGATAGCAAGTGTAGACCATGCTGGTATCTCACCCAGTCACTGGTGCAGTAGGAACCAGCTGAGGTAAATCACCAGGTTTTCTGAGTTGTTCAAATGGGTCCTGCTGACCTCATCCATAGGTACCCCTGTTCCCCACTCAGACACAGCAAATGCTGTCCAGACATTAATTATCCATGGCATTTGTTTTAATGTGAGAAGAACGCCTTCTTTGAGAAGCTATGATATCCATTCCTCTATGCTGACACCAACACCCCAGCCTTAGGGTTAATCACTAGAAGTAGAGTAAGATTGGGGGGGGACAACCTTTGTTCAAATATTGACTGCACATCACCACAGTTTTGCAGTCTCAAGCTATATGTAAACACTAGAATGAGCTGAAAAAAACTGTACTTCCAAAATTCCTTTTTAATTTGTAATAAATCCATTTTGGAATTTACTAAGGCCAGCACCAGATGGCCTGGAGCATGTTCTCATTCATATTTCAAAACAGAAAAACCTTTCTCAGAATCTGCAAGCTACGTCTTTTTCATGGGGATGATTTCTGTTGAGCAAGGAAAACTCAGGTTAATTAGGCCAAATAAGCTGATGCAGTCAGAGGCAGAGCGCAGAGGTTGCAAGATTGAAATCCATCAAGACACTGTGTCGACAGATGCCCTCTTAACTTGTTTGTTATTTGCTAGGGGGGTTGGCCACATAATTATATAGAAATATATTGCTTTTTTTGTTACAATAAATGCACTGATGAAAAAAGGTCTTCATTCAGTAGAGTTATGAGGTGCAACCAAGTAAAACTGCACCTTATGAAGACTGCTGCACTAAGGTGGTGGGGATATTGGAAAGTTCTATCTCGGTAGTGTAGACTGCTGTAAAAATGCCCTTGACTATATGGAAATGAACACTGTAAGTGGTTTTTGGGGAACTAGAAGGGAAGTCCGGAGCAGAGGAGCCCCAGGGTTCCTTCCCACCTACCCTTGTGCCTATAATTCTGTGATTTGAACTCTGAGAGTCAGGGAGAGCTGGACACCAAATTGGGAAGAAGTACTTTGGGAGGTGAAATGAGGCAATATTCTGTACGAAGAGAGTACCTGAGGCTGAGACTTTGACCATCTGAGAGAAAGTGGTGAACACTGGTATCCAGCACTCTCATGGGCGTCTTTGAACTGTGGGTTTAGCTGTGCTTCCCACCGGCACAGTGACGATCTATCTGACACTAACCAAATCCCTGGGGCAGGTGGTAGGTGTTGTGGAGCAGCCCAGATGTGACTCTCATCAGCAGGGTCTTCAGGGACATCTCTGATATGCTGTGAATCAGTGCCAGTCTGGTGATCGTCTCTTTCAGGGCAATTAGGCAGATTAAGGATCCATTTCCAAAATGTTTTTCCAGTACTGGACATGTAAAATGTTCTCTCCTTTCTTAAAAGACTGGAAACTTTTTTCTTTTTTCTTTTCTTTCATCCTGACATCCTTTCTGAACTTTTGCTTCTTTCAAATAGACAGCCCTCTTGGGAAGTCCCTGAAATAAACAAAATCCCCCAAATTGATTATGGCACCTGAACTTCGCCCCTATGTGATTTGTACCCGCAGTTTGAAAGGAACAGAAAAGTGCAGCTGGAAAGGGGCCGGCACGCTCATCTTGTGCATGCTGCCCTTGTCCATGTGCTGCGGAGCTGGTATCTACCCCTAACATAAGCATCTTGCGGGGAAAAAGAGAGCATTCTGTAGCCTGCTCGTTCTGGATTCAGGGTGTTTAACTGCTAATGGAGAGCAAGTATTTACCCAAAGAATAGGCAGATTCCAGTATCTGCAGAGAAGGAGAGAGAAAGATTCAAACCTAAACTCTCCAGCTGGGTCCAGCTGCTTAGGACTTGAGTCACTTCTCACTGCCTGCATCTCCAGGAGCCTTCAGCTCTAGGGATGTCTTCCTTGAACCCTGGGTGTTTTATAACCTCTGAAAGTAAATGGAGAGATAGACAGCTGGAAAGATTTAGAATTACCTTAAATCTGACCAGCAATTCATCTTTTCCAGTGTTAGAAGCAGGCAGCACCAGATATTTTTAAGGAAGAAGCAAGACTTTCAGCAAGCTCTACAGAGCACCATTGTACTGCAAATAGGATTTTGCCCTTAATTTTTGTAACTTTTGGGAAATGTCCACCTGCATGATTCACAGCTATCATCAGGGGCCAAGGTCAGACAGCAAATTTCTCTAAACGTTGTCTTATACAGACTGGAGGCAGAAGGAGAAATCTTTGTCCAGGTTGTTTCTGTCGTTGTGGGACACAGCGCCGCGGCATTGTTTCACTGCCCACGAGCGGTTTGTCCATGTTGGTGTCCATACAGGAATTCTGGGCTCCACACCCATCCCAGGCCTTTTCAGAAGCCTTTGTCAGGAGGATTTGGCTGTAGTCAGAGCAAGGATGGATGTCTGCCTCCCACAGCTCTCTGGGCCCTCGCTGCCACCCTCGGTCACTCTAAGAATGTGCTGGCTCCATCGACAAATTCCATCACTGACTACGTGCATGTCAGACGCAGATCTTCCCTGTTTCTGATTGAGTTATCGATCTGCCTTCAGAGAGCGCGACCTGGATTTATCCCTACACACTGTGCAGGTCTCTGGGCCAGTGAAAATGAAAGTTAATCAGACAAGGATCCTAGCCAGTTTCAAGAAATAAACACCATCTAACTTGGTCTTAACACAAGGCTGGGTAGTTCTTTGAAAAAACCATCTCTCACCATGGTGCTCTTGAACTGCATTAAGTGCAGTAGCTCCCTGTGTCTGCCTTCACTCAAAGCTGAGGCATATCCAAAATCCAGCGCTGGCTGGCTGGTTGCTCCTTGCTCCTGCCCGTGGAAAGCAATGAGAAGCAGGAGGGTGCTGAGCTGAAGGCATTGGGATGGGACTCTTTCCTGACTCTGGCCACAGGCTGCTTTCATGACTTTGGATAAGTCAGCAATTTCTTTGTGCCTCTGTTTACATACGTGTGGATCCGTCTCAATATTTCTTCCTTTTCCTGATGCTCAGCCTTCACTGTTTGGAAGGGAAATGCCTGTGTGCTGCCAAGCACAGGACACCCAGCCTGTGGGGAATACTGTTGTACCCAGGTAATGCTGCTGTTCACGAAGCTAGGTAGCAGTGTACAAAATGTGAACAACTTCTCCGTCTTGCCCAGTCTTTTAGCAAGCAGAAGCTTAGCTTTGTTAGAAAGTACCTAACAGAACCTGATTTATTCTTAGAATATCTTGATGTGTTTGTGCAGAAAGTACTTTTGTGTCCTAACAAAAATGCCTTTGCTTTCTTATATTTAGTATTTCAGAGGGACTGTGGCCAGGACACTGGAAATCCTAGGTTTTATATTCAGCCTGACCACAGGCTTGCCAAGTGAAGAGGTGGCTTCATCAGGGTGCACCGCTTTCTTGTACTTCTTTTTCTCCCCTTGTGTTTGATTAGGTGGTGGCTCCTTGGGGCAGTGACAGATGCCAGAGCACCAGGCACACTCAGCTTTCCCACCAGGGTGGCCTGGGGCTGCATTTGCTGCTGCTAAAAAGAATAGAAGTAACAAGTGAAGGATACTCCTCCACTCCAGGCTCACTGCTAGACCTGCCTCCCATAGCCAGTGGTACACTGACAAGGGGACACTCACGGACAGTGTGGTGCACACACGTGTGTGCCCACATGCTCCTGTGCATGTGCTGGCTCTTCATCTTTAATGTCTGCTCGGTGCTGATGGAGTCTCTTTTGAAGAAGTGCTCATACTGTGCTCTTGTAATGGAGCAGAAAGGCTAGAATGCGAGAGGGACTGATCTTTGTTTATTTTTCTTCGGCAATTTTGTGGTGAGTGCTGTGGTTGGCATGGAGACTAAGATGTTACAGAGTGAGAGAAGTTTAAATATAATTACAAGTTGCTGCTCTCTGCAGCCAGCTCTGTAACTTATATGAGGGATGGAGAGAGCGTTTTTCCCATGGTGTTATGGGAGCACAGAGGATGCCCCATTTGCTGAAGATCTGAGAGGCAGGGAGTTCTGTTTGGGAATGGGAAATAGCCTTTGGGTAGCAGGAAGAGAGAAGACAAGACAAGCTGCAGAGCTCCTTATGTATTAACAAAGCTAATAGGAAATTACTGTCATCTGCAAGAGAAGGATGTTAGGAAAAGGCCACTCAAACTTCATAATCCAGAGTCCATCTGTTTTCAGTAGACCTGGGGTGGATACACTTTAATTTTGGAAGTGGAAATACTACGGAAGTCTTTTTCCTGTTCCTAGTAACATCTTCTCCAATTTGTTTAAGACCATTGGTCTCTGTAGTGTGATCTGCTTTCTCAGCTTGGGTAGCAGAGAGGTGTTCAGAGGCATGAACCTCCTTTCTGGCTACTCTGCTCTCTGTGTGGGCAGTTTCTTTTAGTTTTACCGTTTACAGCCTTTGATGCACATTACAGCACCTTGTGGGTGTTTCCATCTCAACCTCACTGCGAAGAAGACTACTTCTGGTGCCCGCAGAGCTTGCAGAATTTTATTATTTTTTTAAAAACAAATAGGTAGCTTTCGGAAGCAAGGTGAGTGCACAAAGAGCAGAGGTGAAAGCATTATTTGTAATTAAGGTTCAGGAAGCATTGGAAAGGAAGGCAGAAAGTGCACAGTAAAGCAGGGACTAAGAAATTCCAGTACTTCAAAGAAAATGCTTGAGTTTGGTAGTAGTTTGGTAATGTTGGCCTGCTTGGGTGTACAGTCTTGCAGGCTTGTAAACCTCTTCCCAGGAAGTCTGTTATGTTTTGGAAAAAGCAGACAAACTTTCAGGCATAGAAGTTCTTCTTTAGCTTATCCTTAAACCTCTTGTGAGCAAAGGCTTTTTTTCTGTTTTGTTTTATTTGTTTCCTGCAAGTATATCTGTTTGGGTTCCTCCAAACCTTACCTTATGTGTATTCAAGTAAGACAGCACCGTGACCTAAGATACTGTTTATAACTACCTTGTTATTTACTTAGTAGTCTTACATACATATGAGGAGAAGATATTCTCTCCCTGCACATGATATTGTGTTAAGAATGTGTTATGGTCAACATTTTTTAAATTCTGGCGATGAAAAATTTGGCTCCTGAAGCACGGAGTTGCAAACATTTGCGTGTTAGACAGTTAGTTCCAATAGTGAGTGAGTATATATCACCACAGTTGCACTCATGTTTTTTAAAACAACCACAAAATCACATCCAGGTACTAAATAAAGAAGCTGGTTTTCCACTGAGCTGAATTCTTGAAACTCCTGACAACCAACAGTTATTTAGTTTAAATTATCGTAAATGGGGATGCTTTCCTCTAGAGGCTTGAACCTACTTGGAATCTCATTTTGGTTATTTGTGGAAGGAAATGCTGGCCCAAGGTTTCATTTCTGCTCAGGCTTCTCTGTTTCACAGGGGAAAAACGAAGATAAATTAGATGGGGTCAAAACTCACTTCTCACATATGCCTGGTAAATCTGAAATAATTTCACACTACTTTCAGTTCAACTGAGGTAAATCTGGGATCACAACAGCAAAGCCAGCAGGCTGGCTGTATTCGTACTGCTGCAACAAGGTGCTGAGATACTACGGGGCTGAGTGCTACAGAAAAAAGCTTCAGGTTAATTTTTTTTAAAACACTGAAAACAGCAAGCATGTCCTGTGATTTAAAACTCTGATAGGTTCCAGTGCATGTCTAGAAACAGAGGGAGAGAGAAGCTGTGCTTCCAGATGGGAAGCTGCATTAGAAGTGTGGAGTGTCTATCTGAAAAGAGACACCTGGGTAAGTGAAGATACTAATAAATAAGGATCCTGGGCTTTAAGCCTTGTGAGTGCTTGTAAGAGAACAGTTGGAAAGCCTTAAGTGAGGGTGTCTTTCTCGTATGCAGCTGACCAAGTGTCTTGCTTACAGTTACCATGTGTCAAGATGTTTCTTGCTCATTAGTTTTACACTGATGGAAAGCAACTTTAAATCACTCTTTAGAGGAATCCACCGTGAGGCACACCAGCTGTGTGCCAGATGAAGGAGTTGTAAAGTCATGTTGGACAGGAAAGAATATACCAGAGAGAGAGATTTAAAGTCATGAGAAAGATAATTACTTTGCACTCAGACATTAGCCATAGGAAAGGAAAGGAAAGAATTATACTCTGCATTTGTTAGAAGGTTTCCTGCTATCTTTCCATCCCACTCACACATGCACACACATGCACACAGCTGAATTTACTGTCGCAGTGTCAGGTTAACCAAGACTGCCAGCATGGGAGAAATCCTTGTGGGAAGATTTCTCAGAAAGCACAGACTCACTCCTTTCTTGTTGCATTTGCTTTTACACTACAGACTGCAGAAGAAGTTGCCCCAGACGGGATGGATGTAGATGCTTTGCTTACTAAGAGGCTCTGACAACATCCCCCCCTCTCTCGTGACTATTTGTAAAGGGTAGACTGGAGCTGAGGCAGGCAGTGGGCAGCATGTCTCTGGAGGTGGTGAGGAAGATGATGATGCAGGGACCTGCTCAGGCCAGAAGAAAGCATGACTGAGCAACCAAGAATGGACCAGGTCATCCCAGACACTTGCCCAGGGCAAGTTCAGTGCATACACAACAGCTCTTGGCATTTCTGCACCAGTCTGCCTTACCAGTTCTGGCAAGGTAGAGGTACTAAGTCATCCTATTCTTCAGGGGCTTCTTGAAATATCTTACGGCTGTTGTCACAACTGCTGTGCCCCCTTCAGACTAGAGCCCAGTGCTCTCTCCCTTCACAACTGTCTCCTCTTCCTTCCCAGTCCTTCCAGCTTCTCTGGGTTCTCCTTATCCTCCCATTTCAGTGCTATTATTCTTTCTTTCAGACTGAATAATTAGTCATGGAAGGCCCTAGCATTGTGCTTGCAGGGGTTTTGGGGCACGTTGGCTGTGTGGGAAGGTATGAGCTGGGGGGCTGGGGAGGTTCTCTGGCTCCCAGCACAGAGCTGACATGCTGCAAGCCCCGGCGTTGCTGAGCACTTCCCCCAGCTTGCACAGCTGGAAGTTTTGGAATTGATCAGATGTTGCCCAGTAAACAGAAAGCTGACTCGGAGGTTCTCAGCCTTGGTCACTCAGTCAGTTTGTATTACAGCAGTACCTTTGGGCACTGTCTCGGGTGAAAGCCTGGTACAAACGCTGTCAAAAGTAAAAAGAAGCAAAAAGAAACAAAATTAATATCCAAAAGATCTGTTTTAAATATCATCTAATTTTCTCTTAGGTGACACAGGTACCCCAAGTATGTTCACTAGATATATCAGGAAAATGCTATCAATTATATATTCCTACTTAAAATAGTAGGGCATTTTTTTCTAATGGAAATCTTTTGAACCCCTTCTAAAAGGCCACCAGTAGATGCCCTGATGTCGACACCCTGCTCCCAGAAGGGCAGCAGATGAGACGTAGGGTTTACACTGCATGTAATCACCCTTAGTGTAATGAAACTCTCCTTTTTGTCATTGATTTGGTTTTGGGTTTTTTAAGTCATTCTATCTAAATGAAAGTATCTTTACAGGAAATTTCTTTTTGCCCATTTGTCAGGGCCTTAACCACTGCAGCTGCAAACATCGCTGCTGCCTGCAGATGGGAATTACAGCCCTATGAAGTCTCTATAACATGACCCTATTACCTGCCCCCCCTTCCTCCCTTCTATCTAGCTTTGTGCATGGATAGACCTTTTGGAAAGTTATAATTTGGATGTGAAACAATTATCCTAAAACAGTTAGCCAGAGCAAAGTGGACACCCAAATTTATCTTCTCTCTCTCTCTTTTGGTGAAGAACATCTATCTTCCATGACCTCTTGATTACTGAAGCCTTCAAAATATATTCTTTGGTCTGTGACACTGTGCTCAGTGCAGGGCTGAGCATTAAATATCACCCTCTGTGATTAATTGGAAGTTAATTAAATCTATCACTGAAACAATGAGAAGGCAATGATCTATGTAATCATTGAAATAGTAAATGAAATGATGTAAGGGCCCTCCATTTCACTTATTGACAGTGATGGAGGGGTGCCTAAGCCCGGCTGCTCAGCTGTGCTTTCTGCCTGACCACACAGGCCTGCTCAGGCAGACACAAACTTTCCGATGAACCAAGTGGTGAAGCAGAGCTAATGGTGGGTCTACTAGATGCTGCTTTTCCTTTTTGTTTATCGTCTTTGGATGCTGCTCAAAAGGCTTGTAAGGTACCTCTGGTATTTTGGGTGTGTGGTGCAAGTGGTGCACCTAAAATGGCAATCCCAAGGGACAAAGCCTTTCAGTACTGTGCATGGATCATTTTCGTGTTTTCAGCGTGAATGAAAATGTTGCTGCTCTGCTTGTTTGGTAAACAATAACATGATATTTATTATTTTACATGTTAAAAGTAAATTCACATCTTATGTGAATCTATAGTTTTTCAATAGCTCAGAAACTGATACTGTTCATCCCATCCTGGCAAGAGATGTTGAGCACGTGACGATTTCCTTTTTGTTCCTCGCTGATTGTTAAAACGGTCTAAGCAGTGGAGAATCCTAGAATACATGAAAGTATGGCTGGAAAGGATGCCATACGTTGTAGCCAGTACCCAACCAATTTCTCTAGGTGTATTGCTGAGGGAAGAATAAAGACACTATTTGCTTCCCCCTTAAATGACATTGTGACAGATTTTCCTTTTGAATGCTATTCCACAAATAGGACTTGTTTTTAAATGTAATTGGAAATGTTTTGTAGCATTAATTTCTTATTTCAGATGTGTGATGATAACACCAGGTATAGCCTCATACACCATTCTCAATAAATCCTCTCTCACTCTGGAAACAAAAGAACGGCAACCTTGAAGGAAAGGTCAGGAGCTTGTCCGTTCCCTTTCTTTCCTTCCACCTTGCTTTTTTCCTGAGGCTATCCCTGGGCACATGTACACCCCTGGAAGGACACAAGTCTGTGCATTCCCTTGGATGGGATGGGCTTGGTTCTTTGCCTTGGCTCCATGGGCTCTCAAAGTGCACCCAAAAGTTCAAAAGACTTGTATAATTAAAGTGGGTTTCCTTATGTGGCCCATCGGTTCAGCTGTAATACACTCCTTAACCGGAGACATCATCACTTCTCGATGTACTGCTTACTCTCTTCAGTGCCTGCCTTTCTGCTCCGGATCTCTAATTCTTCCACTTGTCTTGTAGCGGACATGGTTCTCATCTTGTCTGGGCCAGCTGTGAGGGCAGTGGAGTAACCCTTGGCTTTACCATGGCAGGCTTCAGTCTTTCAGAAGCAGAAAGCAGCTCCCCATCAAGGCCCAGCTCCATTAAGCCATGTACTGTAAAACACAGCACAGAGAAACCATCTGATATCCAAACAGTTTGTGAGCAAAGTAGTGTAAACTTCTCATCTCTTCAGGAGTAGTTAAAGACTGTGTGTCACCCTCTGATCGCCAGTCCTCGTCTCTTTCACGGGTAAAAATGTTTTATTCTCTCCAGCAATGTTTTCCACAGCAAAAAACAGTGGCAATGCATGCAATGAGGGGTGAAAAGGCCTTTCTGAAGACCCGTGACTCCTTTGGGAAGGAAAGCATATCATAATTTTCATTCCTCACCCTCCTGACCCTGCATCTTCAGTGTTCTTTTCTTACACATAACCAGAGGTGGTGTCCAATTTGTTTAATTAAATGAAAACTAAACCCACCGCTAAGCAATAGTTACTGACTAAGCAAGAGGGAACCATTATTTATCACGAGAGCTGTAAGAGAGCCCTTCCTACGTGGCCTCCTTGCTAACAGCAATAAATTAGTAACCTCATAGTGTCCTGATAACTAAATGTGGTTCGAGGAACCCACTCAAACCACTGTGGTCAGGAAATAGTACTTCTGTGTTTTATCTCTTTCTTTAACCAATACAGGAATTATTTTTGGGATGATCAAAGGGAAATAGTCTCTGCTCCAGGAATATTTGAAATACTTGGTCCTTGCTTCAGAAAACCACAGCCTTTCTTCTCTGTAGCTGATGAAGGGGTGTGAGATCTGGATTTTACACTGCAAATCAGCTTTACTAATTTTATTTGTATCCAGAACCTGTCAGATTGGTTTGGCCTAGGGATCTGAAAGCCATCGTGTGAGAAGCTGTGTTTGCTGCCCCAGGTGAGCTCACCCGTGAGGCACCTGCTGTCCAGAAAGGTAGCTGGGAACTCTGTGGGTGAGGTGGGCAGCAGTGGACCCTCTGAACTGGGATGCCCTGCCAGTCACCAGGACAGGCAGGGCTGTCTGCCTGCTTCTGTCAGCAAAGAAGTCAGCTGGGGCTCAAAATCAGACCCAGCCCAGCCAGAAAACAGTGCTAGCTTCACTTCTCTGTCATAGCTGCACCTCGGTCCCCAGCATAAAGCTTCTGAGGAAAACGAACCCAAATTCCTGGGTGAAGAATCGTTCAGATGGTGTTTAATATTCAAGGTCAAGTTCCTACCATTTATTATTTATTGAGCTCTCTGAGCTTGCTCAGCAGCGCACAATACATAAAGACACAGACTCTCTCATAATGGATTTGCAATCTAAATTTCACAGTGTAAGATAGATATTGGTACATATTATACCTGGTGGCTAGGTCACAGTCCGGTCTCGGAACAAAGCAGAGATTTTTTTAAAAGCTTCTTCCATTAGTAGTCCATTAGAGTGGCATAAACTTTTTAGATTTGAACAATTAATCCCCCTAAAAATATTCAAATAGATACATTGAGTATTTTAAATACATTTAGTACATGTGGAAAGTGCTGACCTGACATAACTACCTATCTATGTCCTCCTAGCCACAGAACAGTAACAGCAGGGAGTCTAAAGAAGTGGTTTCACATTTTCTGTAGCGGTGCAATCAGTTTAAAACCATTGCCATACACCATTCCCAGTCCCTGCTTCAGTATGGTGTCAGAGCCAGAGCCATCGGTTAGGGTAAGAGGTTGGTGCCACCGGCACAGGGCAAATAGGCTTTGGGAGGCTCTCTGTGAGGCCAGCATTGCACGTGCCTCACAGGCATGTGTTTCCAGAAGAAACCTGTGATGTGGCAGGTTAATTACTGCTCTCATGAGGGGACGCCAAAGTTAGTACCCCCCAGCCTCTAAATCTGACTGTCTCCATGGAAAGCAACAGAAATGCAGCAGTGCGGGGTGGTGAAGGGAGCTGAGCTGGTGGCTCTCTGAATCCACTGTCTTGGTAGGATGAGGAGGCGAAGAGAAGCTCAGTTTAGCAAAGCAGCTGCCATGAGTTAGTCCAGAAAGGCATAAACAGCAAAAAGTCCTGGAGAGCTGAACTGCAGCCCTCACAGGAGAAACCTGCTGTAAGACTTTCTTTAAGAGTAAAATGGAGCAACCCAGGTGGGCGTGGAAAAGAAAGAATCATCTGCAAAATGAAAAAACAGGGAGAGAATGCTTCTGGAATTGCACTAAAATGGATAATGCCACCAGATGTGGTATATCTGTGCAGGAAGCAGTCAGAACAGCCCCTGTCACCGTGCAAGGGGCTTTTCCTAATGCTATGCAGTGCATGTGCAGCCTCAGGGAGCTCCCTCATGGATCCTCTCGCAGGATGGCAGACACGAATGCTTTATTGTACTGGTATTTCTCTGGGTAAATAGACTGTTATTTGATTTTTGCTTCCAAGAGCAAGCTTTTGAGTTCTTCTTCTGCCATTTGTGTCTGTTGGAGCTGCATGCTTGCAAGGGGTGTGTTTCTGCATTCGCTTCCGTGCAAGCTTGTGTCTGAGGACAGGTATGTGCCTCTGTGCCAGTGAAGCTGTGGTCTGCTTTCCCTTTTTCATCCCCTACAGAACCCTTGCCCGCAGAAGCTGTTCCTACTGAGTCAGAACTCAAATCACAGTGGAGAAACTTGGCGTTTTCTAATCTGCCGTTTGCACTTTTTGGGTAGCATATTATTTCTTCATTTTCCCCCAGTCTTTCTGCTTGCAAGGGCTCCCTCTGCGCTGTTTCAAAGAAGCCAGTGCAATTGGGGACATTGCCGATAAGCTCACAGAAGAGACACGTGGAGGCTGGGGACAGAATAAGAGCTGAATTAGCTTCCTAATGACTTTATATTGGAACACTGAGTGCGTACCCTTCGTACTTACCTTGAGTTGAGGTATGGGTTCGGTAGGAGCTATGTTTTCCTCTTCACTCAGAGCCACGTTCTATTCTCCATGCCGAGCACTGCTCGGCTGCACTTTTGGTCCCAGGCAAAGGCAGAGAGGTTTCAGTGGGACTTGAGTTTATGGCTAACAAGTCTCTCTGAGGCTTTCGTAACTATGAGTGACATTTGGGGAATCCTATGAGTGTCCCTTGGGATACTGCCAGGACGTCGCATGGAAATTTGGAACTCTTCTACTAAAACTAGGGGAGAGCTGATTACTTCAACACAGCAGTAGATGCAGGCAGCTGTTTCTTAATAGATACGATAAATAGGCAAAAACACTGAAACCCAGCTATGCATTCAGTGGTGTTTCTGTTCAAAACTACATACCCTCAGCTCAACTTCTCAGTTATATACTGCATGAGAGAAAGGCTTTCTATCCTCCAGGATTTTCTGTGCATTTGAAGGGCTTTTTGCGTAGCAAGCAACTCCGTGGGGATGTTTCCCACCTCACTAGCAATGGGAGCTACCACAACTGCTAAGGAACATCTTAGCAGCAGTACTGTTCCCTTGACAACAAAACTCTACGGCAAGAATTTAGTACAATTAAGCTGCTTGGGTAGAAGAAACTTGAAATATTTACAGAAGAGACAAGAAAGCAGAGCACAGTTTTGCCTTTTATGCCTCCCCCACTGCCTGGAAATGTTTTGCCAATTTTTCTGAAGATATATCCATCACCAGCCCTGCAGTTCTGCTGAATACTTAGTGGGCTTAAAAAAAAAAAAAGACCTCATGATTCCCATAGGCCCTCCAACCCTTTCTTGTTTCTAATTTCAAAGGCCCTTTTGAGTGGGAAACAAAAGGTTAATTTTCTCCAGCTTGCCCAGGCTGACTTAATGTAACAGAAGGCAGCAAATTGTATTGATTTAGTGACATGCAACTGTCCAGAAAGAGCTATTTATACATTATTCAGGACAAACACTGTCATAATGGACAAACAGCAGCAGCATCTGGGATGTTAATGTCTACAAATAAGATTATTCTTTGAAAGGATTAGGACGAAGCATTTTGTGTAATTAGATTTCTCAGTTTCAGGAATGAATTGCCTTTTAGCAGTAAAAGCTGTCACTGAGGGAGCCATTAGCTCCTTATAACTGAATTAAATGCATAATTAGTGACATGATCGCATTAGGATTTGTTTCATTTTTAACTAATCCGGGGTGCAGGGAGGGGTGGTCTTTCCAGGTCGTGGCGGCCCACCTCGGCGGGGACCGGCCTCAGCTGGCGTGCTGGAGTCGGGAAAAGTCAGGCGCGTGTGAACGGGAGCCGGGGCCTCGCCATGGCGCTCGCGGGGCTATTCATCACTGGGTGGTGGGTGACAGTGACTGATGGGCTCGGCCCAGGCCTGGCACTTTACCAGTGCAAGAATCATACGAGCCAGGGAGCAGAATGACAGCTGGAGCGCCGTGTCAAGTGGTGTAGAGACCAGAGCTATTAATAATCTGTGCCACATGATCTGTGCCGCCAGAAAACAATGATTTAGACATTGGTTAGAATAAAGATTTCACATTTAGTATGGGGGGACTAGCCTAGCACCAGAGGAATAAATCGCTATTCAATCAGCATGTATGAAAATAAGGCAATGAATACATTAAGGGTTAGCAAAAAGGAGGGGACTGCCTAAGCCCCAGTCCAGGATGAATACTGTTAATCAGTATTTCCTTGGGCTTCATTGAAGCCTGCAAGTGATGGCATTAAGTGGTGCTAGAAGAGCCGCTCTTAAAGCTATCTGGCTATTACAAGTAGAAACAGCAAGGAACTCATGCAGGTCTCAGCGTTTGGTGCCCTGTCGTGGTCCTGATACGCCCTCGCACGTGCTGCAGCTCTGTCAGATCATACCTGTCCTGTCTCAAAAAGCACAGCACACACCTTTTGCCAAGGAAGCCCTCCCTGCACCCATTCTCCTGGAGAAACTGGCTGCTCATGGCCTGGACAGATATGTTCTTAGCTGGGTAAAAAGCTGGCGGGCTGGCTGAGCCCAGACAGTGGTGGTGAATACAGCCACATCCAGCTGGTGGCCAGTCACAAGTGGTGTTCCCCAGGGCTCAGCGCTGGGGCCAGTCCTGTTTAGTGTCTTTATCTGTGATCTGGACAAGGGGA
>JAVJGI010000001.1:16762726-16783693 GCA_035590275.1 Ibycter americanus | reverse complement strand
GGAGGCTCAGGGGGGACCTTATCGCTCTCTGCAGCTACCTGACAGGAGGCTGTAGGCAGGTGGGGGTTGGTCTCTTCTCACAGATAACTAGTGACAGGACCAGAAGAAACGGCCTCAAGTTGCACCGGGGGAGGTTTAGATTGGATATTAGGAAAAGTTTCTTTGCTGAAAGGGCTGTCAAGCATGGGAACAGGCTGCCTGGGGAAGTGGTTGAGTCACCATCCCTGGAGGTATTTAAAATAGATGTAAATAGGGCACCTGGGGACATGGTTTAGTGGTGGACTTGGCAGTCTAGCTTTATGGTTGGACTTGGTGATCTGAAAGGTCTTTTCCAACCTAAATGATTCTATGATTGTATGACCTTCCTGGTACAACTACATCTTTCCAGCCACTATGTCAAAAGGGAAAAAAAAATTGTGTGCACCAGCACATGCCAGCCCCAACGAGACCATGTGAACCCAGGAGGGTCTGTGGCTCACTGTCCAGAAAACATGCACAGGGCAAATTCATCCTTGGCCTCTCCGCAGCACATAGCATAAGGATCAGCCATGAGAGTGGGGAGACTTGGTGAAAGGTTTGTGGCCACCAGATTTTTGTTTCTCTACTTCTGCTTCAGTGGCTTTTGTAATAGTTCAAACTGTGGTGTAAAGCAGAGTTTCTGAGTGGCATTTCTGGTGGTTTTATTCTCAGTTCTGGCTCTTGTCTGTCACTTAAATACCAATAGCGAGGCTCTTTTACCCATTGTACACTTTAGCTGTGCTCTTTGACGTTCACATGCTTCCCCCAAATACTAGATTTTGCCAGGATGGTCATGTTATGGGTAGCTTAAACTGACAGAATGGGGATCAGAGCTCAGATTCCTGGAGAACTTCTGGTGCTGGTACCAGCTGAAACACTACCACTCCTTTGAGAGAGATGTGCTTTCACAATTTAACTTTACTTCTATGGGGAGTCATTCTGATTTGGCTCAGCTGATGATCAGAATTCCTATGTCACGTTGTGTTTCTGAGTTGTGTTATCACTGGTATCTGATCAGGTCTTACTGAGGACCAGGTTCTGGCTATCCCAGGTGTTGACTGCTGAAAAAGATGGTCCCTGCTTCAAAGAATACAGTGTCTTATTCCCTTGCGTACCTTATAATTGGTCAGGAAGCATCATTTTAGGGGTGTAGTGCACACATGAAAATTGGTGAGGTGTAACCAAGAATCAGTCCTACAGTATGAAAATGGGAAGTCAGAGCAAGTAAGCCTCAGGGTACAAAGTAGTTGGAGGAGCAGCTTGGGAAGGCCAGCATGTGTAAGGACACCTCAGCTGCTCCTGCTCCCCACGTTTGGCTGTCACTAAGGGCCTTTCAGTGTCCCATATGCTTTGGTTTCTTTTTTTTTTTTTTTTTTTTTGGTTTGGTGGTTTTTTTTGTTTTCTTGCAACTGCTTTCACCAGCCCTGAATCAAACGCTTAAGTGAGTGATAATAACTCATCTTTTGTGGGGTAGTTTTTTACTGTTTGTGTTTTGTACAATTATAAATTGTATAATCTGAGCTCTCACAGCCAGAGCCTAATATATTTGACTTTATTGCTTTTTGTTTTATGGAAATAAATTACTGCTCACACTCTGACATTTAAATTAAAGGATCTGCACTAAATCTTGTGTGCCACAATAAGAAATTAAGAGAGTGTTCCCTGCTAAACAAGCAGAGCTGGAAGCCCCAGTCCATGAGCACTGTGTCCATTGAAACCAGTTTGCAAAGGGGACAACATGTTCGGTCCATTCTGCGCTTCAGCACCAGTCAGCAGACATTGCTAACCCAGGCAGACTGGACCATGGATGTCTAAGCAGATGAGCTTTCCCAGCCCAGAGGAGCTCAGCCAGGGAGGCTTGCTGCGTGCACTGGGACGTGCCGCACCGGTTTCTGGGGGGGCTTAAGTTCCTGCTCCTTGTGAACAGGTTCATGAACAGAAATATTTGCAAAATTCATATGCAAAGTGACACGACAGGGTGTCCCTGCTTGGATCTGCAGCTCCAAGCCTTGCACAAGCAGAGACCAAAGCAATATGAAGCTGGGTTAGAAATGGCAAGCTTTCCAGAAATCACAAGTTGGGAAGTGGAGAAAGGGCCTTTTGGTTTCGAAGCGGTTCCTGTGCCTGGGGGCAGTGACTTTGAGCTTCTCTGTGCTGTGTGAAGGACTGAGATATTCTGGTTTGTTCTTCCATGGAAAACCTGAGGCATTTGTGCAGTCCAGCCTCTGCTGGAGTATTTCATTAACTAGAGTATTTCGTGAAACTCACAGTAAAACGTTGAGGGCTGGCAGGACCGCAGTTCCAGTGACATTACATGGCACTTTTTTTTTTCTTACACATTTTAAACTTCTGTATGCTTTCTTTCACACAAACCAGGGCCTTTTTTACCTAAACAAGAGCAGCAGTGTTAGCCAGTTTGTTCCTGAAAGTGGGTTTCACCAGCTAAGGGCAAATTCCAGCTGTTGAAGAGAAATCCTGGAAGGAGTAGGGCCATTGTGAAGGTTGTCAGAACCAGCTTTTTCTCTGTACCTGCCAGCCCTAAAGCTGTTTTTCTGTGTTAGATGCTTGAACACTGTCTGAAGTTTCAACCTAAGCAGATTGTACATCTCTAAGGGAAAGATGAGTGAAAAATTTATTTTATGCAGTTAATAGAAAATTGGATTTCATTGTGGTGTCTGTCCTTCCTAGGCTTGAGTTCAAGAATAAATGCGAGCAAAGCGAAGAGCAAAAATTTCCCTTTGCTTGCTATTCCCATCTGGGTACAGCAACCTAGAGCAGATAATGTACATCCCCTATACATTTGGTGCATTGAGAACCCTGTGACCTGTGTGAGGAAGGGACAAGAGAAGCAGCAGGCAGGAACAAGAAGCTGGAAGTGAAGAAACTGAAGTTGCAAGAAGGAGCAAGAGGAGGAGGCTGGTAGCAGGGCCATGCATGAACTGCTCAAGCAAGGGAGTGAGCGGGAGCTGGGGGCAGGAAGGTGGACAGTGGGTTCCTGGGAGCAACCAAGAGAAAGAAAAAGAGCGAGGGGAACCGGGGCCTGAGGTGGAATGCAATGCATCTGATAGAATAGCCCTATAGTAATTTCAATAGCTGAAGTCAACAAAGAACTGTACTTTGAGTGTATACAGGGCTACAACTGGACAGTTTTAATACCTGGAAAAAGCAAGCAGAAGTGTTTCAAACTGGTAAAAAAATGAAAGGGTGAGTATTCTTCACCTGAATCTGCCAGTGTCTGTTTCCCATGTGTGAAACGAGTGCACTAAAAATATTGCTTTTCAGGAGGGCTTCACAGAAGTAAATTCAGTAGTGCTTGTGAAGGGCTCAGGTAGTGATGATGATTAAAGGTTGTACCAGAATTCCTCTGTGCAGCTTTAAAACCAAAATATTCTCTCTCAGAAATGATGCACTTTGCAGCCCCTATTTTTGTGCACGTTATGTAATAAATTATATTGCAACTTGGCATAAAGCAAGCAGTGCAATGTCCTTAAAGTTTGATGCCAAGCAACAGCTATAATTTCAGAGTCCCAGGGGAAAGTGGACCTTTGGGTTACACAAGATGACACAATTAAACATGCCCTGGAGGTTTCTCAGGCACAGAGGCCAGCGGTGAGGAGCAGATTGCAGCTTTGCTTGTAAATCCTCTTAGCTTCCAGGGCAAGGTGAAGCACACATATTGCTTATTGTGAGCAATCTCAGCTACAGACATGCACCCTCTGGAATTGCCCCTTGGGCATCTTTTAAGAAGGTGCTGGTTGGCACGGGCCAAAATGGTGTCAGGGAAAGTCATAGCTGTTTGTTGGGCCAGACAACTGCATTCTCATGCCCAGGACTGTGTCCTCTCACTGCTTAATGTACTCAGCTTGATGTAATCTTGATGCCTAGCTGACCCAGGTCCTGGTGGTCTGGCTAGGCTGTCATCCTTTAGCTTCAGTGAAGATGTTACGTTTCTTTGGTTGGCTTAGTTAGTATAAAGCTGATGTCTGGAAAGTCCTTTCCATGTGGTTATGTGGCTTCTATTGATGCAAATTAGTGGCACAGTTAGAGTGAAATATGAAATAGCCATTAAAAGTCATATTGGACCTGAGATATGGTGTCAGGTAATTAGCACCACCAAATGGCTTTGACATACTTTCATAAGCCTATGAGTAGTTTATGTTTACACGTGTCAAGTAATGGCATGTAGCTACAGGTACTCAGCTGACCTTGTTTTCACCCCACAGCAAATTCTGACCTCTTGAGATCGTTTGATCTCCTCCTTCCTAAGGGCAAAAGTAAAACCCAGTATGCCTTAATAGTAAGTACCTGTGACTGGAAAAAAAAGTGTGTCTGGAATGAAACCTTACCATCCCTGTGCAGCAGTCTGAAGGAGACCTTGCCGAACCGCCTGCCCGTCCTGCCCCAGCTGCTTTAAGCACTGCCTTGGGTCAGCTGCAGCCCACAGCCCTGGCAGCAGTGCTACCGCTGGAGGGCATCAGGAAGAAATGCTGGACCAAAACTGGTCCAGGAGTGAAGAGCTCTGGCCTGCCTGTGTTAGTGTGGGGAAAGGCAGGCTCTGCGGGCTGCCGGGGGGGTCTGCAGGAGGGCAGGGTCCGTACCGCCCTGCGGCTGCCTGGGGGGAAAATGGGGCATTTGCTCATACCCCTGTAACTGCATTATTGTCTCATGGAGGATTACGTGTTCCAAATCAAATTCAGAACATAAATGGATTTTAGGGAGGTAATTCTTGTTTCCAAACAGAAAATACAGGGAAAAGCGATGAAAATTTGAGTTTACTTTCAAATGTTAATATATTAACAGTAAAATTGTTTAAAATCTGAGTTATAGAGTGAAAACAGAATGAAAAAGGCAGCGTGTTTCCTTTCCAACCATATGCTTTTGAACACTTAGATAAAGCTTTCACTACGAGTTTCTCCAACCGCATTTGTAGACTGCAGCACATTTCTGTGGCTGTGAAACCCGGGCAAGGGACACGCTGACCTTACAGCGCTCCCCTCCCCAGGGGTGATTCCTCTGGCACTGGCTGGCTGCGGCAGACCCACACCACTGCCCTCCCTCCAGCTGCCACAGCGAACCATCGACAGCCAGAGCACAGCCCTTGATTCTGGCAACTTGGTGGTCACTGGCCAGCCCGCCGTCACCGGCTGCAGCCAGCCCCACGCTGGGCTTGGAGCGCACCCGGGGCCTCTGCAGAGCAAAGCCAAGGAACCGAGCGTGGCATTAAGGATCAGTGGTGATAATCCCTCATCCCTGCGGAGAAAGGAGGAGGGTAGAGGGAGGGGTTGGGGACTTTGTGATTTTTTCTCATTTCAGGATACAATATTTTTTCTCTTTCCAAGACTGCAGCAGATACGTTTCAGGTTTTTTTAGGAATAAGAAGTCTAGTTTTAGTAATTGATGCTGTGTTGAAAACAATAGAAAGTTGAGGCATGCTGCAACTTTTCTTCAGAGCAAGTGATCTAGATCTAATCCCCTCTGTTTCATCTGAAAAAACCCACTTACGTATCTGAACATAAGAGTAAATTAGCATGTGCCTATGAATACTAATGCCGCATAAACTCTACTTTAAGCCTCTAAAAATGAATAGTACCAAGATAACTAAATGGGAAGAGGCAAATTCAGAAAGAGCATTAGCATTGTCCTTAGGTGCTTTGAAGAAAAATGTTTAACTTTCTATCAAATATATTAAAATAAGAGGCTTTGCAAACTAGAAAGTAACTAGAGAAACCTTTGTGTCTAGGTTGCTAGTAAAAGACCCAAGATTTTTTGCCAGAAAATAGATACCAAAGATGCAATTGCATGTGCAACTGTGCGTGGAGGTTAATATTTTATGCTGTTTAACCCAATCCAGCCAGAAAAAGGTTTGGGGCTTTTTTTTTTAAAAAAAAAAAAAAAGTAGAAAAGGGGAGGAGAAGCCTCCAGTACAGTGAGTACTGCTTTCACATTTTTTGCAGATCTCTTGTGGGTCGGCTCAGTAGCCATGCAGCAACCTAGTACGTACAAGAAACAAGCTTTCACCTCCCTCTTTTCAAAACAGATCTGGAGGTAGAAGACAGACTGTGAGAGGGGCCTATGGTAGAAAGGCACTGATTTAGTCATGGAACCATGGTGCTGCCTCCAGCCCCTAAAAATAATGATCCCTGTTTATCCTCTGGAGGGCTGCTTAGGTAGAATTAGAGCAGTGTTTTTGTTGCCAGTGTGAATCATAACTACAGAGAAGTTTCAGAGCAAATCAGGAGGTAAAACAGCATGGGAAATGCCACTGTCTCACACTCCTCAGAGGAAGAATAGCTAGAAATACCTGAATCAGGACGAAAGTCTTGTTGGGCGTATAGAATCGATACTCTTACCAAGACGGATTGCCCTTGCATTTTAAGTAAAGCATGTGGAGGACCAGAGGGCATGGGAGCACAGAGAATGGTGTCCCTTTTCTGAAGTCACCTAGCAAGTCAGTAGCACAGGTAGGAGTTAAAAGTGGACGCTTCATTTGATGGCTGCATGCTTGCCCTGCATGGCACTGCAACCCCCTGGTACATATGGCACTGCAACTGTACAGCACAGCATGGGCCAGCAGCTGGGTCTGTCCAGAATATAGCTGCACTGCTTTAAGACTGAGTGAAACTATGTCTAACCCACTGGGTGTCTCTTCATCCTTTCCTTGAGTTATTTGAGATTCAGGGCTATTATGATTGTCGTAATCTAGCGTGAGGGGAGGTGACACTCCCATTGCCACTCAGGAATGATGCTGTGTGTATTTTCCTTCCCTTCCCTTCTCCCCATGCTTTGTGTTCCTTGCACAATCCGTGGTGTTATAAGTTTGCCATTTTGAGTAGGGTCATGCAAGAAAATTCTCTCATCGCAGGCGCTGGTGAGTGTACCACCAAACACTTTGCAATTTGACAGAGGGCAGTTTCTTCTGCGAAAGCCTGTGGGGCTGGCATTATCGGAGGCTGCTTATGGGCAGGGAGAAAGGCACGCTGGCTGTGCAAGCAGCCGGCTTGCTGTGCTGCCTGCCCACAACAGGCACAGGTCAGGCTTTTGAAATCAGTGCTATTTCTCACAGTGCAAGGAGAAGCTGTGCCCGCTGCCGCTTGCTGGCTTGCTCAGGGCTGTAACCCTGCTGGAGACAGCCTCAGAGCAGCACCCTCTGGCACTGGCCTTCCCACAGTGTTCACTTTCTTACCCAGTCTGGGAACGAGTATCTTGTGAGTGAGTGAGGCTTTCACCTCCTCCCAGCTCGTCCCACACACCCCGCCACGCTTACGTGCTGGGGTCTCCCGATCCTTTACGTGGCGTTTGATGTCTGTGTACTTATGTGACTGAGGAAAAATCAGCCCCACCAGCCCTTTTCGCTGGATGCCGTCGTTAACCGAAGAGAATGGCAGCATCTCTTACTGCAGAGGAGAACTGCACATCGCTGAGGTCAGGAGCCGTGTGAGTCGCATTTCAATGATCTCCAGTAAATGCCAAAATAGATGAAGAAGCCCATTCAGAAAACTGTAGTGTAAACAGCTGGGTTTTCAAATGTATTGGAGGAAAGGAGGAAAAGAACGAATGTGTGTAGGAGCGGAGAGCTGTGACATTGCAAGCTGCAGCGTCTCGTGCTCTGTCGGTACCTGTGACATGAAGCAGCCTTACTGGCAGGGTTTATTACTGATTGCCCAGACCGAGAAAATCTGTCCTTAGAAGGAAAGGAGAAAAGAGGTCTCTTTTTTCCTCTCCTTCCTGAGGGCTTCACAGACGAGTCTAACAAGGTCAGTCCCCTGCCAATAAAACCAGTCCCGGCTGATCCGCCGGCTTGCCTGTCTTAAACCGCCCCTGAGACACTTAACCTGCTGGACTGCCTTTCTGCAGACACCTGCCTGAGCAGCAGACTAAACAAACAGGGATTCGCAACTGCACAAAACTTGGCCCCTTTCAGCAGGGCTCCCATCTGTTAAAAAGCCATTGTCTGAGCAAGTGTTCAGCTAGCTGGGGAGGCAACGCTCTTGCATATTGAGCTGCCCCCGTCCCCCATAAAAGTCCTCTTTAGCATTTTCTTTTCTCCCCTGTTTCCATTGCCTGATTTATTCATTGGTTTCACCTCTTCTCCCCTCCCCCTGTGGTTCATAAGGAGGGCCTCGTTGTCTTCTGTACCTCGGGGGTCATGTCTTTTCAGTCACTGGGACAATACCCGCTGCTGGCATCTGCTTCCAGATCCAATCAGCCATATTGTGATCACATCCTGCCAGAGAATTGTTCCTTCTTTTGCTCGGCTTTGTTGCCAATTTCATGCCATGTATTGCTCCATGTTTTGTGCTTCATGAAGCTGTCACTGGCATAAAAGTGGTCTGACCAGGGTCGTAGTAAAAGGGGTGGGAATGAAACATCCACCGAAATGTTGAGCAGGCCACCCACCGGCCGCAGGCACGCACGCACACACACGCAGGCAGGCATGCAGGCACAGGCACACAGAAACACACACGGCATCCCGCAGCGCTTAATTGGTGTCCCGCCGAGCTGCTTTATGCTGTGCTAGAGGAGCAAAAACTTTGATGGGGAGCTGTGGCATTTGTTTCCCCTAGTAAAGATCAAAAGCACATCGTTTTCTTGACATTGCTGGAGGGTCTGGACTGCCTTGTATCAGATAATCTTTGCTCAGCCCTGAGCGCGAAAGATGGGACTGGTTACTCGGACAATTGAAAATAAGTCTGAGTTCCTAGCGGGTGTCAGAGGGGGAAAAATACCTGTTAAAAAGAAATCCCATGAGCAAACTGCATCAGTGACACCTGTCATTCCAACCTCTTGGCTCCCATTCTGAAACCCCTTCTAGAAGTCGCACCAAAGTCTGCTGTGAATCGTGACCATCCTCTTCGGTCTGGCCTTGGGTGCAGCTTGCTGGAGACTGAGCTTTGTGCTGCTTTTAATGTCCGTAAGGCAGGGGCACAAGCCCAAATCACTGAGCCAAAGCAGCTGGGACACCTCTGTGAGAACAGAAGTATGCCTGCCTGATGGGAGAGAATTTGGCCCAATATTCCCTATAACAGAATTATCGCTTTTCCTGTAAAATACCTTGAAGTTAAACAGCTGTGAATTACATGTTTGTTTAGGCATAAGAAACTGGAGAGCAGAAACCTCTCTGTTTTGTTCTTGGGTTTGATTTTTTTTTTTTTGCATGTTCATTTGTTGTGGGTGTTTTTTGTGATGTGACAGACTCATCTGATGCTCTCCCGTGTCACCCCGGCCTCCATTTGCCAATGCACTGGGAAGGTTTCTCATGGTTTATTTCCTGCCTGTCAGAGCAGCCAGTAAACCTTGGGGAAAGAGCTCGTCCCTTCCAGAATACAAAGTAAGTCCAAGCAGGGTCAGGGGACTTCTCGCCTCTCCTTCTAAGGGGAACCGATTCCCTGTTTCCTTTCTTTTGGCTCGCTGCTGTCGCTTGCATTCACGCTGGGTACCACCTTCCCATGCTAATAACCCAATGGCAATCAATAGAGCTGTTCACGGAAGGCACAGAAAGGAGAGGGATATGCTCACCCCCCTCTTGCTTTATGCTACAGTGCTTGACAAGCGATTTGGGGAGCAGGGATGGACCCATGCTTCCCGGGAGGGGACACCAGGCACCGGGCAGCTCTCTGCACAGAGCTGGCGTGAACTCCTCTCTGCATGCCCAAAACATGGTCCTTCTCTGAGGGTCTGGTTCTCTTGGTCCGCTTTCTACAGGCAGTAATTCCACTGAGGGCACCCCTCATTGTCCTCAGAGGTGGAACACCTTGTGTGAAGATTTTGTAGACGCTGTCTTCTTAATCCCCTGCCATGGGAGTCAAGGGACCATTAGGTATGAGGTGCAATGGCAGGAAGATTATGCCCTGTGAGTCTCCTCTAGCAGGGTTCCGGGCAGTTTTGAAAACCCAACGAGAACTTCAACATCTTGGGGTCCTCATTGCCAAGCTTCCCGTCTGCAGGAGAGCTGCAAGGAGGGAATGTGTGGGAGAGAAGAGGGAGAGGAGAGGACCCATCCCCCTCTCAACACACTCAGAGGAGCTGGCTTCATGGTTCTCACAACCTCGCTGGAAAGTTGGCTGGCAGAGCACATGATTCCTGCAGCAACCTGTGGTCCTCACCCTGTGCTCATCACAATCACGTCTTCTGCAGCACCCAGGTTTTATTTATCATTAAAACTGACAGCGACCGCGCAGTGAGAGATGCACGAGAGAGTAGGGGGGCAAGAGACAGCTTTGTGAGAGAGTGTGTGTGTGGTGTGTGCATGCGTGCGTGTGTTAAACAATTTCATGGACATCTGTCATGCACAGTTAACTTTGCATTGCTGCATTTTAAGTTGTAGGCCTCGGCTTGGCCGTCAGTGATAAAGTAGCTGGCAGTTTTCAAAAAGCCGCTGGATAACAGAGCATGAATCATAAAACACACTACTGTGTAGCAATATCCAAGTTCATTCAATGCAATGAAACCATGCAGAGGACCTTTATTCCCAGCTAATTATGTGGAAACGCCTAAGACAATAAAGCATCTGGTGGTCTTTCTTCCCCATTTCAATTTTTCTCAATATTGTGACAGGGGAAAGCATTGTGCCTTTCCCAGGGTAGTTGCTGTGAAGAGGAGTAAAAGCAAGGGTCAGGAAAGAGCAAATAGATGAATTTATAACTTTCTTTTTATTTATTCCTTTCCCATTGTTTCTCTGGAGACTCTTCCTTCACGGCTGTATTTCCAAACCACTATTCTCACTACACTCTGCCTGAATACTTTTTTTTAATACCACCCAAACTGCCAGGCCTCTCTGTGTTCTCCGTTTTTTTTCTCTTCTCTGCCCCAAATGCATCCAAGAGCTGAAATCCAAGTCTGTGATCTCCACTGAAAGCCTAGGTATTAAAAATAATAATAATAAAAAAAAAAAATTAGAAGCCTAGAAATAAGTAGTGTTTTGCTGAACAGGGAGAGAAAGGGTTTGGTTTGGAGAGTGTTTCCAGTTGGTTTGGGGGGGTTCTTGTAACAGAAGCTCCACAACTCTATCAGGCTCATTTTCTGTGTATGAAATTTGCTAATTCAACAGTGAACACTCCGCAAACTTAAATTAACCTCATAGCAAATTATTTCTGCATCACAGATTATTTTGAGGCCACTGAATGACAACACCCTTTAAACTATTTCTCCCTTGGCACTCAGGCTATGGTTCTCATAAGTTAGTATTTTAAAAACCTCTCCTAATTCTATATTTCAGAACAGAGCATGCAAACTTGATTTTCACTGGAACACCCTCCTTGATCAGACTATAGAATATTTTTTTCCCTTTTTGGTCTAAGGCTGTGAGGACAAAAGGGAGCAAATGAACCAAGTTCAGAGCATGCTAAGCAGCAGAAAGGGCAGGGGTGTGGTATAGATTTTGGGAAAACTATAGAACTATTTCCCTAGTTGTTAATGAGGTATCTGACTAAAAATAGTATCTTGCAAGTGTGAAAATCGCTTTTGTTTGGTTTCAATGCTGTTAATTACTGTCCTCCTGTGACAAAAGCTGCAGGAAGAGTCTGATTTGGATCTTTGCTCTGCTAAGACTTCACCTGCCTTGGCCAGACATGGTGAGGCTACCTGGAGCTCCCTACATACGGGGTGTCTGGTCTGAAATGCTTAGTAAATGCTAACAAGCAGATGCTCCAGGAGGCAGCTTGTCGTGTACTAAGACAAGTCTTCCAAACAGGTGAGGAGTGAAGAAGCCTGAAAACTCAGCTTAGACTCACCTCTTTTTTTTTTTTTCTTTTTTCTTTTTTTTTTTTTTTTGCATTGCAGTATCATAGAGAAACAGCAACCTGGCATAAAACAAGTGTAAATGAAAGAAATAATGACATCAGAAAGAGAGGAAGGTAAAGTGTTTCTCAAATTGGTTAATACCTGCGATCTCTCCTCAAGAGTAAATATTTCACAAGTTTGTGGACTCTATCCTATGTTTTGGGCATCCTCAGCTGCCGCCGTGGTATTTGAGGACTGTGCAGCCATCAGCAGTTTAGCCTCGAATTAAACACAGAAGTATTTTTCATCCTCATGCTTTCAGTAGTTGCAAGTTGTACAGCACAGAATGAGGCTCAGCTTCACTGCGAGGAAATCAGCGCTAGGGAAGGAGTGGTGCTAGAAGAGGCCAAAGATACCACGAGATGCAGATGTGAGAATATTGGACTAGACAGATTTGTACATACCATGGATTTGGGGGAAGTAGAGGTGGAAGTGTCAAAGAGGAACTCCTGATAGACCAAGTGCATGGCAGGGTGTGGAGTAAGCAGGAGGAAGCGGGAATGAGTACGAGGATGGGTGCAGCTTGAGGCTGAATTTCAGCTGCTGCCACAGTAAGGAAAAATCCCAGTGGTGGTGTGTATTCTTAACTCCTGAAAGGACCTGACTACATCAAAACTCCTACCTCTGGGAAATATTTTAATATTAAGTATCTAAATTTTAAATGGGAACCTTGGGTCAGGGAGGGGCTGCACTGTAGCGAAAATTGCCAATTAATTGAGCACTGCACTCAAATTTCTACCACTTGATCCTCTGCATTAGGTGGAGGTCACATCACTCTGTCCTTTCCTACTTTCTAGGTTTCCAGTAAATGAAATAATAATTATGGCCCCAGCTTTGACATCTAACTGTGAATGCTATCATTAATTTGCTTCTAATATTTCAGTTGCTTTGTTCAGTGAAAGAGTTTGTGATTGACAAATACGCAGTCCTGTTATTAGCCTGGCTTTCCTTCACACATAGCACCCAACCCAAACAAGACTTGAAACATGAAGCAGACAGAAACATAAAAAGTTAAAAAGGGCAAGAGAAACAAAAAGCAGAAGCAGGAGGAAATATGCAGAAATAACCAGGTGAAATCCAGCTCTGCAGGCACATCAGGCTTCTTTTCTTCCCCTCAGAAATCCATGTAAGCATCAACCATTTCATCCACTCCCCTTAGCTCTTCAGAGTGACACTAGTGGACTTTTGATGAGGCCACAGGTTCACGTGACATCTGTCTTTTATTTGTTGGTGAGGGCAAGCGCTTGTACAGAAATAAAGTTCTGTAGTTTTCCAAAAGGCAAAAGTCAAATATGCTGTGTTCAAGAAAATATTTAGTGTTGCCTTTCACCGTAAGGTTTACAGGCACCTGAAGGTGTGCTGAATGTTTTACAACCTTGTGTGCATCTAAAGCTGTACAAACTGTAATCTAGAATTGTCTGGGAACAGAAGGTTGGAAAAAGCAAAAAAAATTAAATTTCTTGGAAGCTAGGCATATGCAGATACAAATAGCAAAGAAGGGAAACGAAAATAGCTACCTACACAAATATTCGGTTTTAAATTGGTATGGTAATATCCTGGAACTGCTAGAATTTCTCAGCTGCCTGCAGCATGGTGGAACATATACATCTGAAAAGGTCGCATTTCCCAGCCATGCTGTGGAAAAATATTCACTAATATCTATGTTACATTACAGGAATTTCAGCATTTCAGGAGTGTGCAACAGACGCATGCTCAAAAATGCCAGTGTATGCTCAGAAATGTTTTTCTGACATGCTAGGAGTAGGAATAGCATATCAGGAGGCTGTGACTGCAAGAAACAGTTGCGCACTGCAAGATGCAGGTGCACCAGGTCTGGTGTGGTTTCAGCAGCATGCCGAGTGGGAGTGCATTTCTGCTAACAAACCCGTTACAGCCTCCCTTGAGAACTGAATCCTAAATGTGTTTCTGTTTCTGCTCTTATCCTCCCACCGCCCTCTGAACGGTTAAAGGATTCAATTCATTCATCCTCTCCCTTTGTCTCCCAATCCACATCCTTCCCAGTGAGCAATTACTGTTCGTTACTATATAATTTTTTGTCACATGGATTGTTACCCTAATTACAGTCCCTGCCTGGGAAATTCGGATGTAAGAATTGGTTTGTTTGCTGGAGTTATCCTCAGGTGATTGTTTCAGCGTAATCTATTTATAAGGCTTTTTGAAGCTGCACCAAAGGGAAATGAAAATTCCCCAAACCTGAGCCAAATGGCATTATCTTCTTTTAGTGGGCTGAAGAAGGCAGGTTAGTCTTAATTATTTATGACTGAATGTGTAGAATACCTCTCTGGTGATTATACATGTCTCATTTCCACAGGCAACCCAGTGACAAGCAGTATCACGTGGAGTCTCATTTAGGGTTACGAGGCACTATATTCACTTACACCATGGTAAGTGGCAAAGATTCACATGAGAGGTAACTCCTCCATAACACTGGGAAAATAAATGGCAAAAGAGGGGTTGGAAACCTGACAAACATCTGCACCTTTCGACATAGAACAGGCTGAGATTTCCTGCAGATGGGCTGTTCCCGCTCTCACTAGCACTTGCTTTCTCTTGTGCCATCGCGCTGGAGCAATAGTCAGGACAGCTGATATACTGAGCATCTGCTGCAAAGCTTGTTGCAGCCCCTGGAAAGCATCCAGTCTGAAACCACTTTGTCTCCCCTTTTGTTGGTTACATTTTTGAATGCTGGGCAGGTAACAAAGGTAACCGACCTGATATCTTTCATGGAAGCGAAAAGGGCCATACAACAAAACTATCAATCAGTGAAACATACAATATGACCCACCATGGAACCATGGAGAAGGCACGCTAAAAATGCAAGTGCCTCTTTGTGATCCAGACCTCCTGCCTGAGTGGTGGAGGTGCCACCAGTGGCTGTAGAAGCAGTGCAGAGTGCGCAGCACGGCAGACCCAGCTGGAGTAATAGCCCCTGCCCAGGCTGCTCGGGGCAGTACAGTGTAGGGAGCTGGTCTGCTCTCAAAATGAGATCTTCAGCCATCGATTTTAAAGAACCGATTCAGGTGCAACTCAGAAGACAGTAAGTCTTTTGTAAATTCAGTGGGGGAAAAAGGGGGATCGTCCAGGGACAACTGAAAGCCCAAGAATTTAGGTATTGACCATCTCTCCCAAGTATACAGCATTAAGATACTGAAAAGACGGGTTACTTAGCATATGCCAAGCTCTCACCTCTGCCACTATTTTGCTTCCAGTTTCCAGGCTAGAGTTCTTTACAGAGTTGATTTGGGTGTTGGTAAAATGTGGTAAATGCTATCAGTGCACTTTCCATCTACCCCCTGATTGGGAAATGCTTGAATTAGGCCTGACGTTATGAAGTCTACAGACGTTCAGTTTTATTGATGACTTTGATTTTGACACTATGCACAGCCTGAGTAGCCTTCTGGTAATCTGCAGAAACCCACCCAGTTCTGGAGGCCACTAAAACAGGATTGTCGGATTACTGAAATCGTGTTCCAAGTATTTTGTTAACCTTAGGTCACAAGCTAAATTTATAGAAGCGGTTTCAGATCTGCAGAGTTTATAACGGCACTACGGAGGTCAGCATCTCCTGCAGTCCTACAGACAATGGGCAGTGGGCATTTTTAAAAGCAAAGTATTTTTCAAGTAAATATCTCTAACTGATTATTTTGGGTAACTTATATTCTTAGTCTTTCCAGAAGTTTGCCAAAAGGAAACTAAGGCATCTGAAATTTCTGGTTTGTTGTCCTCTCATACGCAAGCATATTTTGGTAGAAAATAAGGTTAAACTGGTATAAACTGCTCATATTGTTTTTGAGACAGAGGATTTAGAACTATAGAAGGGTCTTATACCTTTCAGAAAGCTTCCTGCTGGTATGCTGGAAGGGCACCCTTAAGTTAGTATAACATCCAGATGCTTTGTAAATGCACTGTGGAAAATAGCACCATGAATTATTAGGTGTTCTAAGTTCTTAGATGAAGATTTCTGTTGACTTTTTTTAAGGCTACACAGCTCTGGTAGTTCCTTCTCCATTTTGGGGACTTCTGTTGAAGTTCCTATGCAAAACCAGCACAACTCTAGGAATTTTGAAGGAGGCTTGCTATCACCTCAGCAGACAGACAGCTGGCATGGATGAATTAACCCAGCTGCCGTCTATAACATGATCTAGTTCACATGGCCATCAAAAAACAAGTTTCAGTCTGGTAACATATTACATGAACAAGTGACTAAAAAGGCATGATGGTGTTTTAACAGTGAACAGTTTCCCAGATTCTGACTTTTTATAAGCAATTCATTATTTTCATTATTGATTTTTTTTATTCTTGCTCTGTGTTAACCTGCTTGATTCCACCTTAATGGTTTGTTTTCATCTAGGCTTCAACAACTCTGCTGGATGCTACTCTTCTGTTTAGAAATGGGATTCCATACTGCATCAACCCTGTGATCCTGCTGCTCATGTGCTACTTGTGAGCGGAGACACAAACATGCTTTCAATCCATCATTTTATTTACAAGGAAATTGGGCCAAATTCCTCTGCTGTGAACTGAAAAAATCCTTCTAAACTGCGGAAAAGTGAAACAAAGCTCCGTGTTTTTTACATTGCTGTACCTTTTCCTCACAGTTTTGGAAAAAATCAATCCCTGTGCCATGAAATCAAAGCAAGGGGGAAAAAAGAAGCCGCCCTAGTATCGTTGCTTTCCAGCAATGAGAAATCTCCATCCTCACCCACAGGCAGCAGCACATTGTACGCACAGATGGATGGCGGCATGGCCCAGTAGCATGGTCCTTTGTAAAGCAAAAACTCTGCCAACTCCCGGGCCAAAAATCCCCCACAGGGTACCCAACAAGGCAAATTTCCAACGGCAAGCAATAAGAATGCAGGCAACAAAAGGCCTTGGCAGGGCCAGGTACTAGCTGCTCCTCATGGCTCTTCCAGGGCTGCTCATTTTCCAGTGCGGTATCAGCAGGGGCAACTGATGCCACACAGATCCGTGCTGGTGGATGCTGGCAGACTTTAAGCACCCACCCATGCCATGCAGACAGCAGTCCGCCTCTGGGTCAGAGAATAGCAATGACAGTGACACTCAGTGGCAGTGATGTTTAGCCCTGCTTTTCGTCCCAGCTGTGAGAAACAAGTCGCTGAAGTGAGTGTGCCTGCCGCTGCTGCCCTCAGCTCTGGCTGCTCCAGAGGTCAGGCAGGAGCATTTTTATGGGGTGACGGAGGAGGGTTCATTTGCAGTGCTGTCGAGCAAGGCAGTCCAAACCTAGATACTCCCTTCTAGTACCCACAGAGGGATGACAGCTGGGGATGGCAAAGCAGAGCCACCCTAAGAAAGAAGGTAACAGCGACACCAGGTCTCAGTTTCATTTAGATTATCTACATTCACTGTGTCCATGTCACACGTCCTCTAGTTTGTATAACAGCTCAGCAAGCAGTGGAATCAGAATTTAGCCAAGTACTTCTGCTTTATCTTGTTACCTGGTGTGAACCCGCTTGGATTAGTACCGCAGCAGAAACAACGCCAATGTCAACAAACCAGGGGAGGGTTCGAATGACCCTGGCTCTAGAACTGTGCTTGTAATAAACTCCTGGAAACAAGAACATATTCCCCCATTCTGATTTATAAAAGCAGCACCAGAAGCATACAAATCAAATCCTGATCTGCTGGGGAAGCATTTAAACACAGGGTCTTGTCTGTAGTGGTAGACCTGTGTCACCCAAGTCTGGAAACACTGATATCCCCAGCCAGTGTAAGCAAGATGCTGCTGTGCTGCTGCACCCCCTGGGAGCAGGCTCATAGCAGCATTGGGCTTTGCCTGTTCTCCTAGAAATTCCTCCTGCCCTTCCCTGTGCAGTCTCTTCCACAAAAGTGCTACTTTGGCCTGCAAGTGAAATTTGGGACGTCCAAACCAGCATGGGCACTCATCAGAGAAGGCCAGGCACACCCCACCTGGGCTGGCTTGCCCCACTTCGTGGTTAGCAGTACCCAGCTAATGCTGCTGTGCTAGGGGATGAGGGCACGAGCTGCAGCTGTGCCTTGTGCTGGGGGCCAGCCCCCTGTCCCCTGTCACAGCTGGGCATCATTGCCGCCTCACCACCGGTGCCTGGCCCACCTGGCACGCCCTGAAGGAGGGCACTTGGCTGGGGCTGCTTCTGGAAGTTATTTAACCAGTGGCCCAGGAGCAGAGGGGGTTTGGGTGCTAAGGTGAGGGGGCCTGAGCTGCCTGCAAGAGCGTTTGGGCTTCTGGCAAGCTGGTGGGGTCCCCTGGGCAAGATGAGGCTTCCCAGCAAGAGATGCATCTGTGGCCAGGCTTCCTGCTTTTTTCTCCAGCAAGACAACAAACTGTAAGTGAGGGTGGTGAGTAAGCGGGGTGGTGAGAGCAGATGATGGAGACACCTGAAAACCATGTGGTTGTGACTGAGGCTTGCCTAAGTGCGTGCTGTGCTGCTCCTGCGCCCTTTTGAACACTGTTGGGGTTGCTTTGTACTTTCAGGCTGGCTTGTCTGCCCTGGGCAGCATGGCCTCACCTCTGGTATTTCTGGGTGGCAGCCAGAGCTGCTGCTGATTAAGAGTTTGGGGAGAAAGGGGGGTGGAAGAGGCCCCAGATGTGTAACCCTAACCCTGTACCCCAGTGAACAGGGCCTGGTGCAGGGGTTGACCAGGGTCCCCTGTAGAGTCTCAGGCTGCAGAGATGCCTGGCTTCACCTGGCCCTGCTCCCCCCCAGAGAGCCGTGGGCCTGGGGCTGTCCTCTGCTTTGCAGTGGTTGCTGTGTCACCCCTGCCTTCAGTCAGGGGAATAATCCAAAGTGAAACATCACAACACTGCAGTTGGAGGGGAGATAACTGTATGTTGCGGAGAAAAGCATCGGGGAGAGGGTGTATAATTTGGTGGGAAAGCTTTTGGAGGTAGTCTGTAAGGTTAATATATTTGTTTGTGTTGCTATTGCTGCTAAAATGTAGCTCCTCAAAGTATCTCAGCTGACATAACAATCTTTGTGTAATTGTGAGGCATTGCTCTCGCGTTTCTCTCATGTCTTCATTCTCTGCTGCTTAACCTCTTCACCCTCGCCCTCATCCTCGCCTTCTTCAGGCTCGTCTCCTGCTGCGTTGCTGCTAGAAATCACTCTGCTCTCACTCTGTCAGCTACTTACTTATTTCTAAATCACTTCCTTTATTTTACTTCTCAGATTCCTTCACTTGTACACTAATATATCTATCCGTGTGTGCTCTTTTGTTAAATTTTCCCTCCTGCTGGTTCTTTGACAATGTTTCTGTCAGAGTCTCAGGGATTATTTTATGGCAGGTTCTGTGTTGCCTTCTGTAAGAGATTTTGCACAGTCAATTTCTGTTGAATACCTGTTGTCTTTGCTGCCATTCTCCGTCACAATTTTCAGTCTTGGTAAAGCTTTTAAAGAACAGCCCTTAATCTGAAGAAAAATTTCACATAAGCCTGGTCTATGAAACTTTTATATTAAAGTGCTTCAAGCGTTCTGTTAAGGAGGTATTTAAGTATTTAGTTCTTGCTGAGCTGCAGCCCAGCACAGAGGCTGCTCCCAGCTCCCATTTTCTTGGCTGTTTCTTCATTGCTAGCCCTGTGCCTGCACCGACACGGAGAGCAGGGGTGTTGAGGACATCAGAAGTGCTAGGAGAGATGAAGCTAGCTGATGTGGCACAGTTCTGAAAGCACTTGCTGCTAGCCTTGTGACATTTAGGAGGATCATATCTGTGCTGTGTTCTCTATTGGAAATGTAAAGAAAAATGCCATGTGGCTTGCCAAGCCTTCCTCTAGAGTTATTTTCTCTGTTCGGTGTGATGACAGAGGTGCAAGCTGGAGTCTGTGTGTCCTGTTCATGCCTCACTGTGGGAGGTGCTTCAGCATGAGCTGGCTTCCCGCAGCAGAAGCGAGGGAGAGATTCCCAGAGCAGGGGCTTGAACCTCAGGGAAGTCCCCATGCCAGTGGATTGAGCACACAGGGTTCAGGAGAGGCATGGGAAGTTGCCCATTCCCTCAAATGAGGGCTGGTTTGCAGGAGTACCCGATGAGCTGCTGAGCGAAGAGATGCCCAGCTAGCATCTCACAGCCAGCTCCTGGGTTTCAGGGGGGGCTCAGGAGATTTGAGTTCTCTGCTGCTCAAAGGTGTGGCAGGACAGGAGCGTAGCAGAAGACCGCAGATACAAGCGCACTGATCTTTAAACACTGGAACCTGTCCTCGTTTCCCTTTTCTGAGTGGTGTCTGGATGACCAGTGCTTTGGTAGCACACGGAGCCTCAGTTCTGGTGGGAATCTGGTTGTGTTAAACGATAGGAAAACCTTCAGTGAGAGGTGGTCTCTGCCCCCAGAAACTGGGGTCTGGGTCTGGAAGCCCTTGAGGCAAAAACTCAGCCAGCGAGGGCTGTTTTCAGGGTGTGGATGGATGGCTTTGAATGTGTTAAAGTACAGGGTCGGCTGGATACGGATTCCATGCAGGTTTGTGCAGGATGGGGGCCTGAAACGCAGCTGACCCCTGAGACGGGGGCTTCCCATCTGTGGGAGGTGCGCACCCACCGACCCCCTAGCCCAGGGGGGTGCTGCCCCCCGGCTGCCCGACCCTGTCCCCCTGGGTTCGGTGTCAGCCCTTGGGGGGCAGGAATGGGGGCTGGCCGGGCTGGGGAGGGAAGCTGAGAAATGAAACGAGGCACGAAGGCTGCACCGAGAGTCTTTTATCAGGTACATCTTCGTTTTTCAAGTGCCTATCATATCACGCGAACTGCTCTTGAAGAGCCCTCCATTTACCCTCTCCCCTAATTAAATGTGCACTTCATTAATGTAAATTGGGGGTTTAATGCTCTTGTTGAAATTCTGAAGAAAGTGCTATGGCCTTGCGAAATGCTTAAGCATCATTGCAAATTAGATTAGGGACCAAGAAAGGCAGTAAAATTAGAATGATAATGGTTGATGTGGCTTCCTGACAGGCGTGACTATTCAGGGATCAATGGGATGGAGAACAGTTTCCCCCAGCCTAAAGCGAAAGGCAGGGACAGACGTCAGCCTACAGATGTGGCTTTTGGAAGCTCTTTCAATTAGTTTAATTTGGTAAATGGTGGGGATTTAGAGCCTCTTAGCCAGTCATACAAGACAAGAATACATTGAAATGTTTTTCGCTTTTTAACATAAAATAGGATTGGCCACATT
>JAVJGI010000001.1:16735001-16762496 GCA_035590275.1 Ibycter americanus | reverse complement strand
CAAAGCAGGCCCCTAAACACGGGAGGCGATGGGGGTCTGCTCCGGGGCCCGCTGAATGCAGCCGAGTGACCCCCGCCTCTGCCGAAGGGCTCCGAACGCAAGCCCCCACCCCCACCCCCCCGCCTCCCGCTGCGGCGCTTTCCCCCGCCGTGCGCCTGCAATCGCGCACTTTGGCTCCGCAAAGTCGGTGGGGAGGGGGCGGCAGGAAGATGCCAATAGCGCTCCTTTCTGCGCCTCTGCCGGAGCCAGAACTTGGAGCTTGTTTTTAATCCCTTTGCTGGATAGGTAATTGCAGTTAATGATGTGGAAAACAAGTTCAACAGATATCAAGCGGTGCTGGGACTTGGCTGGGTTTGTGCGAGGAGGAGGGGAGAGGAGGTCAGGTAATCCTGCCCGAGGATTTCTTGACTATAAATGTGCAAATAAAAAAACCGGGAACATAAGCTTTTATGGAAAGCTAATGCCTCAGAAACAAATCAAATGGCGCAAAGATGTGCAGGGGTGGCCCTGCGCTGCCTGCACGCAACAGCCCTCTTGAAACGGGGGACCCCCACCCCACCGAGCCCAGCTCTCGCTGGGAGTCTGGCCAGTTAACTGGCCTCAAATAATATTACCTAATCCCCTCTTGACAGAAAATAGTTCACATGCTAGGAGGGTGTTTGCCGGAGGGAAAGGCTCCGCTCGCCAGGAGAGCGGTTTGGGATCGGTAGGGTCTGGCTCGGAGGTGCTGCCTGCTGAGGTCAGGCAGGTCCTGGGGGGCTTTGCCTGGTGCAGGGCCACAAGAGGAGGTGTAGAGCAGCACCGTAGGTGGGGTGGCTTCCTTGTGGCTTCAGGAGCAAGTGCTCAGCCTCAGGAAAGAATCCCTGATGAACCTCAATGGTTCATAAACTAGTTTTTGGATGTTGACTGAACCCTTGCTGATGGATTCATCTCCATCCCGTTTCAGACAGTATTGCAGAAACGCAATACTGGGTGGCAAGAGCTCTAGCTGTCAAACACCCAAATGCCAGGTTAAAGTATGAGCTACGTTTGGTAACTCCTTTACTGTGACTCCGAACGGTGTGATGTGTAACTTTGCTCAGTGCTGGGCAGCTTGCCTTAGGTAGCCATTAAATGACTGGGTTTCTCTTGCTGTGTGTTCAAAAACCAGTCCCAGCTGACTGTCCTAGAGGGGGTGAAGCCTGGGGCTTGAGCAACCAATTTTATACAACTCAGAATCTAGATGCCCAGTCAGCAGCAGAAGGGAAGCTCCTGCAGAGCTCCTTGCACGAGCTATTGCTACTGGTCTTACAATTTCATTAGCACTAAATTCACCTTTACAAAAATTTAATTTTTAAAAACTGCTCGACTTGGCAAGGGCACCAGCTGAAAGATCAAGTTACTGTTTGTAAATGCCAGACATGAATTAATTTAGCAGTGCACTTGTCCTGACTTTATGAAAACATATCCCAAATATTGACTTTTTCTTTTTTCAGTAAAACCTCTTTTCCTTTGATGGGTGAGGCCTCTGTCTGGTACAGGGAGCTGGTACTGAGTCACTCCGAAGCTTTTTCAGCATGCTGCTCTTTTGGAAATGTGGACATGAAGTTGTTAGGTCTCTGCTGCCGCCTGGAGAGTTACATGAGACAATTTAAGAGCTGCTTTTGGGAGCTGGGTACTACCAGTACCCTTAGGGCAAGCCTGCAAAAGTGAGAGCCGTGTTACCTTTTAAACAGAGAGAAGGTAGCATCATCAACTTTGAAAGAAAACTGGAAATCGGGTCTCACTGCCAGTTAGTGCACAACTTTTTTGCTGTGGAAGAGGGGAATGGACAGTTGTGCCTTGTTAACCTTACATGGGAAAAAAAGGTGGTTAAAGAGGTGTGTCATTTTTAAAAAAAACAAGACAGATTGACTTCCTGCATGTCAGAGGCGGGAAGTGTCTGAGGGTGCTTTTTCTGTATACCATCTCGTGTCCTGAGAGCCACAGCTACACAGCCAGAAAGAAGCCCGACAAGCCAAACAGGCGCAAAATAGGTGAAGGTAAAAGAATGACCAGCAGGCAGAGCAGATGGAAGAATAACAGGGAAGGGGCTAGTTAACCTCAAGTCTTCTTTAGGCAATCAGTAATTTGCTCTTGTAGGTCTCCCTGTGCCCCCATGGACACCCAGCTCTTGGAAGCAGAGGTCTTTCCTGCTGTAAGGGCATGATTAGGTGTGGCCCTGTGGATCACTCTCACTTATTCAGCTGTTAAAGCAGCTTAAATCCTTATAAGAACATTAACATTTGGGTGCCAATACCAGCTTGACCTTTATTCATAAAGTGCGAAGAGTTGGAAGTAGAACAGATTGGTTGCCAGCGATTGCCTTTTATGTGCAGTTTAGAGGCTTTGATTTCTCTCCCCTTTCTTCCTTTAATCTGACATCGCTGGCTTGAATATGTTTGTGCTCTAAGTAAACAGGGCCAGCGCAGGCCTCCCTTTTTGAAGAACTGTGTGCGTGTGAGAGTGAGGTGGGGGGTGAGGTGACCTTAAAAAAAAAAAGTTTGCCTTTAGAATTAGAAGACTTAAGAATAGATGGAGGCACTAGGGCTGAATGCACAGATCTCCAAGCTGAACTCCACATCAGTCCTTAGGAACCCCAGCTATTGATTCCAAATAGCCATGTACATGGAGAATGAGAATGTAAGGATTTATATTAACTCTCCTGGACTTTTGACTTCATGACATACACAAGTGAGAAACTCAGAGTGAGGCACAGCAAAGGTGACGTGTCTGAAATAGTCACACTGCCTTGTCTGCTGGCCATCTGGGACCCCCCTGTGTTCTTGCATTAATGCTGATGCAAAAGAGATGCCCAAGACTAGGTGTGGTTTTCATTCTTCTGGTGGTATATTTATGCTTGTGACCTGCAATTTTCTGGTTTTTACCTGTTCTCTGTAGTGACAGTCAAATCATGGCTGACTGACCCTTTTGCAGAAGCGTGGAGAGGAACCCAAGAGGAGAGAGGGAAATTGTCTAATGTCTCAACTAACCAACGGCGTTATTGCCTGACACTGTCAAAGCCATCATGTAATTGGGACACCCTGGCCCTAATTTCTCAGAGGTAGCTTCCCAATAGCTTTTGTAAAGGTAGACCTCAGTGCCTACAGGTTTCAGTGTATGGACACTTGGCTCTGTCTCTGGCACTCCTTTTAAGCCTTTAATACAGATTAAAATAGCTTTTTGATGGTTTTGTTTATAGGACACTTGTCTTCCACAGATCCTGCAGCCCTTTGTTAAAGTGTGCTTTGTCAGGACAGCAGTTCTCTAACCACTTCGTAGGCTATACCATTTATTATGCACAAACAGAACTGCACTAAAAAAAAGAACCCACACTGGCCATTAAAGGTCATCCAGCTACATCTGCAACAAGCATGAGAACTTGTCTTTGGAAACATCTTCTAAATCCAGGTTGTCCTTCCATCTTGATGCAAGAGCATGAAGAGCTGGAGACTGCCCTGGCTCACTGCTTAGATTGATGCTGCAGCAAAGCAATCTTCTGTTCTGCTTCCCCCAGCAATGGGGTTAGTCTTCATTTCTCCAGATACTTGGGTGTCTTGGTTACTGTGTAACTGTCACCAGACTTTACTCCTAATTTAAACCAGGAGTCCTGCCCAGTCCCCTTGTCCTGCACATCAGTCTATCGCTGCAGATTTTCAACCAAAGCATTCATTTTACTAAAAGTGCTTTTTTGTGCTAACAAAGTATATCTATATAGCAGAAAGAAGGCTTGAATGAACATTTCAAGCCTTACCTGTCACAAGCCATTAGCTGAATTGCTTGAAGAAATCCCCTGACAAGCATAATTGCTGGTTTTGTGTTACAGTGCTTCATGATATTGCCCACAAGAAGAAATTCTTTTACAAAAGCCCCTTCTGTTTAATAAAGTAATTTGTTCCAGTAACAGTGATAATAAAATTGCTGAAATGAAACAGGATTGTTCAATGAGAACCTGAATCCAATTTGCTGTACTAGTACGATTACACTTTTATCTCTGTGTTTACTCATTTGTAGAATTGCTACCAGACTTTTTATATGCAATTAATAGGATTAATGGTTCCCAGGACAGGCAAGACAGCACCCAGGAGCACAGCACCTTATTTTGTGTGTCAATGACTATCAGCCTTATGTGGGGTGTTGCCTCGGTGTGCAATGCAGAGTAGCAGGCTGGTTTCCTCTCTGTTCTTTGCAACAGGTCAGGGGATCTCGTGATACTTGGTTTGGCCCACAGCAAGGTTAACTACTACATCTGTACTGCTGTAAGGTCAGAAGATTTGCTTGTGGCTTGCTGCTAGGAACAGAAGTTCATCTGTGTTTCTTGGGGCGGGGGGAACCCCTGTCCTTTGAGTTGAAAACTATGAAATAATTATTAATGCATTTTTTTCCTCTTAACACATCTGGAAATTACTTATGCAAGATTTGTGAGCCACAGAAAAACATAACTTTTGCTTTATGGTGACTGAGGGAGTGTCCATATAGACAGATCTATACTAAGCTTTGTCTGTTAGAAATCTGCAGAGGAAGATGAAGTGCCATAGTGTGCTGGTGTGACTCAGGGCTTATTACACTGGTGCCTCTGAACCCGATGTTGCACGATCTCTCTGACTTCAGCTAGGAAGGATCAAACCTCCCCAGTCTGAGGCTTGCAGGTTAGTTAGCTTCACAGCTCACATGCAAATAACATGCCAGCTTACGTTCCTCTTTTCTGGCACGCTAGCAATTCTGAGGCTGTAGGGCTGCTATTTGAGCTTCTAAAACTGGCAATATTTGGGGCTTGAGTAGAGAAAGTGACCAGTGATAGAGTAAGCGAGCAGGGAAATGGTAGTTTACTTGCTCCTTAACGCTTGCTGCGAGATGACATTAGGTACAAGACTCAAATGCTCCATCAGTCACTTCACTTCAAGCACAAACATATGTAGCTCCTAATGAGGGAATGCAGGCGTACTCCGTGTAGTTATTAATATTCGCTTGCGTCTGAGTGGCACCAGTGCTGTGCTTGCTGCTGCCCACACACAGAGCCAGAACAAGCACTGCTCCAAAGAGCTGACAGTGTAAGCAAAAGCATATATAGTCTAAGGATTTGCAATCCTGGAGACCAACGGAAAGCCCCTCTGATGTATTATTAACTCAGGGATATAAGCGTATTTCACTAAAAGCCTGATAGATTAGCTTGCTAACTTTAATTATATGCTTAGACTGGGGGAAGAGCTCACCAGCTTCCCTTTGGGCACCTTAGGGCAGGAGTTTTTGAGGGCCAGCAGGCAGTTCCCAGCGCTGGGGCTGTGAGGCTGGTGTCTGTGCTCAGAGTTCACCTGGTAGCCAGGCAAGTGCGGTGCATGTGTTGGGCTGTTTGGAAGAGCCTGCGTTTCAGAAGATAGGCGCGCCTTGCTCTGGTTAGATGCTTCTGCATTTAGTAAGGGAGCTGGACCTCAAAGTCAAACACTGGCATGTATTTTATGCTGATTAAAAAAATGCAGTTATAATTAGGCAACTTCTAAAACACTCTGATTTTAGCACAGAAACAACAGATGTAGAAATGGTCTGATGATGCAGCATACTAGAGAATATAGAAATACTAGAGAAGCAGGGAAATAATTTACATGATGCTCATTTTATTGCAGATTTAATCAGATGAACTTTTAGAGTCTAAGTTGCTGACATTTTCATTTGATGGAGATTTGAGGTCACTTAAAACTGGCAGGAGCCTATAGCTACAGGAGCTGCCTGGAATACCTGCTGATGCTGGGCTTGTATTACAAGGGTGTGCTACAGGAGAAAGATGTTCGTCTAGTTCAAGGGTGAATAAAAAAATCAGAAGTAATATTAACCAAATGAGGTTGGGAAAAATTCAGCAAGTCGTTAGAGGGCAGACAGAGGATAAAAGAGGGAGGGAAAGAAACAAAATAATTCTTTCTATTTCAGCACACAAGTATTATGTTCTCAAAGACGTTCCTTTCTTCCTTGCCAGCTGCAGGTTGAACACTCTGGCTGTACTGATATAAACAGAATTTTATCGTTTGGTCAACCAGTAATATATAAACATTTTATTTACATGAAAGCTAAAACCAGAAAAAGACATTCTGAGGTGGTTGACATAATATTCTGAAACAACCAAAAAATAACGTGTACTAGTAAACAAAACAGGCAAGATGTTACTTTACCACTGAGAAAAAAAATTCCTCTGTGCACTTTCGTTTTAAATATAAGAGGAGAAAATGCATAGGCTTGTGAATTTAAGTGTATGTCTGGAGGTGTGAGGTACTTCTGGTCAGTAATTGTTCTTCTTAATGTAAAGGTATATACACATGAGGAAGAGTGAGACTATAACACACAGAACTGCTACTCAGAATACCTGTATTAAGTTTTCGCATATCTTGTGTTCCTGTGTGACACTGAGCAATAGTCTCGACCTCATTTCTCTGTGTAAAAATGAAAATCCTTCAATGCCAGATGGATTTTTCCCTCTACTTTTCATCTGCAAAGACCCTTACTCAGTCTCCTGTGGGGTCTGCGCATGTTGCCAGCGCCAAGTGCTCAGAGTTCAGTGCCCTAGGGGGTGGGGAGGATTATCCTGCCAGTACAGTAACCCAGTTTCTAATCTGCTGGTGATGGCTCTGGGCTGGGAGCTGTTCGTTAGCTTTTGGTTAGAGCATCACTGGTATTTATTGGGGTAAATGAGGAACCTCAGCCTGAAGCTTTGGGTGGCAGTAGAAGAGCTGGGTACGTTGTTGTTTGTGGCAGAGACTTTGGCCTGTGAGTAGGGAATTTGGAGCAGAAATGCTGAGTTTTCTTGTTGCTTCTGTTATATCTCCAGTGGAGTTCAGAGCTGGCTTGTGGCAGGAGATCACTGTCCACTGGAGGGGATGACTGTGCCTGCCAGGTCAGGGAGCCTAAGGGGAGGGGTCTGTAGGTGGCTTGAGTAACATCTGCCTCAGTCCCACAGTTTTCCCCTATACAGTGATTGAATGTGCTGCGTTATGCCAGGGACAGTCCTGGGATGCTTGAGAGTGGACTGCCTGGAGGTGTTTGTCAGTTGCCAGATTTCTTAATGTGCTGCTCTAAACATCTGGCATCAGTTATGAAATGCACCACCCCACCCTGCTATCAAGAACCCTTTCAGCATCTTAGGAAACTTGTCATGTGGGAAAAAACGTCTACTTTCTCTTCCTAAAACCTCAAGCTGCCTTTTCCTCTTGGGGACGAGCTGAGGAGGGTGACCTGTGACAGCAACTGACTGTGGCTTCTGCTCTCTGCCACCTCCTGTACCCTGAGGGTGCCCTGCTGATGTGTGGAACAGTTTTCCAATGCAGAGTGTAGGTGCGTCTTCTGAACCCCCAGGAGTTTCCAGTTTCCACAGTATTGTGCTGTTATGATATTTACATGAGAGCTCTCTATGCCCCCAGAACTCCTTACTGTCTTGCGGAGAGCTTTGGGAACTGATTAGGTAGATTGATAATAGAATAATAATAAATGCTAGCCTAGTTCTCAGCTGCCAGCCTTCTTGACAGTCTTTGTGGGACTGCAGTCAACTTATAAACCCTACAGCAATAGATTATTCACTGTAATTATAAACTATAATGTCTTCTGTACCTTGGAACTTTGTAAGGACTCTTACACAGCCTGTCTCAATCACTTCCAGTGTCCCAGTCAAAGGTTTCTAACTTATTGGAGCTAACCACTAATATTTTTTCCTTTAGTGCTGTAGTAGCATCAGCTTTGAGTGTTGATACAATGCTCGTCTGTTTGCCAATGTGCTCATATATCATGCAGCTTCACCACTGAAATAAGGTGAATTTAATCTTAACGGGACTATTGAGTATTGTGTATGGCCTAATCCGGGGCACACCAATGTTTTAGAAGAGAGGGAGTCAGAGGAAGGAGACGCTTTGTGGACTTCTGTCCTGTGAATTCAGCTGTCTGAAAGGTTGGGCTTGTTAGTGATAATGCTGATAATTCTCCTGCAGTTCCCAGATGTCTGTGCCCTATGCCAGCAGCTCAAAACGCCCCATGAAAAACAGACATTTCTGGCAGTGGAGAAAGACCCAGCAGCAAGCAGGCTGGTAGAAGACAGCAACCACCTCTGGGAGGACCACACAAGGCGTGGGGTTTAAACCAGTCTTTTTTAGTCTTGGTTTCCATAGATATCACCCTCAGCAGGTGCTTGTGTACTTTTGCAGGCAACATGGGCATGTAAGCGGTCCTGGCTTCCTCTTCAGCCATGATGTGGCTACCTTTATGTTTCATATAGCTGCCTATCTATATTTTCTGTACTTATAGAAAGGACTACATGTTAAGTATCTCAGAAGGAAGGGAATTGAATTTAGGCTCAGTACTCGACAAGGGTGCCAGGGCTGGGAAAGGGTTGCACACTGAAAAGCTTCTGTAAAGGGATATCAGGCCCGATCTTGGGAGAAGAGTGTGGTTAGGGCACGGGGCACTAGGCTGGGCACTGGCTAACCAGTTTATTCTCTCCATGGTCACAACAAAATAAGGTTATGCTGTACCTATTGCTGTTTGTATCAAGTGTCCAGAGGCTCTAACAGGCAACAGGGCTCCGCTGTGCTCAGAGCTCTGTGACAATGAAGTAATACAGGTTTGGAGTTTTTTGAGAAAATTTATGCCCTTTTTAAATAAGATCAGACAATTGGTGAGATGAGAAACGGAGCTGAGAAGAATACATCCCCTGTCAGGCAACAGCTCGATGGCAGAAACGCATACAGCTATGAACTCTGGATCCCAGCCCTAGCTTTACATACGCTATATCACGCCTCCTTTATGGTGTATGTGATAAACAGGTATAACGCCCCTTTTCAGTGATATATCTTCTTGAGTGGTGTATTCACACTGTCAAAATTACATTGAGGTTAAAAAGAGATGGAAGCCAGAAGTGACTGAACCTTTGTATGTCAAATCAGGAGGGCTTTGCCTCTGTTAGGCGAGCAAGCCCTGGTTGTACACTGAGCTTCAACATGTATGTGTGTTGCTCAAGGCCAAAATGGCAGTGTCCAGAGTTCCTCCTGCTGCACCCAAACTGTGGATGCAAAATCCTTTGTCGCCCTTGGGGGCACTTTGAAGAGCAAGGCACAGTGGTGCACCCAAAGCCCAGGTATATGAGAGGCATGATCAGGCTGTAGTGCTGAGCTACATTAGGGAGCTGGAGCCTGCTGCCAAGAATTAAGAGCATTTACTTTGAATATTTTGTTGCCTTGCTTGTTCCCCCCGCCCCCGCAAGTTGCTGGCAACTCTCCTCAGTCCCTTTAAGACCCCCCTCGCTGTGGAGCTCCTGGTCCCTTTGGCCAGACGTGGCAGGAATGGATGGGCTGTGCGTGGCGGGATCAATTGTAAAAAGTGGAATTAGTCATTCTAAATCATGCAGCTGTGGTCGAAGGGAGCTCTTCTAAAAATCATTAAACAATCATGTATTCCTATTGATTTATTCAAAATACCTTGAGGGAAAGCAGATTAAACACAAGGTAGAAGTAAACTAATGCAGATTAAATGGATGAAGGATGGGCCGATAGTTCCCTAGGTAGTTTTTGTACTAATGAGAGGAAAATTATATGTACACTATTACCAGTATAAAAGGGTCTATTAGAGGTCTTTTGCTTGACATATTTATGTATTTCAAATACTAAGTAGCACAGTGAATTAGGTTTACTCTGGACATTTGTTATTTTTATTGCATCTCCAAGTGATAAACAGGGCTTTCTGTTGAGGGCAGCATGCTGCTTTGCTCAGAAGGCACAACCCTATCTGCATAGCAAAATGCTGAGATGACGACTGCATCTTGGATGCCATTTATTAGTGCAGTTTTACGCCGACTTCTGAGAATTGCAGCCAGTGTTCGAAATGAGAGGTGCAGGTATATGTCAGTATTTGTAGCCACCACTGCCACATCTTCATTCCATGTTACCTTCCTGTGCTCCTCATCTCGAGTGGCATTCATTCAAAAGCTATGTGATGACTGGGGTGATACGTTCACTATGCCATTCCCGTGCTCCCTGTCTGTCATGCACTTGCAGCAGTGCCTCGAACACAGCACGCTGCAAGGAAAATGACATTGTTAAAATACAATGGAGTTGTCATCTCAGATGTGCTTGCTCTAACTGCTGCTTGTGTTCAAGACGGGCGGGTTCAGACCTTGGAGACAGCTGTATCAAGCACAATTGCAAACAGGGCCATCATATTTGATGCAATCAAATTCCAGCTTTAATTTAGGCAAGTATCCTCACTTTTGGTTTATGAAAGTGTCTGAACATGCTAGAATCAACCACATGGGTAAGTGGCAAGGATATTGAATGCCAGGAGTTACTCCGTAATTTTGCAGGAACTTTGGGATGGAAGCCATAAGGCTGCTTCCTCCTGCAGATAGGGACGGGGCTGCTGACTACAGCCTCATCGTGTTGCACAAATTGCTTCTGGGTTTTTTGTAAAGACTCCAGTGAGGTACTGCTGCAGCACTTTTAACAAGAGGTATCTCAGAGGAAATTAATATTGTATAGGAAACAATGTTGCCATGCTGAGAGATTAGACTGCAAAGCCAAATTAACATTACTGGAGGGGGGGGGAAATGAAAATACATGACCTTTGTTAAAGTGTATAGTAGATCAAGTATTTGCCTATATATATGCAGAATGGTATATGAAGCAATCATAATTTTAAAGTGGATTAGTTGTACACCTCATCTACTCTTGTAATTATTGCTTTTGTTGAATAATGTATCTAAACTAACCTACAAAACCTTGTCGTGACAGCTGAATGAAGAGTTCAAAACCCACACCGGGTGATTTCATTATATGTTGCACTTGATTAAAATATAGCTAATAAGATGCAGATATTAATTACAGAACTTAAGCCTTAATATGTAATTTGTAACATGTGCATAAACCACAAATTACAGGCACTGTTATGGTCTGGTCAGTCAGTACAGAAATATTTGCCCAACAGTTACTGAAGGAAGAGTACAATACAAGAAGACCTGAAGACAGGACGCACAAAGGTTGACTCACTCAAGGACTGGAAAAGTTCTAGACAACAAAGATTTCATTAGGTACTAATTACGCACCAAGTTACCAGTGCTACTTGGATAATGTGGTGGTACAGGTGGTGGCATTCGTGTGCTTGGGAAGGGTCTCTGCCTTGGCTGAGCTGTCTAGCCTGGGTATGATGTGCAGGAAAATCCTGGGCTATGAAAGTTGGTGAGGATCCCATAAGTATTTCTCTGCCCTTTGGCTGGTGTTATCCCTTGCAGTTGAACAACTGGTCTTGTGAGAAAAGGGTTTGTGAAGTTTGGTGAGAGATCTTGCGGAAAGTTTTCACAGTTTGAACAATGTTTGCACAGGTTGTTTCTAGGATTTGATTTTGTGTTGAAAGCGATTAGATTTTGTAAGCTAGTCTTCAAAGCAAAGACCTTTGGCTTTGAACACAAAGTATCTGCTTCATAGTAAATATTGTTTTCCTAGATCAAATATAGATATCAGTTAAGCATTGCTAAGGATGTATAATAAATTGATGGGTTCCTAGGAGGGAACGGCAATGGAGAAACAAGATGACACTGATGTTCAACCCAGCAGCAAGAGAGGAGTTGTCTCTACATAGTCATGCTGCAAGTCGCTGCTTCTGTCACCACGTAGCTGTGCACACACAGCAGTGCAGTGAGAGCAGGGTACCACAGCTCTTGCTGGTCTCCTTGCTGCTGCGGCTTGCATTCTTCCCGCATCCCAATGAATACATCCACTGGTATTTTGAGGACTGCTGCCATGTCCCCATTCCAGTAGACAGGAGTGCTGGGAGGTCTAGCCTGTGCTCAGCCGTGTCAGCCAAGGTACTGGTGCCTCAGCGATCAAGTGATACAGGGGTGAAACCCAGGCGTGGGAGCAGAGGGGGGCTTCTTGGAGCTCCTTGCCAGTTCTAACTGGTTGCACCAGCTGGGTTTAGCTCTGCAGCTAAACTGTGGCTTCCTTGTGCCTTTGTGGACAAGAGGGCCTCTGCATGAAGCTGAATTTTTTTTTCTGTCTGCACAGAGGAACAGGAGAAGAAAAAGTTTCCCATTCTCCTCCCTGGACCTTCTCAGAGGTCTCTGAGCTGGGCCTGGGGGAGAAGTGCTGGCCATTTGGCTGTTGGTCCCTTGGGACAAGCGGGGAGGAGGCGCTGGGGTCATTACTGGGGGCTGGTGAGGCAGATCCCCCAGCTTGGACTTACGATTGCTTCACGATACGGTCTCAGGCATAACCCATTCCCCAGAGGCATAACGCAACATCTTCTGGCTGCAGAGCAGAAGGGACGCAAGGACAGCATGTGTTTTCAGAGCTCTCAGGTGCCTGTGATCCTGGATTAAACTTCAGTGATTCCAGTACTGCTCCCCACAGGGGAAGGGGGAGGTGCCACCACATGGCGGGGGTCTGACCTGTTGGAGAAGTGGCTTCTGAGCTGCTGCGTGCTAGTTGTGCTATGCCAACGCCATGCTGACCCCTTCAAACCTGAAGCTGAAACCAGACACTTAGGAGCTGTTTTAGGAGTGTTCAGTCATTTTTGTTGCGCAGGGTGATGTTTTGTCAGGCAGACAGTCTGACACCCGCTTTAGTCAACTAATTTTAATCTGTACATGTGGTTTATTTGCTCCTTGCTCGCTTCCTGGGGCAGCATAGCCAAGTCCTGCCCTTTAGTCAGGACAGACTGAAGTGTGAATCTAGGTGTCCCTCATTACTTTTTTCACCCTGAAAATACTTTTCTTCAAAATCACGCTGTCCATAAGGAGATCTGTACCTTGCTAACAATGTGGAGGCTTCGTTTCTGTTAGTTTCCAAGTATAAGGCTTGTCTAGTAGCAGTACCTAAAGGCATGTGTTGAAAACCAGTTTTTGTTTATGCATGCAAATGTCTGGTGTTCCTGGGCATTTAATAGACTGCAAAATATAATGAGTCTCTCTTGTACCTGCGAGTGCCCGCAGCAGAACTCTGTATCGGAGGGGGAGCAGTGGCAGCGGTGAGATGTAACGCCAAAATACCTCAGGGTTTAAAATGAACTTTCAGATAGCTACGGGTATTGCCAGATGACATGAACAGAAGGACAACAGCAGTACTGTGCAACTGCAAGCAGTGAGCTGGCCGATAGGCTCTAGGTACACCCTGTTTGGAAGGGAAAACCCCCTAGCTGAGTGCCTGGGTGTGGTGGTGGTCCAGATTTTCAGCTGGGTGCAGCCCGCCCTGCCGGCCCGCAGAGAATCAGCCCCATTCACCACCGTGGCTTTTCAGAGCTCGGCTCTTCACCTTCCTGTGGAAGATCTCTGAGTTGAAGAACGAACTCTTTCAAATTTCTTTTCTTAAAGCTGATACAACATTACCTTGAAAAAAACCAAAACCAACCCACATTAAATTTCTAGGGCCCCATGTTCAGAACAGCAGAATTTAGTTCAAAACATTTTCAGGTTTTGCTAGTTATCGCTTTCAAGTCCTGTCAGTAGGATCTTGACCTCTTAAACTCAATAGGTATCACCTGATGTATTCTTTTTTGGTTTAAGAGCTATGCACAGGGGAATTGAGACAGTGGACTGCAGGAGCTTGCTCAGCTACAAGAAGATGCAATGCCCTGAAGAAAGCAGGACAAGCCTTGGTGAGAATGGGTGCCACAGTCATCCATAGTAGAGCTCCTGAGTCTGGTTCAAGCTGTGCTCAGCCCAGCAAGGAGGAAAAGGAGTCACCTTTCAGAGACATCAACAGCAAGTGAAGTATAGCGGCAGGCAGAAAGAGAAAGGAGGAGTTTGGTGAAAAACCTCATCAAACAAGTGAAAAACCTAGCTTTTGCAATGAAGTGGGAGGGGGTTCCTCGCGTTGTAGCTCACTGCCAGACAAAAAGCAGTTGTGCCTGGCATGGGAAAGTCTGCTTGTGAGCCAAAGGAAATAGCAGAATGTTTTAAACTATTGACTTAATTGCCTCTTGAAAAATATTAATATAGTCTGATTTTTTAAAATAATTTATTGGTGCATCAATAACTGGAGGTTTGTTTCCCTTGGCTGTTTCAGGGAGCTGTCTTGACTGCCAGCATCAGTTCAGCCTGATTTTTTGTTCTGCAGGAAGATAAAACTGTAGAAATTGTCAGACTTGATCAGAGCAGGCAGTCCATCTGATCAACTATCCTGTCACCAGCTTACTTGAAAAATAAAGGAAGGGATTTTTTTTCTTCTTGCTTTTCTTTAGCACCTTCGAATCCCTTCAGCTCTACATCTCTTACCTTGCTGTTCAGGCTGCCTCTAGCCAGAGCAGAGGGAGAGAAGTGTCTTCAGAAAACCAGTTCATCCAACATTTCTTAGATACCTGTTCTTGGATGGGGATTCAGTCCCTAAACCTGGCTTCAGAAGCATAACTTCAAATGATGATAGTTGCATTGGAGGAAGCCAGGAGTAAATGCCGATGAGAGCTTGCAAGTAATGCTAAACAAAATAAATACCAGTTTGAGGGAGAGGAGGGAGAAAAGCTTCCACAGTCAGAGCTTTATATCTGGTACAGTGGTCTGTCTTGGGTAACTTCTGTGTAGGTAGTGTATAGATAGGATGAAATGTAACCTGTCACCATGTCTGACCCACAAACTATCTTTCCGTTCACCCATCCATTTGGGGGAAAAAAGACCTGCATGTTTTTTCTCTGTCCCTATGTATGTGGCGCACCATTTCTGCTCTTTGTTGGCACTGTGGTAACGCAGCCTGTAAACAAAGCCATCTATCAGCCTGTGAAGAGAAGGAAATCCCGTCTGTAAATGAAGCTGTTGCAAAGCAGTTCCCTACAGGTATGTACTGAAAGCAGAGAGGAGCCTGAGGAATCACAGGCAGTACAAACCGTTCCCTACTTAACTTCACAGCTGAGGAAGACAGAACCGTAGGATGGCTTTTTTAATGAGTCGATCCACTGGGTTTACATGATGTGCAAACTTTGACAATGCACCAGGAGAAGCGTCAACAAAAAAACCAAACCCAGCAAACACCTGCTGCCTGGAGACCAACTCTTGTCAATCCTGTGCTCGCTACGCGTGCCCAGAGCATCTTTTTGAACTTCAGAAGGCCTCAGAGCCCTGCATTATTGTTTTTTTAAGGCATAAGATAGTGTCTTTTGCATTGTAACAAGCTGCAATGCCCCACTGCATTGTGCTGAAGTTCTCAGCTCTTGGCTTAGTGGTAGGAAAATGTAAGGCAGAGTGAGCTGGAGACTGTCTGTCCAAATGCCCCTTTTTGGACCATTCTTTGCTTGCAAGGCCTGCTACAAATCAAGATCTTAACAGCTGCTGGGTATTCACATAAAGAAAATAAACATATGATATGATCAGTATCAGATGTGATTTTTATGCCAAGCACTTCCAAGCACTGCTGCTGGCTTCTCTGGCTTAGCATACAACCACTGGAAGGTCACTACGTAGTGAATTATTAGGGTACCTGGAAAGGGAGACTTGATTTGTGAGGGCTTATGTTATTCAACATTAGGGAAGCAATAATTCTGTATGGCCATAAGTTGTCAGCCCTGGTGCTTCCCTGGAAAAGTGTCAAGCAAAGCTCATTCATGTTTGGATGACATGAAATGCTTTGTGCTTTTTTGCCTGAGGCCTGATGTTTGTCATGGCTGAGACAGCAGTGACAAAAAACATGAGGCATGGGATTTTCATAAAGAGTGGTGGTATTTGTCAGTCCCTTGGATCCAGGATATTTTTGATGGGTTTAACCCTGCCCGGTTGATCTGCTAGAGCAGGTTAGTTTGATGCTTTTAAATTATTAAACATAGATGAATGATTTCAAATGTTTCTTGCAAAATATGATAGGCTTATCTGACTCAGTTTTTCAAGTCAGGCATCTTGATATTAAGCAGACACATGTAGGTCATTATTTTCCCTATTGGATAAAACTGGAATTATTACCTCTTAAAATTTTGTTATGGCCAAGCCATGACTTTTTATTTTTTATGAGAAATAGACTTGTGTAAAATAGCCATTGTCAGTGGACTATATCATCTGGCAACACTGAACATACTCAATGGTTCAAAACTGAAAGCTGTCACGTCCTGTGTGACTGTGACAATGTCTCACTTCCTTCTCTTGACTCCTGTCAATACGCAAGAAATCCCAGTGCTACTGCTGGATCATTCTTTCAGCTGGGAAACTGTCCCACAACATCAGTGCCTAAGAGTGGTGTTGAGCAGACACTGTTCAGCAGTCCACCTTCCTTAGGGGCAAAAAAAATGAAGCATAATGCAAGATTTGTTTAGCTGCAGAATGTGTAAAATAAGACTCATTGCCACAAATGATGACCCAGAACCCTTGTATGTGTGAGGATGTTTCCAGCTGATTTCAATGAGTTTTGGATAAGGCCATCATGAGCTGTATGACTTTTAACTGTGCTGCCAGTTATTATTTATATTTGTGTTTATGGAAGCATTTTCCTTTCTGCACAGTGTATCTTTCCATCCTGCTCTGACTTGGTAGTCTCTCTTTCAGTATCAACTTCTGAGGTTCCTGTTCATTTTATAGTTTAAGAATGATGCCATGTGTGTACAGCTCAGGGTCTCACTTGAGTTGTAAGCCACAAACCTGCGTGATGAACAAGACTCTTATTCAGACGCAAACACATTCAACAATGACAAAGGAAATGCTGAAAAATTACTGGTGAAGCAAATTCCTTCTTGGATGAAGTGCTCTTACTTGAGAATTTGTCCTGGCATGAAAATCCTTTTCCAAATTCATCTCATGCCTCGTGTCTGCAGCAAGGATAAGCATGGAAGAGGTCTTCCCATTTGACAGACTAAATTCTTCATGCTCACCTTCAGTTCTCATAATATCTTTAATTTTCTGCCTTTCACATTAACTCAGTTTTCAAAATTTGTCATGCAGATGCAATATAAAACCATTGTAGTGGAGACTGAGCAAAAGCTCCAGCCAGAACAAAGTTACATTCCTGGTACTGAACAGCAAAACTACAGAAAAACCCTGTGAAGCCCCCCTGGCTCTGCTAGGGGAGCTGTGGCAGATCCCATTTCACCAGCTGAAGCTGTTACTGTCCTTGCACCAGGAACATCTGCCCCCGCTGAGTTGCTAGATGCAGACTTGAGTCCCAGCCCATCCTTTGGCTGACAGGACTTGAGTGGAGAGTGAAGATGGGTTGTGCTAAATGCCTGACTGGAGCTGCAGTCCCTTCCAGCAAGTAGCAACGAGCAGTTGTAAAGGTAGCCAGAAGCTGCAGCTCTTTGCTCTGTGGACAGAGCAAAGGAAAGGGCAGAGCAATATTCCGCAAGGTTGGATGTTTCCTGGGTGCAAGCGGATGGTACCAGTTTATTTTATCATGTACATTCAGAAAGCTACAGCAAGCTTCTCCTATGAAAAAAGCTATTACGTTGGTTCTTTTCCCTTTTGCAGTGGGATTTTTGGAAGTAATAAAAGTTCCTGTTCCTCTTATTTAAACTACCGGTAGCTGATAAGACAAGGGAGCTAGGGCTTTCTGTGCAACCTCAGTGTGCAGTCTGTATGTCACACGGGCCCTGGCCCGCCTCTCACTGATGGGGGCACGGAAACTTCATGTAGTGGTCCTGATTTAGCAGGCAACCTGGCTGGTCATATTCATAGAATCATGGAATATCTGAAGTTGGAAGGGACCTGTAAGGATGATAAGTCCAGCTCCCTACTCCTCGTAGGGCTACCTAAAACTAAACCACATGACTAAGAGTGTTATCCAGATGCTCGTAGAACTGACAGGGTTATTGCTGTGACCACTTCCCCAGGGGACCCTCTTCCAGTGACTTGACCTCTCAGTGAAAAGACTTTTCCTAATGTCCAGTATGAACTCCCCCTGATGCAGCTTTATCCATTTCTTCATGTCCTGTTGCTGGTCACCAGAGGGAGGAGATCAGCACCTGCCCCTCTGCTGCCTGCCCTCAGGAAGCTGTAGGCTGTGATGAGGTCCCCCCTCAGCCTTCTCTTCTCCAGACTGAAGAAACCAAGTGACCTCAGCTGCTCCTCCTAAGTCTTGCCCTCGAGACCTTTCACTATCTTGGCCACCTTCCTCTGGACATGCTGTAATAGTTTAATGTCTTTCTTATACTGAGGCACCCAAAACGGCATATGATACTTGAGGTGGGGGGTGCACCGGTGCTTTGTAGAGTGCGAGCCGCCTCCCTCGACTGGCTGGTTTTGCTGTGCTTAAAGCATCCCAGGACACGGTTGGTCCTTTTGGCTGCCAGGCCACGCTGTTGACTTATCTTCAACTTTCCATCAACCCAAACCCCAGTTCTCTTTCTACAGGGCTCCTCTCCAGCCTCTTGTCCCCCAGTTTGTATGTATAAGCAGGATTGCCCCATCCCAGATAGAGAATCCATATATCACTCAGTAAAATACAGATTGTTGCAGCAGTTGCTTCTGCAGGCCCAAATGATGGCTTTGCCTGGTGCTGTGAAGGGCAATAGGCATACAGAGATGTTTAGAGGCACTCGGTGCCTTTCCTGGTTTCTCTCGCCTCACGGTGGAAGAGAATACCGATTTGGCCTATAGTAAGAATATGCTCATTTATCCCTCCTGCTGCTACTTCTTAGGACAAATTTCCTGGTTCATACAGTGGAGCTAGTGAAGGTAAAGCTCTGCTCGTTCCCCCTTTCCTCTGCCCATACGCAGGCTGTTCTCCTGAGCACAGAGACGAGGGATGTTTGTAGGTCATTTGAAGAAAGGGGCACCTCACATCTCTTTATCTTCCTCTGTTGCTTTGCTGGCCATCTCTTCTCCTTAAAAGTCAAGACAAGTAATTGCTATGAGCTGTCACAGGCTGTTCTTATTTAGATCGTATTCAAACAAGGGAACAACTTTCATCATCTTTCCAGCCCAGGAAAAATAATATGGATGTTTCCAAGTGATTAAAAATCAGAAGAGGGAATGCTGAGGACTGTAGCCAATTCAAGAAAATTCAGCTCTGTTTAAGCAAGGCTATATATTTTTATGTTCATTAAGTTTTAACACCTTCTAGTCTCACCTCAGCAAATTTCATTTTCTTGGAATAAATTGTTAGCGTTTGTATAACTTTGACACGATTATTTTGGAGGGTCTTTGAGAGGGGCTTTTGCTTCAGAGCTCAAACAAGAGTGTTTGAGTGAATTTTTGGCTCCAAGCGTGGATTATTTTTTTTAATTGAATGTGCTTGTCAAGACCTCTGGCTTCCTGTACAAAAAGAAAATGATGAGACAGACTAGCTTTCCAAATCTGCAGTATCCTCACAGTCATCCAGCTGACACTGCTGAGAAGGAGCACATGATAATTGTGTATTCACATGCAGGAGAACAGTCTGAAGAAGAAAACTGGACAAAGCTCAGGTAGTTCTTACTAAAAAAATGTTGCTGTCTGATTGTTTCTTTCTCTGCCTCTTGCCCTTACCAGCCCTTCTTTCTCAGTTGGTTTGGACATTAGCTTGAATGCTTCATGTAAATGCCCTTCCAGCAACAGCATGTGGAAAGTGCTTGGCTTTGGAAAAGCCCCCATGCTACATCAGTTAGAGCTTTTTCCAAGTAAAATCCACTACCATTTGGCCACAAAAATTGTGGAAGACAGGGTATGGAGTACAGGGATTATTTTTTGCTCTGAGAGAGAAACTGTGTTCTTTGCTACTTGTAAATGTAGTTTCTTGAGTCACTGAAAAAAAAAAAAGTGGCTCTTTGAATCTGTACAGTGTTCCATCAAAACGTATGGCTCTGCGGGATGTTATAGGAAACAGAATGGCACTTGCCTGTTGGAAAGGGACCAACACTGACAGGATTTCTCCTGGGTAATCACCCTAAAGAGGTCAAAAATGGGAAGAAAGCACCAAAATTCACTCCAGACTGATACCTATGTGTCGTCCATGTAAAAAAAAAAATATATATATCTATATGAGATGGTATGATTAAAGTGTCATGTCTGTTATGCCTGTGGATAAATGGTGACAAACTGAAAACACAGTGAAAATTAGTTGGATTTGGCTGAAAATGCAGCAGTACTGGTGCTGAGCAAGGACCGCTAGAATGAGAGTGTGTCCTGAAATGGTTTGTTGAGCAGCATTGCCTGAAGCCAGTGCAATAGGTAATGCTTTAGATGCTCCATGTTATCAGGGGCTTTGTGTCTTTGTTCTTTCCTGCTTATTCTGATTACTCACCCGTGCTTTTCCTTATTCTGGTAATTGTGTGCCCAGCCTTCCTGCACCGAGAAACACTTCCAGACTCCTGTCTCCCAGCCAGCAGACAAGCCCTTTCCCTGCCTTCGCTCCCAAGCTCAGCTCCCTGCAGGGTCTGGGCCAAACTGTTTGCAGACCAAGGTAATACAGTATTCCTGTTACACGGAAACCTCAAAGCTACACACATGGCTCTCTTCCTTGCCTTTCATTTCTCCCTCTGTTTTATATGTCTATAAAAAGCTAGTCTCTTAGCTCTTTGTGACAAGGATTAGGTATAATAATACCTCCGAAGTGTTTAACAGTATGCTAGAAGAACGAGGCACAGTGTAGGGGTCCTTCAACTACATGAAGAGGATGCTGATTAATAGGACGGACCTAAATGACTTAATTTGGGTTTGTGTTTCCTGACACTGGTATATTAAAAATCATTTAATGGCACTGTGGTGGTTTTATTAGTAGTAGTATTTTTATTACACGGCACTAGGCTGCTCCCTAGGATTTCTAGCTATCTAGCCAAAATCTAGCTGTGCTCTCAATGAGATCAAGAGTTCCCCAGCACTTACAATGAAGTCAGGTTTTGGTGCGGTGCTCCCAGTAGGGACATTAGCCGTTCAATATTTTAAAAGCCGGTGGCAGGTCAAAGTTGGACTTGTCGTCATGAACGGGTGGTCCTAACCCTTCACGTGTGTGTGACTGTTTGATGGCCTCAGCCACGTGCGGTCAGTAACTCACTGTGCCTTACCGGCTGAAATGGCAGCAACGCCGACTCCAGGAGTAGCAAAAGTAGCATGAAGCAGCAGAGAGTGCTTTTGGCTGTCATCTGGTGGCTTTTCTGCGCAGTGGCTCTTATTGTCCTTGTCTGTGTGTCTAGCTGGAACAGTATCGCTACCAGATGGATGTGGTGCGACGTGAGACAAGTCTCTGTGCGCTCTGACTGCACGCGTATGAGAAGAGTGGAAAAGCTGCATGACAAGAAGCTGAGTTACTAATACAGTCATAATTTCCTAACGGAAAATGTATTCTTAAAGCTATTTTCACAGAGAAAAATTGAAGATATTATGCAGCTATCCACAGGAGTTAGAAATGTGAATGCTTATTGGAGTAAAAGGAGCTTGACAAGCTACAAAATTCCTGCTTATGCGTTCAGTACAGTTAGGGTCCTAGCAGGCACACTCACACACACACATCTGCAAGCAGAAAAGATGTGATACATCAGAGAAGCTCTCGCTGTTTGCCAGAGGTCTTAAGAGGATCTTCTATTTCATTCGGTAGTAATGCCCTTTTTGTTGACAAAAGTAAATTGATGACAGGCAAGAGGGAAGCATTTGGTGGAAAAATTCTGTTGACCCTTCTCAGATTGAATTTGACCACAGAACAGGATACCAGCAGTTGCAGAAATGATAGATTATTGTAATGACCGGCAGAATGGCCTTTTGGCATGTTTAAATGGCAATAAATTTCACTAGGAAGAGGGCAATTTAACTACTTTAGGGCAGTGAGGATACTCTTTGTTTGAGGTGTAAATAAATTGCGGTTCATTAACAGTGCACATATTACATTCACGGTGCAACTCTAAAGCAGGGGATGTTAATATTTAATTTAATTTAAACAGGTATGCTTTGCCTGTTTGAGGTTTGGGTTTGTTTTTTGTTGGTTGGTGGGGTTTTTTTTTTTACTCCAGCCTTTGGTAACTTTGGGTGATAATTTTTCAGGGGCTCTTTAACCTCCTCAGGCCCATGCGTGCCCAGCTCCAGCAATCCCAAATAAACCAGGGTGAACAACAGAGGATAACTGCTTGGGTTGACTTTTCCAGCCAGTATAAATGACTGTCCTGGTTGGTATCACTTGACACCAGCAAAGCCTCCAGCTTTTGGTATGCGGTGTTAGGTACTAATTGAGTAGTCATGCCGAATGCATGGAGCCAAAGCCTTATCAGTTATGCCAGCACAAAACCAAAGGAAAAGCACTGAATTAAGCAGATGGCAGCAGAACCACAGCGACGTTAGTGCTGGCAGAATTTATTTCTCATCTTTTACCTTGACTCTGAAATTTCCCTTGTCCCTCACTCATTATTTTGGCATGGTTCCTTGCTGAACTCTGCCGTTCAGGGAAGAGAAGGGGGGCAGAGAGGAGACGTACCCAATGCAGTTTGACATTTCCTCAAAAAGATTGTATTAAAATCCACTTACATTTAGAGCGCACTCTCATTTTGGAATGCTAATAAGGCATCGTTTCATCAAGGTAAAGGGAGCAAAATCTAATCAAGCCAAAGACCAGCTCGCCTTGCTGTTGACTGTGTTCCTGAAACATCATTTTAAAAGGTTGCTTTTAAGTGTAGCTAAAAATGACAGACTTAACAAAAGTTTATAAATAACCGTATCACTTGGCTACTTACCTCTGTCTGTAATAAGTGAGCCTTATTTCTTTATTAAAGGTTTTGGGGTCTGGCTGTGAGCTTATATCCATGCCGTTGTTTACACCAGTGGGCAACTGTTCCCACAGGATCACGTTCAAGTGACGGGTAGGCAAGAAGATTTCTCCAGCTCTTGGCTGCTATCTCCAACATGCTTGGCCATGACTTCTCTTCTGGCTTTGAAAAGCCAAACCTCAATGGAGGAGTCATTTAAAAGTCTAATTGTTGTAAAGCCAAACAAATCAAGGAGAAGTGGTCCCTAATAAATGTCATTCCAGAGCCAGGTTTATAAAGAAATGATTAAGGATTTGTTTAGGGGGGAAAAAAGTCTTGAGGTACTGTGGACAATCTTTTCAACAACACATGTAAAATAAAAACTGTACTTCCAAAATCAAATAATAAAAGTATTCAACTCCAGGCAGCTCAGGGGTGATCACCATGGAAGAAGTCGGGGGTGTGACGGCAGGTGGAACAGGCACGCTGGCATCTTGAGATGGCAATTTAGTGGGGAAATAGGGCAGGGCCATGCACAGGACTTGGAAAGAGGAGATAAGTGCTTTAACCCTGACATAACAAAAAAGTGATGCAGGAAGGGAAGTGCCAAAAAAGATGTGGAGGACTCGTACAGCTGGTTGAAGTTGGTGTGACTGGGATTCTTGTTCTGCAGAGAGTATTTTATTTTTTTTTAACACAACACCCGAGTGCCTTGTAGTGCTGCATGAAACAGTGTGACTTGTGCTGCTGGCTGCTTTACCTGCCCATGGCACAGGAAAGCCTGCTAGCAGGGAGGGACAGGGGTGGCGTAACAGAATTTGCTCCTAAGCAGGGCAGTTCTCATCCAAATTCAGACATGGCTCTGATTAATAGGCTTTGAGCAGCTACTTCAGGCAAGGCATCTCCCTGAGAAAGTCTCCACCTGCACTGCAGCCTCTCAACAACCATCTACTGTTCACAAATAGATTCGGGTTGGTCGGGGCACCAGAAGATTGGCCAAGATAACAAATGGGTTCAAAGAGCCAGGTGTAATGAGGTAATTAAGGTATGGCCTTTAGGTGTGACACAGCAGGTTACTTAGATAAGATAAATCCAGAAGGCTAAGGCATCACGTAAACAGGGAGCAAATGTGAATTCCTTGATGGAATTGCATTGGGTATGTCTCCTCTCTGCCCCACTTCTCTTCCCTGAATGGCAGAGTTCAGCAAGGAACCATGCCAAAATTTCCTACATGCAGGCACCTGAGCAGTCAGTCTTAGGGCAATCATTCAAGCTCTTCAACTTGTTGAGTTTCCACCAGTGTCCTGCCAGGTTGCTTGTCAAGACAGCCAGTTAATACTGAGCACCTCCAGAAAGTTTCCCAAGGGTGATGCTGGTTTCTGCATGCGTTAGGGGTGAGAGAGCTTTCTGGGGAGGGTGTTAGATCAGTTCCATCAGTCACAGCAGTGAAGCTGATTTTGGCCGCTGTGATCCAGTGTTGTGCAGTCAGTGCTGTGCGCAACATTTCTGCTGGGGTTTGCTGTCTTCGTTGATGCTAAATCATTTCTCATTAAAGCTTGTAACATAGAGACACAAGACAGGCATCAGGAGTTTTCTGTTCCTACTATACTGCTGGAAAAAGATATTTAGAGAGTTGGTTGACTTGCTCCCTCTCTGTGTAAGACGTACCGAACCCAGAGGGTGCATCTGCACCTCTTACGTCCCCATCCAGCTCAGGCTCTTAGCCACAGGAATGTTTTTATCTCATTGTCTGTGTGTTTTCTCTTTGGAATATTTCTTACCCTCATCTCTGCATTTAATGTCTTACATGTACAACCAGTAAAATTATTGTAGCGGTTTTTTTCCCCAATGGTTTGAGTCTGAGGCTGAAGGTTGCATTTAAGCAAACTGTGACTGCAGATGGCTCACGCAAGTTCCGTCTTTTCAGTTCCAGGGAAGAAAGTAAGATGATTGGTAATACGTTCTTCTGGTTCATTCCTTTTTTGCCCATGGCTTATTTAAGGTTTGTACCCTCTAGAAGGTCAAGATTGCTGGGTTTTATTGCAATGGCATATTGTTGAAATGCTATCAGTGCGTGTTGAAGGAGAAAGAACCACAGCATAGTGCGTTGTTCTGGTCTTGGTAGCAGAGAATAATGATACTGGCTCTGAAAGCTCTTTGAGAGACCAAGGAGCAGGAAGGAAAACCACTCAGTAGTTGGTGCCTGTACTGATTCTATCACATCACCCTCTTGAACTTATATTTTATTATTTATTATTTGTATTAATGATTATTTATATTCACTATCATTTATACTTATTGTTTATTTATGGTTATAACACACTCATCATACAATATTAACCAACCTATAACACTGTCATTGATGGCTGTTTTTTCATTACCCTTCATGAATATTTCAGTGTAGCCTGCCCAATTCTTCTATTTTAGAAAAGCGTTCAGAAGTGCTGTGTTGTGAAGCCCTGTGAATACTAAGCTATACGTCCAAATGTTGTTCGTTACATCTCCAGCTGATTTAGAATTGTGTTATGACAAACGTGTACTGATAGGAAGAATCAGCCATACATATATAATGATGGTGTTATTGAGTAGCCTATGGTATAATTACCTCCTGCTTGGGAAATTAAAATCTCATTGTTGAAATTTGCCTTTTTTTTTTTTTTTTTAATTTTAGAAAAAGAATGGAGGCTTTGACTTTACAACTGAATTTCCTAGACAGTTCCATATCTTATCTGGTGTTTACTATTGCGCTTCCTTCACCCTCAGGAACAGAAGAAAGGCTTTGCTGGATCAAATTTACTGGGTGTAGTGTTTTGACAATACAAGAAGACAGCAAAAAACTATGGAGTGGGCAGTTTAGAGATGTGCTAATTCCTTTCTGTTAGAAGTTAGATAGCACCTGAGGTGGGAGAGTTTGTCTCTTCCAGGAATGAACTCTCATCCAGCATCAGGTGCAGCATAATTTGTGTCCCCCTGCACCGCACCATGGTGAAATGACTGCAGCAGCTGCAGTTACCTGCAGTGCAATCCTGCTTTGTCAAGCCACAGGTTATCAAAATAGCTCATTAACCAAATGACTGTTAGTCTAGTCAATAGTTGGAAGAGGAGGAGGAAAGCTGTTTAAAAGTTTCTTCTCCCTCTCCGAAACCACTTCTGTGCCTGCTGCAACACAAAGAACTCTTTAAATTACCCAAACTTCTCCTTGCTGGAAATCCTTTTCCCTGCTGCTCTCACATGGAGCTGCTATCCCACAAGGTGTGAGGTTTTTGAGCAGGGACCACGGTCAAGACAAACTCAATACCTCCTTGGGGGTCTTCCAGCCCTAAACCTGGGGTATCCTTTTCTGATGCTACTTGTCCTGCATGGGGAATTTTCCCTTCTTCCTCTACTCCGAGGATACCTACTAAGAGCTGCAGCAGCCCTTGTAACAATTAAGCCTCTCTCTCCAGTAAAATACTGTGCTTCCATTATCATGGCACCATAAGCTAACCACTGGGGACGGGATCCTGTGGGGAGCCGGGGCTCCGTCGTCCTGCTGTCGATGCTCAGATGGACTTTGCTGGGAGGAGGCTTTTGGCTGCTGCAGGAACGAGGGGGAGGAGCGCAGCACCATTCTCAAGGCCCTTTGAAAACATGCCATGGTCGAAGCGTGCCAGGCAGATCGGCACGATAGACCAGATGTGTGTTTTGCAAATTAATGAAATGCCTTTTGAAATGCTTTTAAGTAAATGAGAGTTAAATTCACCCTAATTGCATTAGCCTCTGTGGAGAGCAGTGTCTATATCAGGGTCACGTTGGTCTGGTTTTCAGATGCATTCAGCACCTTGCAAAGCAGGCTCCTCGGTATGGAGAGGAGGGAAGGTGGGTGCAAGAGTGCCCGAGCAGAGCCCTGATCCCACAAGGTGCAGAGTGGCAGTGCCGGGCACCCACTGGAATAAAAAGGAGGTCATCTTTTGCCTGCCGGGAGGTCTGAGTCATGTGGGAGTCGAGCGAGAGCCAGGGCCAGCCCCATGGGATGCTCAGTGTGCTGCTGGGGGCCTGGCAGGGCTCCCCAGCAGTGGGTTGGGGACGGGAGGTGGGGGCACTGGCTGAGCATCCTCCAGGACCCACTGCCTGCAGATCTTGTGGGGGCAGAGAGACAGGCAGGGAGATGGGGAGAGTGAAGGCGAAGTGCTAGACAGCTTCTCCATCACCAGGGCTCCCGCCTTCACCTTCATCGCGGTCCGCTCTCTTTTTTCAGATGGCACTTTGACAGAAGATTAATTCAAGTCAGCTGCTGAAAATAATTATTGCATTATGGGAGCAGTAATCATTATTTAGAACATGATTAAATATGTCTGCGTCTATTGACTCTGCCTATGATTTATGTATTTGTTTAGTCAATAGTCTAATGTAAATGATGTAATTAATTATAGATGGTGGTGTCAGGTCATTGGTAAAAACAATCTGATGAGAACAAGGGCTCTGTTTTTTCCTGACAGATGCAGAGGGAGGGCGGGAGGGACGGGCAGAGTTGAGGGAATTCCAGGGGAACTTTTTCATGTGTGAATGGCGGCTGGGATCTCAATTTGCATGTTGTCTTTCTCTTGTTCAGCATTCGTTTAGAAATTGAAATAACTTGTTAAGCAAAGGGGAAGGGAACACATGATTGCAAAGAGGACACCTGGGAGTAGTGACGGCGAACAGCTAAAGAGCCAGCTGCTCCCTAACACGAGAGAGCGTGCCACTATCATTTACCGCTTCATAAAATTAAATGTTTTCCAAATTAAATCAGTAGGCAGCATGCAGGAAGACCTACTATCTCTAATAACAATTTTTCAATCAATATCGGGGGCCCGGCTGATCTGGAATCGGAGCGGAGGAGTCTGGGATTGGCTGGGGGGGAGCGAGGAGACAGGGAGAGGAGGAGGTGGG
>JAVJGI010000001.1:16711660-16734991 GCA_035590275.1 Ibycter americanus | reverse complement strand
CCCCCCCCCCCCCCCCCCCCCCCCCCCCCCCCCCCCCACGCTTGAGTACCGCAGCTTTCAATCAAAGCAAAAGTTAAAAAAAATATATATGCATGGTGGATTCTCCATCACTGTGAGTCTATTCCCCATAGATTTTTCTCTTAACTGATAATTCGGTCAGTCACATTCCTCAGAGGGAGGTCACGGGTCACCCCAGCCCCTGTCAGGCCTCAGAGAAACCATTTCCATTTTAATGCCACAGCTATAATCTATCAAAGATGTGATGTACAAGATACAATGAATTTAAGTGGTCTTCATATATCACTGAGCTTTCATGCCTTCACCTGGGTAATAGTCTGAATTACTCTCCCTACCTCACAATCTGTCACCCCCAGTAAAATAACTGCCACGCGGGTGTTAATGGCAGGTTTGTCCAAATTGGGGCCGTGGTAGCCCAAGGCATTACACATCATAAACTTTAGCATTCAGTGCTTAGCCTGGCCGTGTCAGCAATTGAAAATTATTCTGTAAATACTTCCGCCACGCGGTTCTGCTCATGTTTTTATTTATGGCAGCTAAAATCGGCGCGGCAGGACGGCACGGAGCACGGCTGCTGGTGCAATTGCACGCCTCCCCGCGCGGCTCGCCCGGCTGCGCCCACGCAGCCTCTGGCCAAGCTGCGGCTTCCCAGCGCTGCTGGAATTCTGTGGCCGCACCCACTAGGCACTGATGGACCCACGCACAGGCGGGCCGATGGCTGCTATAGCAGTTAGACCGCTAGCGCTTCTGCTAACAGCAAAGTCAGGCTGTTTGTGGGTGCCCAGCGGCAGGGTTGTCTGTGTCTGTATCGGCTAATGCCTGCGGGTTAGATGGGACATATCCAATTGCCCTTCCATAAGGAAATGCTTCAAGTGCAACCCTGGAGCTCCTGGGTTGCCCAGCCTCCTCTGTGACCGTGAACAAAGCCGCGATCCCCAAGTCCGTTCTTGTGTTCCCAGGTCTCAGGGAGGTCTCTCGAGCCATGACTGTGGCACTGATTGTAATTGCTGGTGTGATTATGTCTGTAGGAATATGGATTTCTAGTTTTGCTGTAAATGAGTTCCTGTGCCAAAGCGTGGTTCCAGCTTAGCAAGCTTATTTCACCACCCCAGGCTGCATGTGGACTGTTTGGTTGAACAGTGGGAGACACCTACTCGTTGACAATGAATAAAATAAAATAAATCCACCCTATTAAATCATATGAGGCCAAACTAAGCCTGTAAATCAGAGCAGACATGAGTGAAGAAGTGGGAGAGGAGGCCTGAAGAAGCACAGAGTCCTAGAAAGGTCTCCCAAAGTTGCTCAGCTGCTAAAGCCATCCTGGGGTGAAGGATTTGATGGTGCTTCATGGTGGGGGGAACAGTTAGAGGAAAAGTCCCGCTGAGGACCTGCGGCTGGGCAGGAGGTGGTGGCAGGTCCCCAACAGCTGGGGAGACACCTTTGCCATGTATCTGCACAAACACCTTCCTTGATTCACCTCTCTAGCGAAGCTCAGGCCAGACATAGGTCCCATCACATGAGAAGGTGCAGTATGAGGTTTTTTAATTTGTTTTGTAGCGTTCTCTCCTACAAAGCTCATAAACTAGTGTAGGGAAGATATTTTCATGTCAGATACATGAATTACTGCAGTAGTGCTCTCATCTGGTCTGTACTGTGAGTATGGGCTGTGCTCTAATGTGCTGCAGGCAAAGATGCGCTCATGTGGGATCCTTCCTTGCCAATCTAAGCCTGGTGCAGATATTCCCTCTCCCATCCTACCCAGCTCCGTGGCTGTCAAGCAGTGGTAAAGGGAGAGGGGTGTATTACTTGGAGACCCTGCTGTGATAGGGAAATAGTAGCTAATGGCTGTATGTTAGTTAAAAAAATCAGCGAATGTGAGTCACACCCTTTGCTGCTGCCACAGAGATCATGAAAAGATTTGTAAAAAAATACTTCTGTGTGTGTGTTCTGTGGAAAGCTGCTTTAAGTCAGTCATTTCCATTCTTTTTCATCTATTCAGCTTTGTCTACCGACCATATCCTCCTGGAAAACACGACCTCACAGGTCAGAGTCTTGCCTGACAAGAGAAGGCTGCCCACAGCTTGTTTTGTTTCTTGAAATCCAATGTCAAATTCTGTTCTCCGTCCTAGGTTTGGGTACTATGTAGCGCTAGAAAAATTTTTCCCTATTTCACTTATCCTCTTATTGTAAATTAAAATAACATTGCCGTTTGCTGACAAGCTGTTATGAATTCCCCATCCTGATGCAGTTCTATCAAATCCCATTTATTTCTATGGCAGATGTAGCTGCTTTGGTATATGCAGTTAGTAATAGACTCCCTTTAAATTACAGCTGCTCTCCATAGGCTTACCATTGTATTTGTTTACAAATAGCAGGTCAAAAGTTACTGTGTGCTCTCAGTAGCTGTTGTCTTTAGTTGGAGACTTTCCCCAAAGCCTTCCACATCTTCAGTCCCCCAGCAGATATGAAAAATAGCTGAAGTGATACAACACGCGGTTTGAGAAGATTGTGCTCTGTGCTTTCCGCCGTAAATACCCAGGTTGACAAAGACGACATGCGTAGTGATGAAGGGCGAAACTTCCAGGCAAAATTTTTCCTGTGGGAAAAAACCCTTACCTTGTAAAAACTAACACAATGACCACAGTTCTTCCGTGACCCTGGTGTTTGCTCACTTCAGAAGGCACAAAGCTCTCCTCAACCTTTCAGGGTCAAATCGGGCAATAGAAACCTGACTACATGCTGGGGTTTCAGCCCTGCTCCTTGTGCACGTTGCAGCCCTACAACTCCTCTCCTACTATCCCCATGTTAATGCAGCCCAGAAAATATTTATGGAGTTGCGTTTTGTCCTAGATGTTTCCAGAATATTTTACAAGGGAGGTAAAATGCCACACCGTCTCTGTTAACATAACATGCATAACGATAAGTGTAACACCAAACAAGTGTCTAAATAAAAGATTTTTTTGGGGCAATCTTTTTAATGGAAGAAAAAAAATTGTATCTTTTAGCTTCAGTGGGATTAAGTATATGCTTGATTTTGAAGCAGGTGTTGGAGTACTTTCCTAAATCAGGATCTTGATTTCTAGCACTGTGCTTTTTTCTAACTCGGATATCATTTACAATAAATCGAACTCTTTTTTTTTTTGACATATTATGCTGATCTATGGCTTGGCTTTCATTTTGTCCTGTTAACTAGAAACCCACTTCATCATGAAATATGTCCCTCATACTTTCTCCTACATAGTGAGAGAAAAATATTGATAAACATCAAGTGCCAGCCATTTCTCAAAAGCTTCCCACAGATCTCAGAGAAGGAGAAGGAAAATGAATACTAAGCAAGTGCTACTTGTTAAATCATGAGCTGGCTACAGGAAGGAGTAGATGGAAGTGGACGTTAGAGGGGACACACTGTGGCAAGCTGTGGCTCTGCCTGTCTGACATCCAGCATGTTAGGAAGCTATGGAAAAAATCATTTGACTTGGTTTTTGGTGGAGATGGAATAAAGCACCAATGTCTGTCACGTCTAGCCATATTATGTTGTTTAAAGTGTGGGGCTTCAGAGGAAACGCTACAAGCAGTAGTAGTGACCCTTCCCCAGCACCCCTCCTGAGGGTAAGCAATGGACAACTTAGTGTCAATAGTCTCGTGTTGCACTGATGTCAAACTTAAAATTTCCCCTGGATTTTCAGGGGAAACTTGTTTCCTTGGAGGATTTTAGGAAAGAGAGCTAAGCCAGCTTTAGTCAAGTTATAAGGCAGCACCTGGTAGCATGGGCTAACAGTCGTAACAGTACAGCAAGCCCCATCTGCCTGCCTAACCTCCGAACCTGCTGCAGTTGGCCCCTGCTTGATCCTTACGCGTCCCCAACGTTGGGCTCAGAGACACTGAAATTTGTTGCCTGTTGCGCAACGGAGAAGAGCTGTTCGAGCTAAAGAACAATATTGGCAGAGGAACAAATGGCTTTGAACTGACCATGAATAAATTTAAGCCATTACGTTCTTTCTAAACAGCGGAGGAAGGAGACTCTGGAAGAGCCTTCTAATAGAAAAAAGAAGGAACTGAGCCTGGGCCAGCTTTAAGATGAAACTCGATGGGTTTATGAAGACAGTTATATGAGAGTCCTCCGTAGCCCTCTCGATAACTGCGGGCTGGGTTCATGGGCCCAGCTGCCTCTTCCAGCCCAAAGCGTGCCCACAGGGAAAGCTGGCTTTGATGGGGTCTGTAGGTGAGGTGTGAAATTCCTATTGGCACACCTAAGGGATCTCCCAGGAGGGCTGCAGGAAAGCTTCACACGTGTCCCCATTTCTCCCAGCCCTGCTTTCCTTTTCCCCTTTCTTGCTTGGGAGATGAACCTCTTAAATTCCTCGGAGACACTTTGCACTTAGCCACAGGCATCCGTGGACAAACATGTGGACTGCTGTGGCTTGTGGGCACAGTCCAGTCCTGCTAACCCAGGACCCTTGCCCCTGTCATCTTCAGCAGATGGGGAGATACCTACCACTCTGGCCATGCACGGTGACTCTAGCCCTGTGACTTCTGGCAAAGGGGACAAAAGCCTCTGGGATCCCTTCTCGTGGCAATTGGAAACTCCTGCTGCAGGAGGAGGCAGGGATGCTGGAGGTCCCTGCCCGGGCTGCTGCTCCAGGCAGGGCCGGTCGAGGCTCATCTGGGTGGGTTTGTACCACTGGGAGAAGCATGGTTTGCTACTCTGGAGCTCTAACTTTTAGCCAAGGTAGCATTACTCCCCTCTGGTTTTCTTCATCCCAGGCTTTTTTGGGGGAAAGTAGGATCACTTGTGCTTTCTGAAAGAACGACGGCCACACTGGAAGCAGGGCTTTGTGGTTTGGGCTTGCACTTGCAATTACATGCCTGGAGGCTGACAGGCCCCTGCTGCCATGGCTGGCAGCAATCGTGAGGGATCAGACCGTGCCTTCATCTCATCCCTAATTATAGAAAGTTTGGTTACTTTGGAGAGATCCATGAGACAGCATCACTACAGGGACTGAATAGGTGACACCAGTACTATGACTTGCCCTGAGGAATCAAGCACCCCAGGTTCCAGCACTGAATCTGTGCCAGGAAGGATGCTGCAGGCTTATTTACCTTGCAGGTGCTGCAATTCCTGCTCCTTATCACAACACGTGTTTTACAGGGGTGCACGCAACTGTGGGGCTCCGAGGCCCCGTGCCTTGCAGAAGCTCAGCGCGTGCTGCGAGCAGCAGAAGTCACTGTTGCCTTTCTCCTAACCTGGTTCTGCTGAAATGCACGTCAGCACTGCAGAGGAAGCCTGGGAGAGATCAGAAATGATGAGGCAGCAAAAACACAAGTACGGAAAAATTAGACCGAGCTACTGATATAAAGCAAAAAATTTCGGTTTTCCCGAGTCAAAGACATTTTTATTAGGAGTTTAGTACTTCGGTATGGTGTAGATATACAGCATATATGCTCTTTCCCAGAATTTCACCCTCAGTTCAGATGAGAATTTTCCCATAAAGATTCAGTAATGTTTTTCTTTTAGTAGTGACACTTAGCAAAATAATTAGGCAATTAATTGCCTAACTCCACAAGGAGAAGCAATTATTTCTTTTACTTAAAACATGTAAAAAGCTGTGTCATTTATTGATAGAGAGTCGCATAATATTCCATGGTAGAACAGCCCTCTGGAGACATTACTCTATATGCTGCGAATGCATTTTGAGAATAATAAACAAAACTCAGCTAAATCTTAAATGGGCTCATTCCTGTATTTAAAAAATACTGCCATTCATTACAATTATTTATTGTTTATCAGTGCGCAGACGACTGCAGCCCAGCAAGAATGACCCAGCCTGTACCCCCAGGAATTTACAGCCGCAAACTCGGTTCTCATACCAATACCTGAGCGGCTGCACTCACACGAGCTCTGATTCAGCAAAGGCAGTGAGCATACGCCTGGCTTGGAGCAGGCACGCATTTCCAGAAGCTTGCTCTGTCCGAGCCTTGAACACTGCTTGCCCAGGTACAGGTGAGAGAATACGGAGACAACAGTCCTGCCAGCCGGTAAGGGTGGTCACAGGGACCCGGCTATTTTAATACAGGGCTTCAATTACAGTATTAATGCTCATTTTCAGATCGAGAGTTTGGCAAAGGTGGAAGTGAAGGTGATGCCAGTACCGTTTGCTTGTCTCTAAGTATTATCTCTGACTGGTAGGTAGTCAGGTGCGACGTCTCCATTTATACAGCAGGTGCTGTCCTGGGTTTGTTGTTGCAAGTAGGTGGACGTAAATTCCTTGTGAACTACATATACCAATTTAAAGCCCCTGTAAGACTTAATGTTATATTTCAATGGTGTGTCCTCTGGTTTTTGCTGCTTAATTTAGTCTATACAGTCTTCACCTTAGCAGTAGCCGAGCACCAAACCTTTTGGATTAAGGTAGTGCCATTATCAATACAGTCAAGATACTGTATTGATGGGCAAACTCATCCAAGATCAAATGAAAACAATCTACAGTCTGAAAGAGACTTGGACTTACCACCTCCCAGAAGGGGAGAGATGCCATCACTGTGGATCTGCCTGTGTTTGTCAGGTGCCAGAGGCACACGTAAGAGAGAAAAAATCCCAAACTCCCAGCTGGTGGCAAATGTGAAAATTGGAGCTGGGTAGAAGAGGTGCTGCAGTGGAAGTGTTGCTGCTGAGCTGTGCAGCTAGCAGGCTTGGAAGTAATTTAATTATCATCTGACTTTCGCTTTGCAAGAAAGCCACCAGAAAGCCCAGTGTTGTCATAACGTACCGCTGTGATGTTCTTCACATGCTGAATTTTCATATTTCATTTTGAAATTAAACTCTTGGGGGTTTTTATTTTATTTTAACATGCTTTATAATACGATACTGAGCTTTTAAAATGCAAGTTGGAACGTTATTCAGCATGCTGATCGAAATGTCAGTTTGTCAGAAATGAAACGTTTTGATTAGATCGTCCTTAAAATAATTATTCTGGAGCTTTGTATTTGCAAAGAATTTGGCAGCGCTTCCTCCTACGTGAAGCAAAACCAAATATTGAAACCCCAGAGCCTCTGCAGACTGTACATCTGTCTCCATACAACTCCGACAGATACACAGCTATTCTTTTTCCTTTCTCCCCAGATAAAGAGGAATTTTATTTTAAATGCAGGTTTTTTAATGCCTGAGAAAATAGGGCAGTCACAGAGCCATGGCTTTAAACAAACTTTATTTGGGCGCTTGACTGACTGGCAATTGTGGGCAATCATTTTAGCTGTCACAAGGCCCAGAGAAATGTGGGAGAGCTCTTCCATGAAATGTTTATATTTCATAAACAAAATGATGTGCTTAACAGTCAGAGTGATGGGAGGGTTCCGGCTAATGCATTTTCCAATGTGTGAGGCAGATTATTAATGCGCTCCAGTAGCTGTTAATTTCAGTTTGCCGGAATGATTTATGGGGAGGTAAAGGAGAGAGACATAATCTAATTGAGATCAGAATCGCTGTTCTAGTAGAGGAGCGCCAGCATGGACCCCGGCCGCAGCAGAATGATTAATATCTAATAAGTAAATAATCCGTTAAATTATTATAAACATTATTTTTGACAACTCTTTTGTGGCAGGGGGGGTGGGGGGAGGAGAAAGCAAAACAAGCAAACAAGATTAACAAAACCCCGGGTAAATTGTTCAGGTATTTCTCTTCTGTTACACAAAGATAAAGGTTGGATGCCAAGGAGAAAGAAAACACCGGGTTAGGAGGGAGCGTACACCCCGATCAATTGTAAGTCAGCAAGGGAAGCATTGATGCTGTAATATGAACAACAATTGAGCGATCAGAAGAAAATCAATCTTGAAAAGGAAGAGAGAGACAGGGAAACCTCCCGCGCTGTCGGCGTGATCCACGGCTCGGTTCGCAGCCGGCAGCTCGCTGGTCATTACTGCCCTCGTTAGTATGTCCTGCCCGTGCCCCTGCCTGCGCTGCCCTTTGTCGTAGCGATGGGGGATGTGAGCACTCTCTTTATGGCACGCTCCCAAAAGGGGCTGGTGGCCGTGCTGATCTCACTTCTCTCCAGTGCCCTGCCATAATTTTTGCCTTTGTCAGGTTGTTTGCATTTAGTTTTCTTTACCCAGCAGGTGACTTGGATTTAGTCCCCTACCAGCCAGGCACAGGGAGCCGGCGTAAATTATTTTGGCTGCGTGAAGGGTGTTGGTGGCGTGTATTTGGGTATGGGCAGGTACACCTGCAAGCGGTTCAAACTCACGTTCAAGAATAATTCCAGGAAGCCAAATGAATCCGACATAGTGCAACACAAAGCTTTGGGCAAAATACTTCTCTCTTCGGTTCCTCTTCCAGAAGGGCTGCTTGCAGGAGTAAATATTGTAGGTGAAGCGTGCACCTAGGCTTCCTTCTGTTCCCCTGCGCCGCAGAGTATTAAAAGCGCATTTTGGATTAGTCAAAACCAAAGGGACTCTGGTTTTCAGCAGATGAGTAAAGATCCATCAAAAGTCTTGTGGGATTGAATAGAACGTTTTCCTTGACCAAAAATTAAATATTTCATTCATTATCAGTCTTTTTGTAATCAAACAAAATATGTTTTAAAGAAATATTTCCAATTAGATAAAATGTGAGCATGTTGAAAAATATTAACTAAGTGTTAACCAGCGTTCTTCTGTGAGCTTGACATGGATTCAGGAAATCTTTGGCTGGAACCAGGGAACAATTTAGCCAAAGGGATCTTTGGGGGTCATCCAGTTGAGCCCTGTGCCCAGAGCGGGGCTGCCCTCAGTGTCAGGCTGAGCTGCCTGGGGCCTCATCCTGTCCACTAGTCTCTCCGTGGGTGGAGGCTCTGCAGCCTTTCCATGCCTCTTTTCCCGCGTTTGACCTCAGCCACTGTGAAACATTTTCTCCTAATACCTAACAGGGATTGCTCTTGCTGCTACTTGCATCTGTCGCCTCTCACCTGTTCATGGGGGCTCCCCAAGACCTGCTTTAGTCTAGTGAAGGAAATTCCAATACCTGTCTGATGCCAGTTTAGGAACTGCCTTGTCTGTGGGAGCCCTCGCTGGGTCGATCCTGCTCCTCCCTCTGCCTGGGGTTGGGTTCCCAGTCCCTGTCCTAGTCCGGGTTCCCAGTCCCTGTCCTAATCCAGGTTCCCAGTTCCTGTCCTAGACCGGGTTCCCCCCCAGTGTGGTGTCAGCGTTGCTCGGCTGCGCGCCCCAACACTGCACCACCTTGCCTTAGGGCAGGGTCCAGCTCTGTGTTTTCTCACTTACAGAATTCTTCTGACTCCTCTAATTCAGGATGTGCATTGTTTTCAGTAGGATTTGGCGTTATTTGGGTATCTTTGACTTTTCTGCTTCATCTCACCTCGCTTTCCCATGGCAAAGAGAGCGTAAGTCTGGAGAGCACGTGAATGGAGTTAGCAAGCCCGAGGCCGGGGTTGCGGGCTCTGCTCTCCGACACATGCAGCAAGCCTGGGGAGGAGCAGGGGAGGATGCAGCATGTGGGTAGTTGAAATCTGTGAAGTGTTTTCCCCTCCGCCATATCACGGAGCAGTTTTGAAAAATCATATCCCGTTCCGTCGAGTGCTTTCTGCAGAGTCCTTTAAAGTCCCTGTGCAATGCTGCTGGTTGCGTCCAGATGAAGTCACGCAGGGCTTGCCGTGAGGGTTAACAAACCCAATATAGAAGCAAACACTGTTGGTGTCTAATACGGTCAGGAAGACTATTTAAGAACACTTTGTCTGTTGAAAGTATGGTCCTTGCAACGCTGCCAAGATCAGGAAGTGCTAGGAGGTGATTGCCTGACTGGCTGAGTGATGGCCGCAGAAATTAAAATTTCTTTCAGACCGGTAAAATTTATCCACTGGAATCCAATAACCACTAGTGGAGCAGAGATGTACCTCTCCTCAGTGTAGGTAAGGGGCTGGCTGAAGCAATTTTGCCTTACGCCCTAAGGCCATGCACCTGGGAGACTTTCAGCAATGAGCCTTGTGCTACTGTGAATTGTCGTTGCTCCTCTACAGAAAAATGGCAGTTTAACCATCGCAGGACTTGTCCAATAGTGCCATGCATCTTACCGTACCCTGAACTTCTGAGAGGAAGCAGCCTTACATCACTTGTTTGTCTAAATCATGCAAAAGCCCCCAAAATAGGATCCGGAGTAAGATCAGTAAAGAACTTAAAACAATCAGCAAAAAAGCAAGTAGCGTGAGTCCAACGCCAGAAAAAAGACCTAATCCCCAAATAAAGGATAACAACATAAGCACCAAAACTTTGGCTTTTGGCTTATACTTTCCTAAACAAAAGTCTGCTTTACATTAGCCAGATGAATACCTCCAAAGAATGAGTGACAGGCTTTGAACTAGAGTGCAGGAATTCTTGTTTTGAGTTGACATTATCAATCTCATTTGCAAAGAACTTCCTTCTCTTTGCTAATCTCCCCATTCTCAGTTAATGATTATAAAATAATCATGATTATAATGATTATTAATGATTATAAATGTATCATTATGATTATAAAACCCATGCAAAGTCTTTCAGATGGCTTAGAGAGGCAAAATCACACCACCTCATTTTCTTGCTCTAAGGGAAGCCTCTCTGAGATGAACCCGCAAACACAAGTTAGTTCAGCATCCATTGGACACAGCAAGAAATCTCCTGCTGACACAGCACCTCTGCTGTCTCTTCCCTGCGCCCTGAATCAAGCACATCTGAAGAGGATGACAGAAGGATTGAAAAGGGTCTTTCTAAAACTGGTTGTTTTTCTGTCCAGCTTCCTCTTCTTGACAGAAACCTTTCATGGCAATGAAAGAGAATTTCTTCTAGTGTTCTTACTATCTGGCAAGCAGGATGAGGGCTGAAATTTTAGGGCTGTAGGTCAAAGCAGAAGGATAATGATCCAGCTGCATCACTCCCCATTCTCCAACCAGACCGTGCAGCCTAACAGGTAACCCTGTAATGGTGCCCTTTCCTGGAGTCTGATGCTGTAAGCATGGGGCTAGTGAGCAAGTAGCACCTTTTTGTCACCAAACTGGGCTGATACAAAGTCCACCAAAGTCAGTGGAGAGTCTGGCTCTCCCTGTTGCCTCAAGGTTTAAACTCTTTAATGAGCAACACCGTTAAACATGCAAAAATAACGACATAAATAGCAAGAACATACATATTTTCCCCTGAATAGCACGGGCATTCAGCTGCAGTCAGGCACTGGAAAAGTTATTTTAAATCCTACCCCATTCTTTCTGGGCTAATTCAGCCTGTGACCCAGTGTGCTGCTCATCCTAATATTAACTCTGAGAAACTTTTCTTTTAATCATGTGGAATCTCTGTTTGTTATTCTGACTGTTGCACTTGGCTCTGTTGGCTGTCCCAGAACCTCGCGGGATCCTGGTGGTGAGCAGCAGAGAGCACCCATGTAAACACCCCGGCACCCCTCCCCAGAGCCACAGGGGTTTGCAGGGTTCATTCTGCTTCAGTTTTTAAACTCCTCTCTGAGCTGTACCGCAGGCTAAGGGCAATGAAAGGATTTCTCAGCCTGCTACAGAAATAGTAAACACATTGGAGAGAAGTCATTCCCGCAAAGCGTTTTCCTCTGCTGTTGGTCACTGATGGCAGTTCCAGCTGCTGCCAGAACTCAGCACCACCTGGTAACATGTGGTGCCCCATGGCAAAGGATTTGGGTGGGGTGGGGTGGGTGCTGTGTGACGGGTGATCTGTGCTTGTAAAAACAAAACCAGAACAACAGGCAAGTACAAAAGAAGCACCGCTGTGACTAGTTTTGTATTTTCTAGTGCGTGAATCGTGAGGCTGGGTTACCCTCCCAGCGGCACCATCTGCTCAGAGCCCAGCCAGCTTGTGGGTGAGCCTCACTGAAGACAAGGAAACTGTAGACGTCTACAGTTTGAATCTGGCCCTAAAGTTTTGGGTGCCATGAATCTTGGCACCACCTGCCATAAACCCCGTATAAGTGATGCTAAGCTGGAATTTTCCCTAATGAGATCATAATTCTTCTACGCAAAGCAGGGACATTAGCAAATGTTCTGATCGCATCCCTGCGCACCCGGCCAGAACTGCCCAAACTGATGGAAAACGCTGGAGTCAGTTTAGTACTGGAAACAGCTGATGATAAGGGCAGAAAAAAGTGAGCAGACATCTCCCCCGGTGCTGCTGACAAATGCTGCCCTTGGAGGCAGCCTGCCCACGGACAAGCCAGACAAACCTAGCTGGGGTGAGCCACGAAGTGCAAACACTGATCCCAAACCGCCTGCAAGAGTTCCAGCACATTTAGGTCTACCACATAAGGCTAAAAATCTGCAGGTGCTCCTCGGTCCTCCCTGGCAGGACTTCATCTTCTTCCCAAGCCACTTCTAGGAAGAGCCGCACAAAGAAGCGGTTCAAACAACCAGCTGCTGCCGGGAACGCCAAAGCCTGGCCTCGACTCACTGCAGCGCGTGACGGGTCCTTCAGGAGGATGCAGGCATCCTACCTTTCACATTAAAAATCCTGGAATAAAAAGTTGCGTAGGAACAGGCCTGTGTGTTAGGTAACTTGGGATCATGGGGTTTTCTTTGCCAACCCCTGAAACTCTCCCAGGTTTCATTTCCTAGGTGTAGGGTACTGGCCTTCGGTCCTGTGAAAGTTGCATTCTTCTCTTATCTTCTTGGCAATATTCCCCGCGGTGTACGTGACACCAGGAAAAAGAATGTGTGAAATAATGGCACCCTGTAGGTTATCAGACCTGGGAACGGGGCCGGTTTATTTGCAGTGCAGACCATTTAACTCGCTAACGCTTACGTTTACAGAGGCTGAGGAAAGCATGTTCGAAACATACACAAAGTATTCACGTGTGACCCTGGTATGACCACACATGGAAATAATGTTTGAGCTTCAAGGGCATCAGCGAATTAAATGCTGTTTAATATTTGACCCAATATATTGAGGAAGGCTCTGTCAATAAATTAATCTGTCGGTTGTGAAGCTAAGCTGTGTCGCATGGATTTATTTCGGCACATACACGCAATATTCAAACGGAAGCAATATAAAGTATGCATTGTTTTAGCTTAGTAGCCTGGAAATGAACCACTCAGCGCAGCTTGGTTTAACAGTTGGGAAATGAGTATTTGTTTATGTTGTGCAGACAACAGAGGAATACCCAATATTTCCAGCAAGACCTCCGACTTGCTTCCTCCTGTAAGCAGGGCTTGAAGAGCATGCTTTCACACGCACCTTTGAAAGCATTGTGTTTAACCTCATTTCATCTACGTGCATCTGTCTCAACCATTACATGATACCCGTTACCTATTGCAGTAGGTATTTTTACAGTTAATAGCTGATATTTGCAAAGTGCTTTGTAATCTGAGTCCGACCTGGTGTCTTGGTTTGGGATGAGTATGGCGACCTTGCACATGGCACTATCCTGTGTTCAACCAGCTATTTCTACTGCACTTGCTAATTATTTCCTGAAATTTTTCCCCTTTGTTTCTTGTGCGTATACATATGTAGCGTATGCGGACGTGAATGTAAATATCTTTGTTAGCATAAAAATGAACATGTGCATAAGTACACACATATAGCTTTTGCTGTACATAAGATACATTTCATTATTTCTTTGCATATATGGGAAAATACATGTAAAAATAATGAAATGCACTAATTAGTACTTATGATTCTTCGCGAAAGTACAGCACCTATATCATGTCTGGCTGGAATTTCAGTTTCACCCAAGGATAGATAACCCTTAACTGGCAGATCTTTGAAAAGTCATTATGCTGCTTTTACCAGGGACACCTGAGCGGCAGTGCTGGGCAACAAAGCCACTGTGCTGGGGTCCGGCTGGACTGCCCGCGAGTACCCCTCTGGCCTGTGTGTCCAGTTCCTTCCTGGGGAAACGGTGGTGCAGGGAGCGACGCTGCATCCCGGAGCCTTACAGCCTCGTCTGGGCTCAGAGCTGGGCAGAGGGTTTCCAGTAGCATAGATGAAGATATTGGGGATATATGAAGAACTGGGGAGGCTGCGGTTTACATCAAGACCCGGATGTTCTTAAAAATATTTCCCTTCGCTCCTTAGATCCTGTAAAAGTTAAAAGGAGAAGTTTTGCTTGTTTGCAGTCGCTCGTTGTCGCTGAGCAGAGGGGTGGTTATTTAAGCCTGCAAGTTTATTCTCATGGAAAGTCGCATGTTGAAAGCTCAGATTGGCTAAAGACTGGCACCGCCGAGTTTCCCGATACCATTCCTCTGGTGTGCCCCTGAATGCCCTCCTGGTAGGAAAGCAGAAGCAGCTGAGCAGATGCTGAACTCCAGTAGGCATCGGTGTTTTAACTGAAATAAAACTTTGTTGAATGGGTGCCGCGGGAATTCAGACCTATTTCAGGAGCAAAGCTGGAGACAGATACGCTGATTTAACAGTACTGTTTCTGATTTGGCTTGGGGAAAACACCTGTTCCTGTGCTAAGGATCACGTGTCCCATAAAAGTCATTCTTGCAGTAAGACGTGAAACTCGTGGTTGTGTGCATCAGCACATAGCATCAAATTCAGACAGTTAGGGTCTCTAAGAACCCTGGTAGAAGCTGGATTTGACCTTTAAAACCCAGAAATACAGTTTCCACAAGTATAATTCTTCTTATTCTTAAACTTCCCATTGTAAATTATAAGGCTAACAGCTGGCTTCCAATGAAGTCAACTATTAATTGTATGTTCACTACCCTGCCTTGTGTAAATCAATATGAGAAATGAGCAGTCTCCTACTATACAGCACAGACACAGACACTCTACACAGGGAAGTAATTTAAGGGTGGATGTCAGCTTGCTTGGAAAGGCTTCTCTACTGCAAACAAGACAATGAAAAAACCTTATTCTAGGGAAAGCTCCCCTTAGTCCTTGTAGGTGCCGACAGAAAAATCCTCTGGCTCTGGCAGTGAAACACAACTGGTGCCATCATTCTTGCACAAATATTGGTATTGACATAAATTATTGTCTAAATGAGCTGACCTTGCCAGCTGTAGATGATGTGCTATATGACCAGATTGTACCCGTGAATTAAGGGTGTAAGTTTTCAAGGGGTTTACAGCTTGGGGTTTTTTTCCTCATTTCCTGACTTCGCTATTCACATTACACTGGTGAAGTTAGTGGGATTATTTCAGTTCTCACCCCATGTGCCTCAAATCAGGATGTAACACACTTTGTGCCTGAGTATGTGTTAGAAAATTGAGAGAATTGCCGTGGTTGTCCGGTAGGGCTTGCAAGTGGCGATCGCTAGGCTGCTGCCAGCTGTCTTACCAAAGAGCTGAGCACCCCTTCCTGGGCTGCTAGTGCGGTGTAGTTATTTCCCGTGTGCGCTATGAATATATGCAATGAAAGAACTAACTGTTAATTGAATGGCAAAAACTCTATTTCAGGCTTTTTTCCTGAATGAGCAGAAACCGTAAGTCACGATTCTGGTTGTGTTCATTTGGTTCTTTGGTGGGAGCGAGCAGACCCTGGTTGTCAGAGCCCTGAGCCGTTCCAGCCCCGCTCCGGGGCCACGCAGTGAGACTTGCTGCCCTGCCCTCAGGGACGTGTGGTGGTCTCACAAGCTGACCTCCTGTTTTCCCTAAATCTAATTTTCAGCCCCCATGTAAAATCTCGGAGAGCTAATGCTCAGGAGTCAACGGTTATTTCTGTCAGCTAGGACCTGCCCAATCCACTTTGTCAGTCCAAGGAGAAAGAAAATATAAGAAAACTATCAAGTTTTAAGTGAAGCATTGTGAAGTAGCAGAGCATAACTGCACAAACCTTGTTTTCAGCAGTAGATTGGATTATCTGTATATTGTACCATAAATGGGTTAGGAGTACAAGCAGGAGATGCCCTAATCTTTTTTTTATCTTTCTTTCTCTGCCTTTTTTTTTTTTTTCCCCGTGGAATTCAAGTGTCAGGAAATCTTTGACAAACATTATTTCCATACTTAAATTGAGCAATGAATTGAAACTGGCAAAGGAAAAGGGGAAGAGAATATATTCTATAGCTGTGTCTTTTAAATTGCTTTAGCTATTGATAGTTTTGTCCCATGCTAAATGCAATTTCAACAATATAGAAAGCACAGACTGAAAAACTGAGCTCTAATTAAATCAGTAACGTTTCATTATTTCATGTGAACAATGCAAGTCTAAAGTGATCTTTCCACAGAAAAATTAAATCAAGTTCCATGTGAAAGTCTGTCATTTCAAATGTATTTCACGTCCAGTGTTTGTAACAAGTTTGGGTTGCACAGAAGAGGACCGTTAGCTGTGAGAAGTCCCCCAGAAACAGCATTCCCACCTCCCCTTCCCACCGGCACCCACCGTGGAGCTCGAGATCTTCTCGGGCTTTCCGAACACAGCAGGAGAATAATATCTCATGGATACAAGGGTGATTTCCCTGTAAGAGATGTAATTACAGCCTCTGCTAGGTTAAAGAGTAGGTCTTTTTGGATGTTTAGTTAGAGTGGAACATATTTAAAAGCTGCTGGCTTATTGTGAAATTCAGCTTACAGCATCCAAACCTACTGTCAAGCCACAGGGAGACCTACACCTCAAGCTTCTGTTGCAGTTTGTGAAGACAAACTGTCCCATGAGCTGTGACCTGCAGGTGTCCCCCTTCAGTGTCAGACACCTTGCTGGCGGGTCAGTGAAGACCCTTCAGGAGCGTGTTCCAGCTGCCGAGCACCAGTAGCCCCAGCTGGTGCCAGGCTCTTGGGATGCTGGTGCACAGTGCCGGGGGCAGAGGGGTGTCCAACACCCCTGCGTGGCTCTCAAGCTCTCGTTCCAGTTGGGATCTCCTGCGTCATTAACGTCATGCTGTGTGTAGGAGGACATAATCATCCTCGTCTGATGCAACCTCTCTGTGTGCTCCTGCAATGTGGTTTTGTCATTAACGTTTTATATAATCCTAGAGCAAAGTGAAATAACGTTTCCCATTGCTTCAGGTAACTTTCATTTCAAGTCACGTCCCTCACATGGCATCCTACCACCCATGTGGTGAATGGGTGGCCAGTACATGCATCTACACCTGCCTGGACCACGCGGTGGCTGTGCTGAGTAATCCCTACAGGGACCCCAGCGATGGCCCTGTGGAGGCTGCCACCTCTTCCACCACAGCTGCGACCAGCCTGTACCCACCTGCCTTTCAGCCTTGAAGGGGGAATTTCCCCCAGTAAGCTGATGCCATTTTTGACAGCAGCTTCAGAGATTTGTAGTAGCTGGCGGGGGAGGGGAGGGAGCCCTGGCTGTGGGGAGGGTTCTGCCAGTCCTGCTGCACTCTTACGCGGGACACGTGCTTTTAAACTGGCTAAGAACAATTTGTATTCTTTAGTGCCTTTCATCCGAAAATTGGAACCACCTGTGCCCATTGCATTTATCCTTTTTGCAAGTAACACGGTTATCACTATTACTGGTGCAGGAACGGAGCTGTGGTGGCAAAGCAGGTTGGCCAGGACAGCAGAGCCAGCAGCCCTGCGGCTGCCCTGCTCCTTGCTCTTCCATCAACAAAGCGCATGCACACAAATGGGGGAAGGGGGGGGGGAAATACAGTGATGCTACAGAGGGAAAACTACAGTGAAAACCATAAAGGTATGTTAACCAACTTCGGTAGTCGGGTCCCAAAGTCACCCAAGCACACTTGCCTTGCTAATCCGCAATTTGTGATTCTGAAGAAAAAAAGATGACGGCGACGGTAAAGAAGGGGGAGTTCACAATTCACAAACCAATTTGTGTTGTTTCTGCAACACTGCAAAAGTGCAACTCATGAATATGCTAATGAAATTGCAATGAGAGTTTTGGCACCGTTTCATCACCTCAACTAGATTAGGAAGCAATCACACCATGGGTTTACACATCTTTGGGAACTGCTGGGGGCAGGGGGGAGGGAAAAATAGATCTGCAATATTTATAATTTGACAAAAATTGCACTGGCTCTACCATAAAATAACAATAATGACCGCGAATGGGTAAGAAATGGCTTCTGGGTTAGCCAAAAGGCTCACTGTTAAGACCACTCACCATGACGCTGCATTGGTACGAAAGTCTCCTTCCACAGAGGAAAAGTCCGTGCCTAGAGGTGCGTGGTGCTGTATGCCTGGGTTGAGTCCCGTCCTAGAGCAAGGGAGCTAGAAGAGCATATGCAAGAGAGCAGGACCGCAGGACAGTCCCGCTCAGCTCATCTTTATCTTGGATAAGGGAGCGGCAAAACAGCAACAGAGGGAAGGTTTGTATCCCCTTCAGCGGGGGCAGGAAAGCAGCAGCTAGGCAGGGACGGGAGTAGGATGCAGTGGAGTGTTTTGGACATTGCCTGCTCAAGAAGTTTTTAGGTTAGACTTGTACTGTCCCTGATTTGCGTGGGGCAGTACAAGATATCCGGATTGGGAGAGATCTGGGAAGTTGGCCACCATGCTTGTTTGGGGAAACAAACTACAATGATAAAAAAAAATTGCTAATCTCACAGCCCAGTTTTGTACATGGCATGTCCCAAAAGGGAAGCGCACATGTGTTTTAAGTCCTTTCAGGAGGTAAAAACTATGAATTTCACAAAAATTGTCATCTCTTGATAAATGGTCTACATGGAAGAGTACAACTTCTGCCCTGTTATTACTCAGCCTCTTTCAGATCCAGTATGATACATTCATGTAAAAAAAAAAAATGTAGACAAATATTAGGCTTCAGTATTTGTATTTGGGTTCCTCAATTAAATCCAGAAATAAACACTGCAGATATTATAATAAAGCTCTGACACATTTCACTCACACGTCTGTTTAGCAACTGAAGTAGGAATAATCCTACAGTTGACCTTGGTAGGAGCAAGTGGAGTCTCAGAAGGAAGCATGGATATAGAAATAAGCCCACAGATCAGATCCTCCTCATTTGCTCCCATGAATAGTCCCACTGTACTGAAATTTTTCCTTGTGCCATTTCAGGTGAAAAGGGAAATGCAAAAGTCTCATTTCCCACCGCAACCTTCTGGAGTTTTATGCTAGCCTCTACTCAGCTGCTCTTCTTGCTTTTTTACGGGCAGTCATAAACTCTCAGTGGAGTTGATCCCATAATTACCCTAACTCTTTTATTGCTGTGGCATGCATGAGCCAGGTAAGAAAGACTCAGACTTTGGGCCACTTTTTTAAATCTTAGTGCCTGCAGCTGTTACCGTGATTAGAGAACGTGCAGAATGGGATGGCACTGATTTATATGGAATGAGGATTTTGCCCCAGAAACTTCTGCAGTGGCATTTTCAGAAGCGGTGGCTAGTTTAAAAGAAACTTGAGAAACCGGGAGGCACAGAACCCATGGCCACTCACGGAAATTTGCATCTGGTTTTTAAGGTTATTTGTGCGCTGATTTGTTCGGGGGTTTACACGTACAGCCTAGTGCTGTAAAAACAAAAGGCATTGCCTCAAACATGCTGATGTCACATGGGAAGAGGGGAAAGAAATTCCTCAAAACTGACACAGGAGAAGCTGACGATGGGTGCAAAGGGGTGTAAAGTAGCATAATTCATTCTGCGAGCCATCTACCTGTTTGATACCTGGGTAGGTATCTGGGATATCTAATAGTATCACCCTTGCTGGTTTATTTACTAACCATCATAGTTATTCTTTTCATTACCTCCACAGTGTAATGGTTATTTTATGAAGGCTCATTAAATTTAATGAGACACCACCAGATTTTATGGCCTTCTAATAAAATGGGTAGGGGGAGCTGTTTTCTTTCTGATTCATGCAGCTCAAGAGTACCTTAAATAGTCAGGTATTCAGCTGGGTTATGAGCAGGGCCCCTGACATTCTTTCTGGTGGTCTCCTTGGGGAACGTCCGAGATTAACAGCAATTCAAATAAAGATGCGTACAGGGATATGCTGAGATAGGTAAAGGTTTATTTTACATACATGTCTATTTTATATATATTTTTAATATATATACATACATATTTTAGACCTGGGAATTTTATTTTTTTTTCAATGAAAGACACAGTTCGGCCAGAATTAGAAAGATATTGTGGGAGTATCTGGTCAGGAACTTGTCAGCCCCAGGCAGAAGACACTTGCCAAGGTCCTCAGCGGGTGACCCGACAAAGTGAGGGTAGTTTCTCCTAGCAGAGAATCATGTTAGTGACTGCTCAGCTTATTCATTTATTTATTGCACAATTTTCTATTACAGGTATTAATTTTATCAAATTTTTTTAAGTATGGGGGGTCCATTAGTGAGATTTTGGAGAACCTTGTACTGTGAAAAAAATGCTTGAAACCAAGAGAGAAACCAAGCGACAGCCTTCTATATGTACCTTCTCGGGACATGAGCAAACAGGTGGTCCATAGAGCTCCTCTTCCAGGGGTCCATTGCCTGTGAACAATACATTGCTAAAAAAATGAATACCAAAGTGAGCTTCTTGATAAGCTACGGCAGCTGGGGAGGGAAAATCCAGTGAAGGTGCAATCTGTGGCTTGCGTCTGAATCACTTGCACTATAGGGAAAGTAGAAAGTGGGGCAAGTGCTTGTTGGAGTTAGTCCTGGTGGCAGTGCTGGGGAAGAAGGTGGCTGGCCCAGTCAGGAGCTAACCCTGCTGTGCAAAGGGGCTGCGCGCAGGCAGTGTGAGGCTGTGCGGGCAGCTTCGGGGTAGGATCCAACGCGGGGCTGTGAGAGAAAAGTGTGAGGAAACGGTGATGTAGCATGCAAAAGGCCAGCAGCCTGTACCTAGAATAATACTGTTTTAATAAAGCAATACATTTTAAAATAGCAGGCAAAACCAAAAAATGCTGCAAGAGCAAATCTCTCTCCTATTCATGTTTTATGCTGTGGTCTGGAAGTTGTGAGTGTCTGAAATGACTATATTGAGGGGGGAAAAAAAAAAAGAAAAAAAAAAAAAAAGAGATAAATACCTTTGAACTTGGCGATTGTGTTGTAACTTCAGTAGCGGAACAACCCAATTCAGGAAGTGAAGGCTTTCTGAAAAATGTGTGGTGATGCAGCATCACTGAATCCCAAGTGAACAGCCCAAGCAAACGAAACTCTCCCACATAAAACTGATTGAATTATTCATTGTAAATAAATAATCCACAAAATGTAGCCCTTTCACTGATCATAAATAGCCCACAACCCAATCCTGATTTCAGTAGATGTCTTTGGTACCCAGAAGTATGTGGAGAAGGGGCTGTACTCAGGCTGTTCCTTTTGTGGGTGCCTCACTAGGTATTATTGCGCCATTTACGCTCCATGCTGTTAAGCTGAAAGTTACGTTAGTGACCAGGGACTGCGAAGCAGGAATTCCCATTTTCCGTTGTTCTGTCTGGCACACAAGTTCTCCAGCTCCTTCTCCTTCACTTCTTTCCTTCCAGTGACTTGCCTGGCATGCCGACACCTTGCTGTGTGTCCGTATCGCTCAGCCCCGGTATGGCTTGCCTTTTCCAGTGACTCCAGTCATGCTCCCATGGCAAGTCAGAGTGGGAGATTTAGAGCAGGTCCAACACTGGCAGTCTTGGGCAGTTTTTCTGACCAGACTGATAGTACTGGTTAGATGGCTAAGGCAGACCACTATCCCTGCGTACCAGTGATCCATCCGATACCCGTAGCTTAATATCCAACACGAACCCTGATTTCTTGCCTGGTGTTAAGGTGTGATTTTAAATGTTGAACTGGTTAGGAATTTTCGTTACAAAACAGATTTTTGCTGGAAAAATATCTATCTGTCAAGCCACGTCTAGAAACCATAGTTTGGATTAAGGTCTCCCCTAGAAAATTTCTCCGGAGGAGACTGGAATTACACATCCAATTCCAGAAGACATGAGGGATAAGGGTCATGTTTAGCTAGAGGCCCAGCAGCATGGGTATTTACCTAAAGAGAAGAGATGTCTGGCCTCTCTGCTCGGCTCTGATGTAGTCACTGACTCAAAGCTGAACAGCTCCATCCAGAGAGAAGTCCACACCAGAGCAACCTGCAACCCAGCGGTGGGGGGTTTGCTTGGGAGGAAGGAGACACAGGTAGAGGTCCTTGTTTGTCCTCAGAAGAGATAATCAGGCTTGAACTGGGGTCTCTCATTTCCACGGGCTCTTCTATGCAGACTTTTTTTTTTGGTAAATAAAGCCTTCAAAACAAAATATTGGATTTGCCCTGGTGCAAAGTGTTATGAAAGCTCAGTAACACTTGCCAGATCGGAAACTACTTACCCATTTGGTTCAGCACTCGTAAGTACAATACTGTGATATTTTTCAAACGAGACTTGTTGGCTCTGAGTTGGGATCTGAATATCATTCCCAGGCAAGTACCTCACTGTCCACAAGTTCTGGTGGCTCCAGCAATCACGCCTCCACCGCGCACGTTTGGACACTGAGGTTAGTGTTCCTCAAAGCGGAGCAGAGCAACCCCGGGCTCCCCAAGAGGGACACCCAGATGCCCAACCTCACAAACGAAAAAAGAATTAAAATGGACCAAGGGCTGCATTTATGCTTCACCGGTGTAAAGCCGGAGAAGCTCCTGTAACTCGATTTGTGGAAGTGACAGCAAGATATCTTCCCTGATATATACCCTATATCCTTATCATAAAGGGAGCAGTTAAGAGGTATATAAAAAAACCTGTCCGTCCTCGTTAGAGTAAAGTCGAGTATAGTCTATTCTTGCTTTAATGCAGTGATCTAATTAACCTTTAGCCAGAATTAAAATGACCTTGAATTGGCCTCGTGACCTCCAATGCTTAATGTTGTTAACTTTAAACAAGCTTTTTGGGGTGGTCAGGAGCAGCATCTGTTAAAATGGGCAAAAGGTCGAATCTATTTACTTAAATACACCTCCTGCATGCGATGCTGGTGGATGTGCTGCCTACGTTTTTGAAGGAGGTAGGGGATGGAGCCGCGAAGATAAAGGGCAGCCTATCTGTGGGAAACGGTGCGGGGAGGATGAAAAGCTGCTCTGGAGATGTGTTTTCACCATCTCGTTATCCTTCCCCAGCAGTGAGCCTCTTCGGGTTTTCCTTTGGAGTTCGGCTACTCGCAAAATGTCGCGGTGTGCGTAATGATGCGGCTCGGCGGGCTCCGCACCCGACGTTGCGGTTCTCACTCCCGCTGCCCACCCGGGGGCAGGAGGTGCCCCTCGTAGCAGCAGTGTCACGTTTGGGGCTGAGCCGTATTTTTCCACCGGGATCCGGGAAATACTTGCTCGTGTGTAAAAAGTAGAGATGCCCCGTTGAATTCCCGGATCACACGGCGACCGGTGGAAACGACTTAAAAAATACACCGCCAGGGCAAAGGATTTCAAAGGCGACATCTAAGAGTCTAGATGGAAACACCCTGCTCAGACGTCCCCCGGGGTTTGAGTGCAGGCGCCGGGGCGCTCGGTGCGGGAGTCGTTTT
>JAVJGI010000001.1:16672304-16683006 GCA_035590275.1 Ibycter americanus | reverse complement strand
GGTACTCATTTCTATGTCCATATAATTTCAAATAAAAGTTCACTTCTTTGGGTTTGCATGAAGGAATATGGTATGCCCTTTGTGAAGCTTCTTCCTGAAGTTCTCAAGCACTGCAGGTTTCAGTGTCTTCAGTTGCTCACTAGCTTGTTGAGCTGATGACTTTTTTGAAAAATTCCCATGAACATGCCTTTGCCCTGTAGGGCTCTGCAATTTCATGAGTTTGTTGTTTCTTTGCATTGTCCTGTGACATGCAGGAGTGATTTTTTTTTGTTGTCCCTTTTGTATTTGCTGCTGCTTGCCCTGGATGCTTTTTTCCTGAGAATGTCTTGTCAGAGTGCCTTCATAAATACTCTGTGGCCCTTGGGAGCAAGAGAAACTATTTGGCATTTGAATACTTAATATGTATAGGTCAGTTAAAGTTTTACAGTCGGACCTGCGTGTGTTCATGCTTCTTTTAAAATTCTCGTTGTTTGCATTCTTTACTAAAAAGCAAGCAACACTGCTTTAAAATGCTTCCAAAAAAATCAGCATATCCTGGAAATAATCACACAGCTATTCCTCTTTGTACTGTGCACAGTTCTTGGAGTAAGGCAGGGAAGGGGCGGTGGAATCATGTTGCATTACTGGCCCTGGGAACAAGTGCCTGTTTACCTTGGGTCGTTGTTAATTATTTGTAACCAAAACAAGCCTAGAATCAGTGACCACTGTTTCTCCTATGGTATTGAAAAAGCTGTTTCTGTTCTGTGAGACAGCCCTTCCAGGGAATCAGTTGTTAGGTAAGTTGCTTAGACCTGCGAAGCTGGGTTTGGGACTTGGGTCTTCGATGCCCAAAACCTCCCAAACCTGCTTGGAGGTAAATGAAATTCCTGATAGCGGTAGGAGTTATGGTGGAAGTCTGTCAGGGATCACTTAGTTACTTCATTTGACGTATGTCTTTTGGAATATCCAGAAAATGGATCTGTTTAATTTTTACAGTGAAGTCTGACCCCTGTGCTGTCTGCTGTAGGCGTGGTAATAATAATAAGGGCTGACTATTTCCAAACCTCTGTTTTCTTGGAAGTGGTGGTGAATTAGTACTAATGCAGATAGTAAAGGATCTGTAGATTTCAGTGTTCGATTCAGTGTGTGCAGTTTTCTCACTTGTGTTTCTGCATATGTCAGGCTTTAATAGTTTGGAAAAAAAGGTTTCATTATTCAGGACCTTTCGACTCTTTGCTATCTTGACTGCAGAGGAAGGTATCAAGGTACATCTAATTAAATATGCTACAATGTGATCCAACTGAACTATTGACTTCATTGTAAAACTTGTGAGAGAGACTGCAGAAAGGTCAAAGCTGGAGGAGGAAACTTCCTTTAAGTAATGCTTATACAAGTACAATGACAATAATTAAATTTTTTTGCTTGCTAGCTTTTTTCACATAAGCTGTTGGAAAATGTCTTCATTTTCCCAGTTGTTCTTCATGTAATGCTGCATTTTCCAAGAAAAACATGTTTGCTGTCTACTTGGGAGTTCCTTATTGCGTCCTGAAAAAAATGCTGTACAAGCAAAACATTGCAAGTGCCTTTGCAACTAGAATAATTCTTGTGCGTGTTCACTTGGCACGTGTTAATTGTAGTGGAGCACGTGTGGTACAAAACAGCAATTCAGACGCGTATGTCCTTTTAGATGATGAAAGGTTGACTTGTGTGTTTTTTTCAGCATGACACATAGCTGTATTCTGGTAGGTGTTGTCAAGTAGCCAGCAAGCAGAAATCCATGTGGAAGCTTAATTTGTGCAAGATGTCACATGTGTTGGATTCCTGTTAGGGAGGCTCAGGCTCTTGACTGCTGGAGTTCCTCCTTTGTATGGCCAAGTGTTCGTGGTCCTGTACGGAAGATTTAGCTTAAAGATGAAAGCCTTGCCTTTAAGAACACCAAAATCAAAACAAACCCCTACAAATAAATAAACAAAGCTTTGTCTCGGGGTACTGTGGAAATGATGAAAACTGATGAGCGTTGTAGTGTGTCAGGTAGGTGTGTTTATTATGCACTGAGGTATTTGTAGCATGCGAATAACTGCCAGGTTTGCCTTCTTCCCTGTACTTGTTAGGCCTGCATCATCTCAGCCTTGTTGGACTTGTATTCTATGAGCTGATCAGGCAGGTTCTCTTGAAAGAACACATGCCTTCAAATGAAGAGAAGCACGGCAGTGACCTCATAGCAACATCTATCCGTTACAGACACTTGGGATGTGAATCTAGGAGACGGGAGTGGCACACAGTCTGCATGTAAAAGGCTCTGTCACCTGCAGTTTGAAAACTCTAGAAAAAAATTAAAACACCTCAGATCAAACATTTAATTTGGCGTTGGGGTTGAAAGGTGTCTTAGTCGCTTAGGACAGTACAACTTCTGCTGTTTTCAATTAACCTTTGAAAACCTAGTGAATTCCTGCTCGTGGTATGAAACCCACGGCATTTCAATTAATACCCCTCGCAGGTCCTTGTTGTTACTGTGTGTTCAGCTTGGCCAAATCCCAGACTTGAAGAGCAGGAGAAGGAAGGGCTGCTTAGTTTTATACTGAACTCCAAAACTGCTTCTACAAGGTCAAGCTGAAGTAGCAAGACTCTTGATTTTTTTTTTTTTTTGAGCACTTTGATAGTGATTAACTTAGTGCTTCCTTCCATAGTGATTGTTGTTTTTCATGGCTATAAACTGGAATGTTTATAATCAATCATGTAAAATAATGAAGAAAACTATTAGCAAGAAAGACTTGTCCGCCAGTGATGGGGTTCTCTAAGCACTTCATGATGCAGAAGACAATTATGAACGACTTCCTCTTTGGCTTCTGACTTAGCAAATTAAATGCCTTATTCAGGAAATGGTTGTGGCCATTATAGCAATTAACTGGAAAATAAGGTATTCAAGGTAATTTTTGAGGTATGTTACAAAGAGAAGTTGAAGATAGTTGGGGGTTTGTCTCTCACTGGTTATTTTAGCAATCTAAAGCTAAAAAATGCACCAAGTTCTATACAACTTGCAGGTTGCACCAGCCAAGCTTCCAGTAGGGGCAGCATGAAGCATGAGCTACTGAGAAACACATCGGATAAACACAGTCCCTTCAAGGTGTTCAGATATTCTGAAAAATGCCATGCACCTGTGAATTTAGATGTTTCAAATAGCAACTCTAAAACATTGCTTCTAATGAGGCGCAAGAGTGACAGTTGTATGTTAAATATCAGAGGGATAAAACTAAGTATGATTTTTTAAAAAAAAAATCTTTAAACACCGTTTGAGTATGGAAACATTTTCTGCAATACCAGAAGCCCAAAAATGGAAAAGAGTTTGGGCATTTTCTGAGTGCTGAAAAGAGAGAATATCTCTGCCATGTGCAAGCAGGGATTAATATTAAAGACACTAAGTCATGGTCTTAGGGCCAGGATTACTGCCCCTGACCATCATATGCACAGTGAGCAGTGTCTTCTAGAACCGTACAGAGAGCTTGCTGCGCTCCAGTTGGAACACGGCTTTGGGAGAGACAGGTGATCCCCTGCAATTGCGTCTATGGTTGATTTCCTAAGCTGTGGTACCGCACTATGAGAAACATCTCTGAATAACAAGGTTGCAAGCATGGTATTAATTTATTTATGTGCTTTTCCAGTTGTTCTGCAGACTTTGTGAAGTCTGGACTGCAGTTAGTGTCTTTGCTCTTTTCCTATTAATTGTAGACAATATCTGTCTAATAATTATTCAGCTGTGGGTTTTCAAGGAACAGGGAAAGCATTCAGCATGTTTTTGAAAGACGTAAATGATGTAAAATCCATTCAAGAAATTAATCTCAGGCACGTGTGTGGGGTACATAAAGTGAATGAGAAAAACGCAGGGCTAACGTGTTAAAGAAGAGAATGACTTTTCCTGTGGTTACCCGTTTCCCTTGCGTGTGTACAGTGCCAGCTGACGGTCTCTGGCTCTAAAAAAACATTTTAAAGCGAAAAGGATGGTGCTTTCCCTGGGACCGGTGCCCCTGGAGCGAGGGGGGCGCGGCGGGGAGCGCCCGCTGCAGCACCATGGCCAGCTCCCGGCGGGACCCCGGCCGCGCCGGGCAGGGGCTCAGGCCTCCGTTACGGCCGGCGGGGTGTGGGAGGGCTGATCCCTTCCGCCCGTGCTGCTCGCAGGGGTCAGTCGCCGAGGCAGGGGTTTGCACTGAAGCGTTGCTTCCTGGAAAAGGCCCACGGATTGCGAGGAGGAGGCGGCGATAGCGTGTAAGGGGCTAACCGTGGGATGGTGGGGGTGTGGGCTGCCGGGGTTCTGCGGTGTCTTATGGAGGGGTGAGAAGGAGGAGATGCCCCTCCTGCCTGCCAAAATGCCAAAAATACTCAGAACAAGGGAAGAAAATAATATTAAGGAAAGGTAGGAAAGAAAAGCAGTCATGTTCATGCAGATAGATGAAGGAGAAAGAGCCACGATCTGTGATGAGGAAGCTGGAAGGAGTGAGACAGAAATAGCAGTATAGCGGTGGCGAAAAAAGTTTTCAAGCACAGTTACTTCACAGTCCCCAGAACTGTTAAGAACTGATGAACCTGAGGTGGCAGGGGAGGCTGGAAGTTGTTCGGGATTGTAAGGAGGCGAGGCAAGCCAGGGAGGTCAGGAACAAGCTTAGGTCTCAGGAGAGCCAGACACTGAGCCGGAGACAGCACTCGGCCTTACTGCTGCGCCACGGCTCCACAGGGTTGTGGTGTCTGTAACACTGGAATGAGTGAAGTCAGTCATCAGCACCCTTAGTGTCAGCTTTAACTGAGGGAAAAATAGTCTTGACAGTCTACTCTGACCGTTGGTGACAATTTGTACATCGTCACCAAAATATATACTGCTTATTTTGCATTTGGGTTAGACACACAGTCTGTCTAGGTGATGTCTTCCAGGGTGGTCGTTAGTGAATACTGAAGAAACAACTGCACTGTTGGAGTCATACAAAAAATTATTCTGACTAATACTGTGTCCACAGGACACTTGGTCACTTCACAGTTTGCTTTTGGATTGTTCTTTCCAAGCTGAAGGGTCCAAGTCCTAGCGTATCTATGTATGAGACTGTGCCAGCAATCTCTTTTCATTGTACAAAGGGACTGTTTTTTTCATGCGTTCAATTTCTTTTTTTTTCTTAATGTGACATTAAACCACCAGAAGACCCTTCTCCTTATTCCATAAGTTTGAGAGGTACGTGAGGGAATGTGTTAGAAAGTTAGAGATTTCTGTTAAACTCCTCTGTTCTGTGTCAGCTGCAGTATTCCTGGAAGCATATAAACTCACGCTTATGTACGTGAGTTGAAAAAGTGCCTAGAATATGAAGTTTCTTGAGCACAGCAGGTAATGTCACAACATCTGAGTACTGGCCTTCTTATAAACATTTATTGGGATACATTTGTCTCCTATAACATCTACGGTTTCACTAGTACACTGTTGTCTTTTTAGAAGGTAACGTAGGTATTACTGGTTCCTAAATAAATGTTTATGGCTCTGAATACTGTTTTCTGACATAATAACTAATAATCTTGCGTGTTGTGTTGGGTTTTTTTGGTCATAGGAAGTGGATTTGGAAGAAAGACTTGGCGAGTTGGATCTTAGAATTGATTCAGATGTTCCCGATGTTCCTCCACCGACAGATAGCACTCCAGAAATCCTCAAAAGGGCTTTGTCAGGCTTATCTGCCAGGTACAGTAAAAAACCAGCTCTCAAATGTAATAGCTGCTGGCTAAAATTCTTACAAATTATGTTGCAGATCTAATTTTTACAGATTATACTGCAGTTTCAAATTTTATATGATACACATGAAAACTCAAGGATAATTTTTTACTGGATATCATTAATTTATTTATGCTTTGATAGTCCCTTCAGCATAATATTTTTTGCATATACCTGAAGATTGCCCATGGCATGCATTTCTAAGTAAACCACTGCAATGTTTAGCTACAGTTTGCTTGAACATTTGCCATTGCTCAGTCTGAGCATTGCAATAGAATGGGATAAAGAATAGTCATTGGGTTTGATATCGAGAATAACTATTTCTGAGGGTTATAATAAACTGATTTACTATGTCCAAGGTTAGGAGGTTATTTGCGTATAAATGAAAAAGGAAGAAGTATCAGTTCTCTGGGTGAACTTTGCTAGCTTTTTGTGACAGCATTTCCACTTCTAAATAATTTTTCTTTACAGTTAAATACAGCATAGCTTGTATTTTCATACCTTTTAACGCACCACTGAATTTTTTCCTGCTGTCTCTTTTCAAAGCTAGGTTTCTGTTTCCAGCCCCTGTTCACAGGAGCTTAAGGGTTAGCAAATGTGTGAGGGTGTTTGTGTATGTGTATAAATAGACACATAAATAGATAATTGTGGGGACCTGCATATTCATGGAGGCTAATGAATAAAGTCCCTAGTATAGTTTTTTATACAGTCCCTTTACAACACTTGATCAGTCAAACCCTTTTGGAGGTGGCGATTCGCAATACATTTTTTACACTAATGCAATGAAAGAACATTTAGGTGTGTGATAGATCGCATACCAAAAAACTACCTGGTAAAATGAATGTGTGTATCATATCTACCTTATGCTCAATGTAACAAAGCAAGCAACGTACAATGTATATTTTAGATGCAACTTAGGTCTTGCAAGAGTCAGAAGAAGGACCTCCAATCCAGGCTACAATTAAAAATTTCCGGTCTTTGTAAAAAAATTGATCTCCAGCAGACATCTTCCAATAGCAGTGTGAAACTACGTTTTTTTGACTTGATGCTCTTCGAAGGTGTTGTTTGTCTCTGTTGTGATGTCTGGGAGCTATATACAAATGTATTGTTCCCAGGTTTCAAAAAGCATGTTTCTAAACTGCACCATCTGTGAGCAGAATGTGATGTTCGCTACTGCCATCACACTGAAAGGAGTATCCAGTTCCTATCGCTTTCAGGGTTCTTCTACTGTGTTGAATGTTGTGGAAATCTTAGGTCTCCAAGTCAGACTTGTTTCAAAGGGCACTTGCACAGTGATACCTCGTAAGGGGCACAGGCAAAACCTTTCCTGTTTCACATGATTAAAATTCTTTATTGGAGTATTTGCACAAAGGTGCACAAGGGTGCTTTGAGTGCAAAATTAAACTCTTGGTGCTTTATGAATAATAGTCTTAAAATCACCTGCTAGTTTAGTAACTGGCAGTCGCACCAAAGCTGATGTTGTAATACCCTATGTGAGTGCGTTGCACTGTAAGTCTGAGAAATATTGTTTCTCTTTGTATTTAGACTTCAGAGGAAATAGTATCCGTAACTTTCCAGTGGAGAGTTAAGATACAATAAACTTGTCAGGTGGCTTCCTAGATTCTGGAGCTTGTTGCCTGTCTTACTGAAGCTGTCTTTCCAGCGCTGCGCTTGTCAACACCCTCAAGATACTATGTGATATTTTAACATTATTCATAAGGGAAGTTGAGTTCTTCTAAAGCAGTCTTGCTCGTTTATAGATATGCCACTAGTAGTGAGCTGCTACTCTATGACCCATATCACAGAGGAATGTAAAGCATCTGTTGTGATAAAGCCTGTTGTGCCTTTGTTCTGATACTTAAGGCAAATCCAATTAGTGGGTTTAGCTTTATTAACCTGCCGATGAATAACATCCTTGAAAATCAAACTAGTATAGCTGAAGTTTACATTAAAAGTGGAGTATGATGCAAAACTAAGTGTCCCCTAAATCAGGTGTATATCCTGATGCAGCAGTGAAACACAAGACCAATACAAAGCAAAACATCAGAAAGAATTTCTTTAAGCTATGGTAGGGTTTCTTGTGTTTAGCAGTAACTTGTGATTAATTGACTCAGTGTACTTTTAGAGGCAAAATTATTGAAGGGAAAAACACAGGCAAAAAAGGAGAAAAACTTACTGAGAAGTAATATGAACAATAAAATACAGACTATTGATAACTAGAAACACTTTCATCGCAGAGTGAAGCATACGATGAGGGTTTTTAACATTCTTTTTTAAAATGAACTAGGCTCTAGATTTTTCCTGATACTGGCCTTTGGGGGCAGGGGGTTGGGGGTGTAGGGAGGGTGACAAGTAAAATTTTGGTTACTCTAGAAATTACTACCAAAAAAACCCCCAAACATCCAGCAAAGACTTCCTAGTTGCAGAAGACTTCCCCAAGTCTGCACCTCGAATACTGTGCTCAGTTTTGGACCCCTCATTACAAGAAAGATATAGAGCTGCTGAAGCGTGTCCAAAGGGCAATGAAGCTGGTGAAGGGTCTAGAGAACAAGTCTTGTAAGGACCAGCTGAGGGAACTGGGGGTGTTTAACCCGCAGAAGAGGAGGCTCAGGGGAGACCTTATCGCTCTCTGCAACTACCTGACAGGAGGCTGTAGGCAGATGGGGGTCGGTCTCGTCTCCCAGATAATAAGCAATAGGACAAGAGGAACTGGCCTCAGATTGTGCCAGGGGAGGTTTAGATTGGAGATTAAGAAAAAGTTGCTTCACCAAAAGTGTTGTCAAGCATTGGAACAGACTGCTCAGGGAAGTGGTTGAGTCAATGCCCCTGGAGGTATTTAAAAGATGTGTAGATGTGGTGTTTAGGGGCATGGTTTAGTGGTGGACTTGGCATTGCTGGGTTAACAGTTGGACCTGATGATCTTAAAGGTCTTTTCCAACCAAAATGATTCTATGATATCAGGAATTTCTATTCTGCTTTCCTTAGGTAGCCATAAGCAGCTGCAAAGGTCTACAAGAGCAAAATAGTAGAACTAGTTTGACCCATCATCCCTCATTGTCACATGTTTTCCTGTCCTGATTCCAGTGCCCACAAGAGCACAGAACTGCTGTCAGCAGATAACCGTCTATCTGGCAAAAATAGCTACTTTGCTGTTACAGAAAGCTGGTGATCACTGGGGTTTTTGTTTTCTGGTCTCTTACTCCTCAAAGAATTGCATGCTTTTTACTTGGCAGCCTTTCTTTCATATGTAAGCCTTGACATGGCTGGGCCCCCATCAGTCTTGCTGATTATTTCACAGCATCTTCAATATGGAGTTGATCCATTTAATTGCAAGTGATGTTTGGGGGGGGGCATGGAGCATGGAGGAATAAGAAAAGTGACTAATTTTTACTGTGTATCCTGTTTAGTTAGATAGTTGGTTGAATCTGTGTTTCTTGCTGTGTGTTTTATTAAACGTGAAAATTTATGGAACTCCCACTGTTTCTGATACACTTTAATCTCTAGTAAAGGAAGTGGCTTTTATTTTCTTTTATAACTGCTTGGGTTTTATTCTCTTTTTTTAAATAGGTGGAAAAATTGGTGGATTCGTGGAATTCTCACTCTAGCTATGATTTCTGTGTTTTTTCTGATCATATACCTGGGATCATTTATGCTGATGCTTCTGGTAAGTTTGTTTAAATGCACTCTGCCATGCAAGAGTTACTTGGTCTCTTTGTTCATTGTGCCTAAGACAGCTGGAAGCAAACTGCACAGACAGCTAAGAGCAATTTGTCTCTTATTTGTCTAAATGTAAATATCTTTGAAAAACACTGGACAGATTCATTGGGCCTTGTGGATTAAGGACTTCTTCTATTCTATAATTCATTTTTTTAAAAGTAGGAATGAAAGTAACTAAGAAGTTGAACAGTTGTTGCCTTCAAGTTAACTAAACTACTGTGATCCGTTTCCTTGTCCAGTTCCCATCACCTGCTGTTACGTTCTTTGAGGTTTGTTCAAAAAAACCCAACAAACAAACAACACCAACCCTCCCCCACTCCAAGCCCCCCCCAAAAAAAAAAAAAACAAAACAAAAAACAAAACAACAAAAACCAAACCAAAACCCAAAAACCCCTGAAGACAGAAGAGTTTCATTTTTGAGGCTGAGGAAAGCAGGCAGCTCTGGTCTGCTGTCTGTGACCGGCACTTAAAGGCTTTCCTCTGGAATGCTCTATTAATTCCCTACTTCTCTACGGGCTGCCTTGTGGCCTTGGGCTTATCTGTAGAATGGAGCTAGGTCCCATCCCATACAGAGATAAAGTGCATTTTTATGTCATGAAGTGAAATAATAATAATAATAATAATATGCCCTACATACCCGACCAGCCTTTATTGCTTCTTTCCATCATTTTTATTGCTGGTATTTTTACTGAATAATGTTTCAAGTGTCATTCCCACTTGTGGCAAGTAACAGGCAGGGATGTGGCTTCTGAAACACTGAAATTGGTACTTCTGGGTAACTGCTTTGATTTTTCACTCTTAAGTTCATTTAACTGTCAAAATGTGCTTTTTTTACTGTTCTGTGAAACACCTTTTCAATTGTATTTATAGAATCATTTTGGTTGGAAAAGACCTTTAAGATCAAGTCCAACCGTTAAGCCAGCAATGCCAAGTCCACTACTAAACCATGTCCCCAGGTGCCCCATTTACATCTATTTTAAATACCTCCAGGGATGGTGACTCAACCACCTCCCTGGGCAGCCTGTTCCCATGCTTGACAACACGTTTGATGAGTAAATTTTTCTTAATCTCCAATCTAAACCTCCCCTGGCACAATCTGAGGCCGTTTCCTCTTGTCCTATTGCTTATTATCTGGGAGACGAGACCGACCCACACCTGCCTACAGCCTCCTGTCAGGTAGCTGCAGAGAGCGATAAGGTCCCCCCTGAGCCTCCTTTTCTCCAGGCTAAACACCCCCAGTTCCCTCAGCTGCTCCTCATAACACTTGTG
>JAVJGI010000001.1:16644137-16671187 GCA_035590275.1 Ibycter americanus | reverse complement strand
GGGATTCTCCTTAGCCCTCCTTTTGTTGCTAATGTATTTACAGAAACATTTTTTATTATCTTTTATGGCAGTAGCCAATCTAAGTTCTAGTTGGGCTTTGGCCCTTCCGATTTTCTCCCTCATAACCTCATGACATCCTTGTAGTCCTCCTGAGTTGCCTGCCGCTTCTTCCACAGGTCATAATCTCCCCTTTTCCCCCTGTATTTTCTTCAAAATTGGAATGCTCTTTCACCAGTATTACGGTCTGCACTGCAGTCTCTACATCTGAGTTAGTCTGATTTTTATTTCCTGTTTTCAGGTGAATGACGTAACAAAGTAGTAATTCATTGTTTTATTGGTGGGGATTGTCTTTCTTGCATGTGAAGAAAGAACAGAGCAAGCCCCTTTGAAGTGCAGGTCTTTGTAGAGACATTTTTTTTGCAATCCTTTCATTAGTAGTCTGTTACACTTGAGTGATGATAACGAACAAAAAGGAACTAATCAATCTGCAGCATGATTCAGTATATTCATGGGGTACTCTGAGACTGCAATCACGGACAGATGTATCAAGACATGAACCAAAAAGTAATTAAAGTTAGTATAGAAATGGAAAAGACGACTTCTTCTGTTGTACTATAAAGCAAAACCTCTGTCTTCTAATATAATAAACAGGTCATAAAGTTGACATTTGAGACTATGTAAAAAAGAATGGAGGGAAAGACCAGTTTTGTTCATGAATTATTACATTTTACTGGAATCAAATACTTTACATTTGAGCAAGAGTTGTCGTGTTAAAACCAAATCTTAATACTGAGCCTGAAAATGCCCAGAGTATTTCCTTGTAAGAAGGGTCATCTAGTGAAGTTGGGAGGATGAGCGCTGAGACTGCTCTAATAAGTTGGGAGGCATGTTTTATGTTTGCCTGCTACTAAAGTAAGAGGCACTTCCATGCCTTTGGACCCCAGTGTCCTTTTCCATGGTGAGGTGCAATCCTTTAATGTTGCTTTTGCACGTAGCATTTCAGTTTTATAACATAGGCCAAGCATAAAAAAGAACATGAGAAAGGGGAGCTTCAAAATTAACTCGCTGAGGTGGTGTAAGACTGTTTTAAACTGCATTCACCTGTTGAGCAAGACTAAATTTATTCATGGATGCAGGTGGTAAGAGAATACTGCAAGCCTCGCACGCCGACGTGCAACCAGCGTGGGCAGGTTCCCACTCCTGCCTCTGCACAGGGTTACTGATGACCTGTGTTTGGCAATGCTCGGTAGCTGGGCAGGGCCACCTGCTTGGTGACTGTGGGTCAGCCAAAACTGGTGGAGAGTCCTTTGGAGCCCAAAGATTGACAGAACATACTACCAGACGTGCACGGGCAAGCATTGGAGTAGTGAGATCAGCAAAACGAAATGAAGGCTGAGGAGGGTGTTGCGTTCAGACCTGGGTTAGGCGAGCTTTGCTTCTAATCATCAATGCTAATTGCCTTTAATGAGATGCTTGCAAGTGGAAGACCTGGGTGTCCAAGTTGTGTTGCACAGCTAGTTTTTTCCATTGGGCCTAGAAAATATTTCTTAAGCTAAATTTAAAGATTAAGCTTAGCCAAAAGCAATAGAAGAGCCTTCTGTAGAGGAAGTACTTCTGACCTGCTGCTGCCAAACTGTTTTACTGAAGAAAAGTCAGGAGCTTTCACTTGTTTCATGAGTATATTCTTGTAGCTAGCCCAATGTATTTTTTTCTTAGCATGCCTAGTGGTTTTGAGGGGTTTTTGGGAGTTTTAAAGTGGAGCTTTAGTTTTCTTTGGACTTTGCTTTGAACCTGTCTGTTTGCTGTGTGGAATTTGAATTCAGAATAATTTCTCCTCTTAGTGCAGGTTGCAGTACTGCTTACTGCCTTTAAGAAAAAACTGCTGCATATTTACATAGTTTTTTATTTCTTATTTTAGGTCTTAAGCATCCAAGTGAAGTGTTACCACGAAATCATTACTATAGGTTACAGAGTCTACCACTCGTATGATTTACCATGGTTTAGATCCCTCAGCTGGTGAGTAGCAAGCAAGAACATCAATAAGTAGGGATGGGAAACTTAAATATTCATGTTCTTCATGTCCTTTCATGGCAGAATGATGGGTTTGTAGGTTACGTGCACACACAAAGCTTGACATCTGTCTCTAATACAGGATTCTGTAGTTGTCTTCCACCTCTGAACTTGGACAAGTTAGTCGGCCTTTTACTACTTCAGATTTTTTCCTTGATATAAATATGTATATATGTACACGTATATGTATGGATGTGTATATGCTTTAAGTCAGAACTGAGCATGTGTAAGCTATCTAAAAATGTGCATAGCCAAATAATCACCTGATAAGTATTACCTGAACTGCTTTGATATTTTTTTTTCCCCTTGGCTGTTAACATGGCACGAGAATTAAATAGAACAGGTACCTTAAAGGCTTCTCTACGCACACACACAGAATTAAAATAATAACATACAGGTTTTAAATCCTTTCTAGTCATGCACTTGATCACAGGACTGCATGCATGTAGTGTTGGGGGATCTTCTGAAAGGCAAAAGATGAGATTAATTTTTCTGGACAATCCCAGATACTTGTGACAATGTCCAGCTTTCATAGGGCTGGATGGAACTGGGGAAATCAACTCTTCTTCTGAGTGCTGGGAGGGAAAATAAAAGCTTTTGATTAGCATCAGTGTTATGGGAAGGTGTTGGGCACATGTAGTCTCGAAGGTGCTTAAGGACATAATTCTTCGACATGGCCTATGTTGTATTGTTTTGGATTTGAGTTGGGTTTGTCTTTTTTAAGGAATTGAAATATCTAGGTTATTCCCTGTCTCTTGTCACATCGTTTCTTCACTTCTTCTAGAAGCAACTTTACTGTGTAATGTTGATTCCTGCTGTTGGCTTTTCTGTGCTAATCAGTTCCCCTCTGGTCACTGCTGGATTGTCCAGGGGACTGATCTATTGTCTGCTTTATTCCATGGCTTCTGGATCTACAGCTACAGCGCTCATACATGAATGATTCTACAGCCTTGCCAAAATGTTTAGAGGACAAGATATGCACTCTACCACTTAGTCTACTTTGGCAGTTGGCCACTGTCACCTTTGTATGTGGAGCTCAAAATCAACTCCCCTGTATTGCCACACTAGTTAACATCAAAGTTCCTTTCAGTCCAACATCTGGCCACTGAGACATTTCAGTGAGATGAGAGAATCCTGTTTGTAGTCTGAACATCAACTATTTGGCTCATTTAGAGATGTGAAGCCTTGCAAAGTGAGCATCAACATCTGTTAGGGGGAAGAGAATGAGTACCAATTGCTCTGAGACTAGCTGGAGATCCAGTTCTATCACAAGTTTTTATCTTCTGTGGCTGGGACTTTGGTAGTAAGCTGAAGAGTACGTTGCCCAGAGAGGTCCATCTCTTAGTGTTTTTTGATTTGCTATTTATTGGTTTTTATTGAGTGCTGCCTTGGCATTTGAGGATCCCATTGTGACTTTAGAAAGCTAAGTAACTGAACTTGTAAGAAAACCTGTGACAGCGTTACTTGCATACTGACTGTTTTGACTGAAGGGAATTTCTTTGAAGATCTTGCAAAAAGAGATGGCTGAAGGTGACGTTTCACCTCAGTTGAACTTTGGGTATGAACATATTCCCACAGAATTGTTTTGATAGAGTTGTAGTAATAGCTGCATTTACTAGTTAGTTGATGGATTTAACCCTGTCAGATTGGTGCTCGGTCAAGAAAGCTAAAAGGCAAAGTGCGTGGTGGAGTAGAGCAGGACATGCAGCAGTAACTCTTTCAGACAAGAATCTTCAGGCCAGATGGCAAAAGTATAGATCCTCCAGCTCTGTCAGGTTCACTGTGTTACAGCCTCAGAGGATTTGTTATGCAAGTACCTTTTTTCTTGTTTGCAAGGCAGTAATTACAAACCATCCTTATTAGGATGCAGGAAAAGCATATGCAGAATTGCTTGTGTCACTGAGAATTGCTCGATGATAGCAGATACTTGTTCTGTACTTTTAGGATATCTGAAAAGGATTTGCATGGGTGTGGAGTATTCAATACTGTAGTTAAGGATGAAATTAATTTTCCAACTTTATCCTGCAAAATGTGTTTGTTTTTCTAGTGCGGTTGCTTTAGAAGAAGTGAATTACAAGGATTGGCTTGTCAGAGGAGACACCGACCCAGAAGTATAAGACTGGATTTATACTTGAATTTTATTTTTATCACATATTTCTGGTTTTCCTTTTGTGTGGTGTTTTTTATTACTTTTTTTGTTTGTTTTCTCTTTAAGAATGACACTTAAATATATATTATCTTGTTAAAATAACTGCTAGCTGTTGTGTGTCGTAGGTACTTTTTGCTCTGTGTGAACTACTTCTTTTACGGAGAGACTGTAGCTGATTACTTTGCTACGTTTGTTCAGAGAAGAGAACAGCTTCAATTCCTAATTCGTTACCACAGATTTATATCTTTTGCACTCTATTTAACAGGTAAGCGTAGGAAATTGCAAAAATGAAAGAACTTTGTGCTGCATTTGTTTTCCTACTTATTTCTTTTTTTTAAAAAATAATTGCTCCCCAGCTTTATGCACTTTCAATTTCTTTTTCCTCTTGATGTTTGAGAAAATCAGGTGTTTGCAGTTCCATTTTTCCTGTGAAAAGGTGCCTATAAATTTTGTGTTTGCTGAGAGTAAGAAAGCAGCCTAAATAAGCAGATTATCTCGAGGAAGTTGAGCTAATAGTGCTCAAGAGAAGTTGGCATGAAGTAATTTTGATCACTGAAGAAGTGGGGCTCTAGTACTGGAATACATGAACACTATTTCGGCAGTCTGTGGAGATGACTTATATGTGTAATTGCTGTGCTGGGTTGATGCTTTATTGTACAAATGTTCTGGTAGGTCTACAGCAGTAAGATTTACCAATGTATTTTAAACTGATTATTCAAAATGCCTGAGGGTTTATTTTGAATGCAAGATACTCAGATGCTTGCCTCATGGATAGATTTTCCTCACTATCCAAAGAAAGAATTTTTAAAAGCCTCTTCTCTAGGAAGAAGAGACGTAAGCTGGCAGTCTTGTGGGTATTGCTTTGTGAACAGGTAAATATAGTCCATGGTGTTTTCAGCAATGCAGTTAATACTACTTTAGGGTAAAATTTAAATCAATTGAAGACTCAGATTGGCCTAAGGGACAGGAGACTACTACGCTACAAATACTTGTAAAATATATTAAGAAATCTGGTCTTCATGATGAACTGTCTGTCTACTCTTAATTTTTTTTTTTTAAAACCAGATAAAAATTCTACTCTGTGCTTAGATTGCAAACTTGAAATCAGCTTTGCAAGACTTGACCTTTTTCAGCTGGCTTTGGCTTGAGGAAACTTAACTTGTGCCAGCTGAAGGGTGGTGGGGGAAGAGATGAGACAAGCCAGTCATAAGCAAATGCAGGTGACAGAAGGTAGCAGAACCCTGTGGTGGCTGTCACATTGGGATTGTGGGGTCACTGAGGGGCTGTCCCCAGGGTTAAGGGTCTTTTAAGGGCCTCTGACCCCTGCTGGTGCAGGACATTGCCCTAGGGGAGAAGGGGTGCTCTCTTAGCCACCCAGAATATTTCTTTTATCAGTTGAATTCTCCAGTGCCTGCACTTCATGCTTGCGTTGTGTGCAGCTGTAAGGCTGTCTGGGGGAAAGGGGCAGGCTGGTCTTTTCCTTCCAATTATTTCTGCTAATTATTCAAAACCTGCTGGCTGACCTGGTTTTTGAGTGGTTTTTAAAGGTGGTGGTCTTCTCCCCTAAAAAATGATGTCTACAATGGGACCTTGTAAATAATGAAACGGATGCTCTTTACTGATGTTAACTAAATGTTGTGCTCTGATGAGTATAATTCCATATGTACACTTACCTGAATACAAGCAAACGCTCCTAGCAGCAAAGGGATTAAAAGCTGCTTCAAGGGAAGAGAATTACTGGTATATCGTAGTTCAGTGTAATTAAATATAAGATGGTACAAACTACACTTGCTTTGTTTTACAGGCTTCTGCATGTTTGTTTTGAGTTTAGTGAAGAAACATTATCGTCTGCAGTTTTACATGGTGTGTATTACTCACTTTGCTGTGGTCACTCATGTTATGAATGTCATTAGAAGCAGTCATGTCCCTATGTTCATAAAATAGCTTGAAAGAGGGGTGTGGAAAATGTGCTTAAACTGACAGGAACATGAAATCCAGTCGTGTTGGCCTGTTCAGTATCTGTTCACTTTGCAGCTTATGGTTATATCATGGGATGTGGCCTTTCAGTCAGTGCAGGCTGTTGCTCGTGAGGTCTGGTGCATATACAGCCTGATAAGTTTCCCTTGGTGACAGGCTGGTGTGAAAGCGATTCCTGGAGAAAGGGGTGCGCATCTCCCAAGTCTGAAGCCAAACAGTTCAGCCTAGTGTGGGAAGTGGTTCTTGTGACTCAAGTGTTACTTTGTAGAGGCCCCACTGAAGTACTGTGATGGAACTTGATCTTAACCCCTGTGTGGAAGGTTTATTCTGTGACACTTAAAAGCAGTTCTGGTCTTCTGCTCAGCTGTGCCTCTATAGATCATTAATCCGTTAAAAGAAACCAGTGTTCTCATCTCTTGTTATTTGTACACCTAATAAACAGCATAGTAGCTAATCAAGGGCGTGAACATTTTTCTTGTAGGCCAAACCCTAATTTTGTAGCATCATTGGTAAAAAAAAACCAAACAACCAACAAAACCAAAAAACCACCTAAAAAGAAACCCCAAAAACCCCACTGACTCCCCCAACTTTTATATAGGAATGATAAGAAGCAACACAAAACAGTAATGCAGTACAGCTTCTGTCTTCAAAGAACTTGAGCAGTCAGGGCAGTGCACAACCCTAAAGAGTTCCTAAAGCTCTGGGGATGCAGTTAACCCCTCAGTGTCTGCAGTGCTTTAGGGAGCACTTTACCATTGAGGAACCCTAATTCTAGACTAGTACTTAGCTGAGCCCTGTATGAGCATGTAAAAAAAATATCTTTTACTCAAAAAACTTTGCTCTGTTTGTGGGAGAACTTGCCTGACAGGGAGATGCAGGTTTTCTAGGAGAGGTGGTCTTTATCTTATTGGCAATATGGCAATAAAAGTCCTTATTGTCAGATTGACACAAGGTAAATATATATATTTTCCATGATTTTTTTCCCTTTTTCTCGTGCTGGAAAGAAGGCAGAAAAAATGTTGTGTCAGTCATATGACTTGGTGCCTGCCCAGAAAACATTAAGGTGTGACTACTTAAGAATTGCAGTAAAACAGATGGAAGCCACGTATCCACTGTGCGGCAACACAGTGTTTGGGCAGACAAGATTAGCCATTTGGTTTTAGGTGGTGTTCCAGTATCACTGTACACATACTAAAAATTTTGCTGCCAAGACGCTTTAATTAACCAGCAGGTAATATTTTCAGAAACCTTAGTCAGTTCTTGCACACCCCCTTTCAGCCTTCTTGAGTTGTCTTAACTGGAAGGAGATGCTGGCTGCCATAGGAAAACAGATGTGATAAGAGAATTAAAGAAGTAGGACATTTAGAGTGTTAAATCACCCAGACATTTAGAGTGCTTAAAGTTGGTGTTTCATGGAAAAACTACCAGTTCTTGATTTAAAACTTTTTGGAAAATAAGTGAACTGTTTGAAAAACACTGGTGAACTGTTTGGAAACCACTTTATTGTGCACTGGTGCTACAGAATAAACACCAAGTACATACGGTAATACTGAGGAGAACAACTGTTGAAATTACCATGTGTGTAAAAATTAACACTGTGTTTTCACTAATCCTGAGAATATTCATGTTTCATAAGAGGACTGGTATTCTGTTATGAGAGATATCTACATCTGTGTAACATAACTCTTTCATGACTAGTTCATTGCCATTTAATTGTTACAGTTCTAACATGTCTGTTACATGTATATACAGAATATCACATTGCTTACATTTCTTTGCTGCTTTCACGCTGAAGGTGTATGCCTTATTAAATCAGATGTTAAACTGCGTGTTAAAACATTCTGGGTGGAGGTAAGTGATGGGGAAACCTGTTAAAGTTTCGGTACTTGCTTCAGAAAGCCAGCTAACTTGTGATATACTGTATGCACACATCTCTTGCATTATCACTAGAACTATTCTTCCCTGTGAACTCCTAACTATCTCCTTTAGCTGACACGCCAGTATTTATCGGGGTGTACGGGTCAGTGTTTTCACTAACTGTTGTGTTGTTGCATTGTTAACAGTTCGCATGGACTCATGTCACTTTGCTGATCACTGTAACTCAATCTCATCTTGTCATCCAAAATCTCTTTGAAGGCATGATCTGGTAAGGGGACAGTACTAAACTGGTTTGTAACTATTGCATTGAAAGGTTGGTTCTTTTACATAGATCTGGTTAAGGAATAATTGTGGGAACAGTTAAAAGAGCACAAATTGAAGGAGCATTAATTAATGTCTAGTTGGAAGGGGAGTCGGAGGAATTGGGAGCAATGAGGTAAAGGATATAGGAGAGGAAGCAGAAACCTGTAACTAGGTTGGCAGCCACTAGTGTGATAGTTTTGAACAACCACTTAATTTACCTGTGAGGAATAGGATTGTTTGCATACTTGGTGAAATAGTTTCCATAGCATTTTGCTGAATGGATGACTATCCAGCAATTCTTTTTCAATTACTTGGGAGCTTCAGGTTGCTCAGAGCTATAGAAGTTGGACTATTTAATTTGAAATCCCCAGTCTGGACACCTTCTCTGTTCAGATAAATTCAGATTACTTAAAATATTTTAAGAGTTTAAATATTGGATATTGTTGGATCATCTTAATGCCCCATTTCCAGCGATATATTAAATTCTGATGATGTGGTTAAACTTGATTACTTAAAACCGCTCCTCAAAGAGAGGGTGTGTTTTCCGACCCCCCACTTCTTTAGGGACAAGGTAAATTACCAGTTGAGGAAGAAGGAAGAAGCACATAGAAGATGATTTGTGTTGTTCCAAGGACATAATACTGCATGTTGTCCTGTTTCTTTTCCTGATATATTTACAGTGGGGGAGATTACTGCAGAAAAGATGTGCTCATAGAAGGAAAACCCAAAGCCTTTGACAAAGTTTGTATAAACAAATTCTTTTCATAGTGATCATGTTCACGTGCCAAAACCTGAACCTAATTGCCTTGCTAGCCTACTGTTTCTTATTTCCACTGGTGCTAGGCAATTTGTCAGATGCTTGCAAAATCTGAATTTTAGCTTATTAATATATCCCTGCTTTGAAAAGGGTAAAACAAGAGGTTAACAGGCTTGAGTAACAAATACAGATGCTGTCTGCATGCAGAGAGCACTTAGAAAGCTAAACCAGGCTGCTCCAAGCTGACAAGACGGGGAAAAAAAAGAAAACTTTTTTTTTTAATTTAGGTATCATAAAACTTTACAAGGAATTTGCTTGCTTTGATGTTACCAAAAACATTAACATGTTTATATTTGTTGATTTCTTCTTAACTGTGGTACCAGTCTTCAAGCCTGATAGGAAAAAGTCAGCCTGTTCACATTTTAAGCTCCTGCCCCAAAATCATATTTTAGCTTGAACTAACATGGATCTATAATGGTCTGGATTGGCTGAAGACTAAAACCAGTATAGCTAATATGCTGCTGATGCAGGAACTAGCTGAACACGTTATGAAACATAATTCCTTCTAAATACTACAGAAAAATTTCCCAGAAACAAATGCTGCTGTTTTAATTTCTGTCCCGTGTTTAGGTTTGGGCAGCTTTTCTTTTTCTCCGTGAAACTTTTAATGTCTTTCCATAGGTTTCTGGTTCCAATTTCAAGTGTTATCTGCAACGATATTACTGCTTACATTTTTGGATTCTTCTTTGGCAGAACTCCATTAATTAAGGTACGTACTTAGGCACTTCCTCACTAACAAGATTTTACAATTTGTAGCATTTTTGATACTTGTTCAGAAACACGTTCATGGAAAAAATACTTTCCGCTGTACTGCATGATGCACATCTTTGCTAGAAAAACCAATTGACTATCCTGTGTCTGAAGATTTGTACGTGGAAACTGGGATTAATGTGAATGTGATATTGACATGACGGTATAATACAGTTTATTGCATCATAATTGCTTCCTTTTTGGATGGTATATGCTGGTTTAACTGCATGCTTACTGTACAAAAACTGTAATTTGAAATAAGCTGCTAGGTCATATACACCTATTCCTCAGTTGGTCTCGTGGATGTAGCACTAGGGGCTCAAGTAGTAATCTTCCTATTCTGGTAAAATATGCAAGACTCCACAAAAAGCCATGAATTATTATTTTCATGACGTTGCAATGTTAACTTCTGGGTATTTGGTTGGTTCTGATATTAAACTGCTCCTAAATTCAAAATGCAATAGAATTTGATTAAGAAAATAGCTTGCTACACTGGCCTTTCCAGGCCTGCAGTTATTTACTGTATTATTTTGCCAGTCTGTATGTAGAAAGCCTAGTGTCTCCTGAGGAGCATCCCCAGCAGCAGTGGTCTAACACCCAGGCTTCCGTTGCTACCAAAGTGTGCACTTGCTAGCAGAGGTCTCCTGCAGAACCATAGTGCACTTGTGCAGGTTTCCAGGTCTTCTGCTTGGAGGAGCTCAGCTGGTTAATCAGGGTCAGCCGTGGCCAGAGGCAGGCAGCAGCCTCATGATGGTGGCAGCAGCAGCAGAGGATGGAAAGGGAGCTCTCCGTTCCCTCAAGCTGCCTGGTGGCACCAACCAAACTGTGGCACTTTCCCTCCTTGCCTGGGACAGGCCCTAGCCATACTCCTCTGTGTATCTTGTTCGGTGGCTGCAGCTGCTGACATTCAGTATTTCACACATCTGAAAAACCCAAGTAGGAATTTCATTTTCACAAACAAGTTCCAGTAAAAAGGGTTCAGTGATGCAACTGATGAGGCTAATGCTATCTCTTTTGTGCCTAGCTGTCTCCCAAGAAGACCTGGGAAGGGTTCATTGGAGGCTTCTTTTCCACAGTTGTATTTGGATTTATTGTAAGTAACCACAGGACTTTCCTTGTATAGGTTCAGTTTTCAACTTCTTGTTTTCACTTGAAGTGAAATTACTGACAAATTTGGTCATCTCAAACTGCTGAAAGTCTAAGAGTCCCTAAGTCAGGGTTTTTTTTCGGTTAGAGAATTGTGCAAATTCATAACTAGCTGGACAGGTTAGGCAAGGCTTGCACCTCTCCTGAATAGGTCATATTGACTATTTTTGTCATTACTGTTACTGTATCTGGAATTGTTTTATCTATTAGTTGCATCTCTATTTGGAAATTGAAGTTTATTGATAGCATTATTTATGCTTTGTACAGTAGTACTTTTGTATTACATACTGTATAATGACATTTCTCCTGAGAAGTAGTTTATACTGATGATATGCATAGACACTAATACCAGCATAGAGTAACTGTTCTGATAAGTAATATATCACCAAGGTCAGCAGAACTCGTAACTGCCAAACTTGGTAGAAGCGATAGTTCAAGTTTCAATGGAGAAGTGAACTGCAAAGAAATGAGTGGCTAACATTTTGGGGATTTTTTTATTGCAGAAATGTCCAGTAGATATGAACCTGAGAGAGATGAAAAGGAAAACAAGTTGGGAAATCATCACTAAGTCCATTGAACGTCCCCATTTGTCTGCCTTGAGGCATTCTCCAACTTGGCCAACAGGCCAATTTTACTCCATTCTGGGTGTCTCTGTTATTAAAAACATCTTCATTATCCTCAGTGTGCAATGACAAAACCATCCATTACAGCATGATTTTTGACTGTAACAACAAATGCTTATTTCAGGAGTCCTTGTTTTGCTTTTCAGTTTTCCTATTTTTTGGCTCAACATCAATACTTCGTCTGCCCCGTGGAATATAACAGTGAAACCAACAGATTTGTGACAGAGTGTGAACCTTCAGAGCTCTTTCAGATGACGAAGTACTCTGTGCCACCGTTGCTTCAGGCTGTGTTGGGATGGGTAAGGAAAAAAACAAGGCTTTGGTTAAAATAGAAAGTGTACTCAGACGGAATGGTTTTCTAAACCTTTTTAGAAAGGTGTATGAATGCTGGTAAGGCTTGAAGGGTAAGAACCAAATGGATGCCGTGAGCTCCTCTGTTGCTCAGACAGGGGAGGTGGTCACCCAAGCAGAACTGAAATGCTTTGCTGGAGTCACCCGAGGACAGGCGCCTGTGTTCTTGTGGCCTCTGTTCTCTTTGTGCTGGAAGCAGATGTCACTTCAGCATTTTGCAGACAAACCTATTACTGAAAAGCAACCTTAAAATTTTTGTGGAAAGTGGACAAAGGCTTGTTCTGGCCCAAATTAGTAGCAAGCTTAAGGAGTCTTCTAGAACTTCATTCCATTTTCAGCTGGTGTGTAGCTGTTGTTAGGATTGCATGTCTACTTTCTTCACCACATGGCATCTTGCACATTAGTGCCATTACTTCTGTGCTGAGTGAAAAGGAGTACCAGTAACAGTTCCATGCAATGCAGTGACCGACCCTTTTCCTCATACCCAGCCTGCAAATTCTTTTAAGTGAGCTGTTGTACCTTCACCTGTCAGGAAATAGGTCAATTATTCTACTATATAGAGCAGTGCTTCCAAAGTTACCAGGCTCCAGGGGCACTCCAACAAGGAGAGAATACTGGATAGAAACAAAGCAGTCATTATCTTTCCTTTAGGGCAAAGAGGAGGTAATGGGGATAAATGGAGAAGAAGTGGGTTCTGCAGTGCTGCTCTCACCTGTGCGGTGGCTCAGCACAGAGAGTGACTGCACAGCATTGGGGAAGGCAGCAGGCTTCACCTATGGTTACATGGGTGTAACAGGGAAGGAGAAGAGTTGTTGTGGTTACCAGAAGGAAGCACAAACTGGAAACTGTAGCAACCAAACCTAAGACTGAAAGTAATTAATGGCTACGGTTGGTACTCAGAAAAGCGAGATCACATCTAGAAGGAGCTCTGATATCTTTTGTACCAAATGAATGTACTGTTGCTTCAGGGACTGTGGAGTTGATTGCAAATTTGATAAGGATTTTTCTGCACAAAAGCATAATGTGGAATGAGCAGGGAGAAATCTTACTGTGTCCAGCTATATTGTGTGTTTTGGTAAAGGGCAAGGAGATGGGAATGCCCAGCTCTGTGCCAGTCTAATAGAGAGCTATCAGTTAACCCTGAAAAGAGATGGTAGTTCCATGGGTGCTTCTGGAGTATTTTTGCCAGGCTCTAACAAGCCTTTTGAAAAGAGAATTAGCTTTAGCACTCTGTAGAAAGTCAAATTGAATCTACTTGTTCAGGCAACAGCCTCTTTTTGATTTTCCCTTAGTCAATTCCTGATGTTCTCTCTCAGAAATATGACTAGATGTTATGTTTGGAAGACATTTTGCTTGGTGTCAAAAGATGTGGAGCCTTGTGTTCTCCCAACAAAAATTGACTTAATAATTCCAACTCATAAACTTTTCTGTTTGACCAATGGAATAGTTTATCCTAAAAGAAAGGTGTCTTCAGATAACTGCATGAAGTAGTCAAGAAGTTGATTGTTGTTGGCCAGCTGTGATGCAAATCAGAAATACAAGGTACGGGATTTTTCAGCTACAGATGGTGTTGATCAGGACTTACCAGCTGAGGTATGCTCTTCTCGCAGGGATGAGGCCAGCATAGCATTCCCACAGAGGCTGCAGCTTGTACCATTGACTTGAAAGTGCTCAAAGCTAAGTTACAAAAAAAAAAAACCCCTACCAAGAAACCACAACCCCAAAACCAGAAACCCCAAACAAACCAAAAACACCCCAATCCAAAAAAACCAATAAACCCAAAACACCCCAACCAACCAAAAAACCCCCTTTTTTCTAATCTGTGTCGAGAAGGAAAACAGGTACCTGTTGCCAACAAAGTCTCTCTTATCTGTAAGAACTTGAATGGCTCAAAAAAAAACGTCATCTGTGGACAGGCTGAGGGGAACCATATCTGTTTAAATGCAAACCAAGTTTTAATGGGGGTGAACCTAATCTCCTATTATTGCCGTATGTACACAAAGGTGACAGTATGGTGGATTAGTGCAAATTTCATAGCTGTCTGGTGAGAGCACTTGAAAGAAGTGACAGTGAATTGCATGAAGGTGGAGAGCATTGGGCCACTTACTAGAGCAATACTAGGAATTTGTGGAAAGCTCCTTTGTTTTCTGGAAATGGAGCTGGAAAAGCAGAGCCAGGAAAGATAAGAGAGTACCATCATACATTATGGAATTAGTAGTTATATTCCTTACAATCAGTTAAGGGATTGGCTGAAAACCACATAATTTGTTAATGTTAACTACTCTAGCAACCCCTGATACTTCATCCTGTTCACATGGCCAGACCTTTCAGCAGCTTTCCACAATGTGTCTACTTTTTCTTTCTTTACAGTATTCGTGTTAGGAAAACTGGAGCTTTGTTGAAATTTGCTAACAGCCCCATTTTAACATAGTAAAACTTAAAATGCCTACAATCAAACATACTGAAATTGCTAATTATTTTTCTTGTAGGAAACTGTGAATATGTACCCATTTCAGATGCACAGCATTGCACTGTCTACATTTGCCTCGTTAATTGGGCCATTTGGAGGATTCTTCGCCAGTGGATTTAAAAGAGCTTTCAAAATCAAGGTGTGTGATGGCTACCATAAGTCAGTTTTGTTTTGGTTTTCTCTTTGAATTAGATAAATTGGTGGATTGGGTTTGGTTTGGTTATTTTTTTAATCGTTTGTTGTAGTACCTAGTGTTTCTACTAAAGTGTGATGATGTTTGAGCATCAGCAGCGTACTTAGTTTTATCAGATATGTGTATGTGTTATTCTTAAAACTTTGTGTAATCAATGTGACTTCAGTGTTCGAAATCAAAGAATAATTTGGTTTCATATTTTGGTTGATAATTACTCTTCGAAGTCACGTTGCAGAAATGGTTTAGACAAGCAAGATATGAGATATTGTACTTGATATTGAAGGCAATCTGTAGATGCCTAGGAAGCACTGACAGCGGTATACACTTCAGAGTGTGGCTGTTGTCGTTCCCTATGTCCACCAGTTTTGGCATGGGCTTTGCACAGAAGCATATAAACCTGTTTGTGCTGAACTCCCATACATGTGCTTGGACTTACCCTCCTTCTTATGCTGGCTCGAGCAGCTTGTCCAGCACTTTGCTAGCGACAGCCTTGTGCGCTGTCGTACCTGTACATCCAGGTAGCAAATGACTGTGTGAAGAAGAGCTTTTGGGGTAAAAAATACTTCTAAAAAGCAGCACTTATTCTTAAAGTAGAGCATTAAAAAGTAGTTGGGTTTTGGTTTTGGGGTTGGTTTTTTTTTAAATACTTCTGGGCCCCAAGGTGGTGGCCAAGGGATTGTCAGGAAGACAGCATAGGTTAGGTGATACTCTTCATGCCTACCCAGTGCTGGAGGGCTGGAGTGGCACTGGCACGGGGCTGGTTTAACTTGCTGGCAGTTGCCCCACATGACTAAGGTCAGGGTTTTCACCCAGTGAGTACACGAGTGAGTGTGGACGACAAAAAGGATATATGGGGGTAATTTGACTGATAAAGCTGTTCTGTTGGGTAGACAAGATCAGGTAACACAAAGGTAGTGTATCGAGTTTTGTTTGCATCAGAAATATTTTTTTTTGAAGTAATGATAATTTTTTCACTACAGGGATTTTTGATTCTGTTAAATATATTTATATTGTATGCACACATTTTGGTTTTTAACTATGGTTACCAAGAACCCAGTAAGAAAAAACAGCAGGTAAATGGGCAGTATGACTTGCAAAGCCAGTGTTAGGCAATGGAAAGAGTCCTCAGGCTACTGCTTCTCTTGCAGCAAATATATATCCCCTGGTAACAAATGCTTCAGCAGCAGCTGTAGAGCAATAAAAGAATTAAAGAGGAGAATTAGATTCTGCAGAGGCAAGAAATAACAGCCATTAGCTGAAGAGGCTGGCTACAAAATGAAGTATGTATAGGCATGCAAGTGTCCTCAGTACTGGCAAACCTGCACCTGACTTACTGCTGTCCTCTTGTGTGATACTGTGGACAAGCTGCTTCATGTCTTCTTTTTCTTCTCATCCCTTGACTCACCTTTGCAGTTAAAAACTCCTTTAGCAAAGGAGGTTCTGGCTAACTTTTGGCTCAGTGCGGTGAAACCATAGCTTAATTGCAGCCTTAATGTGCTGCTCTCAAGTGATAGATACATTGTTAGTGTGTGTCATTGGAATCACTGACCATGGCTTTTTTTTGGTTGTTTGGTTTTTTTTCCTCCCCTTCCCGTCCTTCACACCAAAAGGATTTCGCAGACACAATCCCAGGGCATGGTGGGATAATGGATCGCTTTGATTGTCAGTACCTGATGGCCACTTTTGTTCACGTCTATATCACCAGTTTCATAAGGTATGGGCTTTTTACAAGATTAACTACTTAAGCTTGCATAGGAGCTGTACCGTAGTTAGTTTGTATGAGTTATGTTCTGCACTGTTAGCACAGTGGAGATTGCAGGTTTCTGTATCTGATCCATGCAATGATTTCAAATAACAGGACTACTAAGAAAACATATGTCTGCCTAGGATTTGTGTCGGATTCAAGCTATGCCTTAATGTTTCTGTGACAGCTGTTAAAGGTAACCTGTGTACCCTAAAAACCAGCAGGTTTTGTGTAGCAGCCGCTTAGAAGTTTTACTAGAATTTACTGGTTACACAGAGGTGAGGATGGGGTTTTGGGCAGGGGGGTTGCTGCAGCATCTGCTTTCCCTGTGTGGTTCCTGAAGAGCCCGTAGGCTGCAGGACTGCAGTTCTTGCCGTAAGTTTCAATATTTCTCAGTTGCTTGGGATTTTCTGTTTGAGATGAAAACACTATAGTTAAAGAGAGGAGACAATTTCTTAAAAGTACTGCTAATTTTCCCAGAGCCACACTAGCTTTCAAGAAGAAATCCTGGGAATGACAATTCTCTTACAGTCATTTTAGTTCCTGGGGCAGGAAGGGATCAAGGGGGTGTAGTTGTCCAAACTGATACATGCCCTTAGTTTTGTAAATGCTTATGGATAAATAATTATTAGATACCTAATGAGGAACAGATTCTTTGCCTTTTATTCAGTCCATCTCAGAAGCAGACTATAAATAAGTGACTAGCTAAAAATGGGACTGTTACTTAGAAAAGCTTGGTTTAATTTGCGCTTTTCTTTACCGACGTGGCCAACTTTCCATTTGGTTCAATAGTACACAACTTATCTGGCAACAGAGACTAAAAAAAAATAAATCTGTTGATGAAAAATGTTGATTACAGTGATTAAGGATGAATCAGTGAATTTTATTTGTCATAAGCCTTCTTAATATCCCCATTTGACAGCAAATACAAGAAATGCTTTTTAGTTTCTGTTCAGATTGAGCTGAGGAGTACGCTTTGCCAGTAATGCTTGCCCATGTATCCTGAGGAGATAGGCTGGGAGAGATCCATAACCTGGTGTCCCCAAAAAAGGGGAGGCATTGTTTGTGCAGCAAGAGGAAAACAGAAAGCTGTCAAACTTTCTTTAGAGCTGCTGCTCACAAAAATTTTTCTTTTTTCATTGACAGGGGTCCAAATCCCAGCAAATTACTGAAACAGCTGTTGATACTTCAGCCTGAGCAACAATTAAGCGTGTATAAAACCCTGAAATCTCACCTTATTGAAAAAGGGATCCTGCAGCCATCTCTGAGAGGGTAGTTTGTCAAAATGGAGGACTAGAAGAGACCTCCATTTACAAGAAGCCTGTGGAGAAGCATTGCTAATGTGCACATAGGTAATAGCTAAAGGAAGAGTAGTTTGTGGTTTAGCAGAGGTGAATGTTTCTGAAATGAATGTGAATGCTCTGACTTCCTATTGGGACACAGAAGATCTCTTACTCGTAAAATAAGTGAAATGCTTGCAAAGTAACAGTACATGTGCTATATATTTTAGTTCCTGAAGTGGATGGCAACAGTCTTCAGCACCCGGCCTGACAGGTTTTGTATTTAAAAAACCCCTCCAAAATAAAATTCACCATTAGTTTTTAATGAGTTACTCTAATGTTGTATATCTTAGCAATACTTTTTTGGTCTGCAGTGGTTACTGAAGCATAAACAGATGAGGCAGGTGGTCACTTTTATGTAGCCCCGTGCTGAAGTTACAATTGACCAGAAAATACTTGTTAGCCCAGTCAAAGAGGTACTCGCAGCCTGCTGTGTCAGACTACCTGTATTTATTAACTCACTGTGAAGGTTAAACTTAGCTCTGTTTTTAATTAAACAGCTTTCTTATGAAACTATTTCATGCTTTCAAGAGAAAAGTACCTTTACTGAAGTACAGCTGGCCTGTTGGGGCTGTGGAGCTGCTGGTTTTTAGTTAATGTTATGGATTATAAACAAGCATCTACATCCAAGAGTAGAGATTACCTGAGAAAATGGGATTCTCCAATCCAGTAAACAGATTGGGGAGAATCTGGAGTTTAAGCCCTTGGTTTCCACGGCCTGGTCAGTGTCTGAAGACAGTAATTCAAGCCTTATTCCTTGTGCCTCTTAACCACCGTGTAGAATGGGGGTACTTCCTTCATTTTAAAAGCACTTTGAAGTCCTGAGTAAAAAGTGAAGATTAAGTGATGTTTTAATAACCTGTTACTCAGTGAAAGCAGAAACTTATCTTGTGAATGTGCGTAGTGCAAGACAGGATGCACGGTTCTGCTGCTGTGTGTTATTTATTAAGAACATACTCAAGCAAGCTTGGGTAACCACATAGGTGTTTGAATGGAGAATTTTTATAGAAAGCAGTTTTCTGTAGACTTACTGGGGCATATGAGGAAAATTGATGCTCTGTAATTCTCAATCCTAGCTGTTTTCTAACATTTTTCATCATATGACATGTCTTGATGCAAATAAAAATATACCCTTTTTTTGAAATGACAGAAGTGACTCCTGTACAAACAGAAAGCACAAATGCCAATTTTGTTTTGGTATACTGTAACTTGATAAAATTTAATTTTTCCAACTAAATGTAAATAAGTTTCTCTTGTGGTGAACGTACTGATGCCACATATATGTGTGTGTGTATATAGAAAAATATTAAAAGGTGTGTATATATATATATAGATGAAAGATGAAAATTTTAAATGGTTGGTGCTACTTGAGGATAAAACCATGGAGAAAATCACAAGGGTGGGTGATTGGCTATATCTGTAAAAATCAGATTATTTTTTGTTGAACACCATGTAGCTGAGAGCACCGTGCACTCTGTTTTGGACTTAGGCCATGATAGCGTGTGTACAGCTTGTGTATGGAAAACCACACCTGTACGTGGCTATGAAACAAAACCCAGGTCTAAAGTAATTCCTGTTTATGTCAGGTATTTGACAGAATTAAATTATGTCTAACCTGGAGATTGCAGTACTGTATGGAAGGAACACTCCAAGGGGTGAAAAACGTTGCCAGCTGCTTGTCTGTCACTGGCCGTGCAACTTGGCTTATTAATTGAAGGGGACTGAATTTCTGCCCTTCCATGGGAAGGGCAGCATAGCCTGAGGTTAAAAGGTTAGCACAGCCAGGGAATGGATGTGTGGAAATGTGCTTTAAAAAGAGGGGAAGGGAAAATGAGAGGGCGACCAAAGTAGCATACCTGGAAAACTAACTTTTCGATGAGGCTTTGGTTATGTATGGGACTTTGGTAGATGCTTATGGAAAAAACACAGCTGTACAGGAGCATCTTTATCCTGGATATTTTAAAAAAAATTTAAAAAATTTAAAATTATATATAGAATATATATATAGAGAAGTAATTGTTACTTTGGAAACTTGAACTTTTTAGTGTAATTTTATAGCATGTATAATAATGAATTTAAAATATATTTTAGCATTTATTACAGCAGAGCATTTCAAATTAATTGCTATCTATTTGCACAATAGAAAGTTCAACACTGCAGTTCTGCTGTTCAATGTTAAGATGAAGAAGGGATCACTTGTGAGCTCACTCATCAATTTTCTGGCTAGAGTAATAGCTTCAGGCTGGCTTAGGCTTGGTGTAAAAGCTCAGCAGGACCTGTCACTGTTAAGTGACAACTATGCTTGCTTACTATGAAGTGCATTTACCCCACTTGTTACTTCTGTTAGTTCAAGCACTGCAACAAAAGCAACAGGAAAGTTTAACTTTTAACACCAGTGATTCTTTTCGCTTGCACTTTTTTCCCAAATTGCTATAACTACCTGTTGAGCAAAAGAAAATGTATATTATGTAAATATTGTAAATGGTATGAGCATATAATTTCTGTTTTAGTTTGACTGTTTCGATCTTTCATTGAAGCAGGCATTGTAAAAAAAGAATAAAAATAAACTAGGACAGAAATCCTCCTCCTGTCTTGTATTTCCTATAGCATGCACAGTAGGTGGAGATTGCTCAACAAGAATTTATATTCCTTTATGGCAAAGCCTACTATTAATTTCCTACGTTTTGCCCCTCAAGATTTCAGGCCATCCTTGACTGTTGCTGCAAGTAACTTGTATGATGTGCCTCATCTCCAAAGACACACAGACTTGTAATCTTTTCTAAAAGGTGCTCACTTCAACATCACATGCTGTTGCCCCTGAGTGGATGGTGCACAGCGTGCGATGCAGTGTGGCTACTGCAGTTACCTGGAGCTGACCGCATGGAAAAGCGATGCTTTCATTGTCTTCTGCAATTACTTCCTTCCATGCAGGAAATACTGCTGCCTGCAGCCTCTACAGCACACCGGAGAGAGGCTGGAAGAGGCTGCCACAGGCGTCAAGGCCTGATTCTGGCTCTCCTGGTTCTCCTGGTGGTTTGCAACCAGTAAGAGTGGTCACTGACCTGGGCTAGGCGGAGCAGCCAGAAGTGCTGCAGTGAGCGTGGCACTTGCTCAGCGGGCGAGCTCCGTTCATAGGGACACTTCCTGAGACAGCCAGGTGGGACTTTCTCCAGCGTCTGAGCCCCTGCTGTGTCACAGGGGTGGCACTGCTGCTCCTGGCCACCACTGGTCCCTCTTGCTTCCGCTTCAGGTACCTGCGAAGGAATGGCAGGGGTGGGAGGGTGTGGCAACACCAAGACTAAAGCTTCTGCTCAGGGAAGACTCGGTGACTCCTCTTCCCACCCTGCCACATTCTGCCTCTGGAATACGAGTAATCTTTCAGTTTTCTTGGTGTCGGGGGTTGTGACATTTCCTTATTTTGGAACCCCACCTCCTGTTTGTTATTCCTGGCACTGCTGGCACCGGCCCGTCAGTATTCACGGTGTGCGGGGATGAATGGGCGGCAGCTGGCAGCTGCCTCTCCCGGCTTTCCTGTTCCTTCCCTTTTAATTCTTGGATCAGAGGCCCTTCACCTCCTGCAGCCTCCAACAAGCCGGGTAACAAATCTCATTTCTAAATTACAGAGACAACTGTAACATCTGTTAAACACTCACTGGCAGCAAATCACGTCTGCCCTGTGCACCTCCTTGGACTTCAGAAAACTACTGCAGAAGCGCAGGGGGAGCTTCCCCATGGCCTGCATCTGCCTCCTGATGCCCTGCTCAGGAAAGGAAGGAGAAAGCTAGTGGTAAGTTTTCTCCTGCTGGACAGGTAATGTTTTGGACTCTTACTTTTTTTTTATCTTCAGCAGACAGAAACCCCTTTCAAGTCATGCTTGCTGAGGCAGTTGGAAGGAGCGGCTTTCAGGGATGCTAGTGTAGCAGCGGCTTGGCCTGACAGCCAAAGCAATCCTTGTTTGTGCACTTGCAGCAGAGGGAATTGGTGATTATTAATATTTTTTTTTAAACATTGACTTCAGTTATTCTACATAACATTTAAGCCACACTGTGCAGAGTCCCTTCGTCCAGCTTGTACTAGCGCCTGCGCCTAGCTAAGGTGCAATTGCTTTCTCTTGCAAATAGTTTCTCAAATATAAAATAGATACTCAGTTCCATGGTTTAGAATTTCAAATTGCATAAGCTTAGCTGCAAGTCCTATATCTGACAGGATTCCAGAAACAGGCAGTAATATGTGTCACCCGTAAACATGGAATCTTTTAGGGTGGAAAAGACCCTTGAGATCATTGAGTCCGACCGTTATCCTAACATTATCAACTCCACCATTAACGTACCACTGAATACTACAGACACTATGATTTGTTTGTTGCATACATACCGTACCTTGCCTTCCCAGTACTGATGCTTGTTCTGCAAATTACATGTTTTGATCTTTAAAGGAACAGATGAGAACAGCTGGTATAATTAGGATTTCGTTAGCAGAGACATACCCTTTGCAACTGAGTCTGAAAAGGCAACATATTCTCGTAGGGAAGTCAAGGTCTAAAGGTTCAGCCCCATGTAATTGCCACCAGTTCGCTTGCCCTTGTCTAAGGTGAGGTGCAATAGCAGCAGTTTGCTTCTTCAAGCGGTCGCTGCTCCCATGCGAAGAAACCAGGCCAGCTGCCCCCAGCTCAGTAGTGACTCAAAACCATGGAGTCGCTGTTTTGAGTTAACCATAGTTTTGAGCTAACCATCTCACACGCAGCTTTCAGATGAAGAGGATAGGTTAAGAGGATAGGTTTTCGCTTCTGCTGTTAGGACCCTGCTCTTTGATCACAGGAAATTAAATACTTGTGCTATCTGGCAGCAATCGTGCATGCCTCTAAAGAAAACATAGCAAGAGCTCCAATTGCCCAATAGTGGCTTATATTAGCTACCTAACTGTGGCTAATCGTTGGCGTTTGTATGTACTTGGAGGGTGGGTGTAGCTCTGCATACTTTGACCTTGTTTCTGTGTGGCAAACTGTCATACCCACGAAGTGCAGGCTGTCCTGCGACAGTGAGAAGCAAGCTCGGCCAGGCTCCGTGCTGTGCCATGTCCAGCTGCACCAAACAAGTTTCTGACTTCAGACGAAAGCTCTGTAAAACTACAGGCCAGGTCCTTTCTTCCTGCAGCAACTACGGTGCATGCAAGCCTCTGGACAGTTGACTCATACTTGTTTTGAATCATAGAATGGTTTGGGTTGGAAAGGACCTTAAAGATCATCTAGTTCCAACCCCCTGCCATGGGAAGGGGCATCTTCCACTAGACCAGGTTGCTCCAAGCCCCATCCAACCTGGCCTTGAACACTGCCAGGGATGGGGCATCCACAGCTTCTCTGGGCAACCTGTGCCAGTGTCTCACCATCCTCACAGTAAAGAGTTACTTCCTGATAACTAATTTAAATCTACCCATCTACCCTCTTTCAGTTTAAAGCCATTAACCATTGTCCTATCCCTACATGCCCTTGTAAAAAGTCCCTCTCCAGCTTTCTTGTAGGTCCCCTTTAGGTACTGGAAGGCTGCTAGAAGGTCTCCCCAGAGCCTTCTCTTCTCCAGGCTGAACAACCCCAACTGTCAGCCTGCCTTCACAGGAGAGGTGCTCCAGCCCTCTGATCATCTTTGTGGCCCTCCTCTGGACTTGCTCCAACAGGTCCATGTCTTTCTTATGTTGGGGGCCATGGAGCTGAACGCAGTGCTCCAGGTGGGGTCTCACGAGAACAGTGCAGAGGGGGAGAATCCCCACCCTCAACCTGCTGGCTGTGCTTCTGTTGATACAGCCCAGGATACAGTTGCTTTCTGGGCTGCAAGCGCACACTGCCGGGTCATGTTGAGCTGCTTGTTAACCACCACCCGAAGTCCTCAGAGCTGCTCTCAATCCATCCTCAGCCCAGCCTGTATTTGTGCTTGGGATTGCTCCGACCCACACGCACGCCCTTGCACTTGGCCTTGTTGAACTTCATGGGATTTGCACAGCCCCACCTCTCAAACCATTCAAGGTCCCTCTGGATGGCATCCCTGCCCTCCAGCGTGTCAACCGTGCCACACAGCTTGGTGTTGTCAGCAAACTCACTGAGGGTGCACTCGATCCCACTGTCCATGTTGCTGAGAAAGATGTTTGTCCTGGTTTCAGCTGGAATAGAGTTAATTCTTTTCTTAGTAGCTGGTACAGTGCTGTGTTTTGGATTTAGTATGAGAGTAATGTTGATAATAGACTGATGTATTTAGTGGTTGCTAAGTGATGTTTATACTAAGTCAAGGACCTTTCAGTTTCTTAGGCTCTGCCAGCAAAATCAAATAAACTGCATCCTACTTAATATTTACAGGATATGGAAATTTTAGAGCTTAGAGCCATATTCACTGGGTCTGGTAATTGCCTGGGAGGATTGATGAAAAAACTTATCTGTGCTCCAGAGTCCCTTACCACCACTCCCAGGGCTCTGTAATCCTTCTTGGTGCCCCTCAGACTGCTCCTGGCTGTATCACTGGTGCCCACATGAAACAGCTGCAGCAGAAAATAGTCAGTGGACTGAACGAGGCTTAGTAGACTCTCGGTGACATCCCTGATATGAGACCCCGGTAAGCAGCACACCTCTCTAGAGAGTGCATCAGATCAGCAAACAGGTGCCTCCACACCTCTCAGAAGAGAGTCACCTACTGCTATCACCCGTCGCTTTTCCGTAGTTATGCTGGCTGTTGTATGAGGATCAGACCAGGCTGCCTTACTCAGCTCCAGCATCTCTCCTGATGTGACTGTTCTCTCCTCTTCAGTTGGCAGAGCAACAAAGCGGTTCTGCAAGGGTGCCTCAGGCTTCAAGGGAAGTCTCTTCCTCCTGAAGGTCCTTGCTGTTAGTCTTCCATTCTTCTGCATTATTGGCCACCCTCCCTTCTGTGTGCGCCGGTGGAGGAGTTTTTGGCTGTTTGGCCGTGGACTCTGGGTCCACTGCAGGCTGTCCTTGGAACCAGCTGTCTAGCTCCTTCTCAGCCTCCCCAATGCTATGCAGCCTTCTCACTGCCTCCTGCAGCTCAGACTGCTGCTGCAGGTGGTCCTCCACCTGGGCACACCTTTTGCAGGCAGGTCCGCTGCCTGTCCCTGCCCCAGGAGAAAGGTCTGGGTGCGTCCTGCGGTCTGAGGGTCTGCACTGTGGCCTCTCCCCTCAGTAGCTCCATCTGGGTGGAGACATCGGCCACGGCTGGGGTAGATGGCACAGACCCCTCAGCCGGAGCTGCAGCCCTGCCTCTCAGAAGAGTGCCCACCGTTCTGCCATGAGGTAGGATGAGCACCCTTGACCTGTACAGATGGTCACGGAGCGGCACCTGGTTGCTGGGTTATGTGGGCTTCAAGTCTCTCCGCTCAGCCAGTGGAATGTCCCTCCACCAACGCAGCACCCTCCCTGTGCGCTCTCCCGGGCTGCCCCCGGGGCTGCCCTCTGTGCGTGTGGAGGGGGGGGCACCCACACCTCACCAGCCGCTCTCGTGCAACTGTTGTGTGAGCTGCCGGCTCCCAGTGGGTCTCTGTGCTTGCCCAGGGTTCCCCTGGCTCAGGACCCCCTGTCCACTGCCATCCCTGCCCCGCTGCAGAACACGCCTGCACCGCAGCTGAGTGACATTCCCAAGTTTCTGAGTTTTGAAGAAGAAAATCAATGTGAAAACCAACATATCTGTGTTTCATCTAATTGTGCCTGTTGCACACAACCTTTTCTTTGTACAGCATCCTTCGGGCTAACGTTCAGCCCCTGCACAACCTGCACTAGTGATGCTTCAGGGCAGCTCATCTACCATGCTACAATCCACCTCAAGCAGCGTCCCACCTGCTGCCTGGGTTTCTCAGGCACCTGCCCCAGCTCATTTAAGGCTTGGCAGGGGGGGCCTGACCCTTCTCACTGCCTGTCTTGCAGAAGCCTTGTGTCGGTGTGGGTCTGGTTGTGAGCTGCTGTGCTGGATCACTGGAGAAGTCAGGGCTTTCCCTTGGTTCATGTCTTCCTAAGCCCCTACCTGGGTAAGTGACCGGGCTCTAAACCTGGCTAGACCTCAGGCTTCTAGTCAAGGAGCATAACACAACTTTTTTTTTTTTTTTTTTTTTTGAAACATTGCACCTGGGAAGCTCGTAGCGTACACCAGGCAAATTAATTGATTTTCATGTGCTGGAGGAGAAATATGTGTTTATCTTGAACACAGCCAGAGAGACCCATTCTGAGAGACACATCTAAAAGATGGAGGGGGGAGCGCTGCCATTCCAGAGCAAGTCCTTGCCAGGACTGGGGTGCAACCCTGAACACCGAGGTCATTCAGTGCATGGGTGGCAAGACAAGGTGACCAACAGGCAGACCCCGTCCCCTTGTGCCTTCTGCCCCTCTGTGCGAGGCAGCATGCTGTGGTGGGGAGAGGCTGAGCCCCATGAGGTAGGGAGGCTCCTGGGTGGCGCAGAGGACACACGAGAGGGATGGCTTAGGCTGGGCGGGCACAAACCAGGCTCTCCATGCTGTGTGGCTCGGCAACAAGCCTCTCCAGGCACAACGGCTCTCGAGGCAGTAGCTTCTCAGCCAACTGACCACAAACCTCCAGGACTTCTTGCCAGAGGATCTTCTGGATGCATAATATTTACATGGGTTTGGGGCAAGACAGGTTTGTTAAATAGGTAACACTGGTACATGGGCTAGAATGAGCTGAAAAATATGGGAGGCCAGAGGAGTACCTGGAGTGTCCTGAATACCTGCTCTGGCCTTAATGCTTTTGCTGCCGTCGGCTTACGGTCAGCGTGGGACAAGGGACAGGCAGGTGAACCTTTGGTCAGACCAAGCACAGCGCTTTATTTCCGTGACTTTCCTTTCCCTGTCTAACCCTTGGTCTCCCTTTCTAGGCTCAGTGTGTAAGACTTGAAACATCCTTCATCAGGTCAGGCTAAATAACAAGCCTGTGCCACCCGCCAGCAGCCTGCTTTGTGGGCCCAGCCGCACAGGTTTGTGCCCACCCCCCCTCCGCAATGCATGGCCATCGGTCCCACCGAACCTGGGTTTCCCCCTCCTCTTTTAACCACAGCACACTGCCTCGCCCAAAGGAACGCGACTTTTCCCACAAAGCGTTTCACTGCGCAGAGCCGCGGAGGGTGGCAGGGCTGGCCGCCCCGCTAGGGTCCCCCGCACCCCGCCGCCCCGCGAGGGGACCCCGCACCCCGCCACCCCCACCCATGGCTGCAGCTGCAGGTGCTGCAAGCACGGCGGG
>JAVJGI010000001.1:16625872-16642897 GCA_035590275.1 Ibycter americanus | reverse complement strand
CTGGGGAAGGGTCTGGGGCACAAGTGTTATGAGGAGCGGCTGAGGGAACTGGGGGTGTTTAGCCTGGAGAAAAGGAGACTCAGGGGGGACCTTATCACTCTCTGCAGCTACCTGACAGGAGGCTGTAGGCAGGTGGGGGTTGGTCTTTTCTCCCAGATAGCTAGTGACAGGACCAGAAGGAACAGCCTCGAGTTGCACCAGGGGAGGTTTAGATTGGATATTAGGAAAAGTTTCTTTGCTGAAAGGGCTGTCAAGCATGGGAACAGGCTGCCCAGGGAGATGGTTGAGTCACCATCCCTGGAGGTATTTAAAAGACATGTAGATGCGGTGCTTAGGGGCATGGTTTAGTGGTAAGCTTGACAGTGCTGGGTTAGCAGTTGGACTTGATGAACTTAAAGTTCTTTTCCAACCTAAACAATTCAATGATTCTATGAAAATGAGCCCTGCTGAAGTTCAGCATCTCCACCCAGGTTACTTCTCTGGTGCTCACTTCCCCAGACAACCAGCCTTCCCTGAGAGAAGACTGCGCTGTGGTGGGCTCTCCTTGGCAAGTACAGCAAGGGATGGCCAGCCACAGCACAGGTCACAGGCAGAAAGGACAGCTTGTACTGGGTAAAGCTGTCTCAGCAGACTCCCAGTTTCACCAGGGGTATGTCACTTTGAAGCTAGAAGGAAGGATGGATGTTCAGATGTATTCAGGGACTTCAGGATAACCTTGGCGTCAGGTAATTTTTGAGATGTTTGTAAGAACAGCTGTTTCAGAACAGGAGGCTGGCAAAGCTAGCTGCAGAAAACTTTCTTTACATCCTAGACACCCTTAAATTTCTGGTCAGAATACAGTGTGCTTTGCTACTGTGATACATAGTGAGGTACCTGCTGCTGAAGAGCAAGAACAAATTCCTCCCTCTCAAGAGCCAAGCAAGGACCATCATTCCCCACACCCAGGAGAGGGGCAGAAGTGCAGCCATCACCCCTCCATGTCTACTCCAGTACTCCAGCAGAGGAAAAGTAGTTGCCCAGCTCAGGGTTCAGTCTCCTTGCTGTCTTTGAGAGCACTTTTGTGCTACATCAAGAATGAGACCCTCCTTATCTGCCATGGTGGCTGTTTGTAACAGAAATCTTTGATGTGGAGATTGTCTGAGAAGGAAAATGTGTGTTTAGTTATCCTAAAGGGTGAGGTGTTCACCTCCAAAGCTGCAGGTTTCAGTCCCAGCTCCCAGTGCCGTTTCTGTGCTGGGAAGCAAACACTTTTTCCCCCTCCCTTCTGGAAAAAGTTGGCATTGGCAGATGCTGCATGCCAAGAACCTCCAGAGGAGAGGACATGGAAGGCCGTGTCTGCAGGCTTGGTGTGTTTGGGATGAGTGTGGATCTGCAGGCTGATCCTCAGGCTGAAGGAGACCCATGGTAGTCTCAGAAGCAGAAGCTGGTGAACCTGTGGAGCTTTAGTTTGAAATTGCATAGGCATTTACATTTTCAAAAACCCTCAGGGTTAGTTAGCATCTGAGCAGGAATCACAGAGCACAAATCCAGATTTGGGTATTTAAATCCCCCAAAACCTTTCTGTTTGTCTGAGCAAAAGTAACTTCAAATGTATTTTCAGAATGCAGCTTCCCAAACATGCCGAAAGGCTGCCTACTCTAGCTTTCACATTAACTGGAATAGGCTTAATCAAAGTGCATCATGTTGAGCTAAAAGCCTTTGGTTCACCTTGATGGATCTTCTCCTAAGGGCTTTTATGCCAAGACACTTGAGCAAAGTGACCAAATTGCTCCCATGCAATCAGTAGTACAAGGCTAAATACACTTTGTAAATAGAAGGGAAAGATTTAGGTTTTCAACTTGGGCTCAAAGTGATCTGACACCTTGTTATTAAACAGCTTTTCCCATGCTTGAATGACCCTTCTCTCTCCAAACCAGTCCCAAGCTAGCTAATTTCAGCCTCAAACAAAAACTAGGAAGCCACTTAGCAAAGTGACTGGAGATGAGGGGAAGCTTTTTCCTCAGCTTGCAGCATTCTCCCCTCTTCTAATGCCAGGTGTACTTTCAAAGGCAGAATGTAAATTTGACCTTAGCCTGCTCTGTTGTAAACTGACAAATTATAGTCATTACACAACCAAAGTAATTTTACATTGCAAAATACATGTTTACAAACACTTCCTATCCAAAGAGAAACAGAAGGCATAGCTATAAAAGCAGCCCAGAGACTGACGTTCATAGCAGTTCTTAAGGTCAAGAATGTCACCGAGTCGGGGACACAAGCCTCCACTGCACTAACCATTAAACCAAAAGATCTTTGTGAATCCAATAAATCAGTGTAAGACATGGTAGATAACCCTGCTTCTGCCAGGGTGACACCAAAAAGAGTGCTAGTCTATAGGCTTGGTGTATTTGACCTCACTTCAAGTCGAGGACAGTGTCCTCGGAAGCTTTGTCTAGAAAACAACATAGTATTTGTCTTCTACATTCTTCTAAATAATTTGTCTGCATTGAGGTTATCATATTTATCTCATCTGGTATACAGCAAATGCAATACCACCCCTTTTGAACAGAGATTGTAAATCAGAAAAAAAAATAGCTTGTAAGACTTCTGCTTATGAGCTTTTATCCACGAAGACCTGCATACAGCAGGACAACAGAACTGCCTGTTTGCTGCAGGTGGCATTGTCCCTAGACACCAGATCACAAACTGTATATCTCTAGGAGAATGCTTTTAATGCTTTTTAAAAAAAAATTTCTTTATTTACAGTCTGTAGAAACTCACATACCACCAAATTCAAAGAGAGCATTTGTCAGAATCAGACAAAGTCCCTTTGTGTACTTCATGGTTGCTTTTTCATTTGTGCAGAGATTTGGCATATCTTTAACACAAAGATGATTTATTCACAGTAGCTCAACATTAGTAACTTCAGACAAATTCTTCTGGTTCATGGTTATTTGGTTTTGTGGTTGGAACATCTGTATACTCCCAATATGTCAAAAAGGTCCAAATTGCCTGATAATTTGCATGCTCCTAGGCTAAAAACTTTGAAAACTTCCTTATAAAACAGATTTAATTGGGAGCAATTTTGTCCAGTCTCTTCCACTCCTGCCCCCTTCTCTTTTTGAAGGGCTCATTTAAAAGCAAACAAAAAAAAGGAATGCTGCCGAAGAAATGCAGGGGTTTTTCTTAATTGCCTCACTTGGAAGCTATCCGTCTTTAACTGTGTTGTAGCCAGAAATTACTTCCAATTTACACAGTTACTCCTGTGCTTAAAAACTTCCGCAGGCAAGCATTTATGCTCAGTTGTAGTTGTGATGCCCAAGTATGACTGCTCACTGAAGAGCCAGTCTGCGCTTACGCGCTTACATCCATCAAGGCAGTCAGGAAAAACAGCTGACCCCCTTTTCTACTGCCTTTAAGCTTGCTGCTGTCACACTAGTAAGTTCAAGCAAGCAGTGACTGCAAATCACCAACACTGTGGTGAAAGCTAGCTAATGTGTTTTCTAGATGTAAAACTGGAGGACTTGCAGTGGCTTGTGTTCAGCATGATGAGCCGTGAGCAAAAGTATAAAAGAAGGCGGCAGTGATGTTTGGTTTCATGCCATTGCCAGACAAAGGTGTTTGGAAGATGAGGACTTTGAAAACCTCCCTAGAAGAATTCTAAGAGATAGAAAGCCAAGCAACATAACTAAGCAATGATTATTTTTTTTTAATGATGTAGTCCTTCAGTGTTAAAATTTGAGGCAGGCAAACCCCACCGCGAGGGTGCAATGGTAAGGCATGCTTCACTGTAAGTGGCAGAAAGCTTTAATTCCCTGCTCTTCTTCTATAGCTTGCGATGCTGATCTTTGCATCAGTACAGCGAAGGAAATAATTTAAACATAATTAACTTGAGCTAGCACTGAAACTCTTGGGAACATGATGACGTTCAATGCAAGGGTTTTTTAACTTGCTGTTTATCAGGGATGTAATATTACTGTTTGAATTAAGACAAATCTTAACTAAACTTGATCTAAGTGAGAATGCAGTTGGGTTAATAATATTACGTTTGCTCAGACTGTAGCTCTAGAATACTTTTAGAGTGGAGAAGGACTAAACTATTGTTTTACTGAAGATTAATACAGCAACTTATTTTTATAAACACTGTGCGACTTCTCCATTGCTTATGCCTGGTTCTCATGTTCTTGTTTCACTAATAGTTTTTTTGGGAAAAACGCATTATAAATCAACCTTATTGGCATTAGGCTTTGTTCTCTATCTTACAATTAGTAAATGGGTGATTTTATACTTGCATGCCTTTTCAGATTGGCTTTAAAGATAGCTGTCTTTTGGGTGTTGGGTGGGGTGGGGGGTGGTGTTTTTTTTAACCACACAAAGTACTAAAGCAAAAATCCCTACAGCAAGACTTTTGAGAGACAAGTTAAGGAGAAACTTAGAAATGAAGTGTGTTCACATGGATCCTAGGAGAGTGACAGCTGAACGCAATTATTTTGAAAAACAGTACTTTTGTCTTGGACTAACAAATTAGAATATATTTTGGTAGTTCAAATGAAACCTACCTCCTTTTGACTGACTAAAAGGACCAAGCTAGATGCCATACCTCTTCCCAATGTCTTCAGAGTACAGCCTTTCATTCCACAAAACCCAGGCTAGTTTTTTTGAACACCACCTGATTTTTCAAGTACAAGAAGAGAGGAGAGGAGGGAGTTTGGTTGTGTTCGGTTGTGAAACACAGTCTGTGCAAGGCATCTCCCCTGAAAGGCTTTGTGAAAAAAAAACCCCAAACTTCAAAGTGGAGCCAGTAGCTCAAAAATGGCTTTATCTTTTTTTTAGGGTGTTCGGTGCTGGAGGTGCCACTCTCAGGATCCAGCCACTCTGAAGGCAAGCGGGCAGCCCATGGCACAGAGGGTGGCCTGGCAGAGTGCACCCACCTGGTGGTCCCTCAGAGCCATGAACACCTGATCCAACACCGACCCAGTCAAGAGACTTTAGTGTAATACCTAAATTAGCTGTATTCGTATACCAAAACCCCAAACCTCAGGGAAAGTTGATACTTTCCCAGAATTAGCCATTTAAAACACTAAGTAAAATTCTAACTTTTGACTCACCTAGGTGCAACAACTTGAAAATCAAGTAATCTATTCAAAGTGCCACGTATTTTTCACAGTAGCATGCAAATGCCTCCTACAATTTTGGGCAGGCCATCCTTCTGAATTGGCCACTTCTGCTTCTCACCTGCCAAAAAAAAAAAAAAAAAAAAATTAGCTTTTTGTGTATTTTGGCAAGGGGGTGAGGGAAGAAGCAGATGAAGGGTTTTCTAAATGGATTGAGGTGACCCAAAATGAAAGCAGTTGTGCAAAATAGCCAGCTCAGAGATCTGTTCCCCTGATCTATGCTGCTCACGTGCACCAGCCTCTGCACCTCTCTGGCCCCGGGAAGGAGCACACAGCATTTCCCCACTGAAGCTGGCTAGCCTAGTTGGACCTATTCAAGCATGCAGATAATATTCCTCAGGCCACCTCCATTTTTTTCTCAACTTAGAAAATATTCCCTTCCCCAAAAAGCTCTGTGCCTTCCCTGCACCTAGCTCTTTCAATCAGTTCTGTTCTCTGCTCTTGCAACCTACCTCCAAAAAAATCCCCTCTGCAGCTTGTTAGACACAATTCCTCTTGCTCTGAATCACCACTCCCATGCAGAAAACCCCATGAGCTGGACTGCATGCGCAGCAGCAGAGCAATCCCATCCCTACAACACCTGCAGGAGGGCAATCTCCAGGTGTCCTGTGTGTGATTGCCTGCTGCTGCTGGGGGGGCAGGGCACACTCAGCTCTGAAAATCCTGGTAGGGTACCAGCAAAAGGCTGAATTTGCCAAATGGACTTGCAAAAGACAGAAAAGCAGGCTGTGACTGTAAACCAGAAACCAAGCAGCTCTGTGCAATTAAAGCAAGATGGGTCTGGCCTGAGTTTAGCCTTCTGGCTGGTGGTGAGAAGGTGCTGAGATGCTGCCTAGGCTGGGCATGGTGTTTTGGTATGCTGAGGCTATGATGTGGCCACATTGGCATTTCCCTGGAAACAGTGAGAAAGCCCTGCTCTGGAGGCTGCTTTACAAATGGCTGCTAGTGGCAATTGGACATCTGGAAACCACGTGAAAGCTGCAGATGGTGGAAATGTGGTACGTGGGAAGCATGTGAATTGCTCAGTAAGCCTCTAGGAACAGTGATGGAAACTCCTACGTGGTAGAGATCTTCCTTGGGTGTCTCAGGAAGGATTTCTCACTCATCACAGTGCAAGCTAGAGCTTACACTCGTGCAAAAAATATCAGTGTTATTTCTGGATAGGCAGATTGAGTCACCTTTCAATTTTAAGTAAATCTGATGGGCAGTCTGTGCAACAGAGAAATGGGAACAGAATGGAATTCATAGGTCGCATAATACCATACCCTACAGCAGGTACAACCATGCCATCAAGTCCTGTTGAAAAAGCAATCTCACCTTGACCTTAGAAGCTATTTTACCATTGAAAAATTGTCACAGAAATGTGATTCCTTTCTCAGAGTATTAGGAGGTATGTGAAACAACATAATTTGAATTTTTTGTTTTGTCTTGTCTTCCCACAGTCTTTAGAAAGTCACGGGGGAAAAGACAAATCCTTTAACTTAAAATTATATTGATTTTTTTCCCAATTAATATTTCCTGTTTAAGATTGCATCATTTATAAAGGTTAAATTAATCCCCTAAATTAATGCAATACTGCCAGTCTACCACAAATTTTGTTCTTAGTATTAATTGTGCTGTGAACTCAGGATGTTCTATGCTGGTATTTGTTTAAATCTCCTTCATTTTTCCTTTGTACTAGTTATTCTAGCAGAATCTGGCCAGAAGACCACTTCCATGGCACTCTTGTCCTCAAATTTGTAACAAGTATATTTAAGAACCAGCTGTGATTCCCAGGTGAGGGGAATAAGAAGATAAGCACCTGTAACTGGCAAGTCTGTATCACAGAGGCTGAAGCCCGGCGTATTTTGCCCTGCAGTCCTTATCTCTGATCAAAGGTGGGTCATTTTGGTAATAATTCAATATTGTGTCACAAATCATTGAAAAGGCTAGATTGAAGATCTCCTTATGAGGGATAACTGAGGCTTTGGGTGGCCAAAAGTTCGGCACCTGTTGAGGATGCTGCAGAATGAAATTGCTGCAGCAACCATTTCTGCAAGCATTACCTCTTACCTCTTTGGGTTTGACAAGAAGAGCTAGGCAGGGCAGTTCTCCTAAAAGGGTGGTTTGTGGCTTTCCTTCAGGCAGGGAGGAAAAATCTCCTTGCATGATCTCTCATCAGGTGACGTGGAGAAAGAACAGCTGAAGTGTTGTCTGCACAGGTCCATCTCTGTAACATTCAGAAGCCATTGAATATGCTGTTCATTATTTTCCTTATAGATATCACTCCTTTACATTGATTTACTTTCTGTAGCATCTGCTAGAAAATGTAATGGTTTAGACACCTATAGTGAATGTTCCTATTAACCAGCTAAGAGAGGTTTTGCAAGCTCTGTTGGCCACTTCCCAGTTCCCACAACACAGATTTTGCAGGCACTGCACTCTTTGCTCGGTTGCAATAGTCAGCGTTTGCCGCTGATGACTTGACAAGAGTATATCCCCACACCTCTCTGATCCGCGCCTGAAAGCAGAAATAAAATCGGCTGCAGGGTTTGCGGTTTATTTTTTTCAGAGGGGACAAGAGGAAATGATGGGGAGAGAAAGCTGATCTGTGGAGAGGAAAGATTTGCACTCCAAATGAGGGAACACAAGCAGGAGGAGTTTGTGGGAAGGGACTGTTTTCCAGAAGCCTTCACTGGATGTTTTGAGAGGGGGAGGGTGGCTCATGCAGTGACAGTGAGTGCGTAATAACACTCCGGACTGTCTTCTGTCAGAGACCTATCCAATTCCAGAGTCCTGCGTTTGGTTTCTTACTGCTGACGATGTACAAAACTATCTGGTGTTTTGAGGAAGAAAGGATCACATGATGGAGGAGAAGGAAGCAGGGGGAATAGATGAGAGGATTAAAATGAATATGCAAGCTAGTTTGTGTGCTTTTTGATCAGTCGATTTAAGGGAAAAAAAAGAAGTAAGTTTAAAATCATGCAGGGAAACTGCTGCCTTTCATACCCAAGTCTGATTTTCAGACATGTTATCCATTACCAATAAAATAAATCCGCATGTTAGCTACAGACATCGCTGGGGTGAATGCACATCTGGCAAGGTAGTGTTCAAATCCTGTCCTGTCTGATGTTCAAATCCCATGCCATGTGGCTGGCTTGAACTTCAGAAGTGGATTACATCAAGCCACAACCACTTCTTCTGCCTCAGGAGGTACAGTTATAGACTCTGTGGCTGGGGCTCCAAATCCTTTTCAGAAGCCTACATTTCAGGTCTCATAGAGGCAATTGGGTGTTGAGAGAAGAAGCCATTCTTTTAGGCAGTATTAGGTACGAAAAATTTAAATAAAGAGCACAAGGAAGCTGACACTCAAGTACTGAGCTGGTGGTAGTTTTGCCATGGGACATTCATACATGGCTTCTTCCAGAACTTTTGGTTAAGCATTCATTTTTGCCTATCAAGAAAACTTTTTGCAAAAGCTGGTTGACCAAAATGACAAAACCATGCAGAGCCAGGAGTCGCTTTTTTCCTTTTGTGACTCAAGGTAAAGTGTCATTTTTACATGTTTAAAGTAGCGTATGCTAATTACAGATGGACAGTGTTGCTGACAGATAATTATCAGTACCAGTCTGCATAAAGCAATGAAAAGCTGAGACACATTAAATCTATGTCTTAACCCTGCAATAGAGGTTTTACAATGCATGAGTGCGCTGAGGGATGATTGTAGGCCGACAGCTAGAATATTCTGGGAAACTGATTGGGGTTGTAAGGAAATCACATGGTACTGTGGTAACATGGGCCCATAGGCTAACACATCTAGCCATTTGAAAAGCACCAGGTGACTTCTGATTATAGATAACAAAACACAGCTCATGCTACACTTGAGACCACATAGATACACCAAGACTGTAGCTTACACTGCTACAGTTTCATCTCTGTGGACACTGGATGTCATATTTATTTTAACCTGGTGTTTTTCCACTTTTCTTAATAAGAAGTCTCCTAAAGAATGATCCAGTGGAGATGCTGAGCCTGTGTACTAGGTTTAAGCCTACTGACAAGGCATGGGCTCTTCCCAGTCATGTTTCACATGGCTTGCTCAGAAATAGCCCTTAGCCACCTAGCAACTTACTACAGAAAATTCTCATCATCTACTTTTGAAACAGTCAGAAGTTTGGCTAATAAGAAATCTCTTTGGACTACCTAGCCAATGTGATACAATTATTCTACTTGGAGATGGAGTACACACAAAAAATGCTTTTGTGTCTGAAATGAAATGCCCTTCCCAGACTGTAACTTGAAGGGAGACTGACGATGTAAGTTGCTGTTAATAAGGCTGCCACAGGCACTGACAAGATTTTTTTTGTTGTTTCTAAAACTAGTTTTATATGACATGGCTAATAAGATTGAAGGGCTTCAAGTTGCCTGATCTGTTCATGGGCAAAGGACTGTCAAAGAAATTACTCCTTCTCTACAGTAAGCTACGTACACATCTGAAAGCTCCAGACTCCCTCCATGTACCCATGAGTAATTCTAATGATGTTGAAGAGGAACGGACTGCAAGTTCTTCCAGTGTAACGTTAGTCATAGGAGGATATAGCTCTGTTTTGAGTGAAAATGTAGGGGTTTTAAGGAACAAATGTGTATAAAGTAGCTGTAAATATATTAAGGCTAGGAATTAAATGGAAAAGGTATCTTGCCATGGAAACAGGAAGTTTTTGGAACAGCCTTTCTGAAGTGTCATCAAGCTTCATACAGATCATCTAGTAACTCTTCCTTTTCCCACAGAACTTTAGTAATTTAGCCAAAGGGTTAACCTGGCTTGTCATTTTCAAAGGGCACGGTAAATAATAATAAATAGTAAGTAATAATAAATATTTTTAACTAACATGTTTCTTGTTAATTACCTGTCCACTCTTTGAACGCTGGAATAAAAGCAGTTCCCTAGTGATTTAGGAAATTAGAATGTTCTAAATTTATTTAGTCTCACAGTTTTCTGTACTTACTGAAGTCTGTGCCATGACAGACGCAGGTTGTCTGCAGGTATACGTAACAGAAACCTGTGATGGCAAAAGTTTTGTTTGGTTGCTTCAGTTGCTCACTGGAAGAGAGAAAGTTAGCACTGAATTTGCATCTTGATAAATCAGATGCTTTAGCTGACGTGGAAAGCACTTATTAAGACAGCAACAAGAAAGCACTTTTAGTTGTAGCTTTATAAATCCCTTTTCTTTGCTTGTAAACACGTTCCTTCTCTTTGCTCTGCAGAATTGTACAAGAAACCCTTTGGAAGACTCACCGGTCCTCAGACTATTCCATGAGCTTGAAGCTGTTCTTGGATTAGATTATCTTCCCAGGAAATCGATGGTGGTGTGGGAGTTCGTTTATCTGCAAGAGTGGATTGCATGCCTGAGGTTTCATGGCTGCTCTGTTCCAAAAATGATGTGTTTAAAAATAAATAAGGTACATAACCCACTTCACTCAGTTTTCTTCCAGTGGGAAGCTGACCTATGGGCCTCGGATTTTTCCTATGCCTTGGTCAGGGGACAAACAAATTTAAGTTCACAGGAAGAACTAATTATATTACTGCTACATCTAAAATAGAGCAATGTATGGGGTTTTATTTGATCAGTCATTTCAATCTCTCCAAGCTACCATTATGGCTTTCTGTGAAAGCCTGTAAAAATAAAAATATCTTAGACGAAAATAACACTCCCTCATTCTAACACCGTGGAGTGTCTCAGTACATATTTGGCACATCCTCTGAGGCTGTATCAACAACAATCCAAAATAGGCTGCTGTAAAAGGCAAATCATAAAAATAAGCAGTGTTTAGTGTCTTGTCCTGTGTCCTCTGAGGCTTCTGACATGGACTAAGTATAATCTACAATGCTCATAGGATAAAAGAGTGGACATTAGAGATTGTGCGGTGACTGTCAAGGTCAAAGTCAGTTCTGCAAAAGAAACACACTGAATCCTTGTATGTTATTCTCAGAGCTAAGGGACCTTGTTTAAAACAGTCTTTCCTAAAATCACCTGCCTTAAATACTACATTAATACTTAAACATATTTCTCTTCTGGGCAAACCACCATAAAACGCACTTTTTCAGCCTGCTTGTTTTGAAATTCAATGTACACCTTCAAAAGCTTGTCTTTTATATGCCATGCAAAATGGTAAAACACCTTGGAACAACAAAAAGACAACTGGAGGGCTGTAGAACTGAACTGGCATCATTGACACCATTGCAGGTGAAGCATACCACATAACCTTTTTTTTTTTTTTTTTAAATTTCTCCAGAGGCACCAGATGGCAGCATTTTCCCCTTACTCTGAGTGTGATCTCATCCTCTCGGATTCACTCCTGGGATCATCAGGCTTTGAGGCTGCGTAAGCCACAACGACCTCAACTGAACTGCACCTTCTCTGTCGCCACCTGCTCGTTTTTCCCACTTTCACTGGACATGCGGCGCCACATTCAGGTGGCCTGAATGCAATCCAGCCCTTGAAACTGTGCTTTGCCTTTTGCCTGTGCAGGTTTGAGAGTCCACGAGAATCATTAACATACAAGCATGTAAAAATTTAGACCTAGTGAATATGGCTCCAAGCTCTAAAATTTCCATATCTTCTAAATATTAAGTAGCATGCAGTTAATTTGATTTTTCTTTTCAACTACCTGCTCTTTCCCATGTATATGCATACACAATGTAATTCTTGTTTATAAGCAAGTTTTGCGTGTGTTCCCTTCTATCAATGCTTTATTCTTTGAATCTTGTAATAATATTTAATTGCACAGCGATTATTTATGACTATTTATGTGTGACTAGGCTTGTAACCTCTTGTCCTGGTTTCAGCTGGGATAGAGTTAATCTTTTTCTTAGTAGCTGGTGCAGTGCTGTATTTTGGATTCAGTGTGAGAATGATGTTGATAGCACGCTGATGTTTTTACTTGTTGCTAGGTAGTGTTTATACCAAGTCAAGGACTTTTCAGTTTCTTAGACCCTGCCAGCATAAAGGCTGGAGGGGCACAAGAAACTGGGAGGGGGCACAGCCAGGACAGGTGCCCCAAACTAGCCAAGGGGATATTCCATACCACAGAACGTCATGCTGAACCTGGGGGGAGCTGGCTGTGGCCTGGTTATCTCTGCTTGGGAACTGGCTGGGCATAGGTCAGTGGATGGTGAACAATTGTATTGTGCATCACTTGGTTTTTTTCTTCCCTTTGGATTTTATTCCTCTCCCTTTCTCCCTCCATTTCATTATAATTGTTGTCATTATTATTATTATTTGTTTGGATTTTTTCTCCTCCTATTTTATTTGAATTATTAAATTGTTCTTATCTCAACCCTCAAGTTTTACATCCCTTTCCAATTCTTCTCCCCATCCCTGTGAGGGGAGGGGAAGTGAGCAAGCAGCTGTGTGGTACATAGATTCTGACTGGGGTTAAACCATGACACCTCTGCAGCAAGAGTTCTGTTCTGCACAAACAATCCGATGCAGGGCAGGGATTCTGAGAACTTTGCAAGCTATGGTTTCTTTAGTTAGATATGTGGCCTAAAACTTTGTGGCCTGAGAATTCTGTTGTCGCACCATCCTCTGTCCTGCTGCTTCCCCTCATCCTCATGTTCTTGCTTATAAATCCAATGCTCCTTTATCAATGGTTTTGTCACAGAAGAAAAAAACCCCACATTATGTTCAGCTGTAACAAGCTATTAATGAATCATCCACTTTTGAACTCTGAACCTGCAGCACTGGGATGCAAATGTTTATTTACTTGAACTATATGACTAACATTAACAGACAGCAGAAAAGGGCTATTTATCCAAAATGGGGCTGGACTGCTGGGCCCCAGAGGGTGAAGGAAGAATAACCCTGGCTGCTGCTTTCTTTGACTGTTACTCCACTGGGGTGCTGGTGTTTCTGCTGCGGTGACTCTGTTAATGCTTTACAAATGCTATGAGCTCAGCAGCAGACTATTTGTGGATTGTTTAATTTATTAACTTCTGACAAGCTGCCCGTTATTTTTCTGAAGCACATATGTGACAAGGGATATTTTTTTTTTATTATTTTTTCAAATTTCAGCCAAATTCAACATGAGCATCACAAGACAGAAGCACTAGACCCTCCACAACTCCACCCTTCCTCTTAGTCAATACCAAAAGTTATCTATAAACAAGAAGAAAGGAGGGAGGGAAGCATACCTCTCAAAGGAAGTCATAAGAATCTTGTATGATGAAAATGTTAGGCTGCGTAAATTTGGAAAACAGTGCTATTTTCTTCTGTTGAAAATATTCTAATGAAAAAAAAAGCTAAAATGCTCTCAATTTTCTTTCACTTTCTTGTAGTAATTTCTTTCCAGTTTTGGATTTGCCTGTACTTTGGTGTTAGCTAATATACGCAAACGGGACAGATGCAGCTTTACTGCCCAAGATGTATGAAATAAATGCAATGGAAGTATGCAAGCGCCTCACCTGAGAGCTCAGTGGCATTGCACCGCTGAAAGACAACCGTGTTAGCTTCGCCCTACCTTCTAATAAGGGAGGCAAATGATTTTAAATATATCTCCATGGTTTTTAATGATTGATGCAATCCTTGATCGACGCACAGTTGCTTTGCAAAGTGGAAGAGAAATTAATTGTAAATACTTTCTTTTGTCTAACTATAGCAGTGCAATTACCAACTAGCACCTTCTCTGAGAAAGGTAAGCGGGTACCCGTGATGAGCTTTGCAAGAGGAGAGATGTTGAGAAGGTAAAAAGAGTGTCTGGTGTCACTCAGTACGGATCGTTACAGCTTGCCATTATTTATTATGGAACTGTGACTACTGACCGAAACATGGGGACTATAAATAGGAATGTGATGAGCATTAACTGCGCAAGAAGAAAAAAGCAATGTAACTTGGCACACAGCAAAACTTGTATCTGGCGTACAGCTGTCCGTGCAACTCCCACTGCCATTCTGGAGTATTTTTGTGATTTCCCACTAAGTTTACCTCTACCGATAACGAATTAGGAACAGCACCATCTCCGTAAGCTTTGATTCTTACTTAGTAGAGCTGGCTAAGATAATCTTGTTAATCCTTTACATATGAAAGATGCAAATATCCTCCTACACACAAATTACAGAGAGAAGATTTGTTTGTTTTGTGAAGTGTAACTGCTATGTACCATTCACAGACTGCACAGAATCATAGATTATCTCAAGCTGGAAGGGACCTATAAGGATCCCTGAGTCCAACTCCCTGCTCCTTGCAAGGCTACCTAAAACTAAATCACATGACTAAGAGCGTCATCCAGAATACTTTCTGGAAAACTGTAGAGGTGCCTTTTCGTAACTTATCTCTTTTCAGGACTAAATGCTTGCTCTATAAGATTGTTGGCGTGTCTGTGAGATCAGGGAAGGCTGTCTCTTGGTCCCTCAGGCCCATAGTGGTGGCACTAGCCCTTCCAAGATCACAGATGTAGGAACAAAGATGCATTCGGAGAGGCATCTTGCACAGTAAGCGAAATAACTGTAGGGACAAGCTGATGAAATCACAGCTTCCCCTTGCTACAGTCCAGAATGAAAATATACCAAACAGCGCCAAATTCTGCATGCATTGCATGGTTGCTTCTAGACTGGCATGGCTTACTAAGCAAGGAAAACACACCTGTAAAAATTCAGGCATGCAAAAAACCATGCATGTTCACTTTAAATGGGCTGAGATACAGATCTTGGTTGTTTTGTAGCACAAACATACCCTCCACCAGCTTTGAGCTTAGCCTTCACTCCAGGGCAAAATTATTAGAGTTTGTTATGTAATAGAATGTAACTCAACACACATGCTTTTACCTCTGTGTATGTATTACTCCATGATGTATACAAAACATGGCAAATGCCCTCAAAAGGCACCCCCTGAAAGCAAATCTATAGTTTCGTGTTGTTGCCCTCCTCATTTTCCCTTCCTGATCTTGTAACATTTCTCATATAGCCTTAGCTGTAGACAACCGCAAATTTTTTTCCATAGCAGACAGTGACAATTACTTCTGTTAGCCTATGATGTGGGAAGACGAGGCTGCAAAGAACAGTTGGGTAGAGAGAAAGTGGTTGAGGAAGAGGTTGTTAAAATGCTCTGTGTCCAAAAATTCGGGAAAAGTAGACATTTAGTTAGGAGGGACAAAACAAGATCCACATGGCATAAAATTTAAGTTTTTTCCAGGGACATGAGAATACCAGTTGCCTAAGAGCTTCCGCCACTGGCGATATTACAGTTGCTGTGATAGGAGTATGGCTGACATACTGTGCATGATTTCTGTCTCTGTGCCTATACTTCCCTGATTATCCTGCACAGAAAAAAATACAGGTATTGCAAAGTTGACCGCATTCCAACCCAAACTATAGCCTGCGCTGTTCTTCTGAGTTGGGCTAAATCTTGCTCCTGTTAATACAGTGAATTAGGGATGTCTGAAGATGCCTCTAACAAATAAAGACAGCATTGTATTGTGTAGGCAAGGAAGTTATAAACTTGACCTTGCTTATTTTGTTTTTCAGCTGGGAGAAGTAGGGTTTGTTTGGAGTTATACTTTTGCCTTCAATCAGTGCTCCTTAGCAGCTGAATTAGAGTTAGCCTCACTCCAGACATCCATGAGTCTTAAGCAGAGGCCTCCTCCACCTGAAAGGCAACAGGATGATTTCCACTGCCAGCTGAACAGCAGTATATCAACCAGTAAAAACATTGAGTGGATTTACGTTTGATGCTAACAGCCAGAGAAGGAAGATTGGATAAATGGCATTTACTACATTTGCCCTCAAGTACAACAGAGTACACAGCTTCATTTAGTAAGACCCCCTAGCAAAGGGAAGTGGCAATGGTCCTGGTTCCTGGTGCTTGCGATAATTTGCCAGCAAAACACAAAGTCTCGGGTGATTTGTGCATTGTTTATTGCAGCTTTTACCCCTGTAGCCAGATTCTCTGAACTGCTACTTAGTCTTTTCAGTGAAGACTTCAGAAGGGATTTTCACTGATGAAAAAATTTTCATTTCTTTTCTAAAAATTCTCATTTTCCAAACATAACTTCTAGGGGGTGAAGAGCTGTTAGTGGCTGATTGCTTGAAGGAGGTAAGTTTATAAGTGACTGGAAAAAGGCAGAAGGGTATCTGGTCACGTACATGTGGACACACCTTTGCACCGTTCCCCAGGAGCATCCAAGCAGATGAAGCTTGCCCCAAGGTTGCAGTGACCCCTTGCACTGTGTGCCCAGCGTGTGGCTAAATCCACGCTTTGCCCTGCTGACAAAAGTCCTTTTGCCATCGGGAATTTAACTGAACTTCTGGCTTAATTAGGAAAAGAGTAACGGATGAGATGGGTGGGTAAGCACAGATGCACAATCCTCTTTGTGGTCGATACCAGGGATATCCAATGGACTTTCCCTGGATGTACGCTTGAGGAAAACCAAAGGGAAACCACATTAACTCCAACCCGAAGGTGGCTTCTTTGGTCCTGCGTTGACCTTCTGGCATTTCCATCCTCGTCTCACACGCAGGCTCCTGGCTGGGACGGGCGGCTTGTCCACTCGGCGGGCTGGGCAGCGTGTCAGCTGCTCGGGCCTGAGGTGTCAGGGCTGGTGGCGGGCACGGCGGGCGGAGGGCACTGCCCTTCAGCGCCAGAGAAGCGGGATTTCTCTCAGAGAACAGGGAGAAACCAAACCAGCTAAGCGTCTGCCCGGGAAACCCACCGCTCTGAAAAGGAAGATACTGCTAAAAAGCCCCAGAACCAAGAAGGGGGCCTGTGTGTCTGTCGAGCCGACCTGGTCTGGGTGAGGAGAGGAGCCCCTCGGCGCGCCGCCTTCCCGCTGAGGAGAGGGGGCGGCGGACCGCTGCCGGAGGGGCTGCCCCCGCCGCCCGCCATTACGGACCGGCTCT